>JAREIS010000097.1:0-1200000 GCA_030060385.1 Muscicapa striata striata | reverse complement strand
CCATCTCTGTGTTGTACCCCCAGGGTACCAGCCCAGTCTCAGCCTGGCATGAAAGCACCAAGGCTGCTGCTGGCCTGCATGGCTTTAAAAACATGGTGGAACTGCATTTTCTTGGCACTGCACAAGAGCTAGGAAACCAGCTGGAAAACTGGGAGCATCTCAGCACAGGCTAAGCCTCAAGGCACAGTGTCCCAGGTTATACATTATCAGTTCTACTCACAATGCCCTGTGAACAAGGGAGGTCCTTTCATGATCACTGTGCCAAGCAGGAAAGAGAAGTCATGTCCTGTAGCAATCAGACATTCACAAAGTCAGTGAAAATTACTTCCAAGTTGGATCATAAAGGACCTAACTGATTTGCCTAAAACAGAACAGAAAGACTGGGATAGCAGGCAAACTTCAGTTTGGGAAATTCTGGTACCTAATGCCAAGAAAATCAGCTTTCAGATAGACAGCTGGTTTTAGCACTGATACAGTCATGTACAGCCAGACCACAGCACAAGCAAGGGAAGGCTGGGCCATCTGCACAAAGAAAGATGGACATATTTTAGTTTGTTTAACCAAATGTTTTAGATGCCAATGCAAATTTTTTATTATATTTTATTTTCTTCTTAAATGCAATTTTTCTGTTCCACATCAAATATCTGGATTCTTTATCTTTAAACACAAAGGTTTGAAATCTAGTATAATGTAAAGCAAAGTTATGGCAGCAATATTCAACACAGGCAGACACCAGTGGGATGCTTCAAACACATTGACCCATTTCTGTATCTCAAAACTGTTTCAAAAAATAAAATCTCACCAACTTTTCACATGCTGTTTTCCAAGGTTAAATCTGATCAGCAGTTTTTCTAGTTGCACAATTCTGTTCTTTTTTACTTAGATGAACACCTTATTTGGTGTCTAGTAAAAGACCTGGTCCCTAAAACTTCTCATCTAAAAGACAGATGTATAGAGCACAATGTATACTGAGAAATGTAGGAGCATATACATGAATTCCCTTCATTTTTCTAATCACATAAAGTGATTCTAGAAAGCTAAATGTGGGTAATAGGCTATTCCTGCTAAGTTGTAATCTTAGGCCTAAACATTTGTTTTTTCAAACTCAAGTTTATAATCATACTGTAGCATGAAAGAAGCTATTGTGTCCCATTTAGTTTGCTACATAAAATACTGCTTAGTTAGAGGTATTTGGAAGAAATGTAGATGTCTCCTTCACTTCTGAAATCACATTTTCCTCTAAAGTTAAAACAGAAAGATTGGCTTACAGAGTGTTTGCAGTTAGCTGTTATTATGCACTGCTGGTTTTATAGCCCACTGTTTTATGATGTTCTATAAAACTAACCCAGAAGCATCCCACATGTTCTTATTAGCCAAAAGTCTAATTCTCTAGTTTTTTTTAGAGGCAATATTCTTACTAAAATTCTTGGGAATACCATAGAATTTGGGTTTAAACCATTCTTATCTAATTTGATATTTCTATTTGCTTCATCAGTTTTAATTTCAAGCATGCCCTGTAGCAACCAAATATGATGACAGCATCTTTCAGAAAATTGTACTAGCTTTGCTCCACTAGTTTGCTTCCCTAAAATTTTGCTTTGCACTCTTGTACCACTTGTAGCTCCACTCTTTTTTACTGCCATTTATTCTTGATAGAGAGTACTTTACAATTCTTCCCACACATTTGGTAAATAAAATGAAAACCAGCTAGCACTGAAAATTAAATCAGGAAATATTCTTAAAAAAACCAACCAGGAAAAATGCTAAAGTACCTCTTTTGTTAGCATAACAAGGATTTCTTTCCATGTTCAAAAAGTCCTTTGAGTTGTCCTGAGGGCTGTCCATTTTCTTTTCTTTTCTCCCTCAAAAATGTAAAAGGGACAGTCTCAATAAACACAACATTTGTGTCTGTAAAATCATTATTGCCTGGTATTGTTTTTGGGAAAATGTTTTCATGGCTCATGGGGATAAACTCACTTTACAAGTTTGATGTCCATCAGATTTCCCAGCCCCTGCTGTCACAGTGTGTGAAGATCAGCCCTTGTGGTTCCATTTCTTTTGCAGGGGTTTAGCAGCAGATTGAGCTGAGCAAGTGATCACCTTATGTGTTATTAGAAACAAGGTTTGGATCATGCTGGGCTGGATTTGGACAGAGAATTCATGTGGCATTGCAGGACAACTACACAATCTGAATTTCCACTATGGAGCAGACATTTCCCTGTCCCCCATACAATTCCTCTTTTTATTCCATTCTGGTTCAAGGCCACACAGAGCTGACATAGCCCACAATGAAGTGAGATTCATTTCATTAATTACTGGAAAACAGAATGGGGAATTATACTCAGTAAGAAGTTTTTAAAAATACAAAATATAACTCAATTTGAAAATCAATAAAAAAGTAGATTCATATAATTGCTCATTACAATCAGAGATGATTCTTCATAAATGCTGAACTGCTTCAAAGTACAGATTTTCTCATCTTTCAGGAAAGCCAGTTTTCTGAGACCCAACCTGCACTATATAACACAGCAAGAACCTCAGAAGTATTTAGCTGTCCTGTTCCCAAGCTAGACACTTTATGTGTTGTGCCTCCCTATCAGCCTGCAAGGACTTGGAAACTTTCCAGAGTGCTGGGCTGGGCTGTCCAGAGCAGAACTCTGAAATGTGCTGTTTGCCAGCTGGATAAGTGTGGTAGTCACTGGCCCCAGCTGCTGCAGTATCCCCCCTCCTGACCCTGCTTTGCACCCTCCAAATCCTGATGAGGACATCCCTTCCCTACAGCACCTACACTTCCCTTCTTGCACACAGGCATGTATGCCATGTGACCAAAGCCCAAATTCACTGGGTCCTGAAGAACAGCAGCTTGAAAATGAGGATCAAAAGGCAAGATTCTAATTATACCAATGCAGAAATTTTCCCTCTTCTTCTTCTAGCCTGTAAGAAATGCCAAGGAATTTATCTTCAGAGCTCCCAGAGCCTTTGAGGTTATTTTTTGCCCAGACAAATTAAATACCTCTTTTCAAGTGATGGATATTTGTCTCATATGCAGGTAATCTAAAGAAATAAATATATCATAACCATGAAAATTTACCTTGACCAAGAGCCTTGATCATGACCTGTTAATGCCATATAGTGAGTGACTAATTTTGCCTATCATTTAGCAAGGTTAGCATTGTTAGGCTATAGTGCATGCACCCAACAAGGTTTAGTTGCTTAAAAATCACAGCTCATGTCCATGACAGCTCACATTGACTGCTGTGACAATATTGCTGAGAAAAGATCCTTACAGCTATAAATTAGCACTGGTCAGCTGGATGTGCCACCTGAAAACCTGCACCATATTCTTAGCGAAATAGTAGATCTCTTTCTTAGAAAATGTTCTGATTTCATTGCCATCTTTTACATAAGAGCTGCTTTTCTACTGATGAGGAAATTAGTGACTTAGTGGCTTAATAATGCAAGGAACTGTTTTGAACCATTTTGATTTCTTTTGAATTGGATGAATACCTGCAATATATCTTGAGGTTCTGCCTGAGTCTTTTCTCAGATGTAAGCTACATTTTATTTCTCTCATGAACCATTGACTTTCTGAGTAACTACACTGAGTATCTCAAGGAATTCCCCAAAGATAGATAGGTTAGAGGATGTTTCCTTGCTCCCTCTTCACCTCAACTTCTTCAATGCTTGTTTTGAATGAAGTGAAAGGAAGGAGAAGGAAATGTTTCATTAGAGTAAGCTATTATTTTTAAATCTACTTTTGTCTGTAAACATCCCACCTGAAGATATTCTGCCAAGTCTGTGCCTGTTCAATGAAAAGTCTCTGCCTAGCTACAGAGTCACTAATAGAGAGAATGAGAGGATAGGAAAATATCAGGTTAGAAAGGAATAGTGAAGACAAAAGAGAAAAGACACTGCTCTGGCTAATGCCAGAGTACCATGGGTACTATGAATATGACATTTGCTTAGAGGTTTTAGCTGCATCTCTGTGCATGTTACTTCAATCTCCTTTTTATCTGCAGCATTTAGCCTCAGGTCTCATCGTTGTACTGAACAGATAAATAAACATTTATAAGGATATTCTACCTGAACTGATAGAAAACATTGTTTCAAACTGTAAAAAGACCACACAAAAGCTTAAGACAAAAAAATATTTCTGGGTGAAGGGCCTTGTGACAGACTGACATACAGAATCCTGCAGGAGTCTTGCTTTTCAGTGTCACCATCAGATTTCTGCTCCGAAGGAAAAAGAATCTGGGAACATTTAGAAGCTGATTTAGATAGTTTCTAGAGGGATGACAAAAACACTTGATGGCCATGGGCCAAGCAAGTGTTGGAGCACTCTTGGTTGTTGCTGTTGTGGGAGTCTGCATGTCCCAGCCTCCTGCCAGGAGCAGGGTGCCAACACTGTGATGTATGCTTGTCTGGGTGCCAGCAGAAGCTTACAAGTGTACACAGGAAAGATTCAGCTATGTTCAAAATTCTCATGATTAGCTGAAGATGATTCACCAAAAGAAAAAAATAAATTCAAGCATACTTATTTGGCCTTCTCACAGTTGAAATGCAGAAACCCATAACCTCCAATGACATTCTTAAGGCCCCTAACTTGTATGTGGGGAAGGTTAACTGACAGCAAGGGCTGTCATTGCTAACACTTAAGGTAACCTGTAAAAAGCAGTCTTCAAGTGGGCCAGTGGGACACAATTCAGTGTTAGCAGACTACTGGCTTGTCATTCTGGCAAGGAATCCCCCACTGGGCTCCTCCTTGCAGGGAAGATTGTGCTAAATAATATTTTTCCTACTGTTTCAGCCATCAGCTCAATAGTTACAGCCCTTACATATATGTGAAGACCCATAGTCAATTCTTTTCTCTGCTCAGATATTATAAACCCACACATTCCTCTTAAACACTCTGGCCTCACAATATGGCCTATCTCTTCCAATCTTTCTTGTTGAAATTATTAAATAATTCAGTATTCATTGAAAGAGAAAGATGTTATTAAAAATAGCTGTATTCCAATGGAATACAACAAAATGAGAGAGCTGCATTCCAGAAACCTGTAGCAGGGAACATTTTGTATGAAAAAATTAAGTATTTTCCATCTGAATTTCTGCCTCTTCAGAAGAAAAGAAAGCAGTTTTACAGAGTCCAGCATCTGATTAATCTCCCATAGCCCTTTTGTGTGCAAGTCTTTCTCATGTATATGCTGTGAGGGTGCCAATGTCTAGATGGTTATGAGACATGAAAGAATGACAACTCACTAGGGTGGTTATGAGAGAGCTGTTTGTTTACTTCTGACTGTGTTTGAAAAATCTTTATTCACTCTGGTCTTTGGAGGAAAAAAATATAGGTGTCTACAGAGTTTAGAATCTCCTAGTCAGCTGGAGGATCAAAATTTTGGATGCAGAAAGCTGTAGAGCACAAATGAACAAAATATTTTGTATGTGCTCTTTAATTTTGCCCTTCATAACAATTTCCTGGGCTGGTTGTCCCCTGTTGCTCCTCTGGAGCCAGAACTGTTACAGCAGTATGCTCTGCTGGTGGGGTAGGTCACAGCTGTTTCAGTTGTGCTTCAGCATCAGCCTCTTTTCAATATTCTCAGGCTTTTCCCCATATTGCTAGGCAAATAAAATAATTCCTGAAAGTGCCTGTGTAAACAAAGTGCAGTTACAGATCCAGGACTAAATTACAGAAATTAAATGTTCACCATTCCAGATGAATTACTTCACCCTAAATATTTCACATGTATTTCTAAGTAACTTCATGTTCTCCCAGAGAACTGACTTAATTTTTCAAAGGAAATAAATCCCATAGGTTAAATAATTCCAGCTGCTAAGCAATCCTGGTTTATCTGTTCTAACTGGGCATTGCATAATGCAGAGAAATACCTAAAGAAATAATTCAGCTGATAATTTCCCTGTGATAAGGATACCTAGGCTAACTTGAGGACTCCTCATCATGCTCTAAAGTTCTTTTTTTATGGCAGTATATCCAAACCAATTTCTAGATTGATTCCATTGAAAGAAAGATGTCATCTTGTGCTGTGATTTTAATTATCTTACACTGCTACAACACCTTTAGCACCTCCATGAGTCCAGATCACTTTGTGAAGATAATTAACTGTTAAAAAAAAAAAAACCTATATAAAAAAATTCAGTCAGGTCTAAAAGAACCTGACTGCATTTAAAATTCTGCTTTCTCAGTGATGTTTTATTATACTTAAGTCTGAGCTGTATTTCCTGAATAATCAGGCAGGGAAATTATAAAATACCTAAGAAAAAAAATATTGCAAATGAAATACTGCCATGATAAGTTAATTCCAAAGTAATTCCATAAAGACAGCACAAATAATGTCCTCATTATTTTTTTTTCAAATGACTTTGTAAAATAAAACTTAGTTGAATAGTGAATGTATTTATTGATTCAGAAATCAGGTCATGGAGGAAATGATGTTCTTACTGGAGTCAGAGGATGATTATAATCTACCCAAAATGTTTCTAAGGTTTTCCTTCATTTCTCCCTGCCTCTTGAAAAGTTGATCACCTCATCTACCCAAGTAGGTTCCAGGTATCTTCTTGTAAACTAAATCAATTTTCATGTTAAAATGATTAACTGAACAATATGAATAAAACTTCCAGTGATGATTGATCTACAATAAAACACTGATTGATTCCTACTGATTGATAGTGACTGTATGTAAAATGGGCAGCATTTGATAGACAAAAAGTGGTTCAGTGATCTCAGGAGATGAGGGATGGCAGAAACTGAAGATATCTTGCTAGAGGCTTTTCTGCACCTCCAAGCCCTCCTCTGTTTTGCTCCATACCTCAAGCCCCACAAGTTGCCTGAAACAGAGAGTGTACAGTTCTGTACCTTGTCATTACTCTGTGTACTATTATGGACTGCCCTGGAGGTGTGAAGGAAATAATTTTCTTTACCCTTTCTTCCTTATTTTATACACATCTATGCTATCATGTTTTTTCTTCAGCTGGGTCTTCTGTTAAAGGTTGAAGACAAAGAAATAGAAGAGGAAATGGCTTAAATTCTCGATTTGTGTCTACCAACTGGACAGGCTTAAACAATTAATGAGACTTAACCTGTGGATTCAAATTTTTCATGAAGTTTTCTCCTTCAAGAAAACTTGCACTCAGCTACTAATAGACTTGTGCATGTAGAAAACATTTTTCATCTCTTCTTTTTTTGCAGAAAAAGCAAGTTAGAGTAGAGCATCCTCATGTACAGAAAAAGTAAAAAAAAAAAAGAGGAAGAAAGAAAGATTCTGTTTCTACCAAAAACTTTCTCTAAATGAAGAGTAACTTCTCATTTACTGGACAAGAGAGGTCTAAGCACCCACTTCTAGCTCTGGGTTTCAAGGAAATAAACAGTAATCCACACAAAACCAGACCAAGTTGTTTAAATACTCAGCATTGTACCTCATCTGGAACTCCTAATACTGTTTGTCAGAAATGTTTCCTGTCATTATTACTGCTGGATAGGTAGGAAACCACAGCCTCCCAGAGTCACAGCTGCGAGCCAGGGTAGCACATTTGTCCTGCAAGGAGTCTGGTCTCATTACTAAGCACAGCTACCTTTTGATGTCACCCTTATATTTGTTTCCACAGCAGTGTTGCCCTTCTAATCCACTCAATTTTCCTTCAGATTTCTTTTATAATGTCATCTTGATGGCCATTGCAAAAATGCAAACATAAATTGTTGGATTTCACAGTTCAGGCTGGAAAATGAGGAGCCAGATATTTTGCCTAATGAGTTCATGCCCAGTACTTTGGGCCACTGCTTTCTTTGAAGGAATGTAGTCTTCTGCACCAGATGGAATTTTATTTTGACAAAATCAGACAGAACAATGAGTGTTTTTACTTCAGCTATTACATCCATGCAGACCTCAAGTGGTTTATTGTGTGACTTAGTTTTTCAGGTGTATTTTTTCTCCTTTGTTTGCACAGTGCCTCCCACAGCAGTGCCCTGTTCTGGTGAGAGCTCCCAGGCACTCCAGAGTCTTGGCAAATAAAACCAGTCATAGAAATGTTGAATATCAAATTAATTCTTACTTGGGAGCACACAGCAATACATTCTTGGGCAGTTCTTTCTTATGCTCACAATGTCTGGGATCACTTTTCTACTTCATTTTTATAGATCTCCCAAAAAAAAATGTTTCTAGCAAACATGTAGAGGAGCTTCCATGTGTTGCTTCATGATGTCCTAACAGTTTAAGGAATGAATTAGAGAAAAATAGTAATATGAAATTGAAGCCCTTTTCCAAAGAGAAAGAACAGGTTAAAACACTTGCTTTCTCCTATAAAACTAAATAAACTTCAAGGCCACTAAATAGAGAATAACTTCACATTTTAGAGTCTGGTTTTTACAGTAACACAAGATATAGGAAAGAGAATATAGGAAAGGGGTTTGGTACAAGCCTGGTTGCTTTGCACCCAGTTTTCCTCAGGAGAGCTTTCAAAGGAGCCAGAAGAACAACATGGCAACATTGCCAAGAGCAGCAAGAATTATTACTTGGAGAGTACGTGCACTACCAGGAGCTGGTGACTGGGGGAGTTAGGGGAGGAAATTCTGTATTTAGATGTGGGAAAGGCTAGCAGAGATAAGAGAAATACCAGCTCTGTTGTGAAATTCAAGAAAAGAAGGGAGAGGAGAGGAGAGGAGAGGAGAGGAGAGGAGAGGAGAGGAGAGGAGAGGAGAGGAGAGGAGAGGAGAGGAGAGGAGAGGAGAGGAGAGGAGAGGAGAGGGAGAGGAGAGGGAGGGAGAGGGAGAGGAGAGGAGAGGAGAGGAGGGGAGAGGAGAGGAGAGGAGAGGAGAGAGAGGGAGAGGGAGGAGAGGAGAGGAGAGGAGAGGAGAGGAGAGGAGAGGAGAGGAGAGGAGAGGAGAGGAGAGGAAAATGTGAGTCACTACTGTAAAGCTGACCCAGAGCTGATATTATTCACAGCAAGGTTAAAAGTGAAGATGATCAAATTTTAATTTTCTCAGACGAAATTTCAGAAGTTAATTTTTTTCCCCTTATATTTTGCAAATATAAAAATGTTTGATGTGAACTTTATTGCTTAGCTTCCTCTTAAGTTCTGTTCTATGCTAATTCCAGTATCACATTTACATTGGATGACGTGTGAGTTATGTAGGATGTTTGAAAGTTGAAAAATGGTGGTTTATCTTTCAAAAATTACATTTTATCTTTCACAAGAGCATTTCAGTGGAAATTTGCTTCAGGCTCCTTAAAACTATTCGAACTAATAGAAGTTAAATAAAATCTAAACTGGGAATTTTATATGAAGATTAGCCAGATGAGTGTCTATTACCACTGTCAAGTTAGACTGTGAATTATGTTCAATAGAGATAAACTATTTTCAGTGTTAAATGAGGTTAAATGAGGCAGAAGTAAGCTATCAGGCAATCTCTGAAAATGAGCAGGACACCTGCAGAGTTCAGACAGAAGCTGTTGGTACCTGCACCTGTCAGCAAAGCCTTGGCAGCAAACTCTCCTCAGGGCACCACTCATGTTTCAGAGCCATAATCTATTTCCCTAACCCACAAGCAGGGAAAGCTATATCCCTGCTTTAACACCTGAAAACTGGAGAATTTCACCAGTGATCCCAGACAGAGGTGACAGGAATCCATGCTTAGCTTTATCTTTAAAAGAAAAAAAAAGAAAGAAACAAAAAACTCTAAACTCTTCAACTCGCAGCTATTGTCACAGGTTCTGATCACAGTTTCATCCTTTGGGGACACTGACACAGTGTCCCTGCCATATGCTCTCAGTTTGTAGGGTGAGGGGTGACCTACTGGGTGCTTTACCCCCAAATTACTAAGAAGGTTGGCCCATTGGGTCGAGAACTGTGGCTCTTGCCTTCTGGGCCAGAGGGTGCTGCATTACAGACCTGGGAGGAGCCCAAGTCCCAAATGTGTGAGCAGAACCTTCAGCATCACCCCTGAACTCATTCACAAGGGTTTGTTGGAAGCCAGGATGAATGTTGTTCCCTTGGATTTGCGAGTGGAGGACTGTGAGCAAGTGCCAGTCGTGCAAACAGGACTTAAAGGGCAAGAATCATGAAAAGAGCAATTTCAGATGTTAATCTTCTCTTAGTAAAGGGGTTGTATACCAGAAGACAAAATTTCAGATGTGCAGGAAGCATGATAAAAAACTGCAAATAAAATTATAAGCAACACAAGGAAAATCTGTAAAGAAATGCACTTCCAGACTTTTGAGTAAGAAAAAGTAAGCAATTTTAAAAGCACTCAAATTTTTAGAAGGCTCTGATCCAACTCTTTTGTAAATTAATGCTCTTTATTGTGCAGCCTATTTCAAAATCAGACAAAATTATTGTTTAACCTTAACTTGTTTGGATGTTGCAGCAATCTGAGCAAAAGCAGAATTTATTAAGCAAATGATTTTACTGAATAGTTATGGGTGAAATATGTATCTGCCCATATCCTTAAATGTTTCATCAAGATAGGTTGGGGCTTATCAGTAGTAATTTTAATTTGTTCTTAAAAGAACAGACAAGATTAAAAGATTGCTTCCTGTTGCATAAATTGGACCCTTAATAGCCTCCTGCTGGGAAATAGTAGGTCAACAATAGCTTGAGAAGCCTTAGTAGTTTCAAAATAATTTTTTTCCAAACTTGATTAAGAGAGTGATGTGACACATTTGGCTGTAATAGCTGGGATCCAGAACATGAGTTATATTCTTCACCTGAGTTTTGATTGTCAGATATAATGGTGTCATTGCTGCTCCCCTTAAGGGAGGAAAATATTTTAGGTTTTCAGAAAAGGGATCAGATTTGGAAGAGAATAATTATTTAAACCAGCAATAAGGGAGGCATCCCTTTCGAGAATAAAAAGTTCAGTGTTGGAGGGAAATACTGCTGCTACAAAATGCAGCTCTCTTGGGGCTGTGAGTGCTGAACTTGCTCCCTTTGTGTTAGAAAGCAGCAAGGAGGGAAAGAATTGGCAGTGTTGTTATGATGACTCATTATTTCTCCAGCTCTGGCTCCCCTCTGGCATCTTCTGGTCATTCTTCTCCTTCATGTGATTCTTCCCACAAAAAAAACCAAAAAAACCCTTATAAATACATCTATAGCCACAGTGCCAGCACAGCTTTTGTTTGCAGCTGCTAGGAGTCTTCTCTGTTTACTGGGGCCTCTAAGGAACCTCCAGTTCTTGCAGCCCAGTTCATGCTAACTTAGGCAGGACAGAACTGGGCTGCATGAGCATTTTACACCAGGGATACCTAGGGAGGTACCTAGAGCAGAGGCTAGACAGTGTTAAAGGAATAAAGTAGGGATTTATTAAAAGGCCTTACAAGGATACACCTTGGGCAGTACAAGACCTTGGCTGTGGATGGACTCAAGATGGACACAAGATGGACAGCGTGTCACGAGGTTTCACACTTTTATAAATTTTGGTCCATTTACATATTGGGGCGAATTGTCCAGTTACAGCTTCAGGTTATGCAGTCCCATCCTCCCAGATTGCTCTCCTCAATTCACTGTTGTTTACACTTTCTGGGCCCGAAGCTGCAATGGTGTCCTTGGTTCTCAGGCTGGAAAAGGATTGTTTTGTCTAACTAAACAGTGAGGAGAACTTGCCAACACTTTATATGAAATTCAGAGTTAGATACTAATACAGTACAGAATCTGGAAAACATGAAAGCTAAAACTTAAGGCATAACCAGTATTTTATAACATGAAACACATCCTCAGTCCCACCAGGTATTTGGAAAAGTTTCTTCTGATGACTTCAGTTGTTTAGGTTTATTTTGGATGCCAAAATTCTCATAGGTACAGAACAAAAGATTTGTGAGCAGAGAGTGACAGGTTCCCTGGCAAAAGCACTCTGAAAAGAAAAACAGCCTTTTTTGACCTTAAAGAAAATGTAAAGCTGGAGTAATTCTGTCATCTAAAAAAATCCACAATAAGGAGTGGCCAGGAAGTTTCATTCACCTCCTCAGATGCAGTTACATCAGCTAATGGTGTTATAGATCTGTTGAAGGACAAGCCTGGATGGTACGTAGAGAACACAGAACAACATAATGCGTTTCTTCTACATCATGGTGCAAGTGCATTAAAAATTTTAAAAAATCTTTCAAGACATAAAGAATATTTTCTCAAACCCAGTGATGTATCCTGGTATGTACTATCTGTGTCAGGAACTGCCTTGGCAGATTTTCTGCACCTCATGGTTAGTCAACACCTGGAGGGATTTGGAAGGAGGGAGTAACTTGTGCGTCAGGAGCTGATCCAGAGTTTGATGGTTGGGAGGAAATACAGAGCTGGCAATCTCAAAGGGATGTTTTAGAATCTCTTCCCTGTGCCTGTGATCTTTATGTGCTTAAGCTTAGCAGTGATCAGTCAGCACCTGGAAATGCATCAGTAAAATAGAACCTGTTCTCCCTCCCCACCTCAAAAGTTAATATTTCATTCTTTACATAGTATTGTTCAGGCCTGCAGATCTGTGGCTTTCTCTGCTTAGCAGATGACTGACAGTTCATACTCTTTTCTCTACACATACATTTTTCATGTCAATCCAGCTGCACAAAAGACACTATCTAGTGCAAACATAGAGGTTTATACTATAAATTTGAAAGATTGTAATATATAGATTTTCACCTATACAACAGTGAGAAAAGAATTTTCAATAATCCAATCAAACCATGGCAGAAAAACAAGTCCAAATGTTATCTAGAAGAAGATCAAATGTTTTATTTTAATTATAGTGGGAGCAAAAAGAAAATGAGCAGCTCAGAGCTCTTCCACTGGGTGCCTGTTATTCATGAGAGCAACTTTTGATTATATTAGTGATTTGAGCAGAAGACAGGGAAGATACATAAATTACTTTTCTGTTTGTTATCAAAGGAAAATAATTTTAATGGGCCAAGCCTATACTATGCTTCTTTCTAGGCCCAGACATTATCATAGAATCTTATAATAGTTTGGGTTGGACTTATAAAGGTCATCTTGTCCAGCTCTCCTGCAATGACTAGGGACATCTTCAACTAGATCAGGTTTCTCTGGACAACTAGATCAACCTGACCTTGAACACTTTCAGGGATGAGGCTTCCACAACTTCTCTGGGCAACATGTGCCTGTGTCTCATCACTCCCAATGTGGAAATCTCTTCCTTAGCCTAAATTTACCATATTTTTAGCTTAAACCCACTACCCATTGTGTTATTGCAATAGGCCTAACTTAAAAAGTCTTTCTCCATCTCTCCTATAACCCCCCCTTCTAAGTATTGAAATGCTGCAGTAAGGTCTCCCCAGAACCTTCCCTTTTCTGGGTTGAACAACTCCAACTCTCTCAGTCTTTCCCTCTGACCACTTTTGTGGCCCCTCTCCAGACCTACTCTAACAGATCCATGTGTTTCCTGTGTGATGATCACAGAGCTGGACATAGTACTTTGTGTGGGGTCTCATCAGGAGAAAGAAGAGGGGTGGAATCCCCTCTGACCTGTTGGACTTTAGAAGCAAATCATTCTGTTTTTCTTTTCTGGGGCATTTGTGTGGGTCCCACTGTTTACTGCTAACACTAATTGGACATTACAAATGTGGTGTCACCACCTACTCAGTGATGCTGAACAGCTCTGGGACAAAGCCTGAAAACACTACTGTTCTGGGAACCACTCCTTGACCACTGTGCCAGATATGCAAATAGGGATCAAAGAGTTAGCCCAGTTTGTATTTGCATTTCACACTGCAGCTGGCTTGAGGGAGCAGAATCTGAAAATATTGAAGCCTCTTGAGCTGTTGTGCTAGCACCAGTGTACAAATATTTAGAAATAGCCTATAGATAAGAAGGTATTCTGTGTTAAAGATGGAGGAGAGTCACCTCGAGAGCAGCATTAAGCTACTGTTGGCTGTGTCCACTGTTCTGAGCCTGAGAATGACAAAGCACAAGTGCACAAGGATATGCACTTTAACAGCCAATTTCCTACAAAACATACAGGTTTTGACAGGAGGGGATGCCAGACATGCTGAGGAAGAAGCTTGACTTAACTACCTTACAGAGCTTTTTCCTGAACATCTTTATTTGTTAAAGGATGGAATGATACTAAATTTTGCTTCCTATCAGGATCCAGTACTTGGCCTATTTACAGTCCTGTGGGCTAGAGTCCAGCTTGGACTGTATCTGTATCCAAACAAGGCAGGCTTCTAAAGGAAATGCAGATAGATTCTTGCATTTATTCATCCAAACATGCAAGTACTTCCTTGGAATATTGCAGCACTTAACTGTGGGAGCTTGCTCTTCAGCTGTCAGTCTACAAACTGCATTCCATAGAAAAATATTTGCTGATATTTTATCTCAGAGATGTTTTCTTGGGAGCATTATTAGATGTTGTGACTTGTGGTAGATCTGGCAGTGTTGGGTTAACACTGGAGTTAATGACCTTAAAAGTCTTTTCCAACCTAAATTATGCTATGATTCTGGTCACTTGGCCCAGATCTCTCCCTGCCTTTTCAGCTTTTCAAAATGGTTATGTATATTCCCCAGTGGAATAAGTTCTGTAGTGATGAACACATGCTATTACACGAAAAAATAGTAAATAAAGAAAAAAACCCTATCTTTTGTAGTTTCTCACAACAGATAAGAGTATGGTAATTCCAATTCAGTTTTATTCACAAATTATTGCAGAATTATTGTATTTTCTCTCATTCACAAGGAACTGCAAGCACACAGAAGGGATCATTTGACTGCCTTCCTGGCCTGCCATCCTGGATCTGGTCCTGGAGGTGATCTGAATGCATGCTGGTCATCAGTCATTCAGGATCAGTGTGTAACACTTCTTGAATGATGGCTTGAGAAATGAGCCAGAGCTGGTTCCATAAACTTTGCCATATTTCATGCAGACAGATGGCAGTCCCTGCACTGTTGGCTGTTGTTTGCCATTTGTGTTTTCTGTCACCTAAATAAGACATCACCAAAAATAAATACCTGAAGACAAAAAAATTATGGTTCTGCAAAGATTTCTGTGTTTGTGCTCTCTGCAAAGATTGCTGTGCTTTTTCTCTCCATGTGTATATATTGTGTTATTCTTTCCCAAGGGCTAAAAGAAAAATAAAATAACTCTCCCTTTAAACAATCTATAAGAAAAATATTGCTTGGTACTCTTAGTCCAAATGCACATAGTCAATTTTTAAGGTAAAGGTTAAGTTTTGGTTTGAAGAGATGGTTTAAAAATCCAGGATCTGTAACATTTATTCTGTGTCTTTTGAATAATATTTTCAGTGCTTTAGCAATGGTCTTATATGTCCTGGGAAAGGTGTTCAGAGAAATCAGGCTGCTCTATGCAGAGCTCATTGCTGAGAAAAATGGTCTGGTTTTCTCAGACATCAACTAACTGCAGCCCTCTGAAGTCAGAGTCTGTGGCTGAGCCTGTATTTATGTGGGTAACTACATCTAGATTTTGAAATGCGTTTTTAGCAGCCAAATGTTGAAGTTTCAGAAATAAAAAAATTGCTGCTGGCAAGAGGTAGAGATGAAAACATCTGGGTTTTATCAGAGTTATCAGTGAGATGTAATAGAAAAACTGACATTATTTCATTGAAAATCACGTAGTAAGGGACTGCCTAGATCTTGTAGCAATGCAGATAGTGTGGCACAGAAAAGACCTATCTGCAGGATAAGGCCAAGGGCCAAGGTAATGCAACATTTTATTTTGGTGACTTTTCCCCAGCTGTTACCTGTCCATGGAAGAATATGAAGCAGAATTAGAAGCAGGGCAGAACTGTGAATTTTTTTCTCTGTCCTGATTTGTCTTTATTAATAATGTCAGTCACTGACCCAAAGCCATGCTGCATCTTTCCTGAGAATTACAGAGCTGCTGCTCTGGATGTGGATATTGGATCCAGCTCCTGCCAAAAAGTCCTTGACTGGGTTTCCACAGCATGTGGACTGCTGATGGCTCCCTTCATCCCAGTGTCTCAGGGAGCACCCTAACCCTATCCCTAACCACAGCCCAAATTCACTCTTACTGTGTTAATTACCTCACAGCATCCTCCAGGAAGAGCTAAGTGATCCCAGAAATACTATCATCACTCTACCCCTTTCACTGACACTGCAGCATCAGTCCTGCTTTGACAAGCCAGCTCCTTCAAGCATTACCACTGGGATTATTATGCTGTGTATGGCTCTGAAAGTGAAGGATACTTGTCTTGCTGAGATAAAGAACAAAACAAAGCTTGAGACAGGATATGGCTCCTCCTTGACAAAAAAATGAATGACATTGCTAGGAAAGGACCAAGCGAAATAGCAAAATACTGTCTGTTTAGGATAGAAATTCAAAAGTGGTGTGGATCCTGAGATCAGTGAGGTTTTGGAATAGCTGCCTAGAAAAAAAAAAAAAAAAAGTCCTTATTTAAGAGGGTTTTTAGCCCTTTTTTAATAAAAGAGATTTTAAGATGTGATTTACTGAGCAATCAGAGGCTCAGTCATTTCCAGTCAGATGTGCTGTGTTGGGAGATCTCTCTTCCCTCCTGATCTCCACTTTTACATGGCCATTTTCCAGATGAAAATTTGCCTGGTGGTCCAAAAAATCTTTTGTTCATGTGCACAAATGGCACATTCTCCAGACAGCCAAGGCTGTCATGGACCTGATCACTGAACATGTGTCATGCTGCTGCTCACATCTTGCACAGCTTTAGCCTCCCTTGGAGGAGCTCAATTAAATATAAATCTGCTGACAAGGCTTAACTATTATTTTCTGCTAACATCTCAGCACCTGATATTTTTTAACTGGGTCAAAGTAAACCCATTACCCTCTATATTTGTTACATGGCAGGAATATTTACCTAGAAGACATTATAACTCTCTAATGTTTTCTAAAGGATATATTGATCCACCTAACCATGAGGTCAGTCTCATTTCTAACTGTGTAGAAGAACTGTGCAACACTTCTTGCACGTTTTGATGGCAGTGTTAAGGGACCAAAAAGGAGATGCTCTGATGTGCAAAAACCACCCTTGGGACTTTCCCTGAGTTCAAGACATGCACAGCAGGGCTATGGGGATGCCAGATCATTTCTGATGCAGGACAGACAAGGGCAACTTCTCTGAGCAGATTAAGAAACTCTCGCAGGTTCACCTCTGTCCAGACCATTCCCAATGGGTGTTGGTCTGTTTGAGTATTGCCAACTCAAATCTAAGAGAGATTATCTGTGAAACATCTATTCTCATTTCAAAATTAGGTAACCACAGGCTGAGGCAACCCATCAAAGTTGACCTTGCATGGGCAGTCTGTGGGAAATTGCTCATATAACAAAGTTCACTGCTGGGAGGTGTGAAAGCAGAATTTACATAGGAAAAGGCAGATGGTTGTCTTCTTCAGGGGCTTTGCAACTGCAAATTCTCCAACCTATTTTGCAAATGATACTACCCAAACATATTTGTCATTTGCAAGTTTGTTCTAAAATCTGACACGTGTCTTCTCTGCCTCATCTTAAACTGAATTTTTGTCTTGCACTACCACCACAGGCTGCCTAATCACCATCTTTTCATACTGTTCAGTAATGTCCTAATTTAGATATCTATTTTCTATACCAAATTGTTATATTTTTTCTCATTTTTTAGGTTAATATATTTTCTAAATTTCAAATCATTTCTATGGCTATTTAAATGTAATTTCTTCCAATCTTTATGGGTGTTAAAACTAAGCTGCCTAAGGTGTAGATCACAGTTCCTTCCACTTTTAAAAAAAGTTGTTCTCTTTATAGTATTTTTCCTTCTCCAGTGTTCTGGGACTTCACTATTTTTTGGTGAATGCTTTTTTTTTTTTTTTTTTTTTTTTTTTTTTTTTTTTTGTTTTTTTTTTTTGGTTAAAAATCATAATTATTCAAGCACATATAGCTTGGCCAGTTCTGTAAGAATTCAAGGATATGATCATCTTGTGCTTTCAGTCTGAATATATCCCACTCATCCAAACAGTGTTTAATCTGCTCTTTCCCCTCTCCTGGTGTGGACTTTCCTCCTCAATGTTCCTCAATTGCTTGAATAACACTATTAATCACTATTAATCTTTTCGTGAAAGTGACACCTAGTAGGTTCTAAGCTGTTTAATCTTCTTCCTGATGATCTTGTCTCCTTTTTTCATAAAAGATATATAGATTAAAATATAGCACATTATTTATTTTTTATGCATTTAGTCAACATTGGTTTTACTTGACAACCTTCTGCATCTTTCTCTTTGAAATTAATTTCACCCCCTTCATATGGCAATCAACTATAGATATTTATAGTTACTAGCATGGTTTTCCCTTTTTATTTCTCTTGGATTTTCTGGTTTTCCAGGTGTGCCTTATCCAGTCCTTATCAATTCCCCACTATGGCATTTTCCTAGTTATATTCCATAGGAGGACAGAATTATGTTCTGCCCTTGATATTGCTTCATATAGGAATTAGCATTTCTCCTGAAATATTTTTACCCTTTGGATTTCTTCTCCATGAGTACCTTGCAGCCTGCTTTTAAAGCACAGTGCTAATAATTATCATCTCAGATTCAGTCCTTCCTCTTACAACCACAAACTCTATCAGGACAAGATCAATCATTTTCACTTAAATTGTTTTTTGTGATTTTCTAAAAAATCCTGATCAAACACAATAAAAACCAAGCCAATCAGGGACAATTAGAGCCTCTGAATTGTAGAACAGTGAGTTCTAGAAGGGAGAAGAGGAAATATGCCAAGAATAACAACAGATGTTCAGTTTACAGCTGTCAGCATTACTAAGGGAACACAAAGCAAGTATGCTGACTGTATAGAGGAATAGCTGTTACATGAACTCCCCTCTCAGAACAGTTAAGAAATGCTGGTCTCTTGTGCTGATGAAGCAAAGGGGTGGCACAGTGGATACAGCAGCATCAGCTTTGTGGGCAGCATCATCTCCCTTGCAGAACTGACTTCCCTGTCCTGGATGAAAACCCAGCTCCCATGGCAAAGCCAGGCAATTGTCCCACTGAACAGTGCTCTGTCCAGTCACCTTTTCTCTTCTTCCAGTCTCCTTTTCTGTCCTTCAACACTCTTCTAGGAGGGGTTGCTAATTTTCCTGCTGGCTATAAATGTGCAGGATGTTGGCAGTCCAGCTTGTTCCATCCTGGAGAGAGGAAGCCACAGGATGGCCAGGTTGGAAAGAACCTTACAGATAATCCAGTTCCAACACCTGTCCATTGGCAGGGACACCTTTCACTAGACCAGGCTGCTCAAAGCCCCATCCAACCTGGCCTTCAATGCTTTCAGGGATGAGATATCCACAACCTCTTTGGGCAACTTGTTCTGGTGCCTCACCTCCTTCATGGCAAAGCATTACTTCCATAAATCTAATGTAAACCTACTCTCTTTCAGTTTGAAGCTATTTCCCCTTGCCCTGTCACTATCTACTCTTGTACAAGCAGCCTCTCTCCATCTTTCTTGTAGGGTCCTTTAAGGAAGGCTGCAATTAGATCATCTTCATCAGATATCTTTTTTTCCTCTAGTAAGTACTCTCTGTTACTGCAAGAAATACCTTTCACTTGAATAAATTGAGTCACCCCCCATTAGCAATGCAGAGATACAAGGAAAAACTACATTCAGGAAGTATTGAAAGCAGCAAACATTTAAATTTGGAATAAACACTAAAAACTGTTTTGCATCTTTCTTCTTCCTCAAGTGTCTCCTTTCTAATCTTCTCCTTCCCTCCCCACCATCCTACCTTACTTGTTGCACATGGAATCATTTTGTGGCTGCAGGAAGCAGGGCAGTTCTCTGGTGACACAGCATGAACTCTCTCCTACTCCAGTATTTACATAGTTCAATCATGTGGTACCTGAGTACAGCCAACAGCATTGAAACGCTATGCTGGTGCCTCAGGAAATTATCTGGAGATAAAAAATAGGAGGTAAAAAAAAATTTAGGTCTTGGACAGGGCTTTTTTCTGGTTTCATTTATAAATTTAAAATGCCACTTTTTCAGCATTGGCAACAGCACCAGGTACAGATGATCAGAAAGTCAAAGAAAACTGCTGAAAATCTATGAGCTTCCTATCTGGTGAGGGCTGGCTGCCAAAGTCATGAGGTCCATAGCACTGAGAAAAAAAACCCTTTCCACCTGCCCACAGTCTGAAGTGCCTGAAAACCTTGCATTTATCTCTATTTTGTTTTACTGGCAATTGATACTGGATAATTTTACATTCTTAATGCAGCTACAAAAGCCTATAATTTAGTTTTCTTAGATCTTTCCTAGAAAGAAAACAGGTAGATGGGAACCTACCATACTTTGTCAAGGCAGGGAATTATCCACACATAACATTCCAGGATTTTTAATAGCTGTGTAAGATAAGCAGACTGTCCCAGTGAAAGCCCCATTGCCACAGTGCTTTTCATCATGAATGCAACCCTGGTGTTTTTATTTGGTTGTATAAATAATTTGTATAATGTGTGTATGCCTAAGGTATATTTACTAAAGTGGTTGCTGCTGCTATTCATCCAGGTAAATATATTTTGTTTTGGCATAAGAAATTATTTTATGCACATTACAGTCTCCAGCTTCAAACTACTTAGAATAAGCATCCTGATATTTAGAAGATGAATAAGGTTATCTGTGAATACAGTATTGTCATAGACTTTAGAGAAAGTTGAAAATATTTAAAAGGAAAAGGGATAGCTGCTTTAAACTGGAAAGGTGGAAATCAGTTCTTTTTTATGTGATTACCTTCAGGCAATAATCTCTGTGTGCTGCATTGCCTCTGCACTAGACTATAGATCTTAACACTCAGTGTTAGATGCCAACTGAGTTTTGGGCATTGCTTACAATTATGATGTACAGCAAAATTTTCATACCACAGAAATATGTGTGTGTGAAGGAAAGTAACTTTCAACCATGGTAAAATGAACAACTAAAAAAAACTTTTAAAAAAACCCTTTAAAAAAACAAAGAAAAGGAGAGAAAATATTTGAAATGGTCATACTGAATATTTACTTTTCAACAGTAACCACAAAGCATACCCTGACACAGAGCAGAAAGAAGCATGCCACTAATGTAAATTCTTTCCTGGCTATTGTAGCTTTATAAACTCTGTTTTATCCAGATGACAAGTTGAAGGCTTTACAGGCTTACAGATGGATAAAAGTGACTTGAGGGAAAAAAAAAAAAAAAAAAAAAAAAATTGGTCAAGTTTCAAAATCAAAATAGTGAATTTTAAAATGAGGTGTCTGTCTGCACCTCACTGAACCTTGGAGGTATCTGGGCTCCTAAAGGTCATCTTCTGAACAGTGCTTACATCAGGCTCTTGTCTCTCAAAGGACATTTGTATTGGTGGCATTTTCAGAGCTACTTTGTGGGCATAGGTCAACCAGTTTGTAGGCCATAACATGAACAGGTGAGCCTGGTCTTTTCCACTGTCTGATACTCCCATCACAAAAGCATTGTTATTTCCAGACTCAATATTTGTAGAAGGTCTCTTGCATTTTATCAAATCTCTTATTTTTTCCCTTTCTCCAACATGTTTCATGTGAAGGATTTTGTTTTTCAAATCCTCTTCTGAGAACTTTTGTTCTAATTTTACAAATGCAAATTTTTGGCAATGATAATTGACACCTGAAAATATATTTTCCTTTGACTATATAAGATCATTGAACCTTGGGGGAAAATAAGTAAATAATCATGTATTTTAGCTGAACACACCAATTTATGCAAAGCACACATAACACGGTTATTTATATATTTGTTTGGCAGGACAAGGAATTCCTATTTTTGAAGCATGAGAGAGATGGGAAAACATGCTACTTCCTTCATTTTGTGAACTCTGTGCCAGTCACTTGTCGTCTGCCACTTCCTCCCCACCACTGTGCAAAGAGCAAAGAATTGAATTTAGGACTAAGGAATTGATCCAGGATGCCTCATTCCTGCAGGTTATGGCTGAGTTTTTGTCCCAGGAGACTGACTCAGCCATGTCAAGGGAGGGAAAAGACAGCTCAAAAAGCAACTGCTATTAATGTGTGTCAAAAAATGGAAAGCCTGACACATTAGTGTATGTAAAGGAGAATGTGAGATGACATACCCTGTCTTCAGCACAGGTCCCTCACTCACTCACTCTTGTGACAGCCTGTGATAGGAGAAAGTTGGCATCAGAGATATGAGCTCAGCCCACAGAAACAGCAGACTTGAGACCATGTGTCAAAAAGTTTCTTGATAAGCAGCAGAGCCTAGATTCCACATTTGAGATTTATTTTGATTTTCTCATGTCTAGCTGATGATTGCAGAAACTTGCATGCTTCAGCAGTTAAATGAGTCTTGGAAGCCGTTTTTTTTAAAGACATTACTTAAAAAAGATATTATTCTTTTTATTGATTCTTCATTTTGGAAGTCCCTTTGGATTGATCACAGAAGTGCAGTTTTTTTCTCCCAACATTACACACAAAGGAAAGGAAGTTTTTGTCCTTTTTATAACAGTAGAATAAACACTGAGAAACTCACCCACCTACAGTTTTATAACAAATCTGCCATTTCCCCCAATTAAATTGCAAGTTTTCTCCAGCCTGCAGAATTCTTAAATATACTCACAGCAAAGTTGAGAAGTTCAACTAATGACCTATCCAAAAAAACTCACTGTGACAGAATCAGCTATTGTGGGAGTCTTTTTACCTCATGAGGAGGTAGTGCAAGTAGTCATGGTTTGCCTGTTTTACAGTGTATTGTTTTGGTCAGGATATTGGATATTCTTCTGGCACTCCCATAGTCCTCTGTGCAGCATTTTCAGTCCTCATGCCCTTGAGATGGCCCCTTCTTGCTCCCTCCCCCCTCCTTCATTTTTTTCCAACACTCATAGCCCAACACAACCTCTGTGTTTGCACAGGGCTTTTAATTACCAGCCTGAGGCAAGCTGGAAGCAGCAGAGGAAGGAAAGGAGTAGATCAGGAAGCCACTAAGCCAATTCTACATTAACTAAATGAGCAGGGCCCTGTGACTTTTCTTTGAGGTTAGGAAAACTGAGAAATGAAAGTCTCTCATAGCCTTCTGTAGGTCACTCATTAATTCACAGCTTGCTGCACCTTTCAACTGTCCAATACTGATTTTTGCTACAGCAGAAGAACAGGAATGAGGTGCTAATGTGGAATAAATAATGAAAGCTGTTGAGAAACTGAATGCCTAAGTGTTGGGCTGTCCCTGGTAAAAGGTAGAAAGACAGAGAATGAAGACAATAAAATTATGTTTTTAAAAGTAGGGCCCCAGACTAATGAACCACATTTGTAAAATGCTATTATTTCTCCATCTTTAGTGAATTCTGAGAACTATTACTGACACCTGAGTTGTTAACAGAAAGCAGTCATTATACAGGAAGGTATACAGGTCAAAGTGCAGCATTCTGAATGTAATAGCATGATGCCATTTTTATCCCAAGGGCTACAAGTTATGGCTTAATTTCCATAATAATCTTTGCAGTCAAACTTACAGTGTTCACGAAAAGGAAAATTCTGCCTCCCATCCCTTGGGTACAAGGATGACCATCTGCTGTATAACAAAGTTCAGAGTTTCATAATAGTTTCACTATGTAAAATGACTTTACCTGGTCATCTGCTCAGCTGAATATG
This sequence comes from Muscicapa striata striata, assembly GCA_030060385.1. Lineage (NCBI taxonomy): Eukaryota > Metazoa > Chordata > Aves > Passeriformes > Muscicapidae > Muscicapa > Muscicapa striata. The sequence continues at coordinate 1,176,426 of JAREIS010000097.1, read as the reverse complement.
TTCAGGAAATGTAGTAGGAGATGTCTTGAGTTTGATTCAGGAGGCATAGCAAAGGGTGATGTCTGAACAGACTCACTGTAGGGAGGTGAATACATTTTGTAGGGAGTGAGGGAAATCAGATCTCACAAGTATTACAGAAATTCTCAGCACATGCAGTGAACTAAGCAGGAGAAATTCTCAAATACAGCCTTGTGTGAGTCATTCTGTTTTAGCAGGTGACTGATCAGCATATCCCCCAGGCTTGTCTGTGCTCCAATATGTGCTACTTGTGATTAGATATAACGTCACTGAAATGGAGAATAGCTGGGCTCTTATTCCCCTCTCTCTTACATCAATGCACACCAGGAGCCAAGGGAGTCAGAGATGTGTGAGGGTATTAGCTCTAATTCCCAAGCTTTCATATGACTAGTCTGCAATTGAACTGTTAGAGCAAAATAGATTATTTTCAAGTTTTGCCCCCAGGATTATTTCCTCAGCTGCCCTCCTATCTCTCAAAGAAGTAGCATAGATTCAAGCAGGAAAAGGTAGGTTTAAGAAGCCACCTAAAGCTCTCTGCAGAGATCACTGTCTGGATAGATACAGGAAATCCATTGTTTTTTTCTAGCTGGAGCCAGTAAGTTTTGACACTGAAGATGAATCATTAGGAGCAACTGATAGGCATAGTAAAACTGGAGGCTGTTAGTCTGCTGATGAGCAGGAGTCAAAGGCTAGTAACTCTCTCCATTCTGGGAAGCTCTTTGTCCAGCAGGCCTAGCTTGAGCTCTGCCTGAAGGATTATTTTCTTTCAAAACCTTTGAGTGCTCCTGTTTCTTCTGTTTCATTTCACATTTTTCGGTTGTCTCAAGTCACACAGCTGCCACGAAGAATGTTCATAAACAACCTCCTCCTGGGGGCTCTGGAAAAAACACCCAGGTAACACCCTCAGAAAGAGGGAGAGACTGAGCAAAGAGCAAGAGCTCTGGAAGGAGAGAGAACTCATCATGATCTGCCAGGCAGGGAACAGCTGTGAGACTGAGATGCACAGGAGGATGTGGGTGTCTGCAGCTTAGGCACAGTGGGGCAGGAACCCATCCCTGTTTCTGCCCAAGGGGGACCTAAACTCCACTTTTATTAAGAAATATGGGAAAATGTCTCAAAGTGTAGAAAAGAGTGACATGCCAGATTTAACTCTTCTGTCTGAGATTTTTTTTTGAGCAACTTCAGGTCTCATCCTCAGGAACAGCAACCTCATGGACCACCCCAGAGCTCTTTGTGGCACTCTTGGGCTGCTGGACATACACCACTTCCATCTCAGCAGCTCATTTGCTGGTGCCAAAGCAACAGACAAAATATTCTTCTTGCACTTAGATTTATTCAACATCTGCACATACAGAGATCTATCTCACCTGTTTCACTTATCCATACAGCTATAAAGGGAATTACAAAGTCTTTGGTTTTGTCCTAGGATTACAAGGCATAGAAATTGGCCTAGGATTATTAGGATTGACTGACTCATCCATAGCTGGGGTACATCAGAACAAAACTTCTTTGAGGAAAGAGAGATATTTGTGACTAATTCAATAGGAATTTTCCATCAGCAGTATTTCCCTTCCAATGAGAGCCCTGAGGACATGTTTCAGATGCATTCTTGACACAGAGAATATCTTAAACCTCCTAAACTGGAATATCCTAAACTGGGAACAGTAGTATTATCATCCAGGACACAGGTGAATTTCTGAGATGGACTCATTGTTTCACTCCCAGTATCAGAGACACAGATGGCAGTGCCTTTTTTCTCTCAATTAATGAAATGCAGATACCGAGATGTGAAGTAAAAGCCCACAAAAATGGTAACCAACATTGTTTGGAATCACAAATCTGATTAAAATATTTGCATTTTTCCAAAGAAAGTTCCCTGAAGCACAATTTATTCTTAGTTTTAATAACTTAGAAGTATTGTGATATTGGCCTTTGTTATAAAAGCACTGAAACACTAAACAAGACTGTAGAAGATTAGGGATTCTTTTTATAAGAAAAATATATCTATGCTAGTTCTCTGAATAATATCTAGGAAGTTATTTTTTAAATGGCCTTGTGAATCTTTCAGCTTTTTTTAGATTGTGTTAATGTGAGGAAACTTATCTCTAGAATTCAAAAAGGCAGGGAAAATCCCTCTTTTTCTTATAAAAGCAGATATTTTCCCAATAGTAACTAGTAACAATAGAAATGTGAATACATATACACATATAGATAATATATATATTTTAAAACAAAAAATTCTTTGAAATATACAGCCAAGATTTTTGGTATTGTCCACAATAAATAGAAATTTAAAGAGAGGGTGATGCTGACACTCCTGTATCGGCAGTCTTAGAAAGGGCACAGTGGCATAGCATTGTGAAGGAATCTCCTCACATGTGCATGATGCTGAAAGATGCAGAGCACAGAAAGGAAAGAGTTAAATGCACAGAGTCTGTATTTGAATCCTTCTGTTGCAATAATCATGAAAAAACAGAATAATCAGAGAATTATTATTACAAAATCTTTACTGATGCAAATGACCACTTAGTAAAGTATTGCTGCAGGACTTATAGAAATTTTTGCCATATCAAGCGAACAAAGAGTCAAAAGTTCCCAGCTTTTGCTCTAATAAAAATTCTATACTTGATGCTGGACACAACCCTCACAATGGGTTAAAAGTCTGAGCCTCTTATATATTCTATCCCCCGAGCTTTGTCTAGACAAACCAACCACTTCCTTTTGTCAAAGATGTTCATACCACAACAGGGAAAGCCACAAGGTCTTGGTCATCTCCTCTTGTGTAAAATCCAACAGCAGAAGAGGGGCTGGTGTGGGGGAAAGAGCCCCTGAAATTTTGCCCACCATGAGTTGAATACTGTGCTGAGATTGCCTCTGGAAACCCAGCCATGGAGCCCTACATTGTACAGGGCAATTGGGCCATCCCATCACTACAGCTCTCTATCAGCCATGGTCCTTTCAAGATGCTGTGTCAAAAAAGTCCTATGAATGAACATTAAACCAACTTTTTCTATAGCATAGACCCTGGAGAAATCTTAATAAAGCTACAGGTTTTGTAATGTTTTCATCCACAAAAGGCAAACATTTGGTTTATGGCTCCCTTCATCACTTTCCAGCTCCTCTTTCCCTAGATTCAATTTACTCTCTGTTTCTTTAGGTGAAGAGATGGAGCCTCACTGTCTCTTTTTCCACACGCTGTTAAGAAAAACACTTTTTCTAGTACATAAGGGATTAATATCCATTTTTTGGTATGCTGCTATTACCCTCTACTACCTATACCACTTGAGTCAAGGGGGACCAATATAGGAGTTGCAGAGGTAGATAAATCATAAAAGATGGCAAGTATATCATGCAGCAAGGGTTGAGTGTGGTAGTGAATAAGCAAGTAGTGTTTTCTGTGGGAAGTGGTGTCATGAAACAGCATTTCTGTTATGAGTGTTGTTAAGAGTGTTTTTGCACTCATTGGCTCTCATAGAAGAGCCTTTTTCCTCCCTGGGACACAAGAAAATCCCATTTCACACTCAGTGTCTCTCTAAAGGCTCTCAGCACTGCAGGCATCAAGGAGAAGCCTCTCCATGGCTGCAGCACCTCCTCCAAGGCTGCAGAGCCTGATGCTGCTCCAGCTGCTCCTCTGCCTCTCTTCAGCTGTAGCACCCCCATACTCATACAAACCACTGACGTGGGAAAGATTATATATTAGCTTTTATATATTAGCTAATATATAAAAAGTATAAAAAATAATAAAAGTATAAGTATAAAAAGTATAAAATAATAATATTTTTATATATTAGCTAGAACCTGCTGGGACACACAGATGTAGCTGAGATTGCAACTGAGCTTGGTGAGTCCTATTGACTAGGAATGCTAAATGGGGAAAAGATGGAACTTCAAAGCCTCAGGTAACTTGCTAAAATAACCCAAACAGGAAACAAAAGCCAGTGCCTTCCTCAACATGGCCCAAACAGGACAGGTCAGCCTTCAGACAGATTTCTACTTAGGCATTATTCTTTAAGTGCATGGTTTGCACCTTTGACTAATTTGAAGTGCAGTCTCTGCAGATCTAAGGTGTCAGCTCTTGATCTGCTTTGTGCTTCCTCCAGGCTTTCAGAGCTGGGACTCTGCTTCTCTTCCCTTCTTCTGCTACATTGACTCTTGACAGAGTGCTAAACAATTCACATTTAATTAAAATTTAATTAATAAGGAAAACCAAGGATTAAAATCCATGAATGACCAATTCAGCTTCCTGATGCTGCTTCAGGCGTATGACACTACAATATTCTATTATAACTTAGCTTAAATGATGAAGAATTTAACATTCCAGTAAAATTATTGGGACAGAAATTCAAATAACTGGGCTCCCCTACTATGAGCATGTGAGAGGCTGAAGTTGTCTGGCTCACCATACAGGTGGTTTTGCTGCTCATTCTGATCAGCTTCTGTGCCTGTGGCATGGCTGAATTTAATTATGCTGCACACTTGTTTTGTGGACAGATGTAAAGGCCAAAGAAGGGGAGTTCAAAGGCAGTTGAGGTGCTTATGAATAAGTACAGCTCTGAGCATGGCATTCACCCCAGGACAACACCTCTTATGAGTCTCTCCTTCCAAAATATTATTTATCATAGAATAGATTGCTGCAGCTTCCACAAATGTAGGTGTGATTGCAAAACAAACTCTTTGGGCACAGCAGCTTCTGCACAGGTCTTTGGAGCTTGTCCCTTCCTTGATCACTGTAATTAATAGCCAGTTTTTGGACTGACTACAGCTTTTGGTATCAGTGAAGAGAGTTCAAACAATTTTTGGACAGCTTCTCCAGAGTCAGTGAGTGAAGTAAGTACCAGCACTTGATGTCTGCCTGGGAGTGACAGATGAGAAGAATGGACACTTGTAAATGAACATGCTTTTTGAACTCAGAGGGTTGAACAGGTGTGATTTGTTGGCTTTTCTTCTGTAGCTGTTTATAATCAGAACTATGCACGGAGAGAATAAATGTTCTGATTGTATTTTCTTCTATTAATTAAAAATGAGAAACAGCAGCGTCCTCTTCAGTTGCAGAGAGTAAAAAGTGAATTGTTATTAAAACTAGGACTACTGTTTGTCATGCTAACACACTAATTTGCATTTATTTCCCACTTTCTCCCCAAAGCACTTGGCTGGTTCCTTGTAAACTTCCTTACAACCATTGAGAATTTCACCCTTTACAGGATTGAAACCTCATTGAAAGCCAAGGAGGCAGCAAGAACATACGAACCTCTAAGCAGAAAACAGGATGCTTTCATGAAAGAGATCAGATTAGAAAAGTAGCTTTCAAGTCAGGAGGTGTTAAGTGTTGGTGTGTGCAGGTTTACAAGTGAGATGTGGTTACTGCCAACTCCACACTGGAATTACTCTCCATGGGTGAGAACAAGAGATTGCTGAATCCAAAGGTGTGTCAGAAGAGACAGCATGGGCCCACTGTGGGCACCAGGTTGGCACTTTTACCCCATCAGTGTTTCTGGTGGGAATGCATGGCCAGTGCCAAGCAGAGAACATCCCTCACCAATGGGCAAACCAGGCTTCAGAGCAACCAGAGCCTGGGCTCCACAGAGCTAAAAACATCCCAGCACTCAGCACCTCCATGTCTGGCAGTGCCTCAGAGAGGGCAAAGGAAAGGTATTCTCCTGCCTTACTCAACACCAGACTGAGGGGTCATTCAAGCAAGGCAGAATATGTGAGATCCATACATATGGAAAGGGGTTTAATGCTTTTTTAACCACTAGCACTCAGTGCTGCAAAGTACTAACAAAGACAAGCACTAAATACAATTCAAACTGGACTTGATACTCTAGAAACCATTGGATTTTTGGTATCATAAAACTTTTGGAAATGCAGTAAATATCATGCTGTTTCTCTGAGCAGGTGAATGTAGGAGAGTGTAGAGGAGCTGGCAAAAAAATATGTGGGCAGATGATTTGGTAATTATTTACATGAGTGTTCTTGTACTCCCCCTCAGAATGTAGGTAGTCCTCTCCAGAAATGAGGTATAAAAACACATTGAACACTAAATTGTTCCAGTAGGTCAATTTTCTTGCTCTTAACAATCCTCCAAAATCGAACTCAGCTACAAATTTTCCCTCAAATCTTCTGTTTTCCACTTTGGTTTTTAACACTTAAAATTGCAGTGAAAACTAGACTGTAAAAATAGTTTTCTAGTGGCTGTATCATCACCAGTTTTTTATATCAGAACAAAATAGTTTCAATCAAAATGCTTGCTTCCCTGCTTAATAACCTCCCTCTTGTTTGGGGTGGCCTTTTCCCCCCCCCTTTATATTTGTTCATCTGTTGCTTTGTAGTTGTTTGATTTTTTTAAACCTTCTAATTCTTTAGGTTTTTTGTGCCCAGCTATAAAAATTCATATGGTGAGTTTTGACTTCAGAAGCATTTTTATAAATTCACTGCTCTCATGAGCATATGAGCACCTCCACAGTCTGCCCAGCAGGCTGTCAGAAGCAGTCTGCCCTAAACATGAAGAAGCAGTAAGTACCTCTAGTTATCATTGATTTTCACTGACCACTTCTTACATGACAGTGATTTTATTTCCTCTGTGAACCTAAGATCTCCATAATCTGATTTAATTTTAATTATATGAACAGGAATATCCATATTATATGAGTGGAATTCAGCCTGGCTGTTACTATGTGTAGCCATACAGTAGCCATAATCACTTTGAGGTATTGTAGTTATTTGTTTCCAAATGTCTCCTTAGATTAACAGTATAAAACACCGACAGTCATTTGATATAATTTTGAACAATGCTATTTGGAGGGACCAAATGGCCAGTCATCAAAACAGAGTGGGGTCAGAAGGTTGTATTTTATCAGTGTCATAATAAGTCTACCAGAGGACATCATCAGCACCTGGTAAGATAAGAAAACAAAATGTTGGTTTTTTACTGTAGGTAACAATAACAGTAATAACAGTAATTACAGTACTCATATTACACAGATGTATATGCTATTTCACTCCATTGTTCTCAAAATGCTTCTACAAAGACAGGGGAGATTGTTTAACTCCAGTAAAGGGTAGAGAGAAGGAAATGCATAACTGGCAACCAAATATCTTCTTTTCCCTTCCCAGTTAGGCTCACACTGTATCTTTCTCTCACTGTACTTGGCTATCTGTTGCTTTTGTTTCTCCAGTTCCACAATATGTGTAACATCAAAAACTTTTAAAAAATGTTGTAGGGAAGCTAGACAAATTTGCAGCTGCTTTAACCCCAAAGTCATGTGAAGAAATGCCTTGCAGCAGAGCTGAGCTATATCAGCAATTTTACAATTGTAATGTGGACAGTGCCAGAGCTAGCTAGTGCTAGATTAGTGCTAACAAGCTAACTGATGCTGGATGTGCATATCATAAGCAGAGTTATAACCTGTACTGGAGGCATTTGTTCTACCTCCTCTTGCTGGGATTAATGGCTGGTTTGTGTATCACACTCTGCTCTTGCAGTCACCACTCATCACCCTTGCTGACACTGCTGAGGATACAAATGTGTGGCAAGCTAATGGAAATAACCTTTCCTTTTTTTCTCCTCTGCTAGCAAGTTCAAGGGAGACTGACAGTTTCAGAGAAATGGAAATAGGTTCAAGGAGAGGCCATATTTTGGACAAAATTCCTCATACACTAGTCTAAAAGGGGCATATACATGCAATGCTTCTGTTTGGTCAAAGCATTCATGTCCTGAAACGTGGGCTGTAGGTTCTGGGGCAGGCAGACCCTCCTCATGCCCAGTACAGGTGAGGGAAGCTGGTCACCCTGGGGGGCTACAGCATGGCTTGGACACCAGCCCCAAAGTGCCAGAACCACAGTCAACAGAAAGTGTGACACTTCTGTCCATCTCTTCCCAAGGAGCCACAGACACCAGGCAGTCCTGGCTAGGGTTTAATATCTGGAAAAATAGTTGCAGCAGCATTTATTATTATTGGTGTTACAGCAGCACCTAGAGACCCATCCTGGGACTGGGGTTCCTTCTTCCTGGCAATGGCAGAGAGGGGCTGGAGGGGGGACCCTGCAATGAAGAGTCTAAATGGAAAAGACAGACAACAAACAGCTGGAGGGGAGGTAGCTGAGGAGCAGAATGAGGGGTTTGCCTCTGCCAGCAGCTACCCTGGACCACTCTTGGATTTGTTATCACCTGAGCACAAGGGGATCCACAACCTCCTAAGAGCTGGCTGAGCTGGCACACAGTGTTTCAGCCTGAAGTTGAATATACAGGGTTATCTTTGGGCTTGGCTTACCAGGAAAGACACTGTTGGAAACTGAACAATCGAATTGTTTAATGTCGTGCACCAAAACAAGAAGTTTCTGGTTCATTGAGATAATTCTGACATTGAAAGAGCTGTGGGTGAGGCTATATGGAAAATAAATATTAAGATACCAGTATTTATCAAAATCAGCTGTCTTTTGGAGTGTTATTACAGTGAGCTGGAAATCAAACATTCTGGGCATCCAAGCTGCTGTAAGAATAGATCACTTTTTCTGCCAGTTGCCTGAAATAAATAAAAAATTTAATTTTTGCCTAATTCAGGAAATGGATAGAAAACCACAAAAATTCTCATTTTCTAATACTGCATTGTTTTAATTAATGATAAAGACCAAATTTTTAAAAATGTTTTTCTATTTTCCTAAAGTGTCAAGTCTGGAAAGCTAAAATTGGAAGCATAATTAGAGACATCCATGAAAATATTTGCCTTATTTCCTTCTTATCTTTCAATACATTATTGAAAATTGTGTATTCCACCACTAGAAATAAAGGTTTCTGTCTGTCTATAGAAAAGAGAAAAAGAGGTCTTGGCATAGTGTTTCTTCATTTTTATTAGAAAGAATATTTTCCTAAGCATGATCTTATATGAGTTAGGAACCTAGTAGGACCTAATGCAAAGTGAATATTTCCTGTATCTTCCAGGCAATGCTTTCAGGAATCACCATCTCTAGAGAAAAGTATTTTTAAAGTATTTTTAAAAATATTTTCCTCTTTTATTTTTATTTAATGCTGCCTTAAGGAAAGTATTTACTCTTTAAGGCCTTTGTATGAGTAACAATGACACACAGTAAAATATAAGCTTTACTAGAAATAAATAAACCGGGGGTTCTTCTGTGTTTATTTTCCTGTGACTTCCTCAAAGTAGTGCAAAATTAGATAAATATGTAGAGCTTTCTCTGATGCTGAGTGTCTGCTCTGGGATAGGGGGTCTTCAGCACTCAGTCTCTTTGTACAGTCCCTTCAAATAGCTGCATTAGCACAAATTCTCAAAATCTGCTTCCCAGTTTCAGATTATTTCACTAGGAGAGGAAAAAAACAGACACGTTATAATTTTTCATTTCCTAAATACGAAGTTTCCAGTCCTAAACCCTGAAAGCACACTAGAATAAGATAACCACATAATTTTACTGCACAAACTGTTCCCCAATCAAACAGCATTCCCAGGATATCCCTGGGAATACAAACTATACTTAATTCTTAAATCCCTGAGAAAAGTCCTCTGCAAAGAAATAGGCTCGACTAGTCCACAAATTGGTTTTTAGAGGGTATATCCCTCTTCTAAGCATTCTTCTTTCTGAGTAATATGAGCTGGTTCCAGTTAGAAAAATAAGAAGGACCTTCCAGGGCCAAAAAAGGGGTGTTTGGAAGTTTTGCAGGGCTTTTTTTCCCCGTGCCACTCTTCCTCCTGCTGGGCACAAGCTGTGGGCTGGAAGAATCAGCTGCTCCCACCAGGTGAGAGCACAGAAAGGGGTGAGCACAAAAGGGGTGAGCACAGAAATGGGTGAGCACAGAAATGGGTGAGCACAGAAAGGGGTGAGCACAAAAAGGGGTGAGAACAGAAATGGGTGAGCACAGAAAAGGGGTGAGCACAGAAAGGGGTGAGCACAGAAAAGAGTGAGCACAGAAAGGGGTGAGCACAGAAAGGGGTGAGCACAGAAAGGGGAGAGCACAGAAAGGGGAGAGCACAGAAAGGGGTGAGCACAGAAAGGGGTGAGCACAGAAGGGGAGAGCACAGAAAGGGGTGAGCACAGAAAGGGGAGAGCACAGAAAGGGGTGAGCACAGAAAGGGGAGAGCACAGAAAGAGTGAGCACAGAAAGGGGTGAGCACAGAAAGGTGGCTTCGAGGGAGATGGGGACCAGAATGCTGTAGTGCAAGAGGTAATGTGTTGGCTGCCTTCATGCCTTAATATGTGAGTGCCTCATCCTGTTGTATTCTTTGGTCAGAACCTGGCTTTTGGTCTATTTTTTTTTTTTTTTTAGTTTTATTTTTCCTGCATAGATTTCAATTGTAAGCCTCTGTTTTCTTGGCTATTGACTGTTATATCTTAGAATTTAGAGAGGTTGCAAGAGCTTGCTAAGACACCATTGAGCATCTCTCCCCATGGCAGCCCTCTGTTAGCACACAAAAGGAGGCAGGTGAGGCAATGTGCCTGTGTTTCCCTTGTGCTGGTGGGAGCTGTGGAGGAATCAGCAGGATCAATCCACAGTGGTCAAAGACCATGAGCTCTTAGGCACAGAGATCACAGTCCCCTCTGCCATGGCACATGGATCTCACCTTCCTTGGGAGGCTTCCTCCAAAGCCCTGCTGTGTGCAAGTGTGCAGATCATCATCCTGTCTGTGTTAAACGTAATTTTTAATAAACTCAATATGGCGACTTCTATTAATTTCAAGATCCAAGTTCAGCTGTAAAAGTGGGTGCAATTCTTTCAGTCAATGTGATTTAGCCAGTCACACACTCAGTCTGACTTTAAATAAAGTTCAAAGTGATGCAGTTTAAGTTAGTTTGTTTACACAAAATTAATGAATGTGAGATTATTCTTTATTATTTGCTTTAAATTTGCTTGTCCTTCCTCTTCCAGCTGTCTTAGTTGTTTTTCTACTTACATTTTGATGACTATTGTATGTTTAGAATTTTAGTACATTATGTTACAGAGTGAATGAATTCTTCAGTTAGTAAATAGGACAAAGTATTGTGCAAAAGCATGTACTAGCCAATGTTTAAAACAGCCTTAGGCTTTTGTTTACCAAAACAAAACCTCTTACTTATATTTTGGATTATTGCAAGTATGCCCAAAGTTATCCAGGTCAGATATGCAGAAGAATAATGATTAGCCTAAGGAAATTGTTCCTGCAAATTTGCTGTTGTGCAAATTGTTGGTCCTTTCACCAGGAAAATTTAAACGGAAAAAATACCAACAGCTTCATATACCCACTTTTTTTTTTTTTTTTTTTTTTTTTTTTTTTTTGCTGAATAATCTGAGCTGTGGAAATAATACAGGAGAATATGAACATCCAGCATTCTTACTTTATATAAACCAGGAACCTCTTAGCTGTGATTATCTTGGCTGTGAAATAACGAATAGGACTAGGAAACAAACCTCCTGAAGCTGGGAGTTTGGCATTTTTTTTGGAATGGAGGGGTAATTGCAGAGAATGAGATGGGACCTGGGTGACTGGTGAGCACTGTGCTGGCAGCAGCAGCTGGGTTTGCTGCTCTCTCTGCACTCCTGCCTGTGGTTTGAGGGAAGGCACCAGGAAACACTGGTGTCATTCTGATGGTCAGAAAATACAATAAAAATACAATAAAAAAATACATAAAATTCACCGGTCATAAAATACAAGATTGGTTGTCTGAAGAACTAAAGTGAAGTTTATTTAAATTGCCAGTGTTTTCCTGGATGATTGGTACCATAATGAAGGGAAGGAAGATTTGTGGGGTCCAGATGAGAATGTTAAAGGCACAGCAGGAAGAGAGAGGGAGCTGGCTGCAAGTGAGATCTCTCTACTGCAGGAAAATGATTGGCTCCAACCAAGAACTGAGCAGAAGGAAACAAAGCAGATGAGACACGGAAGAAAATACAAACTCTTTGGAGAACCAGAATAAGGACAGGAATATTGGTCAGAAGTTAAAAGTGTTTGGAGTATCACATAAATTTTGGGATGTTTATGAGAAAACTGGTACCAGGTGGGATCCCTGCAAGGAGATGGAAAAGAAAACATTAGAACAGATAGCAGGAACAAATTCAAAAATAATGGGAAAAGAATGGTTTGATAAATATTGCTGGAAAGCAGCTGAGATTGACATAGCAATGTTGTAGCCTTCAGAATCAGAATTGAACTCTGGAAGAGAAAGGCTCTAAAGCCAGGGGGAAACTCATGAGGTCAGCAGTACAAGGGGAAAGGCAATACTTCCATGGCTTGGGGAAAAAGATGAAATTAGGTTAGGAAGATTAGTTAAATAAACACATTTTAGAAGGTTATCGATGCTTGGAAGAGAGGATATTAACCATGTCTCTGTCTGATAAAGAACAAATAAGGAATCCTTTTCATTATAAAAAACTCAATTACAGAAGAGCAAGGAAAAGAACTTTTATATGTCCACTACAGGGAGATGTTTAATAGAGAATAAAAAGCTGTCTCCCAGACACACGAGCTATTTGTGGAAGGATTAAATTTTGAAGTGATTCAAGAGGCAATCAGGAGCTCAGGAACAACAAAACACCAGGTGCTGATAATTTTGCCACCAAATTATCAGACATGGGAAAGAATATGACAATTCTTTTCCATGGTTTTAAAAAGGTCTTAAAAGAATTCCAAGACAGTGAGAACAGGTAATAAGATTGCTGTTGGGAAAGAATAAAAGGAAAAAAATAGAAACAACTCCCTCATCTTGTTGCTCTTTATGGAGGATAGTATCCTCTTGTTGGTATTTTTTATCATCATGTCCCTTTTAGTGAGGCTATATATGAAATATATGTTCTGGAAAAATATATTTTCTATGAATTAACTGTTTTCATTTTGCCATTGCTGGAGACAAAAAAATATTAAGATTATTTTAATGCTAAATTTTTTATATATGAGCTGAAATGGAAGCATGTTGAAAACTTCGTACATTTATCAGAATGATGTCACTGAGTTTGGAGTGCAAAATAAGAGTACAAAATATGGAATTACATCTCCATTTTGGAGACTTAGGACAATATACTAGCACTGCTGCTGGAAAGAACAGTACAGTTACAGCACAACTCCCAAAACATCCAGATTTTGCAAACATAGGTGCTGCTTTGGCAATCCTGTGAAGGCAAAGCAAAGACTTGAAGGGCATTAGGATGAAACTGGGACCAAAGTGGAATGAAGACAGTTGCACTTTGCTCAAATAAACAGGACATGGAGAAATATGCCTTTAACAGGAAAGAAAGTGCAAAAGTTGTGAGAGATGTAAAGTATCCTTAGTCTTTAATACCATGATTTTAGGATAGATTTTTTTTTAATTCAAACCAAGATACAACTTTAAATCATCACATTCACTAGACAGTCATATATCATAAGTATCTGCAAAAAGAAGAATTCTTCTGATGTAATTTCATTTAACTATATGTTGTAGTTTTAAGCCCAAGTGAAAAAGAAGGGCCGTGCAGCCACTCACTCCCTCTTTCCCTCACCCTGGTGGAATGCAGAGGACATTTAAAATATTACTTGTATGTTGAGACAGCAGGTGATGCACAGTGCAATCTCTCACCACCCACTAACAGATGCCAGACACCCCAGATACCCCTTCCAGAGCCCAGATCAGCCATGCTTCAGGCAACTCCCTCCTAGTTTATACACTGGGCATGACTTTCTGTGGAATGGAATATCCCTTTGATCAACTCAAGTCACCTGTCCTAGCTATGCTCCCTACCAGTTTCTTTTGCACACCTCCTCAGTGGCAGAGCATGAGACACACACAAAAAAAGTCCTTGACTCAGGATAAACACAAGTTAGTAGAAAAAGCATAACACCAGTGTGCCATCAACACCATTCTCATTCCAAATCCAAAACACAACACTGTAACTGCTACTGAGAAGAAGTTGACTCTATCCCAGCTGAAACCCAGACACCACAGTGAAATGCTACAAATCCATCTATTTATATGGAACCATACACTCTATTTCCAACTATGTGTTATGGCAAGAATAAACCATTATTGAACCAATGTTCCTTGGTCTTGCATTATTTTTCAAGTCAATGTAAAGATGTTTTTGTATAATGTTCAAGTAATCTTAGAGAGTGTCAGTTATTTAAAACCAACCTTATATCTAGCTTTAAGGATTTAAAATTTTGCATTTCTTCTTATATTCCTGGTGGTAATCCAGGGTCCAAGCATAGGTGCAGCACAAGGTTAGCAGTTCTGATTTAACAGAATAATCAAATCTGTACTATGAGGTTTGCAAATACATTTATTTTTCCAGGCTTTAGGACTGATCCCACAAACTGCACTGAAGATTATTATCCCAACGTTTTTTTTTTTTTTTCATTTGATTACAGTACACACAGCATAAAGTTATTAGCAGACTCTGTCCTGGTACACTGAGCTCCTGCCTGCACCTAAGAAAACAATGATCATTTGAAGGTATTTATTATCCCCATCTTGGCTGAGAGTTCAGAGCTGCTTTCCATTAGAGGAAACAAGAAAAGACAACAACAAACACAGATGACACTCTTTGATATGAAACTGCCTAGAAAAAAAAAACAAGCTCAAAAAGATTGAAAATATAATGGATACCTGCATTCTAATAAAAAATACAACTTAGTGTCTTGGGTTGCAATAGAGGATGTGGCCAGAAATGTGTATTCTATCACCATCTGTTGAAGCTGGGTGGGGCAATGACCCTTATCTCCGTGGCACACACATTATCTGCTAATGGGCCATCTTTAAGGCTAGGTGGGGCAATCATCTTTATCTTTTCCACAACCCATCCTCCCTCCAGGAAGATACCATCTGCTGATGGCCCATTCAGTCCCAGTGCATGACTGATAAAATTAAATCATCCCACTGGGAGATGCTCCAGCCAGGGGGAGGAGCCAAGCCTTTCCTACCTAGATAAAAACTGAGATTTTGGACAGCAAGATACGTTCTTTCCACTGGATTCCAGAGGAAAGCCAGACCTCTTCACACCATCCCTGGGCTCTCAGAGGAAAACTGCACCTTCTACAGGAGCACTGCTTCAACAGAACCACATCTGCCACTGCAGGAGGATGCAGACACCATTTAATGGGACTGCTACCAACACCCTGACTGACTGATGGGGTGTCAGGTTGTATTCTGACTCTGTCAGTGGTTTTGGGATTGTTCTTTGTAATACTGCATTTCTATATTAATTTTCCTAGTAAAGAACTGTTATTCCTAATTCCCATATCTTTGCCTAAGAGCCCCTTAATTTCAAGGCTATAATAATTTAGAGGAAAGAAGTTTACATTCTGCATTTAAAAGAGAAGCTTGTGCCTTTATTGGCAGACACCTGTCCTTCAAACCAGGACACTCAGTTTCTTAAAAAGAGTGTAAAATTTGATGTCATATGTCTTCTTCCCTCCTGAGGAACCAGTTGTTTTTTTCCCAGTATCCAGATCTGTGGGGAGGCAGTTTGATTCCTGACTCCAGCCCTGTACCTCTGCAGGACTGAGCTGTGCCTGATGCTAACCTGGCAAAGAAGGGACACCTATCCATCACCTGCAATGCCCTCTCCTGCTCTTAGGCCACCTAAAGGCTCTGAGGAGATCTAATTTTTAAATTTTTCTACTCCCTAGTGCTGGCTAAAACAGGAGCTGGGTGAGCAGAAAATGAAAAAGGGATTGGACAGCAACTATGGGTGAAAAGCCATAGGTTGCAAGGCCAAGTTTCAATTGCTGGAGTGAATTTGCAGTACTATTTTCAAAGAAAATGTTTCCATGGAGAGACCAGGCCAGGATTTCTCCTGGGGCTGATCCCAGTATGAATTACACCAAAAGGGAAGCCTGGACAAAGCACATAATGTGCCCTTGCTGTGCTAGAGAGGGAAATTTAATTCCCAGGATGCCACTTGGTGTTCACACTGGGCAATTCCTGCAGGACCTTTCTTTCCATCCAAAGAGCTGTTTTTCAGAGTATTTCCCTTTTGCCACATTTTTGTAATTTTTCATTAATATGCTGGGATTTTGTTCCTTTGCTCTATCAGAGGCAGTGTGACTGCTGCCTTCATTGTTGCATTTATATTTTCTCAGATGATATAACTGCAAAATACAGAGGACAGCACGTAGCAAAGAGTATCACACTGCTTTATAATCCCAAAATAGGAAACCAGAGAAGATCAAATCTCTTCAGTTAGAAAAGCTTGCTTCTGATGTGGTTTTTTTTTTTTTCCAAGCCAGTTATAGGTTGAAATCAGAGAAGTGCTGTTTGTAAACCAAGGCTCATAGAACAGACAGTAGGATTTTATACTTTTGGGACAGGGAACTGGGGAACACTGAACTGAGGTGTGCTAGAGGGGAATCTTGGGATTGCATTTAAGACTGAAGGGATGCATCCAGTCTGTTGTTTTCTCTGCATCAGGTTTGAACATGTTTCAGGCAATATTTCTGCCTTGTTGTAGTTAGATGTTACATTTCTGTTAGATTTCCTATGTGAAAAAATTGGAGTTCTCACTGTGTTTTTCCCTTGGCTTTGTAATTTGGGACTGGCTGCTGTCTGGAGCTTTCTGTGATGAGGGAAAGAGAAAAGTTTATCAAGGCATTTATAAGTATGGCTGGAAAAGCCAAGCTACCAAAGAAAGAATTGGTCAGTGATGAAGTGAGAGGGGGGAAAAGTTATGAAAAAATGCAGCAAATACAGAAAAAGTGTGAAAAAAGGGTGAAATCCTTCTGCAGTATAGAAACACTTCTCAATTACAGGCTGATCTTCTCATAGTGCTGTTGCTGAAAAAAAATTAAAACCACTGCAACACGACCTGAGTGCTCTAAGCCTTGATAGCCCACAACAAAATGCCAGCAGCATCTGTGCACCTTCTCTATGGAAAAACATTCCTGCTTTGTGGATAAAGGACTTCAAAACTCCTGGGTCTCCTGACAGTAAAAAAAAAAGTAAAAAATTTAAAAATAATTTCTATTTAGACAGTGAGAGAAAGCAGATCAGAATTAGATGCATTAATTTTCTATATATGGAAACATTTAGAACAGAAAACTGCAGTCATTCTATCTAACATCTAAATAACTTATGAAAAGTCAGAGAGTAATCCAGTTGCCTAAAGGTTAAGGAAAAATGTTGTACTACTGAGAAAAATGATCCAAACCTTTAGTGGTAACAGAATGACTGGCAATTTCATTTCATTTAATAGTATCTAAGGAAGACATTTTTTCTTGCAGAAGTACTGCCTTATTTGTAAGTAAGGTAAAACTCTCTTTATCCCATTTTGCATTTATTTTATCTATGCTTATATATATCTTGAAAAGCAAATGAATGTACTTTTGTGTTGTAAAGTGGAAGATAAGTAGACAGCAGAAAAAAGTTAGAATTTTGTTTTGCTAGTGGAAAATAAATTTTTCAGTTAAAGCATCCAGAAAGTAAGATTCTAGGTATATTTTTAGCCCTAAAATTGGAACCTTCTAAGTAGTTCTTTCAAGCAATAAAGAAATCAAAACTGCCTGCAGAACACAGGCAGTACTAACAAAAATACAGTTTTGCTGAAAACTTAATTTCACATTGAAATCAGTTTTGAGAGAAATCTTTTCATCAGTAAAAGAACCCACCATGCTCTTTGATACCCCAGCCAGTCCCACAGTGTTCCCCTTGCTGCTCCTGCCCATTCTCCTGCAAATCTTATCCACTGCCCCATGGAGCTGTGGATCAATGGCCAAGCTGTAGAGAGCAGCTCTGCCTCCAGAGCATTTCCTAGCAGGGAATGGCATCTGGGGAAGGATGCTCCTAGAGGTTGTCTTCTGAAGGCAGCTGTGGATCCACAGGGTAAATTATTCTCTCAGTCCTCCCCAGACAGGGATTGCAGCTGGTTGAGCACCTCACATTTTTAATAGCTCTTCACCATTTTTTCAGCTGTTTAAGCACCAGCTGAAACTGCAGTGAGTGTCAGCTGTTCAGCATTCTCCCATCACTGGTTATGAGGAGGATCCAGTCCTGGAGTTTGTCTTCTCCATCCTTCTGTCATTTCACTCTAATTTGGTCTTCTTGTGTCTGCATATTGTAGACAAAGGTCAATATAATGGTTTGAAATGTGCAAAATGATTAAGCAATGTATCTCTGACTAGAAAAGTGATGAAGTTCTTCATGCTGTATAACCCTAATGCTGGTGGGAAGGTGTGCTGGCACACCTGCTGTGTGACACACAGAAACTGTAGAGAAGGTAGCTGGGTCTATTTGTCTGTCCATGTCTGACTTCACCTTTATCATCTTGCTGTTGGCACAGATATATTACCACAGGATCATCAGCAGGCTTTAACTGCCCTACTGTGAGAAAAAAAAATAGAAGAGAAACAAAAAACCCACCAAAAAGCAAAAATAAAAGGCTAAGATACATTTTTCCTCCCTGAAAGAATGGATTTCTTGCATTTATTTTCAGAACAAAAAAATGTTTCCAGGATTTATATCTGTATATTAGCTTGAAAAGTCCTTCAAGGTTTCTGGCAGTCACCTTGGAAAAGGCTGTCAGAGCTTTCCAGACATTACCTCTAAATGAGAGCTCTTTTAGCATCCCTCACCACTGAGTCAGATTGTTCAGGGTATCTGAGGAGGCTTGTTTATCTGAAACCCACTGTGTTGTAATTTGATAAAATGAGATAAAAGGAATGATTGAACTTACCCTCCCCATTCTCCATACGGGTCCTGGTCCCCTTCTTCCTGCCCATCTTCTTCCGGTCCCCGGTCCCCTGCTTCCCTGTCCCGTGACCTGCCCCTGTGACCTTCCTGTGCCCTTCACCTTGCTGTCCCCCTGGAAGTTACGGTGTTCTGACCATAGGTCAAATGTCCTCATCCCATTGGCTGCCAGCCAAATCCCCTCCCACTCCCTTCTCCTCAACACCCGGTCCCTGAGGAGGGTCTGTCTCTTTCGCCATGCCACCGCAAGGAATAAACTGATACCTGAAGGAGCCTCTTTTGTTTCTCTTCCTATTCTTGCTAGATACCATGTCTAATCTTAAGTAATTAGGAAAGGGACACAGTGTATTTTAGCAGTTGGCGCCCAACGTGGGGCTCGAACCCACGACCCTGAGATTAAGAGTCTCATGGCACCACTGCTTTCTTTCCAGCTCTTAGTGTTGAATAGCGATCACTTCTGGAGGGTTTTACATCTGAAAGAAAGGATTGCTTTGCTCATGGTGCAATGACTTCTGAATAATCAACCACCAGAGCAAGCCAGACCACTGCAGTTTGTTCCTCAGACTCACCTCCATGAATGAGGAAGATTCCATTCTGCTTTTCCCAGGTGGTCTGTGGCTACACAAGTGTGTCGCAGAATCACCGTGGCTGGAAACAACAACTGGATTGCCACACTGGGGGCTTTAGAATGGGACATGAATTAGCAGAGGACTGACACGAGGTGTTTGGCCACACTTGTTAACCCATTTGAGGCAATGAATAAAAAAAAAGCAGCCCTCAAAATGAGTTTAAAAAAAAAAAAAGATAAAACTGTGGCACACAAAATGGTTGATTTCCTTGCTTGTGTACATGCTTCTGGGTAACTGCTAAATATAATAGAAATATTCTGGGTTTCATGCATTTATCCAAACTTGTGAAATCTTCCAGATACTGGTCTTTCAGACATTATATATATAAAAAAGTGAAAAAAGTCTCTGGTCCTGGACAGTTAGAATTTATAAGACTTTCTTAAATGAGGAACAAATAAGATACTTTACCAGTGATGTGACTGTGCAATTTTCTTAGTGATATATCTATATATTGAATTTAAAGAAAGTTTCCATGGCTTGTCTTTATAACCTTCCCATTATGGGTTATAAAAAGTTTAAAATTAATACTAAAGCCAGACTCTGATGTACTGATTGGTTTGCCCAGAGCAAAGCCTTATTTGAGCCTGGGATGGACTGGTCATGTCAGGATATGTCTGGGGCTTGATACACACCTGTACCACTGCAAAAAAACTTCAGTGTTTCTGTCTTCTGCATTGTTCCCCCAACTGCTTTCACTCCCCCTTGTTCACAGAAAGCATAACCTAGATGTATTTACTTGACAAACAGAGAGGATTTTCCCTGTAGGTACCTGTCTGTAATACAAAATGCAGGCAGAAGAGCAGTGATTATCATTCTGTGTGTGTGATTTGGGGGCAGTGAAGGACCACACAGAAGCTATCACTGGCTTGAAATTGTGCTTTAAGATGTTAGAGGCCCCAAGGAATGATTTTTGCATGTTTTTAAAACAGATGGGAAAAGGTAGAGGGATAGTGTCTGAAAACTCCTATTTTTGATCATACTCTGCAAACACACAGCACTGTAAACCCAGTTAAGGAGCAAGGGTCACTAGATAAAGTAAGACATTGCTGTAATGGCATTTTTCAACTAATTTTGCCATTATCTTTGCACAGAATTAATCTACATTTTAAGAGGGGACTACAGACAGTTTAAAAGAGAAGTGCTTTGCACAGTGCTTGCCAAAAAAAAAAAATTCAAATATTTGTTCATTCTGGATGGGTAAATGTCTTTTGGCAATTGTTGTCATTATTGATCTGCACTGCATGAGATAGCTAAGTAGGAGCCATGGGCTTTATGTGTAAGAAACAGAACAGGCAAACACACATGGAAAAGAACAGGGTTTATGTTTTACAATTAATAGTCTCTTTGTGCTGGGGAAGGAGGAGGTGAGACCATATTTAAAAGTATCAAGATGTTGCAATGCTGCTCATTTAAAAAATACAAAACAATAAAATTGATCTTATGAAGAAATAGCATGTTCTACCTAAAAGCTCTTAAAACTGTAAACTTATCCCTGACTTTGAGTCTTGCCCTGTCTGCTTGTACAGCAGTGCTGTGGGCTCATTCAACCTGAATGAGGGCAGTAAAATGTGGTCAATTGTGTTTTCCTCATGCCAGTAATTTTTGATGAAAGATGAAATTAGGTTAAATGACTAAATAAAAACTTCAAAAATACAAGACTTCTAGAACTCTGTTGGATGTAGCTGAATTGATTAAGCCTGTTGGGCAACTATTTGGACTGATTTTTGCTATGGTAGAGGTAATTTTCTTCACAGTAGCTGTTTTGGGGCTGTGGTTTGGATTTCTGACTGAACACAATGTTGGTAATTCAGAGATGCTTCTATTATTGCTGTGTATGCTATTGTTAGTGCTTAACAGAATCAAGGGCTTTTCTGCTTCTCACTCCACCCCACCATGCTGGGGATACACAAGGAGTTGGGAGAGGACACAAGCAGGATAGCTGACCCCAATTTGCCTCAGGGATATTCCAGACCATATGGCATCATGATCAGTATATAAAGCCTGGGGGAAGGCTCAGGAGTTCACTGCTCAGGCACTGGCTGGGCATCAGTCAGCTGGTGGTAAGCAATTATTTTAATTTTCATCACTTGTCTTTCTTGAACTTTATTTATCTCTGATATTTTCCTTTTCACTTCTGTTATTGTTACTGTTGTCATTGTTGGTTTTATTTATATGTTTATTATTTTTATTGTCATTGATATTACTCTTAACTCCTCTCAACCACGAGTTTTCTCACTTTTCCCCTTACAACCTTCTTGCCCCCATACAGCCTGGGGGAAGGTTGAACAAGCAGATGTCTGGTGCTTTGTTGCCAGCTGCAGTTAAACCATGACACTCATCCATGTGAAATACAATGTCACATATTTTTTACTGTTGTCTTGAGCTGTTTATGAAGCTTGTGTAATTCTTGCCAGACTGGTGTCCCTACAGGATGTGCTCTTACTGTGTCTTGTTACAGTCACAGCTGTGACAATGTTAGGACAGAGGGTGGAGGTACAAACATCCAGCAATTACTAGGAGTAGTTTTATTCTCCTCTCAGTACTATGTGCCAAAAATATGTTCCAAGCTAGATTTTGTGGAATCCTAAGGCACATGATACAGATGGAGATGCAACTGCATTCTTCTGTACTATCTTGGGTACACTTAAGCCTAATGGACAACTATTGAGTTTACGAGCTTGGAACATATACAACACATCTTTAAGTTTTTCTGGTTTATATTAATAAATGTTTTTGTAAATGATTTTTTTTTCCTAAGTAAACTCATGTTGCAATTGAGGGAAGCCCATTCCTGTGTAGCAGGTATTTGGCAGTCTGAAACTCTGCAAGAAGTAATTTGACACAAATCCAGCTCCCTATTCAAAGAAATATTAACCTTTCATAATAAGCTGTAATTCCTGCTGAGAATTCAGTGCATACTTAAAAGGAGTTTCTTGTATAAAACTATCACTTTAGTTGACCTCATAGATGAAGGTCTTTGTGCAGAGCCAGCAGAGGTTATGACTGATCACCAGCTTAAGTACTCTCATCTATTAAAGGACAGTGGAAAAGGTCCAAGAACTGCTTCAGCTGAAGTACCAAATTCCCTTAACAATAGTGTTGCACTGAAAATGGATCTGCCTTGTCTCTATGAGGCAGAAAAATAGGCTGTGGTTTTGCCTTCAGGAATCTCAAACAGCATGCAAAAAGGTTCTGTGGTATGCCAAAACAGGACACAGAGGAGAGTAAGGTGACTTGGAGACTGCACCTCCATCCAGGCAATCACTGCTTGGGAGTCCTGGAGCATGTGGACATTTCCTTTCCCCTTGCAGTGATTACTGGGGGCTACTGAGGAGCCCTTGGTGCTCACATGAATGCAGTGCTGGGACTGTGTGTCATGACTAGACACAGAATTACATGTAAGCAGAGAAACACATGTAAGCACAACTGTTACATCTAAACCTGTCAAGAATTTGTAATTATGGACTAATCTACAACCTGTATGCATTTTCACCTTCTTTGTTTTACAGGTTTTGTGCTCAAGAAATTACAGCTCCAGCAGTGTTGTCCTGTCTAGAATTAGGGATGATACATCAGAAAAGACTCAAAGAGGCAAGGCTGCTTTTTCAAACAACAGCATCATATACAAACTGAACTGTCTCCACTGGAATCCTTCTTTGGAGTGTCCAGGGAAACTCAGGATATCCTTAATCTGCAAAAGTGGGATGGAGAAATTAGAAATGCTTGTAGGCTGCCAGGGTGACTGTACTGTGCTTTTCCTGTAGCCTGGCTGACCATAATGACCAGGTAGCAGCCTTGAAACCAGGATGCAAGTGAAGATAATCAGAAAAATGAAAACATCAATGGCAGTTTACTTTTCCATTAGTAAAAGTTATTCAGAAGAGAAGAATATAATGATATGCCATTCATCTGCAGCTTCTTAGTAGTAACAAGATTTTCAGAACCAGATCTTTGAATCTAGATTTTCCAGAGGAGACAAATGGATTCAATTGGGAGCAGAAAGCCTGAAACAAGCTGGGAATCATGCATTGTCTCTGCTTATCACCATGCTATATGTGATAATGAGTCACAAGGTCTGTGTCCAACAACATGTAAAAGGAGAAGAATTATAGCATTAATTACAGTGGTGTCAGTTCTCTGGAGAGTTGAAACTTTGCTATGCATTGATCTCAAACAACATTAGGGATTAGAGACAGAGGCCAAAAAGAACCTTGCCCACCCAGTATTCTTGTGTCAGCTGAGATCAGTTGTTTAATGCTTCCTTAAGAACATCAATAGATAATAAAACTGAAAGTGATTGCCTGAACCAGCAAACTAACTCATCACTAATGGAAATACTACTGACAGGACTTTGAAAAGCAGTGATGCATGAGAAAGGAAAATGAGAGAAAAAAAAAAGAAACTCTAAGATTTTCAACCCAGTTTTATGTGATGTCTCTCTTGGGAAAGAAGAGGCTTTGGAGATTAGTGGCTGTAACCCTCTCAAGCAAAAGATTCAAAGAAAAAAGGTCATTACAAGGCAGTGAATTGGCACAGGACATGGGATAATGTTGCTTTCATAGATGCTGCAGGGTATCATAGGATTGCACTCACATGGCCTCTTTAGACTATGGATTGGATTAAGGGACAATTAAAGCTTGTTTTTCTTTAAAGAGAAAGATGAAATATTCTTTCATGTTTAAAGGAAAAAATATTCTTTACTGTTCTTCAAAGCTTAAATTAATAAATGGAATGCTGAATGGATTTTTTTTAATTTTTAATTGGAATCCTTTATTTTAGATAGATGTATTTAATTTTCAGTTGAATTGAAAAGTAATTTTAAAGACAAGTATTTTCCTTTTGTGAAAAATTTGCTTGTAATTTTTTCTCCTTTTGAAAGTCCCATTCAAATGTAAAGAAAAAAATGAAGCTACAGACTTTGCTCTTAAAAGTGCATCTCTATCACTACTTTTTTGATGCATGAACATGATAAACTCTTTGATGTAGCCTTGAGAAGATCCAAATGTTCTTGGATTCATGCAAACAAAATAGACATATCTTCAAAGCAGAAAATCTTCCAGATCTTTTTTGTCTAAAACAGATAAACATTCCTTAAAAAGAAAGAAAATGGCAGAATTTATGCTTTAAAGAAAGGATAGAGTTTGAAGATATATTTCATTCTGTTTACTAGTTGGTGATGCAGGCTCTACGATTATTTGTTTTTAAGAAACAAAATGCTTTTATTCCAATGATGTTTAGTTGCCAGGATATTTTTGTATGACCCTTATGTACATTTTAAAAATCAAATACGGCTTTTTTTACTGGTTCCCAGCTGGGGAGAATGTTTCTGTCTTTGCAGGAAGAGAGACATCCAGTAGTATGAACATGACAGAGCAAATTCAGGATCTGCACTTACATCATCTGCCTCTGATTTACTCTTGGACTGTTTAGTAAATGAATTCAGACCCATAAATGCAAACATCAAGAAAATGTATGGCTGGACTCTCAATCTATATTAACACATAATATTATTGATATCTCCAGACTGCACAACCTCAGACAATATGCCCTTATTAAAATGCATTGCACAAAATGAAGCAGTTGTGATTTTTGTTTGTTTCAGCAGCTGGAACATGTCAATCAGCCATGAAGCCATGGAAGACCAAGGATTTTG
Organism: Muscicapa striata striata; assembly: GCA_030060385.1. Lineage (NCBI taxonomy): Eukaryota > Metazoa > Chordata > Aves > Passeriformes > Muscicapidae > Muscicapa > Muscicapa striata. The sequence goes on along the minus strand of JAREIS010000097.1, from coordinate 1,151,490 downwards.
GAATCACAACTTCTAGGGAAAAAAGGAATCAAAAAGGAGATTCCATTTTACTTCATAAATTGCTTGAACATATTTGAAAGAAATTATTTGACAAAAAATTTCAGAAAAAGAAAAATGGAAGAGCATAAAACATTTTGAAATGGAATGCTTCAGTCTTTGTTGATCAAAGTATTGTTTAATTTTCCATTGCCTCTTTCAATGTCATTTGAATAAAAAGTAGGAGAATCCTGAGTATCTAATATGAATCCATGAGTGTTTGGTTCAATCATACTTGGAAATAGCTTAATTCAAAGTTAAGATTAATACAAAGTCTCATTTATTCTCCAAGACTTCCTGCTGTGGAATAAAGTTTGAAATTAAACAGTTTCCTTTGGAAGAAAGAATATAGATCTAGACTGAGATTTCATTACAAAGAGGGTATCCAGCATTGGTCAGTTTTTCTGGCAGCAGAGAGGGGATAAAACATCAAAGTATCATTAAGATTTTTGATGTAACATCCTTGAGTGACCTGTAGTGAGCTCTGATATTAGGAATTTTCTGTCTAGTGCCAAGACATTGTCTTTCAATTTCCAAGAAGTAACCAGTGCTGGTGCCCTCTCTGCATGTCAGGGTGGAAGCTCTCAGAGAAAAGGTTCACATGATTTTGTGTTCCCAAACATAGTTTTCTTGTCTTGTCTTACTGTGTGGAACACACAGTGCAGGAAAGAAGGGGAAATCGAAACTGTTCTTAAAAAGTCATGATTCTCACAACAAAACAAGCCAACACAGAGGGACCTGCCAGTGTCCTTCAAAAACTATGACAATTTTGTCATTTTGTCTCAGTTTTGCAGAGAAGTTCTAACTAGCTTTTTGGTTGGAGATATATGGACAGCTGGAGATGATGAAAAAGAAAATGGCAAATGAAAAAGAAGTTTGCATAAGCCACTGGAAAATGAGTTTGTTGTTTATGTTGTTTTCTATAACTGTCTCAGGCTGGAGACAAATGGTTGTCTTTCTTAAACACAACAGTAAAACCAGGATGCTGGAAGCTGATTTACAATTCAGCTACCATTGCCACAGCTGTGATTCAGAATTTTGGTTCACCCTCAGAACTGTGCATGGTGCCCCAGAGCTGGCTGATCTTGCAGGTTTTCTGCTTTCCTGATGCATGTAAAGCTACTCTCAGCCTGCAGACACTGAAGAGCACGGGTCTGCTAAGAGCCATGAAAAGAGGAGAAATGTTTCCATCCTGCAAGAGTAAAGAGGTATCCTAACTGCTTGAAGAGGTTCTGATGTGCTACAACCTGGAGAAAAACGGAGCCATTTTCTATCCTGTTATTTAGACAAGAATGGTTGAGTCCCTCTTGAAAAAATTAAAACTTTTCCCAATCTTTTGGGGGTTTTTGGCTCTGCTGTGTAGCTGACATTCTAAGCCTTGCTGGTGAACTTCCTCTGTTGATCCAGAAATGGATCTGGTTTGAAACAGAGGCAGTTTGTTCTAGCTAATTTGACCAGAAGTGTCCTTGCACATGTCATTAACTATTTTTTTCATACCAGGCAGGGAAACCAAGAGGCTGATAAATTATTATTCTCTTACCTGCTGGCTACATTTGAATGAGCAGGATTGCAAGCAACTGTTGCAACAGCCTTAACAGAAACCACTCTTACTTGGCACTAAAAACTTTTCCAAAAAGCAGAGTAGAAGTGTGTGAATGCCTTTTCACTCAGCATCATGCTAGAAAACTAAAAGTTCCCTGGATCCCACTGGTGATAGTACTTTTGCAGCATAGTGGAAAACAGAAACTGGCTGGAGTCTTTCAGCCACATTGGTTTCTGATTTCTGTTCCCCTTTCTGTTCAGCATTTTTCTGTGCCTTTCTGGTCTGGGAACATGAGTTCAACAATCTGTCACTGCTGTCCTAGGAAAATGGGGTATTTTAGTACTTCCTGCATGCAGAGCCTTGCCTCCTGGGTTCAGCATCTGCAGACAACAGCCAAAGGCTATTAGCATTACTTTCTATATTGTTACAGTGCCCAAAAATTCCAGGCAAGAATTAGGCCTGATTGTGATGGGCGTTGAACAAGCACAGCTGGAAAGTCCTGCTCTGAAGGAGTCATGGACCTTTCAGCAGTAATCCTGATTATAATAATTTACAGACTTATACTAGTAGAACCTAGGGCAATTTGCCCTGTGAAATATATAAGTATGATGTGGAGTAACTCATGAAAATGGCACAAAGGCATATTCACATGAAAAGCTTAATCTATGTGCCAAGGGTTAGGAGACTAATTTCCTCTATAGCCACTGGATGATGGGGAGGATACAAGAAGCAGTTGAGTGCCCTGCCCTGAATCACAACCTGGAAAAGCTCTTGCCCCATATTCCCTGGAAAAAAACAAAAAGAAAACCACTTCTAAGATGGACACATTTGATTTCTGTGAGAAGAGACAAAAAAACAGTGCTTGCCAGCATCATATTGTTAAGATGATTCCTAAATATGATGAAGGACTGTGAAAATTCCCATTAGCTGTTGACACAAAAGACTTATATTTGATTTACTTATAAAAACTACCTTACACCATTTAAAGCAGATTTGAAACTTTTTAGAACATTTTGGAGTCCAGACACTTAGTGTTATAAAAGAGCCTGAATTGATTTACTCCACCTCTAGCTCGAGAAAGTTCTAATGCAGTTCTAAAAGTTCACAGGCCATCTTTCATAAAAACCCACCTTTCTTTCATCTCAAATTGTTTGCTATTATGAACCTCACAAATTCTGAATACATTTTGGAAACATTTTCAAGCATGGTTCTACAAATAGCCCAAAATTATGGCAACTCCAAAGGCTTGCTGGCATTTTTGAAGCTACTGAGTAGCACAGAGGTATCTATGTGATTTATCTGCAGTCTGAAACAGGTGGGGCAGCTGAAGACAGAAATATTTGATTTTATTATTGCTGGTTTTGGATTGTTGCTCCATACAACGTGGAAACTGAAGGTATTATGGAAAAGAACAGGGCAGGACAATTGGGGATAATTTTGTAATTTATGATACATGGAGTCACTATAGAAAATTCATTCTTTCGTACTTGGTAGGGATACCATTTGTTATCAACAAGGCTTCAAGTAAGTATTGCATCATTATTTGCTGCTATGTCAATGTTATGTGTTTCAAGTACCATGATTTTGCTTTTTTTTTTTTTTTTTATAATTTAGAATTATGGAATATGATGAATACGCAGCAAATTTCTGCTGAGGAGTGCTGGAAGACTGTCTGGTGATGGTGATAAAGAACTGGTATCTGGTGATAAAGATGCTCAGATTTGGGTAACCTGTCAGGTAACACAGCTGGGTTGCAGCTGTCTGGAGCTGGAGACAGAGGGCAGGGGCCAGACCTGGAGCTCAGGTGTTTGCACAAGAGGTGCTACTGGCTTTTCTTGGCTCCCAAGGAGCTGCATGTGGCTCTGGGACAGCCTCAGGAGAGTGAAGAATTTACAAAATTATAGGCAGAGAGGCTTTCCCTCGTTTTTTCAGAAGTCTGTGGTGTATTATGCTAGCAATTATTACTATTGATAGCAATGTGTGCTATATCCAGCACATTTATTAGGCTTAACATTAACAACAGATGCTGCAGGATAATAATACTAGTGCAAAAGAAAAAATTAAACAACAAGTTAAACAACTGTGAAATTGTTCATTGCTTCTTCAATACCCCATTAATCACACAGCTCACTGATGGATATTGGCTGAGTAACAATATGACAGATGGTGAATAAAAATCAGTGTCTTTTAAAAACCACCCACAGCAATATATTTCAGTTTTACATTTTGGGCCTGCATCTCTTCTCCTAGCCATGAGGTAACACAGCATAAATACATATCTCTGTGAATAACTATGAATAACTTCCTCTTTAAGGAAAGGAGGTCGAAATCATCTTTAAGACAAAATGTAGGGACACTGCTTAGAAATATGTAAATTTATTTTGGAATTTATGTTACCTGATAGTACTAATATAAAATGTAATTGATTGTGCATTTAAATGCCAAATGGAAGTAAAGAATTGTCATTGAGAGACTGATTTCCAGGTGACACAAATAGTCATATTTGAAAGTTTTTTATAGAGATTGCATAAAGGAAGGCTAATTCTTTTACCCTGTACCCACTCTTCACTACCATACTTGTTCTGCAATCATTATATTATGGCTTCTTCTATTGTCAAGACCACAGCTGACATAAAAGTCAACTGGATTAATCCTCTCCTCTTCCAGTCATTTTCAAAATTCTCTAATTTAGTAGCATTATAAAACCTTTTGAGGTGTGGACACCTTTAGAATTTTCATGTGCTTAGGTGTATAGATACTGTTTGTTTTGAAAATAATAAAATTTAAATCATTGATTTATTCCTCAACCAAAACTACTTGGGAATCCAAAAAGAATACCTTTAAATAATTTGGATAGGAAATAAACAAATTTCAAAACTTCAAATGTTTTGTTTACATACTTGAAAAGAAAAAGTTCTGATTTCCATTTCTAAGTAAGGTTTTTCAGACTTCTAGGCTGCACAAAGACATTGCCCTATGTCATGTTGTTAGGCCTGAAAAAATGAAAAGATTCCCACTCTGATGAAAGTCACCCACTGATTTACACCTAGTTTTCTCCTTTCCATCTGCTTATTTCACTCTGTGATATCTGACACATTTGGTCTCGATTACTGAACTCCTTTAGGCATGTCCCTTATCTAATTTTCAGAGCATCTGTCTCTTTTCAAAGATATATTTATCTAATATTCCACTTACAGTGCTTATTTAGTTTAAATATGGAATGATTCATGTCAGTGCCCTGGTTCCAGCCAGGACAGGGTCAAAATTAACTCTGTCTTGGCCAGAATGAGGATACAACGAAAACATTTTTGCTAGAAAAATAATGATTCTAAATTCCAACAGGATGAAAAATAATGGATGCAGGATTCCATCACATCTCTCAGCTTACAGCCACCTGGGCAGAAAGCAGATAACCAACAACAGCTCTTCAGATGGCTTACCTGAAATAGATGTGCAGGCTGCAGCAGAAAGCTTCACAGAAAATGTGACATTATGACCTGAACAACAAAGCAACAGACTGGGACAAAAGCCAGGAGGAAGCAGCTGGCTCCAGCTGGCTGCTCCAGCAGCAGAGCCCCAGCTGTCCCCAGAGGTGCCAGCAAGCTCAGTGCAGGGCTGGGCTGGTCTCACGTGTGCTGCATGGGTGAGGGACAGTCCAGCAGCAGGATGGTGCTGGCCCTGAGCAGTTTTAAAGTGCTGACATCATGTGGCCAGCTACAAAAGTCAAATCAAGATTTTTGCCCTTTTTTTTTAGTGGTTGGATATATTAACAAGACAAAATCCTGCTGCCAGGTTTGGCAGGCTGAGTGCTGTTAAGGGCACATAACATTGTCTTGTTAATCTAAGTTTTAGATCCAGCCTTTTTCTTTGCTTCTGGTGCTACTGAAGGTTTGGTTTTTTTATTGGATATTTTACTGCTAATATTTTCTGGTTTATTGTTGCTGTGGTTTTGTTTTCGGTTTTTGGTTTTTTTTTTTCCTAGAAAACTTTCATGACAGTACTCCTAAAAGAATAAGCCACAGCAGCACTGATGAAACTTCTGGCATCCAAAGCATCCACAATTAAAGCACATTATTTCAGTTTGTTTTACAAGATAATACATTTCTAAAAATCCTATTAAAAGTTAAGTACCAAAATACTCATTAAAAACAAATTAAACATCTTGACATGTTTAACAGCTGTAAGAATTTTATATTGTGACTGAACAGTCAACAATAACGTTTTATTAGCAGCTCTCTGCATTGTAAAACTGAAGCATATGAAAAACAACTTCACAAAGTGTGAAATCAGAAAATCTAAATATGTTTCCATTAAATGCTTTGATGGTCATGAACTGATTGTAAACAGAAACATCAGGTTAAAATCTATAGCATAGTAAACATCCCAGACACTCTATGCCATGTCTATGAGACAAGGATCCATATCAAGTGTTGAAGACTGTACTTCTAAAACAATTGCAGCATAAAACAGGTGTTTTACTAACAGAAACTATGGATGGTCCCAGTCCAGAACATGATCCAAGCTTGATATGTGATTCAAAAGTTAGCATCAACATTGCTTATTTACACTGGCAACATAAGCAGAGGTGAGTGGAATTGCTGCATCTTGCAAATGAAAAGGAGAGGTTTTAAATCTGATATTTCTCTAATTGTATGACCTTTTAAATGTGCCCATATAACTACTTAGATCAAACTTGAGGATGAATGGCTCTTTCATCCTTTCAATTATTTCTTGGGAAAACAAGCTGCCATAGGAGAATGACCTGCTACAACCAAAGTCTTCTGTTCATCTGCTTATATCTTCCACCTGGAAGACACAAGGCAGCTGCCCACTCATCCTCTCTCCTCCTGCCTCACATATCCTGCACATATTTACACTCTGGTGTTGGTTCTCAGTGCAGCCATGCAGTCTGTGGAGAATGCACTCCAGCACTGCTCCAGAGCTCTGTGCAAGAAAGGCCACAGTGAAGTAAAGAGAGCAGGGCTCCAGAATCCCACCAGAGAGCTGGAGAACAAGGAGAAGGAAACTGAAATGACACTGCTCTTATTGCATGCAATGACTAGGCTTTGGTGTGTGGGCTTTTCTGCATTTAAGGGCCTTTGGCAAAGAGAGCTTTCACTTCATGTCAAAACAGACAAAGAAAGGACACAATTGTATAGACAACATGAGTTTCTGGGGATTAAGACTAAAGTACAAAATAAGAAGCATGTGAATATGACATGCAAATACACCTGCATGTCTCTAATTTGCAAACACCACTTATTAATTGTATCAGAACATCACCATCCCCATACCACAGAGAGATACCTTCCTGAGAGAGGGCAAACCCAAGGTATCTTTGAATACTTTCTGGATTATGTAGTTCAGATAAAAATACAACTCAATTACCAAGTAAATCTGATCTTACAGAACCAACCTTTATCTATTACAGAGTTAAGACAAAGATGTTGTCTTTTAGACACAAAAAAAATTATTCAAGTTTTAATAGCAGATCTAAAATGATCCTAGATTTGTACCATTTTTATTTGAGTTTTGCAAAAAGCCTTTGCAAAATCTTCAGGGAGATACATCTAATATGCAGAGTCAATCATCATGCTTCAGAGGAAAAAAATAATATTTCTGATACTGGAGCTTGTAATGAAACAGAGCACATGTTTTTCTCCATTCTGCTGTCAGCTATTTTTTACCTCTCTTCACTTGATGCTTGGCAACAACAGAATTTATTTTCCCTGCCCGCATTGCCTGAACTGATGTGGTCCCTTCCTTCCTTGCTCTCAGCACTACTTGAACATTACTATACACTAGCAGAGGGTAAGACAAGCCATTAGATATTAACTTTGCAGACTGAAACAGTAGCTATTTTGCAAAGTAGAAGTACAGGATGAGAGAAGACAAGTCATATATACCCTGATATGTGAGTAGTCTAAATCAGAGCACCATCAAGACACAAAGAGGGCAACTTCTGCAAAACTTTAATCCCCTTTCTGAAGCTTTCTAAAGACAAAAGTTGCTCATATGGCTATTACCCAAACACCTTTACTGCAAATTAACCAGTGATTTTCACCACCAGTGAGGTCGATAAAATATTTCAAACCCATCTTTTACAAAATATGCTCAGTAAACAAAATGGACATGCAATCATTCTGTTCTAAAACATGTAAAGTATTTCTCTAGAGCCTTATTTAGTCCTCTTTTCCACTCTGATAACAATTAGATTCTAAGAGTGAAGTGCCATATAACTTTGGTAAGATGACAGAATGACTCCTTTTCTGTTTATTACATGGTCCTTGCAACAGCACACAGGTTCAGGAGATGATGAAATAATACATTACCTCAAAGGTTCTCCAGAGTCAGCTAAAAAATTCTTCTCCCTGAACCATTGCAGCCAGCTCCATTTAGACCATTCACAATAAAAAATTTGGTTTAAAGAGTGTATCCAACAGGAACTCATCAATCCCTGCCACTAAACAAGAATTAAAAGCCTTAGAAAAAAACCCCTTCTCTGAACCCAGGCCAGAGTCAGTAGATTTGCTCTAATTTCAACAGTCTCAAGCACCAGCACCTGCCAGGACAGCCACCCCCCAGCCTGAGGAGCTGGACTTCTCCAAATTTCTGTCCTGGTTAACAACTGTCATATTTTAAGGCAGGGAAGGCCAGGAACTCCTCTGCATGTAGAACATATGTTTTGCATTTTGCAGGTGTGATTTGAGCCCTGTTCTCACACAGGATAATTCCTCTCCTGTGTGTGAGCTGGCAGGGAGAACAGGGACAGAAGGTACTATTATCATTATAAAAGGGGGAATTTAGGCACAGAGGAGTAAAGATAAATATTTATTCATTTGAATGTCCTGTTTGAAAAAGTAGGGTCTGAATTCCCAGAGAGCTTTGTGCTATTTAGAAATATGTGCTCAAAATAAGACGAATCATAGAGACTGCAGCTGTGGTTGCTATTTATGCTTTTATAAACCAGAAGTCCCAAGTCAGACAGCTGGAAAATGGGCAAAAAGAAAACAATCCCAAAGACTGCCCATGAAAACTTTGATTCACCTGATCTGTCCAGGACTATTCAAAACATCAAGGTTTAATTAGAAGTAGGCCCCAGTTTCTGGGGCAATGTTTTCTGCATATGGTGACTCCTCTCCCTTTAGTACCTGCCTCATCCTCAGCTCAGTGTCTGTGCACTAAAAGAAATCGAGCTCCTGATTATTCCCAAACCAGTTCTACACTAGGCAGTGTACAAGGAATTCCTGTAGTTAAAGACTACAATGACCATGCACAATGTAACTTCTAAAATTGTAATTTTCTCTACAACTGCTCTACATTTTGAAAAAAAAAAAAATTCTATTTGAAAAAAAAAAAAAAAACCAACCAAATAAAAACACAGTTGCCATTTAGTACAAAGGAGTCTCAGACTCTGAAATCTGGGCATGTCATCTTTTGCTTGTTCATTGGAGCAAACTGAAATAAATGCCATAATTTCATCATATTCATGAATATCTTTCCCACTAGAAACATTCTGGTTCACTGTTGCTTGAGCTAAAGAACCTTCATTAATGGAGTGTCATCCTCCTTGAGGATCAGCCCTAAAGAGGGAAAGAGATGTTCTGAGACCAAGTTATATACAAATCATCTACCAGAAAGAAATGAACTTTGAAAACCCTGTTGGTTTTTGATCAAAGAAAGCCAAAATATGGTCATGATAAAGTCATCCTCAATCCAGCCCTTCCCACCTCCAGCTCTTCCTCCCTCCTTATTGTGCAGTTCCTTTGCACCAGCTGAGCTTTGATGCTGAGATTGATAAGTAAATGAATTTTGGGATGCAAACAGTAAATTCTGGATCTAAATGAGGTGTACCTCGCCACATGCTACTCCCCAATGTGCTCCCCTCTTGCTTAGCTTTATTATTAATTTTACTTTCCAGGAAATACATCTGGCAAGATTTAGTAAATAACTAGTCTGTCAAAAACACATGAGCAGTAAAAAGCTATATCCCCATTGTATGCTTTTCCATGTTTCTATTTTTGGCTCAAAAACAAGCAAAATGAGCAAAAAACTCCAAACCTAAAATAAAATGACAACTTTTTTTTGGTAATTAAGATATTTTACATTGGCCTGCATCTTAAAAAATGGGAAAAGTATGTAATCAGAAATTAAATTAAAATATTCAGTCTGTGATAGAAGCTTAAAAAGAGGATTTAATTTCAAATGCTTAAATTCTAGAAAAGTTATATAACTGAAAAAGTATTAGTAGTGAGAAATATTCAGTAGGTTTAAAATAAAGCTGGATCTGGAAGTGAAAATTTTTCTTCACTACTTTTTTTCAAAAGTAATTCACATACCAGCTTATGAAAATTATTCATAAACTCATGCTATGTTTTGATCTTTTGTCAACAAGAAAAATAATTTTACAATGCAATTGAGGAGCATTTCTTAACACATTGAAATTTTTTATTTTAGTCTCTTGACATGACATTTTGATGAGTGATTTGCCTAAACTTGAAAGTTAAAAAAAAAAAAAAAAAGAAGGTAGGAGTCAGTTTACCTTTTTATTTCAGGAGTTAAAGTTTAGTACTTTTTTCAGGTCAGATCTTCAGGAATTACTCTTTTGCCTGGTTACCAAATTAGAAAAAATATTACTCATACACCTCTAAATAAGTGTCATGCCTTATCATTCCTTTGTTTATCCACTTACATTTAAAAATCTGGAAGTGAACACATACACACTTTGGCCCTGATCCATTCAGAATATAATTACATATGTAATATGTGTGTAATTAAATATTTATTCACAAAGTACATACATGGTTTTAGCACATGATTAGATCCTCTTGGAATTTAAATCTTAAATAAGATGAGGAAAAAAAAGTGCCTCTGGAATATTTTTTTAAAAGCTGAATAGGATTTAGGATAACAATGTCTCCCATTGCTATCCTAAAAATCCAAACACTTACCAAAACAGAAAATGGACTCTTAGTGAGAGGATTTCTTTTCAGAACAGCTGATGAACGTGTGACAATTTGGCAGGGCACTGATTTAATTCCTGTTAAGCCAAAAAGGATGAGGTTGAGCCCATGATGTTATTTGGCAGAGGTTACTGCACTAAAGAACAGCTGTTCTTGTAAAGGTTTCTGTCCCTCTGGAGTCTCACTTGAAGGAGTGGCTTCATGTAATTTATTCTCCTGAAGAGGGCAAGAGGATTTAAAAAAACAAACAACCCATATCAAACCAGGTGCTTTTACTAAGAGGTGAACTTTGTACCTCTGGAAGATCTTTTGTCACAGATCAGCCATTTTTAACTGGCTGCCATTAGCCCCATTTGGTAAATGGGACCAAACAATCAAAATGATCCCACCAAAACAAATCACATAAAAATCAAATTTTTCATCAAAATGTTGACATAGCCAGAAGTAAACTACTGGAGTGGATGAGAACAGAAACATCAGGGGTTAACAATATATAGGAAGGCACCTGTATCCTTCACAGAGTTTAGGCAGTGTTGGAGAACAAAATTCCACATGAACAGAGGCAATTGACCTGCTGTGTCAATGTGTTCATTAGTCATACAGTCCCTGGAAAAGCTTCTTCCCCAAAGCACTGGATTCAGCTGCTGCTTGCTGCTTCAGGGAATTCTGGCTGCCTATTTAATTTTTATCAATCAGCAATTAATTAGCAGTTTTTTACAGAAAACATCTGATAAACAAACATAAAATAAACTCATACAGAATTCCCTAATGATGGTCACCTCTTCAAAACACACTTGAAAAGAAAAGCTGGCATAAGATCTTTAAAGAAAAGGAAACCAAAGAAACACTCTTTAGTTTCAAGTGATTTATCCAGAGTGGAAGACGGATGTCTTTGCATGTTTGCCAGTTGTTGGTTTATACTTGGCAAATACAAGGACCAGCAAAAGAGACAAAGAGAGCACTAGAAAACTACATTCCCTCCTTGCATAGGTTTTTAAAACTATTTTAAACCTCAGGGCTAGGAGTAGAGCAGAGGAAAACTGGGTAATTTAAGGGAAGACTAAAATGTACTTTTGTGTGAACTGCTTTAATAGCTACTTGAAAGGTAAATATAAGATTCTTATTAAGGTTATTTATTAATCGTGTCTCATTTAATCTCACCCCTGGGCCTTGCCTGAGTTCCAGCAGAAATTAAGTTCTTTGAGATGTAAGGAAAGCACAATGCTACTGATTTATTCTCTCTCTTGTTCTCATACATGACTTGTAATTAGAAAATGTTCTCATCTTGCCAAAGAACGTATCAGCAATAAGAAACATAAAGATAATATTAAAAAATAGTGAAAAAAAGCTGTCAGTTTTATCTCTTTAGTGCTAAGGAGACTGTCCACAACCTCACCTGCACGATCCTTCATTTGCCACGTGGTGATAAAATTGCAGGATGCCAAATTCGCTGGAAAGTTAAAAAAGAAATCTTGGCATCCTGTACAGTATTCTACAATAATAAAAGTAATCTAAAAGTGGACCAGTAAGGCAAGATGGAAGAACTGTGATAACTCATCATTCTATTTTTTGAGCAAGCATAGAAGTTTGGATAACTCATTCTCTCCTTTTCAAGAGAGGGGGAGGAGGTGATCCAATTCAATCATACATTTGTTCTCATTTGCCCAGCTGAAGCAAGAGCTGAGAGACAGCTCCAGCTCTATATTCAGATGAGGCAGGCTGGAGAGAAGTCAGATTGACCTTCGAGGTCAGATTTTGGAAAGCCTTTCAGAGGATGCTTTTTTCTATGTTATATGTGCATCATCCTGCAGGCTTTGTTTGCACAGAGCAGCCATTGCCCTGGTGGATGCAAACAAGTCTCTGTTGTCAATAATGTGTGCTCATGGCCTTGAGCAGAGCCAGCAGTCTCTTGGTGATGTGAGCTGATTTGTTTCTCCAGACACAACAGACTCTTGAGCACATTGAGGAGATTTTCACCACTTTTTCAGTATGCATTTCTCCCCTCTTCAGCCAGTTTTCCAGTGCCTCTTCCTTCATCCAGACTTAGAGCCATGCACAGGAAAAGGGACTTGTAAGAACATCCCTTTCTGGTACTGTGGCTTTAGCCATCCCCAGAATTTGCTCCTCTATAAACACAAAAGTACATCTGCAGGACTCAAGGGTGATGTTTGGGGACAGCCTGGTGTGCTGCAGGTGTGCTCTGGCCCAGCTGGGAACAAATCCCAGCAAAGAACCAGGCTGCTGCTGGAGGCAGAGAGAGCTCCTGGCAATCACAACTGCAATCATTCTAAGTGAGAGGAGAGCAGGATCCTGCCAGCCCTAGAGGAACCTGGGATCTCTTATGTACACCTTGATGTTGCTGCAGTGCTCCTTTTACTGAAAGCTGGGTATCCCTAGCTGGCATAGTGCTGACCCAAAGCTGGAAGAACTGAACAAATCCACAACAATTAGAAATCTCATGCAGCCAAGCCACTGGGCTTTCTATCATGAATTGTAAGTCAGCTGCTGCTTTGAAGAATGGTTTTGGACTGTCATGCATACCTGCATGTTTTATCAGCTTAGCCCAGTGCTACTGAATTTGTCATTTCTCCATTTTGGAAGGAAAGGCCATTGAAAGGCAGCAAAACTGTTGGTGCTCTGGAGGATCTAGTCCTGCCAATATCAAGAGGGGAGCTTCAGAACAGGAGCTTTAAAATCCTCCTGCCACAGCAGGGCGAAGAATGATTTGATTTGCTCTGGTGGATGATCAGGCTGTACATACAAATTCATTATCTGCATTCCATGTGCCTAGGGAGATTAGTAATTCACTCGAGTGTGTCTCTGGTGGCTGAGGACTACATCTGAATTCCTTGCTATGTCTCCTGACTTCACAATTGGGAATGCAATCAGAAATACTAAACAAAACCTTTTGAATTATAGTGGTAGGAATTTGTCAGTCCTGGCTTGAATGATAAGATGTTTAAACCTTAAAACATGCAAGTCTCAGGTCTGAATTCCACACCAGTGCTTGGAACAAGGTAGAAGAGGAATTTAAGGCACATGAAAAATAGATTGTTGTCCCAGACAGACACCATGCAGTTCCAAAATGAACTCCTTTGATTCCTCCCTGAGTAAGGCTCTCCAGGTTCCTAGACCTATTCTCCAAAGTGTCCCCATCAGCCCAGCTTGCAGCCCAGCCCTAAGCACAGCTAATGCCCCACCCTCTAAGCTTCCTGTGGGATCAGACCTAGATCAAACCTCACATACAGCCATTGGGTCAGGCTGCTCTGAATCTGTAGTAACATATTCATTGCAAGATAATGTGGCTGAGTAGCTACATATAACTTGCCTTAAGGGAGGATATGTGGAAATACTTTTCCTTAGTACAGTTTATACAAGAATCTGACACTTTTTTTTTTTTTTTTTTTTTGATGTAGCTCTCTTGCTTCACTTCCTAATTTTTAATTTCCAGAATCCAGTCTCCTCTTGCATGTTCTCATGCTGGCCTGGTGAACCTTATATTCTGAAAAATGTAAAGAAATAAAAACAAGCACACTTACAAGCTTCTCTCAGTTTCTTGTCTGAGCAAATGCTTCTGGTATGCCTGGAACCTTTGATTTTACTTGGTAATTACACAATGTTCTTAAAACATTGATAGTTGACTGTTTAAATTAGAAATTCACTTTTAGGGAAGAAGCTCACCAGTTAAGTAGCCCTTGAATCAGATACTTCCCTTCCAAGCTCCAGTCCCAGCAGTGACCATGCCATCATACCATCACTTTGCTTGTAGAGCTTAACTACATGAACTTAGACCACAGCTCTCTCCCCTCTGCACCCTGCCCTGCTACAAGTTCTGTGTGAGCTGATCCTATAGTCTCTACTGAGTCTTGCTGAAATTATGATGGTGCCTGAGGATGAGATATGACGAAGCTTCCACCATTTGATACTTTATTAATAAAATTGTTACTGGGTGAATATCAATGAATTTTAATAGCCAGCAGTGAATATTAATGTATAGGGGAATAATTTTTATTTTCAACTAGGGCTAATAAAAATTTATAGACATTTATAGATTTTTTTTTTTTTTAGCAAAATGTAAAAAATACAATGTATATGGATGTTTTTTCCACTTCAAAATGTGCCCAAAGGTACATGGAAAGATTAACATTCAAAAGAACAACTTCATTTTGTTTTGGTTCTTTTGCAAGCAAAGCCTCAAATCCATACTAGCAAAACTGGCTGTTTTCAGAAATCTTTTTGAAGAATAAGATACTGTCAATAATCTATGCTCTACAATTGAATATCTGAATACCTAAACACATACACATAACGTGCTTTATGTGCCTTTTCCTAATTTAAACAGGAGCAATCAAAAAACTTCCAAAGGTTCTTAGCTTCACTGTATTTTAGGCTGAATTTATGAATAAATGAAATTTGCTAAAGAATTCTGAACAGTGCCCACTCATTATTAAAATTTTCCCATTTATAACTGTGTGGGAATCTCAGTTACAATTTTCTTTCATTATGGAAAAGTCCTTTTCTTTTCCATGATTTTTTCTATAGCTTTATGGAAATTAGTATTTTAAAATACAATTTTTTTTTCCAGTTCCCATTGTGAAAGTAACAGAAGAAATACATACTGTGCACTGCTCCCTTGGAAGTCTGGATTTGTCTTTCCTTTTATTGAGCACATATTTTAGACTTCTAATGGTTTTTAAGAAACTCTGTACATCACCTTGTTTAACAGGCAGTTTTCATATAGTTCTTTTTTATTCTCATGCCATGATTTCTGACTGATGTGACTACACACATCTTCTGCTACTCAGACCCCCTGAGAAGCTCTTGGTATTGATGTATTTTATAAGTCTATTGTATTATATTGGCCTCCAGGCATTTGGAGTAATTAAAGGCAAAGGCTGCTGCTGGAGCAGCTCTTTTGGGGTGTAGTGACTGTGAGCAGGTTGTCAAAGGTGCTGCTGCTGCACCTTTATCAGGTTCTGAGCACTCACAGCCATAAAAGTCACACTTTCCCTACTGTGGAAAAGCAAGGGGACTATGTAGAGAAAAACTTATAAAGGGGGTTTTGAAGGTTAAACCAGCGAGAAGTGAGTTCGTGTTTTCAAAAAGATTGGATCTGTGTAATGATAAAGACAACTTTTAATATGGTGACCAATGAAGCAAACTCCTGTATAAAGAAGAAATGAGCACCTAAAGGGTGCTCATAAGTGAGCACTCATTCATTCTATACCATATTTGAACTCTGACATCCCACAGCCATTTGAAGTCTTCTCTATGAAAGATTTCTTGTAGTAAAACCCTTATCTGAAGGATGGAAAATGTTTGAAGGAAGATAATGAGCAAAGGTAAGTAGGTCATGAACAAAAGAACAATAGCCTATTTATTATCTTGGGGTTTTTTTTTGTTGTTGTGTGGGTTTTTTGTTTGATCTGTAATGGTTCCACCCTTACCCCCCTTCTTAGAAAGCTAAAGTTTGTCCACAGATTGGAAAGATATCTTCAAGGTACAGATAAACAGATGCAAAAACTAGTACCAGTAGAATGTCATGAAATTTATATATCCCTAAAAGCTCTGACACTTCTTCAATATTCTTTTTAGTTAAAGCTAGTCATAAAGTGAGTTCTTCCCCCTTAAAATTTTGTCCAAAATATGAAATTCTGTTATATGGCTTTGACTTCATTAACACTGTATGAGGTGCTCAGTGTTATCCTCACCTGAACAGAGATCAGGAAGGTGAAAACAGCTGCATATGATGGAGAATTTGAATTTAAAAAGCAGATTAGCCCTCAGAAAGCCTGTTAGTACCCTGTATCAAGAAAATACGATTAATTTCTCCTGAATGAACTTCATGTGCCAGTTAGTGAAACTATTAATGAAGAGGTTGTTGCAGAAACATCAGCTTTGTATCTGTAACATGAATTTTTCACTTGGAGGTCTCTATATAAAGTGCACAAACCACATGTAGTTTGTACACTGGCCTATCTGTGAAAGATTTAGGAATCAATATTTGAAAACTGATCCTGCATCTTGTTTGAGCCAGGAAATGGATTTTATATATTTATGTATATGCTGCTGAAAAGGCTCTATTTGTTACAGCTAAGGAGAGAATCCTTCTGTCAGAAACTCCATAAGGCCCAGCTACAATAAATTACTGCCAGCAGGCTTTGGTGTACGGCTCAAATTGAGCATCCAATGCTTGTCATGATTTGGATGAGTTTCTGATGTGTAGGATACAATAAATTGACTGGAGTCTTTCAACCACAGTATTTGTCAAAGTATTCTGCTTACTTTTCTGCCAGCTTTACAGCTAATAACCCATTAAATTACTTGATTTAAAAAAAAAAAAAAGAAAGAAAGGAAAAAAGAAAAGCCATTTATTTTCTTTGCATACATTTAAATGGAGCAGGGACTTTTCTTGCTTTGGTCTATGACTTTCTGTGTGGAGGAAAACAGTCATCATGCTTTTATATTTTCCCAGTAATTTCCTAGAACCCTATTATTATTTGGTGGTCAAATATCAGTATATCAGTATCATTAAGAGATATTTGTCAGCTTCTTTGATAAATTTCAACATTTTTAATGACAAATCAGTAAAATGCCTTTGACTGCAAAATCTAACAAAAGCTCAAAAGAAAAAAAAATTTCTTCTAGCTGTAGGCAGCCAGCCATAAACATGTAAGATGAAGAAGAAACAAAAATGTTTTTATTCTTTTCCAGTGAACTCAATCTCAACTCCATCCTTGATAAACAAATCTTAGAAATATAACTTATGTCTATAAGTGGATAGAACAGAAGGCCAGCAAATTACTGAATTGCACTTGTTAGTTCAAAGTCATAGAACATATAAGTGTTTTTTTCCAGATTTATATTGCATATATTCAATGAAATTCTATACACTGGATGTGAAGGTCCTAACTGAAATAAAGCAAACATTGAGGTGTAAACAATATGATCAATAAAAATTCAGTGTTTGACTGTTAAGGATCTCTAAAAGACAATGGAACTAATATTAGGTAAATTCTGCTAATAAAAACATGTAGTGAGTTGTTAAATAATTTGGAATGGAAACACACTTACATGCTCCTAGATGTTTACTAATCCCTTTATTTACTACATAACCCATAGATATGGTTATATAATATCATGTGTCAAAATACATGGATGGGAAATCCCAAACTGAGCTCCCTGACAATGGATGCTACAGTGACAAGAGCATGAGTGACACATGGAAAGGAGTTTTCAGCTCAGAAGAAGACATACAGACTTTCATGTGCTGAAACTGGCACCAAAAGTCTTTAGAGTTTGTCTTTGCTTGTGACCTTGTGCACAGATGATGATCTTGCTCAGGATCTTCTTTAATTCAGATAGAGATGAAATAGATTACAATGCAGATGGTGGGATCAGTGAAACTGATAAAGCTGAATTAAGCCCTTGCAATAAAGTTTTCTACAATATCTCTGGAAATATGTCACAGTTGAAGCCTAGCTGAAAATTAAGCACCACACAGCAGCTCACTCAACCCTCCTCTCCCCAACCAACCTGATGGAATGGGAGGAGAATCAGAGTAAAACATGTAGATAAAAAAGGTTTAATAGGGAAAGAAAAAGCCACACACACAAGCAAAGTGTAACAAAGAATTCATTCAGTCCTTCCCATGGGCAGGCAGGTACTCAGCTCTCCCCAGGAGATGTAACAGTGACTTTGTGATGACTCCTAATGTCCCCCCAGCTCCTCCTTCTTCCCCCACTGTGTGTGCTGAGCATGATGCCACATGGTCTGGAATATCCCTTGGGCCAGTTGGGGTCAGCTCCCCTCCTCCCAACCTCCCATTCACCCCCAGCCCCCTTGTCAGCACTGCAGAACCAAAAGCAGGAAAGGCCTTGGCTCTGTTAAACTCTGCTCAACAACAACCAAATCATCACTGCTTTATCATCATGTGTCCAGCACAAACCCAAAACACAGCCCCATCCCAGCCACCATGAAGGAAGTCACTCTACCCCAGCCAAACCCAGCAGAAAGTGATAAGCAGAGGTTTGAGGTCTTGTCAAAATGGAACAATTCTCTCACTCCATTTGGGGAGTGAGATTCATCCTACAAAAATATTATCTGAACTGATTAACTGTAAGAAAAGCATCTGACTCACTAAATGAAATCAGTCTCTGATCAGCTATTTACAGCTCACAAGCAGAAGTTGGCAGACATGCTTATCTGTAATTGCTTTTTTATTGAATTTCCATATTGACTGTAATCTGTGTATACATCCCCAAAACTCACTGGAATAAAGGCTTAGACTTCATGACTTACTTTAACAACAGTGTAATCAGGAAGTAACAGAGAGGAAAACACAAGAGCATGACAAACTAGAACAAAAAAAAAAAATTACAATAAACATTCAAATACTTTTCACAATTATTTAGGATTGCCTAACTAACTGTAACTCACAGACACACTCCAATTACAATGGGAGCCTGCAGTTAGCTTGAATTTTTTTCCTCTGCCACAGAAGTGTAAGACTGGAACACCTGCTGAGCTATTGAAATTGTCAGTGTGACATACTCCCTTATTATACAAAGGAATAATGCTATTTGAAAGCTCCTTCCAGCCCAGTCTATCACTAAACACTCAAATCAGAACCAAGGCTCCATCATGCTAAAATAAAACTACAGCAGAGAAAAACAATATAAATCACAGCACCCTATTCTACATTGCACAAACATCCTCTTTGATTCAAAGACATATAAGTATTCCTGCCTCTCCTAATTAGCATAAAGACTTATTGCAGAATAGAAACTTGAGGCAGGAAGGAAAATAGGCAGGAAATAAAAAGACCATTCAGAAATACACAGTTCAGCAGTTTCCAGAATGTATTAGTATTTTCATTACTTTCCTGTTCCAATCCTCCATGAGTCTCTAGATTATTTCTTTCAGCACAGGTGGATATAAAAAATCCAGTCAGGACAGGAAAGCATAAGCTTCCACTCCCTGCCTTTTTCTTGCTTTCCATGCCTACCCTTGACACTTAGGGACCTATGACTGGGATATTGTTGAGGCAAATATGGATATAGAATGAACTGTCTTGCTTTAAAAATAAGAAGTTCAGGCCACCCACATTTTAACAGCTTATTTCTCTGTGCCAGTTTGAATTAATTTATTGTGTCATGGGTAAGAACTAGAGGCTACACTTCTGACATATCCATTTTCTCCTGCAGGAGTTGTTCACAAGATCTCACTGCCAAGGGAGGCACTTGTGAGGCTGACAGCACCATTGCATTGCAGTTTGGAGGGGCTCCTGCAACGTGCCTTACCCCAATAACTTTAGTGGCCTTACATTTATTTTCCACGTCACTCAATTTCTTTTAACTTTGCAAATTATACTAGAGATTACACACAGCTACTCCATCATCAACATTTTTAAAGTTTTTAAAAATGTGGAGTTTTTCTGTGGAAGATATCAGATGTGCTAGAATAAAGAGTGAAATAGTGCAGCAGTAAACACTGTATTTTTTACTACAACCTGCACTTACAGGATATATATGCACATAATACATTTATAAATATATATAATTGCACATGTGTAACCACATGCCTGTTCCTTTTGAAAGCTGGTCTATAGTTTAATAATGAAGTGTTCAAGAAGTTTATTATGTGGACACCTTGTCCTTTGCTATGGAATTTGGGATTTTAAATGGTTTTGAAAATCTAAGGCAAAATGTGAACAAAATCCATCCCAACCTGACCTCTGAGTAAAAAACTTCTGTTCCAGATAGTAAACCAGATACAAATGCATCCAGAGTTAAAGAATCTAATCTAATGTTGAATCTAATTCAATATAGAAAGTCTTTGCTGTGGTATCTTGTTATACCTAATTTTTGTTTCTTCCTCTATTTCCTAAATGGTAACAATATCTTTTAAAAAATTACAGGAGCAGGATGGAGCAGCGTGGGGCATCTGCTGTGTTACATCAGACCCTGGTTTGGAGCATTTTTAACAGCTCATAAAATGTTTCTCACTGAAATTGCTACTGCTGCTCCAAGATCTACTTGGTGTTTCACAGAATATCTTGATTATACAAGTATAGTCTAAGCACACTTATATTTGTGGATCTGATCTCCATGTGTCTAATCACAGTCTATACTCCTTGCATTCTTGATTGGCAATCAACTTGGTTAAAGCAAAATTTGAGAAATTACAGGAAGTCTAGTTGCTGGATCAAGGAGAAGAAATATGAACCCACTGTGAATACCTGATGAATGGAAAGAGCCTGTGGGACAAGACAGATGTGAAGAAATAATTCACTCTCCACAGGGAGTAATGAAGAGGAAAGTAATTCTGAAGCCCAAAACAGGATCAAGAAACAGAAAGGAGAATCTTTTTGAAGACATCAAAGCGGAAGTTAAAATATTCATGGTTCATTAATATTTGGAGCATAATGTTCTTTGAAAGGTAAAACAAAAACTTTGGTTAAAACATCTAATTACTGCAGAATATTTGAAGTCAGAGACCTTACATTAGTCTGGAGCAGACAACCCTTAAATGTGCTCATTTATAGTGGGCTAGTGAGTCTCATGTCTGAGCAGCAATAATCGCAGTAGATAATAATAACAATGCTGCACATAATCTAAGCAATCTAAGGGCAGGTAGTGCTGCACTAAAGAGTGGCCAAGAGCCAATGAATGTGTCTTCTGGAAGACTGCAAATGCTCTGGCAAATAGAATGCCAATGTTTTATAGGGAGCAACATGCTCCTACTAGGATCGAGATGAGCTGTGATGAAAAATCAGTTTTGAAAGGATCCCTCAGCCTTGCCATAAAATATGCATTTCATTTTAACAGCTGGAGGAAAAGAAAATCAAATTACTCATCACCCCATCGAAAGACAAAGCAGCAAATTCATCCATATTAAAACCACCCCAAGTATGTCTGTGACTTTTAAAATGAGCCCACGTTGCTCCAAAAGCACTGTAGGTGGATTGATGATGCAGTCAAACACCATCAATCCACCTTGCGCCCTCCAGGCCCAACTTCCCCTCAGCAGCAGGACAGAAACCTGCCAGAGGAAATTCTGAGCTTCCAGAGCACAGAGAGGTTTTCAGTTCTTGGATATCAGTGTCAGCTTGCAGCATCTGAAAACTGAAAAAGCAGTATAACCTGGGAAAGAGACACTGTGGCACCCTGCTCCAGTAGTACTGAGGGCTGCTGGTTTGCTTGGAATTTCCCCCTAACAATATCAGTGTCACCACCGATTTTAGATCTGTTGTCAGAGCAAATCTGAGCCAAAACATACCTTACATAGTTATTTTTAAAAAATGCATTGCAAAGTGCCATTTCTCTTTGTATATTAGCCAGGGAGTCACAGCCTTTATTTTCACCTCATTTTATTGATTTTTCCAAAGATAGACCAGAGAAAATTGATATAATGTGAAAATTGCTCCACTGTATCTTTTATATTAAAACAAAGCAAATACCTCTGAGAAACAAAATCAGTTGAAAATTAATAAACCAACAGGTAAGGAACAAACTGGTAATAAAACATTTCTCCTTAGTTAATGCATACATAAACTTCTGAATTGACAAAATTAAATAACAAAATCCCCTGATCCCTGAAATAAAATATCTCCTCCTCTGCAATAAATGTTCAGGCATATTCATGCCATTAAACCAGTAGTTTAGGAAACTGCAAAGAGAACAGGCAGGAAGAAAAATGCAGTCTAGATACAGCAGTGCCTCAGCAGAGGAATACCATGCAGTCACTTTCAGATAACGCTGCATAATTTTCGTATTTCAGTAATATATCAGAGAATCATAGAATTGTAGAATGGTTTGGGTTGGAAGGGACCTTAAAGATCAACTAGTTCTGAACAGCAGGGGCACTTACAACTACACCAGGTTCCTCAAAGCCCCATCCAGCCTGGACTTGGGCATTTCCAGGGATGGGGCATCCACAACTTTTCTGGGCAGACTGTTCCAGTGCCCCACCAGAGTAAGAAATATCCAACACTGTAATTGTTACCTGAAGACATGGTAGCAAAAAAAGCTGTTAAGTAAAAAGAAGCAAATCCCTGTTTGCACCAGTTTACTGTTTATATTCTTTTTAATTTCTCTATTTGAGGTTTGTTCCTTTATGATCAATGTCCCTGTTTGCATTAGGGAGCAAGATGTGTCCCTTCATTGATTAAAGTTCATCAAGGGAATAAGCAGAGGGCAGTAGCATTGAAAAATTGTGTTCTTTGTAATTTAAACAGAAGCTTGAGAAATCAATCATTTTTTTTTCCATTGTATTTGATGAGACTTTTCAGATTTATAGTTCTTCCATGATCTGACCCTGAAAGCTGAAATAAATAATTGAATATTGAAAAATGGAAGAATGCAAGTAAATATTATGGTGTCTTGCAACAGAGTCCCATCCCTTTCAATGATAAAATCTATTGATAAAATGTGACCAGATCTGCAGAAGCAGAACCTGTACATGGTCCTTAGATCAGTGCCATCAAACCTGCACACAGTTAATAGGGTCAGCTGGCAGCAGGATGCTCACTTGAGAGAGAGAGAATTGGCATACCACAAGACTGTGACAAATGAAAGCTGAAAATGCTTATTTTAAACTAATGTAACATAAGAATAAAGGCATTTCAAATACATGCCTTTTTGTTGTCTCACCTGCTTTTTCTTTCATCAAACTGATCACACAGTAACATGAGCAGCATGATGCCATCATGGCACGGGTTTTCCTAACAAAATAAAATGAACAGAAGATAAATTGGATATAAACATAAATATTTTGGTGATTTCTTTCTAAATAAAGTGAGAAAGCCTTTGTTTGAGGAGTGGCATTGGTATTCAACTAGCATTTTAATCTGAGATTTTAAAACTGCCAAGGCAATGTTGTCAGACATAACAAAGTTAATTGATAGCAAATACCCTACAAAGTGGTTTTAAAAGCAAAAAGTCATTATTCCAGTGTTCCTTCTCAAAGTGTGAGCTGCTTCCTGGCCTGTGCTGTGAGTGGAAATCCATACTAGAAGCTGCAGACTAGTTTGGTCCCCTGGAAAAGCACATTTGAATTAGTATACTGGATAAGTGGCAACATGTGTGGATTGATGTCCATGATAAGCCAGATTCTCAGTGTTTATGATCAGAGATTCAAGTGGGAGTAAGGGGACTAGTCTGTAAGGGCTTGTTTCTCGTGTTATTATGTTTACAGGATGCTTCACTTATAAAAGAACAAGTCCTAAATAAAACATGATTAATTGTCCAGTCATTTTAAGTTTTATAAACATGTAGTGAAAATGGCTTTCAGAAAATATAATTTTGAAGGGGAAATTAATAATAATTATTAAAATGTTTAGAGAAACCTTCTAAGGCAACCTTTGCAAACTGTATTTTATATTAGTCTAGATAATACCTAGACTAGATAATACCATTGGAAAAAGGAGAATGCCTTTCTATGTTTAAAGAAAATCATGCATTATATGAAAGAAGAAACATTTTTTGAGCAAAGCACAAATTATTCTGAGTTGAAGGGATGATGTTAATCAAATTAAGGCAGCTTGAGAGAGAAGGATATCTATTTGGGGACATGGAGTAGGTACAGTTTACAGGGAAAAAACCAAAACAGATTGTAGCTTTTACATAGTAAGCCCTGTGGGACCACAGGATGTAGCAATTTATATATAAAATGTGTCCAGAAAAATGCAGTGCCAAACTGTACATCTCACAGAAAAAGGCCCTTATGCATAATTATATTATGATACTTTTGATAAAAGTACTTCATAACAATACTTACTACATCCCAAGAGAATAAACCCATTGAACAAGATCATATGATCTCACTTACCTGAAATCTGTGAAGTCAGATTTAGTCCAAGGTATAAACAAAGTGAGATTTCCATCTTCATCCAACATTTCAATTTTGGGGCAAAACACCACTCAGCCACTAACAGTTCTATCTCTTTTTTTATTTTATTTTTTTTTTAAACTTAAATGAATTCTGAAAACAATTGCAAAACTGAATGACTTCATGTATCATTTCTGCTGCAGGAAAGTCAGGGTTATATAAACTTGTGACAGATTAGATAAATTTATATTGCAAAAGCTGTTCTGCAAGTTATCAAATCCTTTTCTCATCTGCTCTATGTATTTATTAAATATGGCTGGACAGGAAGACTTTCCAATCCTTTTGAAGTGTATCCTACTCCATACATTTCCAACTGCCCAGAAGAGAACATCTTGTGATACATTTATTACAAACTTTGAAAACCTAATATCATAAACATTTACAGACTTGCATAACTCATATAACTGAATAGTATTTGATTCTACATTAAGATCAAGACAGGCAGAATTCAGTGACAGTGAGTGTTTGACTCTCTGATCTCATTCTCGAAGGTATTTCTGTCAATGGTATCAGAAAAACTACAGATAAGGATACTTAGAGCAAAAACATTAGCAGCAACAATGAAATTTAAGGCAGTATTATGCCTTATTTCTCCTTTAAAGGCTTTCTCCTTCAAGGTATTTCCCCTTCAAAGCATTTCTCCTTCAGTGTTCCAGGGTTGAAGTATCAAATATATACCACCCATTGTCTACAGACAGTGGTAGCAACAGATCCCAGCTCCTACTGATTCCATGTCCTGCACCTCCTGTGCCTCTCCACCCACACACAGCACCTCTGAACTTTTTCTGTGTCCTGCCTCCCCGACCCATCACATGCTCCACACCTACTGAGATGAGTAAGTGGCAACATAGTTAGGACTACTTCAAAGCTAGAGCTACTGTTGCTCCTCTTAAGGATTTATATTTGACCAAACTAAGTAATTTTCTTTATTGGTATGATGCATTTGGATCTTGCCTATCTATCCTCATCATAGTTTTTAGAACTGAACATTTTGTCACATACTGTCAGTGTCAACTTTGGCTGAAATTAACTAATTACTAAATACTGCAAAAGCTGGAGAAATGGGCTAACAAATTGAGAAACTGAATCTTCTTCTCTTAGGAAAATAGAAGAGAAGTTATACAAAATATGCTCAAGCATCTCCACACTGTTCTGTTACAATTCACTTCCTCTGAATGGAACTGCAGCTCAGCACCATCAGCACAGAAAACTGAAATGTTAGAAGCATCCTTTGCTGTCCTCCTGACTAGCTCAGGCATCAACAGTTTTCACATCTTCATCCCATGTAAAATACCCTACAAAATAACTTTTGATTGCTAGGCCAAGGACAGAGGCTGAGGACCAGACAGCATTAGCTGTTGTTTATGCATTGCTGACTTTGTAAAGCACTTAATTACTGACTGAATATCTAAGACACCATAAATCCCAAAGGTGACTCAGGGCCAAACACTTTCTTAATTGAAGGTCCACTTTCTAAATATACAAGATGTCTCACTGGCACAGCAAAGATTGGCCCTGGCCTCTCTGAGCACCCTGTAATGGAGATAATGAAGACAGAACACCAGCTAGAAGTAAAATTTCCAAAGAATAAGAAAATATGGTGACATCTACTGATTTGTATAGAGGATGTTTTTCTTAGAATTTTCTTCATTATGCTCTTTTTTCTATTTACTTGTGATAGTAGCATGTCCTGAACATAAAAAAAATGAGTGATAAAAGGGGTTTGATGACAGTATTTTGAAGGACAGAATGGAAGCTCTAATGACAGAGGACTCATTAGAGAACAGTAGGATGGAGAAAGGATCAGAAGTACTCGTGGGAAAAGGAAGGATGATATGTGAAATTAAATTATAATAAATAAACTGAAGGTGGCTGAAAGTACCTAGATAGAGCTAGGGCTGTGAAAAGGTCTCTGATCACAAAGGTATGTGCTCTGAATGCCTCCTTTAGTGTCACAAGCACCAATGGGTCAGACTATGTGCCTTGTGCTACCAGTGACAATAGCACATCACCAGATAAGTATTTAACTGCTTAACATCAGGTACAAATCCCTATGATGCACTGAAGAGAATTCTTTTTGATTGGAAAAGGAGACCTTTGCTGTCAGAGCAGTTACATCTCTACAGATAGACCTAAGCATTTTAGTGAGAAGCCAGAGTCTGTAAAAGCAGCACTCTGGGCCCTGTTGTGCAAATCTTCAGCTGCTTTCAGCATCCTGCTACAGCTCAAGCACTGCTTCTTCCTTATGGAATTATCACAAAGCTGAAATAAAAATCTATTTGTTAAACCTTTCGGTCTGGTGTTCAGGCTGAAGATTCTAAGAGGTGAATCAGTGTACAAAGCTGAGAAGAGAGTGAATATATGCATAAAAGTTAGAAACAGTTCAAGGTCTTAAATTAGCTCTGAAAAAAAGACAATAAACCTAAATGAGCCTGTTGTGAAAGGGGCTCTACAGCAAACCCTATGCAAAGAGCACTGACTACACACATCCCAATCAATCAGAGGTAACCTTGCTTAACATTGATCAGGATCTTGTCAGGAGGCTCTTGGGAGGAATGTTTTCATTAGAAATTAAGTCTGAAATGGGTCAGACCATAGCTTCAATGTTTATCAATTTAGAGGAAGGAGCAGGAGGAGGAGGAAGTGCTCTGGGCACCAGAGCAGAGATTCCCCTGCAGTCAGTGGTGAAGTCATGGTGCAGCAGTGGTTCCCCAGAGCCCAGCCCAAGGAGGTCCATGGGGAGCAGATATTCCCCTGCAGTCAGGGGGGACCCCACTGTGGAGCAAGTGGATGTCCAGAGGAGGTTGTGACCCCTGGGAAGCCCATGCTGGAGCAGCTGGATGGACCTGTGAGGCTGTGGAGACAGGACTGGAGGAGATTTGTTGGCAGGACTTGTGACTTTTGGAAGGGGTTGGAGGCAGAGCAGTCTGTTTGGGAGGAACTGGAGCCCCTGGAAAGGACCTGTGTTGGAGCAGGGGAAGATTGAGAGGAGAAAGCAGCGTTAGAAATTATGTCATGGATTGACTCCAGCATCCATTCCTCATCCCTCTGCACTGCTGAGAGGGGGAGGTAGAGAATCAGGAATAAAGTAAAGCCTAGGGAGTGGAGTGGGGAAAGGCATTTTTAATTTTTGGTTTTACTTCTTATTAAACTACTCTGATTTGATTGGTAATAAATTAAACTTATTTCCCCAAGTCAAATCTGTTTTGCCTGTGACTGTAACTGCTGGGTGACCTCTCCCTGCCCTTATCTTATATAAGCCTTTTGCTATATTATCTCTCCTCTGTCCAGCTGAAAAGGTGAGTGATAGAGCAGCTTTGGCACAGCTGGTGTCCAGACAGGGGCACCCCACCACATTCCTTTCACAAGTTGTAAGAGAAACTACACTAATCTTCTAGAATGCTTGTTAGAAACAAGCACTTAAAATCTGGTGAAGAGGTGTCCTATCTGTGGTGCTTTGACTTGGACAATCACTGTCAAATCAATTTTTTGATAATTGCCTTATATACTGAGATGTATAAATATACAGACCTGACAGGTCTGACTTGTGCAACTCTTATGAGAAAAGAGATCCATGTTGAATCAACCTCAGTAACACAAAATAGTCAATGTAATTCCCAGTTTTGTCCTCAGCTTGGTTGTGTTGTGGGCTGAAATATGAAACCTGCAGAAGCATTACCTTTACAGCTCTCCTGCATACTGTTTTCTGCTTCTCCATGCAAATGCACACATTTCCTACAGCAGCTCTAGAGCACAATTCTGCCACAAAGGGACATCAACCTCCAGCAAAGCCACATATGAGCCTCTGCAGCTCTTATAGAGCCACACTCATAGAAATACCCTGAAGAAAATTTAGGAGACAGGAGGGAAGACATGCACCACAGTAATGCTCTCATTAAGCACCTTATCCACCTTTTGTGGAGGATAATAGGTTACAATCCAATGGCCAGAAAGTCTCTAGGGCCAACACAGACTAGTTTTCCTGTCCCAGCCTATCCTGGGTGTAAACTAAGCAGAGAGGACTCTGTCTATAAACCAAAACCTGTTAGTTTTTCCTCTCAAGTATAGAAATGCTACCCTGGGATGGGAATTTTTCACTGTTTGTAGGCTACATCTGCTTTGCTGCCACTTCAAGGACTGTGATATTTATTTGTATTTAATATTTGTGCACTTTTGCAATGAACAAGAATATGTTCTTGTTCATGAAAACAATTCCAAGAAATATAAAATCTAAATATGTAGCAACCTCAAAAAAATATTTTATTAGCAGGCAAAGCTAAGATTAGTTTTAGAAGAATCAATTCCTCATGTTAGTGCTGTGCCAGCACTTCATGATTACCCTGTATGAGCAGAGAACAGTACACTGAAGGGTGAGCTTAACCTCAAACTCTTGCATGGCACACAGGGTGCTTGAGTGGATCAAGCTGTAGGCTAGGATAACACTCTAAATCCTGGGAGTGCCAGAGATGGATTTATTAGGAAAAAAACCCCAATCAGCTACCTGATTTCTGTGGACAACTTGATTCTGCCATTCTTTATATAAGTATTTTATTTGGTAGAACAATACTACTGAATTGAAGCATGTAACTGGAGAACTTGAAAAGATAAGTCTTGATCCTCTGCAAAAACAATGTCCTCTCAGTGACTACAGACACAAATCCTTCAGTCACTACCAGTAGAAATGAGACTTGGAAGTGTAAGAGATGATATACACACATCTGATGAGCATAGGCTTTAGTGTTTGTTACTGAGGGCAAAAGAACAAACTGCATGCTCCAAATATAATGATATAAATGAAATTCATTAATTCTTATACAGAAAAAGGTTGATCTGCATTACTTTTAAAATAAACACAACAATGAAGTGAGCAAGAGAATGGCAATGAATTCAAAATTAGCTGGAAGTTTATGAAAGATTTGTTAATACTCCTGTGAGAGCAACAAAATTAGGTGCTGGGATACCATTTAATGCAGTGGCAAATAAAAAAAATCAGGGAAAAACTGTAGATCTTAAGATTAAGATTCTACAACTTTTTTTTTTCAGAAACATGTGCTTTTGGTGTTCATCCTAAATGTCCAGATATAACAATCTTTGGGCAATACAACAATGGATTTTTGGCAATTAACGTCCCAGAATATCATAAATTGGAAATAATTTATTTCAAGTATATTCTTATCTCTCATGAAAATAGAGATGGAGAACTACTTGAAGGAATGAAATAATTTCGTATGTTCTTCAGCCATATCTATTTCAATCATTAATTTTATAAAGCTTTAACTGTGGGATTGACAAAGGGGTTTGAAATACATATCCCATCTCTAGCAAGGAATAGTGTGCTAGCTCCTGCTTTAGATAATGCAATTCCATTATTTAAATACCTAACTATTTCCATTTCCTTCAACTCAGCTAGAAGAAATACAGTGTATTCAGTTTCACCCTCTGTTTGATAGGCATTGTCACAGCACTGCAATTTAAAGGTTGCAAATATTTCAAGAGCTGATTTAGTCTGCTCACAATGTACAGTTGCTTTGAGTATTTTTTTTCACTCCTGTAGGAAGCCCTGCAATAGATTTTTTGGGCAGATAGTAGATGCTCCATCATAAGAAAATTTTCAAAAACAGACTAGGTGAATACAACAGAATCATAGAATTGTTCACAGGAAGTGTAATTTCTAATTTAGATCTGGTTTTGCAGGATCCTGACTAACAGATGTGCCAGTTGGAGGAAAGTCAAGTTTCATCTTCCCTGTAATACACTTTTAGATAGTTAGAGACAAATATCAGGTCCCTCTGTGGTCTTTTCTTCTCCAGGCTGAGCAAAACCTGCTCCCTCAGCACTCCATCTCCAGACCACTCTAGAGGTTTTTTGCTGGAGCCTCAAAATTGCCATTTGTCTCTCATAAACCCCACCTTGCAAGAGACTGATGTGGACAGTCTGGCCAGTGTGGCCTTGGAAGTGCCTTCCAGCAATGATCCATTCCTTGACTTGCTGGTTATTTTCATTGCTTGCAAGGACACATTGCTGACTGGTGTTAAAACTTGCTGTCACAGAGGCACTCAGTCCCTGGTCCCCATCTGCCCAGTTTGCACCCAGCTGCATTATTCTGTCTAGTATGGGATTATTCACATACACTCATTTATTAAATACATATAGTATGGAGCAGTCACATTTATATTTAGATATATGTGCGTGAGTTGATTTGGAACAAATAGGTTTTTTGTGGAGCCTTTTTATGACTTTACTCTCTTAACATTCTTGCTATATTCTTTGGTGTAATACTGAACACAAAAGCAGATAAGCTCTCCTGCTTTGTATACAGAATTAGGAGAACATTTTATAGCCTTAACTGAATAAAATATTTTCACCTGGTTTTACCCTGAACTTGAATGCTGTTGTGCTTTACAGAAGAATAAGAAAAAACATGGGCCATTTATTATGTACATGGACCTGAGCATCTTTAATTATATTTTAAATTTTCTCAACCAGTCCTTGAAAATCAGTTTTTCTGTTAATAGATCCCCAATTTAACATGCACTTCTGAACAGTTCACAGACCTTTGGAAGACCTCAGAGGGGTTTAAATGCAGTAATCAACAGTAAGAAGCAAAATGACCTGCTCTTACGCAGAGCATGGCTGAGTCACAGCAAGTTTTTATCAGTGGCAGCTCTGTGTTGAAAGTCTTTAAAGTCATCAGCTTTTCTATATTCTGCTGGCAGATTATTTTTTTTTCTTATGTCTAACATACAATGCATAATACTCAGAGCTGTTTTTAAAAGGATAGCTAGGAAATGAGAATATTATTCTGAGTGTTTCTTCAGTGCTTTATTTTTTACCTATGACATGGCTATGGAAAAGTCTCCAAGAGCAGATACTGGCACCAGCTCTGAAGATAGGATTTTACAGCTTTGGCACTTAATTTTCAATTTAGATTCCCAAGAATTTGCTATGTTTGGAGTCAACTCCTGAAGTAAGGAGGACAGTGAAGGAGAAGCCCTTGGAGACATTTCCAAGGGCACTTGGGGACCGATGCCATTGCTGAAGTATCTGAATACTTCATATATTCATCCCTCTAGAGCTGGTGGGCAGGCATGGGTTTGTCAAGGGAAAGAAACAGAGCAAGAGAAAAAAGGTTAAGCAGCTCAAGGCCTATCTTCCCATCTCCATTGGAACTGTCAAAATGAATTAATTTCTCACTCAAGAGGCAAAGTTCTAACAGGAGAATCTGAAATGTTGTTTTATCAAGGATCTCCTTACTCAGTCAAGCACTTCAGAAAGTTTACAGCTACCTTCTTTCTGTTCCTATCACATCATCCCCAGGACTATCAAAGATTCACATAATATTTGGCATTTGGTGGGACAGAATTACACCTGTGCTGCTAGTTATCTAGTTCTACAACTGACAATACCTTTTCACCTCCACATTATGGGAGCTACATTATGGGGTACCAATACTGTGCTAGGAAGTGTTGTCCACTCCTCTTCTGTATGAAGGAGCACCATGATGATCAAGCAGTTTGGCTGTCAGCTCAAACCTGTCTCTGATTATTTTCTGCAGCAGATCACCAAAAAAAAGGTGACCTATCTACTGAAAAGTATCTATAGAGAAGCCAGATAGTTCTTCTCTCTCCCTGTGATGGGAGCTGCCAAATAGCTGCAATCTCTGATGGAAGTTCACCACTGCACCCCCTGTACCAGCTGAACCAAGGATCTGTTGCAAGAAATTGTTATTTCTAGGCTTTGTGGCTTACACCTTGTTTTACTTCATCTGGAAAACAGGGTGGGGAATGGGAAGGAGGTGATGAAGAATGGGAAGGAGATGATTATTTGGTCTGAGACAATTGGGGCACAGCAAGGACTTCCCAGTCATAGGAGACCAGACTATACAAACTGTTTTGGACTCTATGGGGTCCTCTTCAGATCTTCCAGTGAGAAAGATATGACACCTTACAGGTAATCTATTCCTCTCTTTCACACTTCTTACCACCAGAAAAACCTTCCTGATATGAATCCCTAAATTTTGCTTACTCATATTTAATACCATGGCATCTGACTTCTTACCTGCAGCAACTAAGTGATCATCATCTGCTTTTCTTTTCAATGATCCCTTAGGTCTTCCCTTGGTATTTTTCAGACTGAACAGATTCTCTTACATCTTCTTAGACCATTCTTGTTTGGCAGATGATCACTCTGACAGCTTATTCTTGGTCTCTTTTTTATCCAGCTGCTGCTTGATGGTTAAATACAGTTCTTCAGGAAGAAGCATCTGTCTTATTTAAAGCCAGAGCCACAGTCCTCATTGTTTCCCATCTGGATCTGAAATTTGAAAGCTAAATGAACATTGAAAAGTGAGAATCCCTCACTACAGTAACTGTATAGTTATGGTTGCTTGGCAGCCTCTTTTAATTTTTGCAGAAATGTTTGCATTCACTTATTTCTTAATGAAATTTTCCCTAAGTTAAAACAAGTATTACAAATTTTAAGGGTCATTCAAAAGTTAAAAGTGCCCACTCAAATGCATTCACCAAGAGAAAACTCTACTTTAAAACAGTTAACCAACAACCAAAATTTGAAAATCTTTTGATTTATTTGCACTAGATAAAAAATGGCCATGGCCACATGCCTCTTAACATTTTAATGAAAATTTTATAAATCTAGGAAATTCCTAGCCACAAAATTATTCTGCAACAAATTTCAAATGTCATTCTTTAAAAAAATCCAATATATACATTTTTAAAAAATATTGTATTATTTTAAAAATATATCATATGAATTATGAAGATTTTCTAGTGATTTGGGAACGAATTATCTTCATAGCCCATTGATAGCACATTCATACCCTGTGAAAGACCCTGATGTCTCCACATTTCTGATTATTTTTTACTGAAACAGGACAGATATTTATAAATAGCATTTTCTCACTCCCCACACAATAATTAGTTAACCAAATCTGTCTCCAGCCCAGGGTTCTAGATATGAGACATCAGTTGGGGTACAACAGCATTACTGACTATGTGTTTGAGATACTCCATGTTCCATGTTCCTTTTTTCCTCCAATCTTTCACAAAAACCTGTGAAGATTGCTCCCCTAGCTGACTGGCCTTTTAAACTAAGTCTCTTTTTTTTTTTTTTTTTTTTTAATTGCCTGGATGCCTCAGAGTCTGCTTTGTTTAAATCAGGCTGGTCATTTTAATCTTTTACATTTGGTGCTTAAAATGTGAGAGTGAGCAGAAACCCTCCATTCCCAGGGACAAGGGGCATGAGAGATATTTGCTGCTGCCAGGCTACTGGCTGTGAGCCAGCACCCACTTCCTTTTCTCAGGCCAGGACCAGCAGCATCCTGCTGGTGTGAGAGGAAGCAATCCAAACCAAGCTGCTCCACAGCACCTGCAGGAAGCACCTGATTGCCTCTATCTTGTGCCTGAGAGCAGCAGCTCCTGCTGAGCTTCTGCTGGCATTCTGAATGCAGCCCTGTCCTCCTCCTGCAGAGGGTGAAAATAGGTCTAAATTCACATTGAAATGGGTGGTATGATATGCCACCCTGTTCTGCTTCAGTCTGCTCCTGGATCATAACAGGAAAGTGTTGTACTGTATTAATTCAGGGAGTGAATATTTCTTCTCACTGATGCAAATGAGACAAAAACACTCGGAAGTCACACCTAAACAAAACAACTATATGAAGCAGGACAAGTAACCCCGACCAAATAACTCCTGAATTCCATACACAAAAGTTTGGACAGTCAGCCAGCCATCAGCACCAGGGAAGAAAGAAACCTGGCAGAGATGCTTTTCCAGCTGACACATTCTGAGATGCTACAAGCAGTGAAAAAAAAGCATTATCAAATGTTTGTGAGGATTCCATTTTTCTGCTGACACGTACTGCAAAGATGTTTTAATGCCACTGAGTTTTGCATACACTTTGCTTGGAAATGTGTTAATGGAGTACAGCAATCAAATGTACATTTAAAGTCACCAGATTTTAGTCTGATACAAACTGTCTGCATTACCCAGTATTTTTCCTCCAAATTTCAACAAATCTTTCTGCATGAGCTGCACTGCGGTCAGCTGACAGGGTACAGCAATGCTAAGGAGCAATGAGAAAGAATTGTACTTGTGAACCACAAAACACAAATGTTACACAGATAATTTTGAGAGCCAGGGCATGATGGGATGGCCAGAAAGAGAGAAACTACATGCTGAAGGAAGCTGACAGAGGTGACAAATGCATTCATTTGGGCTTTCAAAAGTAAGAAGAGTTGGGAGACCTCTAGAGGCAAATACAGACTGGCTGGAGCATTTCTTGGGCTCTCCTCGATTTGGCAGTGCTCTCCCTGGCAGTTCCCATACTAACTGCCCACAGCAGGACACACAGAGTAGTTGTGGGTCAGGAATCACACATCATCTTCATGTAGGAACAAAAAATACTTAACCTGTGAAAAAAATAATCTTCTCTTAAGAGGAGCAAGCTCCTCTTGCTCATCACTAGCACACTCCTCCTGTTGAACTCAAGTAGCTCCAAAGGACAGCAGGGGAGAAAAAAGTGCATAAAGACAACTAAATAAAAAAGAACTTGAATACAATGACAAAGAGATTCTAAAGACATATTTGGGGGAAAGAAAAAAAATGAAGGTGATGTGTTTTCAATCTATGAGTGTCAAATTGAAAAAAAAAAAAAAAATTTAATTTTAAAAGCATACCAAAATCTACCACAGAAATACTAGAGGTAGAATCAGAAAAGGGCTTTTAGGGTTCTGGAGCAGGGCTCACAAAAGTTCCCTTCTAACATGTCCAGATTAGGACATCAAAGCAGATGAGAAGATAAACAGGGAGCCATCATACTCACTCTCCTCAGTGAGAAACAGCCTTTAACTACCTTTCAGGAAAATACAGATGGCTGGGACAATTTCTAAACCTTTTTGCCAGATAACTTATTGTGCTTTTATAATGGAGAGAATTGTCTTGCCTTTTGCATGGTCTAAATGAGTCCTGAGGAAATCAGTGTATCTAAACCTAGAAGTGAGTATTTAGCACAATAGGTACATCAGATGAACTTTCCTGCATGATGGGGCCAAGACAGTGTCCCACATCATCCCATCTCTTAGAAATTACCAGAAAAAGTGTTTTGATTTCATCTCAAAGTTACGAAGCAACAAAATGGTGATGGAGTTGGAGATTTCTCTCCTCCCCAGCCCTCTTTCTCAAACTAGTATTTTGCCGGTTTCTCATTTAGTACTCGTATTCCTCACAAATTATGAAATTAGCAACTTCAATATAATTCTTTGTTACAACTATCCTTTCAGTTACTTAGATAACTATATGGAATAGCATGTATGCAATTAGAACACTCAGCAACAAGTTGGTAAGATATATTCAGTCTCAAAAAAAAAAAAAACCAACCAATTTTACTTTCCATCGGTTTCCTAGAAACAGCATAATATACACAAAAGCAGAGTAAAACTGCTCAGCATTTTGCTTGCCTCTTTTTACTCTTCTCTACAGTTATAAAAGAGCACCAGGAGTTATGTTCTTGAGCAAATATTCAGTAGGGTACTAGGATCCAGTTTTGGGCAGCTAGGTAAGTGCCATGTGTTGTCAGGGTTATCTAGCAGTGATGTCAGTGAAAGCATCACTGTCATCTTTCACTGAGCTATCCCAGTTAGACATTTTTCATTTTGTCTCATGAGGCTGATGCTATCTATATATCCTACTTGTAATACTTGTAATATTTGCTGAATCAAAAGATAGTCTCCTGACCTGAACATTGTGAACTCAGAGGAAAGAGTCCTTTCTTTCCAAAAGACTGTAGACATGGTTCCACTAAACAAACCTTCACTATTTGTATTGTTTTATTGTCTGAACTAAACACATTCTACAGTAAGAAAATTCATCTTGATATAATGGCTTTTCTCTGGGCACAAATATCTCTAGCTGCTTCATGATAGCTACAAAAAAAGAAAAAGACAAATAGACAAAAATCTGTCATCCCATCTTTCAAATATTTTTCTGTTCTCAACCTCATCCTGAAAACAATTAAAATATATAGCAAAAACCACATAAATCAAAACATATAGCAAAAAGAGCAGAGTCCTTCACCTTAAAGCAAAAGGATTTATTAAATCCTGAACAGCTGAAAGAATATCTATAAACATTTTATACCAGAAAGCAAAATGAACTTGCAGAAACAAGTTCAGCCCACTGGACATAATGTGCTTGTTGTTATTAAATTATATATATGACACTGTGAAGTGTGACTGAAGTTACTCTGGGAAGTAACTCAGGATTATATGCTGTCTGACTGTCCTTGGAAGGGATTGGAAACACCTTTAAATTAGTGTCCCAGATCTTTAACAAGGATTGTGTCGTCTGAAATATACGACTCATACCACACACCATCTAATGTGCTTGCAGAAAATAGAACCACTGACAGAAAGAATGAAACCCACAAAGGTTTCAATTTTCATTATGGTTTAATAAATATGGAAATAGTATTAAACACTTTATTTATGTATTAAAAGTTACTGACCCTCAGTTTCCAACTCATCTTCTAAGGACCCATGCTGGTAGAGAGGTGTGGTGAGCCAGGTTTCCCAATAAAATTCAGCCATCACTAGGAAAACTCACCTTGCAAAGTGAGTTCAGTGATGTTCAGAGAGAAAAAGTGATGCCAGCCTCACAAAAGATCAGGATTTGCATAAGATTAACATGCAGTCAAACTGGTCCCACCATATCTCTAATGATGTCCTTAAAATTCACCCTCTTTAGAAAGGGTGTATGGAAATTATAATTATTGAATTCACACTATGTGCTCAAACTGGGACCAGAAATTCTAAGCACATCTCTTTCAAATTTTCTTCTGTGATTTGCAGCCTTCTTTCAGTATCCAGCCAATATTTATCTTGTGTTCACAGTTCAGGGGGGAGCATTACTCAGGACAACAAATGGATTAATATTATTAAAGAATAAATATGTAATAGTGTACGTGTGTATGCTTGAGTAGTGTGGAGAGAGGTGACAGTCCTGGATATATTCGCTGCCTGAATTTAAATTATTGTTGCATTCTGTAAAACTGTAAGTGACAAAAACCAGGCTATGAAGAGTTTGAAAAGAACCTTGTTAAACCCCTGAGAGGAGAAGCATAACTCAGAACATAACAGTATGGAAAACTCTGCCATGTCTTTATTTTTGGACCTGGAAGCAAAAAGTAATGGTTTAAGAAAGGTTTCAGCATTTTAAAAAAATGCTAAAACCACATCATATAGGAAGTTCCAAGAGAAGATTGACTTTCCAGTTGCAATTTATTGTCTGAGACATTTGTTATTTATGTACAAATTTTGGAGTTTCATCGTCAACTGAAAGAAATCTTTAAATCCTTTTCCAAATCTGTTCTAGAGACAAGGTCCAAAACACAAACAGAAAAGATATTGTGGGCCAAGACTGATATGCATTGACAGTCTTCTGATTGAAAACTTCTAATATTCTTGCTTTTTGATATTCAGCAACAACTAAAATTACTGGTTTGGACTTGTGAAGGTGGCAACTTCATCTCCTCTCTTTCTGGAATTAATTTTTCTCTTTCAAACAGTAGAGTGTTTAAAAACAAAACACAGAGGAGTATTTCAGGCATGACTGCCTCTGAAGACTTCAGGATGATAAGAACGACTAAGAAGAGGATTGTACCTCAAAGCCATAAAATATATCAAGAATAGAAATAGAGAAAAAAGTGCCAGACAAAATGAGATTCCTCTGGGAGACCTTGTTATATTTAAATGTCTGGACCCTCTAGATCCAGACACCTCTCATCCCTGTATCTGTTTCAAAAGACTGTAGAAGCACCAGCCTTACTCTGCTCTGTCAGAAATACAGGACTGATCTAGGACCTCTTCATGTGATTCCACTTATGTGTCAGGAGTAAAGGAGGTGCAGCTAAGGGAGACCTCAGATGCACAGCCATCTGTTCCTCTGCTGTGCAAAGTGAATCATTAGGTTCAGACGAAGGTAAGCAACATTTTTACACTCAAACATTTCCCTCAAGACTTGTGTTCTGTGATTTGCAGCTCTCTCTGAGCATCTGATCCTCAATAACTACATTTAGTTTCTATTAGAAGTTTGGTTGGTGAGATTTAAATGGGCAGCTGTTACAGGAAAAACAGCGTCAGAGATATTCAATTACTAACCATACTGGAATAAATATGTCACTTGTGTGCATGTGTGAAGAGAAGTGAGAGGAGAATAACACTGAAAGTGAGAAGGTGAATTTGTTATGTGAATCAACATGATAAACACGAATTTTGCCTCTGTGGTGCTTTCCTGCTAGCTCCCTTTTCCAGGCTAGTGTTTGGCCCCAAAAGCATGCAATCACCTACTTGTTTTGTCATCAGAACCTAAATTTAAGTCCTTTGAAATGCAAACATTCTCATCCTACTTTCTTTAATATGTGCTGTATATTTAGAAATCTACTCATAATTATGCTCCCTATTCCTTACAGTAGGGTAACTATAAAAGCAATAGCTGATGTTCCCATGCTAATCAAACCCTCTAGACTCACATGGGTTATAATTAAGATGAAATGCTGGAAATTAGTCCCTACTCTGCAGATTCCTTACAAACTGCGGAGTAAAGGAGAAGAAAAGACTATGGGGGAAATCAGTATCTGTATCTGGACAAAACTATCTGAAATTTTGCCTCTTTAGCTTCTGTGTCTCTAAATATTGCACAAAGGTGGTTACCCATTTGAAATTAATTCTGCCAATTTCACCTTTACTTAAAAAGCTGATAAAAATCAATTAGATTTCTTCTCTAATGTCTCTTTGTGGTAGTGATAATTGGCCATAAAGGCAGTTGAAACGTTTCCCAGCTTCCCTGTACTAGATGTCATTATGGCCAAGCATGTGTAAGGCCCCTCACTGCTCAAGGACATGCATGGATCTGTGATCCCAAGGCTCTGGCAGGCATCCTGTTGGTGGGAAACAGCAGTGCCTCCCTCTGAAGACTACAATTAGCACCTCCACACTGCAAACATCTCTTCACCCAAGGAACTCTATGTCAGTCACTCCTCCTGTTGCTGTGGGAGAACTTTCACACCCAGCACGAGGAGATTTCTACACACCAACTTGTTTGGAGGGGCAGAAGCTAATTTTATACATGTCAAACTGAGTGACAAACAAATGATGGTAATGAGAATGATTAAGCCTACATTTACTGTCAAGAGCTGGGGTTTAATCAGTTATGTGTCGATTACAGTTATATTTTTCAGGCAATAAGACTTTTTAAAATACCATGCTAATCAGAAATATTAATTTCTGTCTAGCAGAGTAAGAATTTGAACCAAAATTCACCTTCTTTCACAAAACCAGTTTTAGCACAGCTCTAGTTTTATTTAAAACATATACTGAGGGGTTAAGCAAAGCCTTAGTGATATATAGACTCCAGGTAACTTTTGGAAAGATAGAAAATTTAATCTGTATGAAAATATATACATGAATCTTGAGTTTTAATAGATTCTCACATTACCTGTTACTTCAAATAATGTGAAATGTCTTGTTTTAAACTACATTTTTGAATTAAGGTAAAACTTCCATTGATGTGACTTTATAAGTATGTATCATTTACAAATATGCCTGCTGATGGTTTGTAGATATCTCATAAAGCTCTTGAAATAGTTTCGAGGGAAATTTTGTGTAATCTAGAATATCTTATTATTTGTATACTGTACAAACACCAGAGAGGACATTTTTTTGTAACTGTCAGTGCATTTCATTCTCTTGAAGAGCTCTTCTTTTTGATGCTTGGCTAAGGTTCTCTCCAGAATCATGTACAGCTACACACTGGCTTAATGAAGCCTAGGGCGCTGGATTCCAAGTGAAGATGGAAAATACTTGCTCATTCTGAGCGAATCAGATGCCCACTCTTTGGAAACATTCCCCAGATTTTCATTATGTTGTTTGCTTTCCCTTTCCCTCCCCTACACAGCACAAGCAAAGCCCACTGTGTTTCTGCTACCAATATGGATAATTACTGAGTGCTGTACTAATGAAAACATGTATTGCTAAATGAAAAGAGGTCTTCCAGAGAAAATTGAAAGTGTTATAAATACTAGCAACTGGAATGTCTCTATTCATTTTTGTTTATTTTTTAAAAACATGAATACAACTAATTTTCTTGTATTATTAATTTTCTATTTTTTTCTGTCTCCAAACTAGTGACTGAATGTATTGTTCTTTAAAAAAAAAAAAAATCCACTAATACCCAACAAATTATCTTTGAGTGGCATTTGTCAGGATTTTTTCCCTTCACTTCAAAATGGTTTGGAGATCCTCTTAGAGTGTCCTGAGATGTGAACTGAAGAATCAATACTTGGATAGACTAAATAACATAACATAAATTAAAACTAGAAATTTAAGCAAGGAGGCAAGTGTAATTACCCATGCCTTTTTTGTACATTAAGAAAGTTGTTGAGATTATTGTGCGTTAAGCACAATAGATTTAAATTAACCTATTGTGATATTAAAACAATTTGTAAATCATTCTAATGAGATATGATGTTGGATAAACACACAAGTCTTGATTTTTTAAGTTTCTACAAACAAAGCTAATAAAAATAAACACAATCATTAATTTTGGAAAGAGCTGCCTTTAAAGTTCTTGGATAACTTGATAGCTTCTGGGATTAGAAATAAAACACTGTTCTATTCCTTCAATAATCCTAGTCTAAACTGTTCATATGTCATAAGAAGCAACTGGCAGTAGCTTCTTGAATATGTTTACCTGTCACTCTGTAAATCACTCACTATGGAGTGATCTCTTTTATTATTATATTATATTTATTATTTTATTATTATTTAAAATTAAAAGAAAAATTATCTCATTAGGCACAAAGAATTATCTCATTAGGGATGCATGGTCTGAACAGCAGCTTTATCCAGTCCATGAATTTCCCCCTCACAGAGCTGATGTGTTTTCCAGCAGGCAGGCTTTGGAAGTGCTGGACTATCCCAGTGCTGTAACTATTCTCAGAGATTTCATTCAGGTCACTTCCAGCAATGAAGACTACAAAGTTGCATGCAAAAGAGCTAAATATTCCTATGGAAGCCTTATAGGGACTGATGTAACTTGTGCTAAAGCTAATGACAAGTTCTCATTCTTTTGACCCTGAACTGGATTAGGGTGAATGTATCCCCCTTTTTTGTTTAAATGCTGCTTTTTACTAATTCCAGTATTTCATCCAAATTGTGAATGTAGCCCTCACTCAAATGTTTTATTTACAATTCTTTTATCAAAGGATGCAACATGCCTCCACAGTCATCCATAGACAGCTAATGCTCATACTTCCCATGCTTCAAACAAGCTAAATCTGAACAACCCCTTTGATAATACTGTGTTCTGGGTAATTCCTATGGGATACACCATGCCAAGCAAGAAAGATATAGAAATTATGACAGGAAATAGATTGTCTCCAAACAGCTTGCAATGCAGGCATCTGAAAAAAAATGTGGAAATATCTCTACACAATTCATGGAAAGTTTTTTCAAATTCTTCACCTGACCAAGAAAATTAGGACAGTGCCTGTTTCACAAGTAGCATCCTTACTTCTAGTACCATGCTGGTCCTTCTAGTACCAGCAAACAAAATATATTTACAGAATAAAAGATGGTGTAAATGAGACAAACTGCAAAACTTTCCATACTATGTGGAAAAATGCTTTCCCTCATAACAGAACAAAATCACTGAAATTTTGGAAAGTTTGGACTTTTTTCACTTTTCTTGTCCAAAGTAAAACTATAACATCACAACACAGGACACTAGCTCAGCCTCTTTTCTGCAGAATTATGTGTTGTAATGACTCCTGAGCACAAGAGGAAATAAAACCATTGAGGTACAGTTAATAATAATTTTCCAGTGTTTATTTATGAGTGGGATCTGTATTTCACACACATTTTAAATAGTAAGCACTCATGCTTGCAGTCCCATGGGGCACAGGGGAATTGCTTAGAGCAGAACAAATGAGAAAGTGCTGCTTCTGTGTCAAGGTAATGGTTAACAAAATGGGAATTTATAAGGAAACCACCCAAACCTTAGGAAAGCTATATGGGATGACAGATTTACACTTAAGCAGATGAATACTATTCACTAAGAAAACAGAGCAACATGCAATCTGTTTTGAAATAAATATAAAACCCGTCAGTGAAAATGTGTTGCATTCCAATCATAGAATGAACAGTATTAGCTGGTTTACATACAAAAAAATCCTAAAGGGGTTGACCTTAGGGGAAACCAGCTCTCTGTTTTACCTCTTTCAATTTACTGCTGCAGTATCAGGAAGGGGGATTCTCCTGCTTTCCCCAGGTTGCAGCATCAGGTTTTGCCTTCTAGCAGTTCCTTTTCCACAAACATCTGAGGCATTTAGAATTGACTCACCCAAGCCCACCTCGGGGCAGCTGCAGCATGAGAGGGACACGACTGCAGTGAGTCCATAGGGGTGCTGCTCTGTGGTGCTAGACCTAGTGCAGCTAATGAGAACCTCCCCTAACTTCACTGCTCCTACCAGAGAGTGCTGTGAAGAGTTAAGCAATTGTTGCACTATGAGAGCTCATAAAAGCAGCTTCCGCTGTTTCTCTTTGCTGTCTCCACGAGTAAAGG
The DNA here is from genome assembly GCA_030060385.1 of Muscicapa striata striata. NCBI lineage: Eukaryota > Metazoa > Chordata > Aves > Passeriformes > Muscicapidae > Muscicapa > Muscicapa striata. Next base: position 1,108,425 of record JAREIS010000097.1, on the reverse strand, counting down.
ACAAAACCTACTTTGAAAGTTTAAATCCTAAAGGGATGACAATTTACATCAGTATCCCTTGAGTGTCTCAACTCTTACTTAAGTGGTTGTCCCCCCAATATCAAGGAGGACAGATTTCCTTCGATGGTATTGTTTGGAGGAACTCTTTTATCAGCTGCTGGGAAAAGTGGTAAGTTCTTTTTTCTTGGAGCTTGGTGCATGCTAAGCCCAGCACCTCCTTCTGAGCTCCCTTGTTTCTATCCCTCCCACCCTTCTCAGAATGGCCTGAGCTGCAAAAAGGCAGCCAGCTGCTTTTGCATGCAGGTTTCTTTAAGAAAGGCAAGCTGTAAAATTTGGCTGTAGTTTGTAAGAGAAAGTGGCAGGTGGAAGAAAAATACCTGAGAACTACTTCAGCAGGACCTAACTTTCCATTCAGAAGTAAGCCAGGGGACTTTAAATCCAGAGTTTATTTTATTTGGTGGTAGCAACATCCTTCACACACATACACAAATAAAATAAAATTAAAAAAAAAAAAAAAAAAAAAAAGAAAAATCTGTCCTCAGCCGGGTGGTGGTACCTTTTGAGCAAGTTTTGGTTTGCCTCCTGACTCCACCTGCTGGGAAGACGCCCCACTACCTGCTACCCGCACTGACACGTTCGTCAGGAGTGCTGAGGTGAATCACCGTGCGTGCGCTCCGGCTCCCACCCTCACTGTGGCACTCTGGATATTTAAACATTGGGCAGCTTGGAACAGTCATAGCAGAAAAGTCCCCTCCTGAAATACTTCATGCACAACCACTCGACGCTCTTCTGCCAGTGTTGGCTCAATTGCCCTGGATGGCCGTGTAGCTGGGGTCTGCTTTTCTGAGGAGACCAGAGGTGCCCAGAGGTGCCCAGAGGTGCTTGGAACCAGGTCTTTATCGGACTCTTCTTAGAGTTAGTTGGTCTAAAACGCTCGCATGACTTCTGGAGCAGAAACGGGAATTTAGATGACTCTGCTGTCCGATGAATGCTGCGGCCACTTCTTCATCCTCCCCAGCTTGGTGGACGGCAGGTAGGTGGTTCACGCAAGCTGGAAGAGCATCAGAGGAGACGGGGCAGACGGGAGGACGCGGGACAGCATCCCCGGGGCGGCCAGGGGCCCCAGCAGCCCAGGTGCCGGATCGCGGGGGTCCCACTCTCCAAGCCCTGCATTCCCCCGGCTTTCCTTTCCCAAAGATGCCCGCGATAGAACCTCAACGCTGCCTCGCGTCTGAGGACCTTCTTCTCCAAGAGGAGGAGGAGGAGGAGGAGGAGGCGAGGTCCCGGCCGGGCCTCTGGCATCGCAGGGTCCGAGCTCCTGCGGGCCGACGCGCCCGCTGCGGATAGAGCCGGGCCGGCGGCGGCCCCGCACGGAGGGGACTCTCGGTACAAAGGGCAGCCAGCCGCGCTGCCGCCCCCTCCTCCCCCGCGGGGACGAGGGGGACGCGTCCCTGTCCCGGGTGTCCCCAGCCCCGCGCAGCAGGACCCGTTCCCAGGCGCTGTGCCGGGAGCGCCGCACGCCCGCTCCCGCCGCCCCCGCAGCCCCAGCGCGGCTCGGCACGGCCGGCCCGCCGGCAGAGCGCCGGCAGCGGCGGGGGCGGGCGCGGGGAGGCGCTGCCGCCGCCGGGCGGCTCCGGCCGCCCCGCACCGACGTCGGCGCGAAGCCCCGCCGCGCCCGGGGTGGAGCGGGGAGCGGGCGCGTCGCGGAGAGGCCAGGCAGATGCTTCCCGAGGCGCAGCCCCGCCGGAGGGGCTCGACCCTGGCCGGTGCCTGTCCGCCCCCTCCGGGACGCGGGGACCCAGCGGGCGGCTGTCGGGAGCGGGCAGCGCCATGCGCCCCTGCGAGGAGTGAGGGGGCGGCCGGGCTGCTCCGCCGCGGGCACCGAGCCGCCGCCGAGGTGGCCCGAGGTGACGGGAGGCCGGGAGAGGTGCCGCGCCAGCGCCGGCAGCGCTGCCACCGTAAGTCCCGGCAAGTTCGCCGCTGCCCTTCCCACCCGCCACCCCGCGGAGCCGGCGGGGCGGGAGAGGCGCCCGGGTCCAGCGGACCCGCGGGCAGGCGGGGAGCGGGGTACGGGGCACCCAGCGCCCGGCTGGCAGCGCCCCCGAGCACGGCGGGGACAGGGAGTGGGTGGCAGGAGCTCCGAGCCGCTGCGGCGGCGTGCCCGGTGCCCCCGGGTAGGGGCGAGGGGCAGCGGGCACCGCTGCCGGGGACGGGGCACGGCCGGTCCCTCCCGGAGTCAGCGCTGCGGCTCCTGCGCTGGCGAGCGGGGCACTGCCGGTGCCGTACCGGCTACAGAGCAGCCTCTCCGTGCTGGAAGTGCAGGGCGTTTAAATGACACCTGAGTCACTAGTTCGTGCTTTTCAGGCATCTCAGATATTATTTCTGTGTCATTTTTCATCTGCTGGACCGATATCAGTACTTACTTTGGCGTTTCACGCCGCAAATGTAATAAACAACATTAGTAGGTTTCAGAATATTGCCATTGATGACGATAGATTGATGTATGAGTCTATTTACTGGATGTGTCCAAGTACAATATAGTGCCTGCCAATTTTGTCTTTAAATTGCTATATTGATTTCATTCTTGTGGGTTTGTTTGACAAGGTTAATGTAGTTGACAATTGGCAAAGGAAAGGAAAAAAAAAACTTCTGGTTTATTTTAGTTACGGAATGGCAATTGTAGCTGAAATGATGAATGAAAAAATCATTCATAAAAAGAGTAAATAGAAAGATGTGTATCCTAAGACCTCTTGAAGTCAATATTGTCGATATCTAACAAATGTCTTCCTGCCAAGCTTTTACATTCACTGGAAACCCTTGAACTTCTTAAGGGTAATGCAGTGCATGATATTCTTCTTAGGACTGAGTTAAGTAGTCTGATTAGAGGGAGTTTAGAACAAATTAAACAAGACATCACAATATAATGCCTCTGCTTTTTTTATAGGCATTGAATGAAATTAAGATTTTGTTTCTGCTCCTCTTCCCCTTCAGTGGTCGAAGGATGATACTGTGGGGGGAACCCTTGTGTTTGGTCAGTGAAAGGGTCCCTGTGCTGCTTTAGGGCTGAGTGTATCAGGGCTGACCAGGATAACATTTCTTTGCTACCAACAGCTCAAACTGCAGGTAGTGTTGAGATGAAGAAGGAATTTAATTCATTTCTCAGAATCCTAGGCATAATTGTCAAGTAGGTAAATTAAATTCAGGAGAGCTAATACTCCACTGTAATTTCTTCAGACGTGATAACCTTTGCTGGTAGGCAACTTTTGCTAAGCTACCACTCTGATGCTTACTATAGCTGTGACAGGCTAGCTGACATGAAATAGTTCTGAATGAACTAAAATACTGTGCTACTGTACCTACTGGCATGAGAACATTAGAGTATGCAAACTTTATAAATCTTGGGTAGATGCTGATCCTGTTAAGATCAATGGCAAAATCCCAATTAACCCCTCCAAAGGGTGGAGGTTTCATCATTTCTTCATTATCATTTATAGCAAGTGCCAGGCAAATTTACTTAGAAATTCAAGTGGCAATGTTTGAATCTGAGTGGTGATGGCACTTCAAACAACTCTACATAGTACTGCTTTAGAATCATGGATAAGAGCCACACAGGTCTTAATACTTGTTTAAAAAAGCTATATAGAATAAACTGTATTGTGCTTTCAAGGGGACTAGGCAGTTCAGATTTGCTTTACACTCCAATTTTTGTTCCATCAGACTCAATCACTTTTTCATAAAAAAGTTTGATTCCAGTTTGCATATGCACCACATATTCAAGCAGGTATTCAAGCAGCACAGGGAGGAATATTTTCTGATTATTTTGTTTGTGGCAAAGAAGTTTACAAATAAACTGCTAAATATTTGAATTACTATAAAAATGTCAGCAAACAACTGAGCCATGTTACAGTTTAGCTCATAAGCTTTGTTGAGAGATGAATGAGCAGAAGCATCTTTTCTAAAAACCTTAATGAAATATTAATGAGTAATATGTTTCCAAGGATTAGCTTCATAAAATGACAGAATCTAGTTTAGCAAACTTTTCTTTGCATGTCTACAGTTGAGAGATTTTGGAAAACATCTGAAAAAGTTGAGAATTTTCATTAACGATGAAAACAATGTTCTACAGAAGGTTTGATAAATTATTCTTCTTCCAGCTCTCTTCTAAATCGAGATAAAATGGAATCATATTTAAAACCTAGCCAGTTAATTTTAAATCTGTGTCTGTGGACCTATAAGAAGCTACCTGCAAGTCCTGTTACATAATAATAGTGGTATGACCAACATAGCTGCCAGTAATTCCTACTAGTTTTGTATAAGTGAAAATGGAGGAAGGGAGAGCATATAATGACTCAAAATTCCTGAAAAATCATTAGACAGAAAAAAAGACTCTACTATGCTTATTTTGTTCTTAATGCATGCAAATAGAAGCTTTTGGAAAAATAAGCAACTAAATAATTGAGCTATACTGGACTGAAATTATGCTAGCAAATACTATGAAATTCAGTTTTGAAAGTGTTAGTTGGTTCTACATATTAGTAAGCTGGTAAACTCAGTTTTGTTTTACTTTTGGCAATAAATGTTTGAGTCCTAACTGTTGTCATTTGTCAATATTGAAACTCATATTAATGCCAGCCCAGAACTTACCTGGGCCTTTCAGGAGCGATCCTGTTACATGCTGAGCACTTTCAACTATTGTTTATGTTAGAGTGGCATCCAGTCAGCTCCCTACCTAGAACTACACACACAGAGTTAAATTCACTCTCCTGAAAAATTTGCAGTGTAAATAGTCAAGAAGGTCTAAGACATCTAGCCAAAGGCCAGATGATGATCTCAGTCTGAAACATGAATACTCTGTATGTAACAACAGTAGACTGAGCACCTTTTAAGAGAATTAAATGTTAATTGAGTCTCTGATAAAGGTACCCAGCAATGAATGACCAATACCTTAAAGCTGTATGTTATTTTCCAGTGATCTTCTTTTCTTCAGTATTAATCTCTGTATTAGTAGCATCGGCCTTCCACAGAACAGTGTATAATTACACATTGTTTTATATTGGTTTTTGCTCTTATACCCACTTTCCATTTGACATTTTTAGTCACTTCAATGGAGTGAGTTTCAAAGTAACTTAAAGAAAACACACTGAATTGCTCACATGAAGAACTGCCTTATATAAGATAACCAGAGCAGATGGAATTGTCCATGTCTCAGTTAAGAAGGAACACTGCTAACAATGTTGGGCTTGATGGTCACCTGGAAGTTACAACAGGAAAATCCAAGTTTCCTGCTAAGTATAGTTACAGCCATTTCAGATGGACACCTGGTGATATCCACAGGTACCACAGGAATCTTTCTTCAGACCATCTTCTGAACAAACCAAGGATATGGTCTTGCCTTACCAGAGAGCTTGTGAGCTGTTCAGCTGGCTCCATGCTTTGGAGGTGGCTCAGTTAAGCAGCATGGGAAGGACCTGGGGGTGGTAGTTGTCCTCTGGCAGTGAACTAATTTTGACCCTTTGTGCTGCTTTGTATGGCTGTATGCAAAGATTTACCACTTAACCAAGGAAGTACAAGAAATTTGGGTGTTCAGCCATAAGAAGAAAGTGTAGTCATTGCTCACAGTTGATAGGGAATAACACTGAGAACAAGAATATGTATAAAGCTTGTCAGAGGTGTGCTGCCATGTGTTTTTCCATGGGTCCCAAAATGCCTTCTGATCAGATGGTAGACAGGGGAACTAGAACCACTTTTAGAAAGTTACATACTGAAGTGTAGTCCTGAAAGGTGGCTTTCTACAAGGATCAGATTAATCTGTGCAGCAGAGACCGAGGAAACACACAGGGAGGAAGACTCCTGTGTCCAGGAGATGGATGGACACAGTACTCATTTTCTTACCTGTAGGTATTGTGTACAAAACCAACCAAAAATGCAGATCCTGTAAGTGCATCTTCTCTACTGCACCTCAACATGATGGCCATACCCTTCTTTCCAGAGTTATCATGTGGGGTTCAGGAAAGGTGATAAGGTGTGGTATCTGGCTTTTTTGTCACTTATAGATGACCTGAAGAGATATGAATAGAAGAGATATGGCAGAATGGTTGTTCTCACCACACTTTTAGGAATGTTTTTTGAAATAAGCATGCATTTCAGTTTAATATGACACATTTCAGTGTTACAGTTTCATGTGACACTGTTTAACAAATAATTTCTTGCTTGGTCATATCCAGCAGCGTATATAAGAACCAAATCACTTTGCCTGTGGCTTTTAATGAATAATGCTAACTATTACCAAGAGTCAGATGAATAATACATTTGACAAATTTGAATAAACAAGCAGTATTTTTAAATCTATGGGTTCACTGCATTTTATTCAAGATAGCTCTAATGGTATGTACTTTCAAGAAGTATTAAGGTATGACATAAACCTTTTGGTAGCTTTGACATATTTATTTTGTGATGTCCTCATTACCTTGGGGGTTATAAAATTGTTGTTCTTCAAAAGGAGGTGTTTGAAATGCTTTTCTCTTCTTGGGCAGTCTACAAGTGCTTAATTACCGCTCAACAATTAGAAAATAATATTTTTATTCTGGTTATTTCTTCTAGAAATTGAACAGTCTGTGGGCAATGTCAAGTCAGTTTACAGACATACTTGGAGGTTGTTTGAGTCAAGATGAATTGTGCCATGTCTTCAGAGCTGTCTTCTCAGAATTAAACTGACAATTAAAAACATCTATTTTAAATATATTAAATGTCTCTGAAAACACAGTATTGCCATTACAAAGATGTCAAAGCCTCATGATTAAGACTGCTGAGATATACTTATAAAAGAAAAACAAGCTAAACTTTGATTTTACCTTTCATTAGTGACTGGAATGAGACTCTGCATTTAGCACAGTGTCCCCTCAAAGGTGAACTACATTTTCTGCTTGTGGCTTTTCAATAATGAAATATTTACTTACTTTTCAGTGCTCCTATAACAAAAACTACTGTAATTCATGACACTGTTTAGAGCTTGATGGAAGAGAGAGAAAGGTAACCAAAGACTAAATAAATTCATAGCCCGAATCAGCCTCTTCTGTTTCTTTCAGGTAGCACTGAGGCATTATCTAACATCAGAAAACTCAAGTGACTGTAACATCTAAGCTATGGTGTATGCAGATGGATGACACTTTTTTTAGTCTTGATTTCCCTCAAGCTGATATCAGCAATGAGTGTTAACTGCTTGGAAAAATCACAGGTAGCTCTTCAGTTGTATTTTATTTGTATCTTGATCTTCCCTACAAGTGTTGTGTGCCTGAGTAGTTATCTGTAGCACATCTAGCTATCATGATTGAAGTGAACCATAGAATACCAGGCTGGAGAGAAGCTCAGCATGAGCTGGCCATGTGCTCAAGCACCCTAGAAAGTCAGTCATGTCCTGGGCTGCACAGAAAGCAGCGTGACCAGCAGGTCAGGGGAGGAGATTCTCCCACTCTGCTCTGCTCTTCTGAGACCCCACCTGCAGTGCTGCATCCAGCTCTGGGACCACCAACACGAAAGGATGTGAAACTCTTGGAGCAGTTCTGGAGGAGGGACTGTAACACTTCTTCTGTGCAGACAGACTGAGAGAGTTGGGGCTGCTCATCCTGGAGAAAAGAAAGCTTCAGGGAGACCTTATAGCAGCCCTCCTGTACTTAAGTTGACAAGAGGGCTGGAGAGTGATATTTTACAAGGGCATGTAGTGATAGGACAAAGGGGAATGGCTTTAAACTGAAAGAGGGCAGATACAGATTGTATAACAGGAAAAAACTTTAGATAAAGTGGTGAGATACTAGAAGAGGTTGCCCAGAGAAGTTGTGGATGCTGCATTCTTGGAAGTGTTCAAGGCCAAGCTGGATGTGGCTTGTGATCTGTGAAGAAGCAAAATGAGTTCTCAAAATTAGTTTTCTCTTTGAATTTAACCCCATTATGGTTTTTTGGCAAACTGGTGATGTTTTACACTTCCTTCAGTACAAAATCTCTTTTTGTCTCGCTTTATTTTGCAAAAGCTACATTATTTTGAGCAGACCTATCACCATGTGATTTTTTCCAATTTTATTTGATATCTATCTCTGTTCACATAATCTTAGTGACCTGTATGTAGCTTGTATTCTGTAGTCTTAGTTACCTGTACTATGTAGGTGCTTCATCACTAGGCCCCTGTCTTGCTTTGCACTTCCTTTTCATTGTTGAAACATGATGGTGCAATTTACCACGTGCCAGCTAACAAGCTGGTAAGCATTTCTTAATGGTAAGGATGATTCCTCATGGAAGAGGTATCAATGCTGTCCCATAAAGTTACAGCTCTTTTTATGGTTTGGGCTGTCAACATCCATTGTAGTAAAATGAACACAAAAGATATTAGATGATCTTTACATTGCCATGGTAGTCTCTCTCCAGACTATACTAGCTCACTAAACAGAGTGAGCATTTCATACTCTTAAATATGCCAAGTGCAATCTAATCCAGCCTTAAGTATTAAAGGACAGGAGAGATGCTCACACCTTCACTACTCAGATTGCTTAGGAAAACTTCCTGAAGTTTCTTTGATTTGGTAAAAAAAAAAAAAAATGTCTACCACTGCTGAGTGTTCTTGTGTGACTAAAAGTTGGATGCTGGATCCCTCTGGACAAGAACTCCTTCTGTCCTCACCAGCCAATCCAGCTCCTAATGGGATCTTTTTTTTTTTTTTTTTTGTCTTCCAAACAATACAGAAAGGAAAAGATAAGTTTATTGCTGTTATCCTCAGTTGTGCTGTTGCTGCAGGCGTGGAAAGACTGGACTGAAGGGTATGAGATGCAGAAGTTGCATCAAATAACATAAAATTTAAAGAATGAAATGTTTTGGAGGAAAGGGGAAACTCAGAGGGAAGAGGTGTTTTGAATGCTATATGCACCTGAGCATTTAGTGGTAGAGATTAACTGGGAAGGTATGCTACAAAATGCCTGATTATCTAATAGCACTGTCTTCTATTTACCTATATTGTAGCAGGGGAAATTCCATTTACATTTCAAAGGGCAGTTTAGTCAAACTAGCTTAGAGAATCTCTGCTAAATCTTTGGCTTTGCTTCAGGGTGTTTAAGAACATTGAGAAACTGAAGGAGTTAGACATAGACATAGACAGCTGATCACGGGCTCCTTACTGTGCAGAGCTGAAGCTGGGCTTTAACAAGTCCTTAAAGCCCTGGTCTTGATTAAAACTCGGTGATGAGGAACAAATGGTGTGAGTGGAGATTTCCTTTGATGCTCTCAGGACCATTTCTACTACTACAGTCTGCTGAAGGGTCTGATACTTTTAAGTCTTTGAGCTCTTTTGTGTTAGAATACAATGTTTTCTTCTGTGTTCAAATGTTGCCAAGTACATTTTGAGTTGAAGCAGGATCAAGTAATAAATAATAATCATTGTTACCATATGTTCTTACTGATAAAGCAGACCCAGTATTTTCTTGTCAGCTGGTTTTTCTTGCATTTTTCTTTTTTTTTTGTCTCTGGGTATTTGATAGTGTATACTTTTAAAGACTGGAGTAATTTCAGAACTGAAAAGAAAACAAGTATGTGCAGACTTATAAGTGTTCAAATGCCTGCTGACTTTATTGGCAATTAGATCCGAAATGTTTTCAAAGAAAAGTGTGTGTCCCATGAAATGCCTGATGTAATCAGAGGTCATCACTGGAGGAACCAGTAGGTAGTCACCAAATAAATTTATCCCTTCTTTTTCACCTGCTTTTCAGATACATGCAGAATAATAATCCAAGCCTACTCCAGCATTGTGACATTGCTGTGGCTGTTTGAATTGTCTGCACAGTGACAAATTACACAAATCTTTGCATTTAAACTAGCAGCCTCCCCTTTATTAAGAGGTAGAGAAGTGGGGCTTTATGGCCTCTAGTGTGTGAGAAATGATGTGATTAAGCCAGAAGGAGATACGTATGCACTGTATGCAGAAAGGGTCCTGAGGAACCTCAAATATTAACTGAAAGCATCTCCATCCCCTTGCAAAATATTGGGACAATACCTTATCAGTATCCTGATAAATTATAGTAGCCTATAATTTACATTATTTGCATAACTTGCAACATATGGTCAGTATATTATTTACTGTAATGTGGATCATCAAATGTTACAGACATATCATGTACCACATCAAAGAACATGTTTGATGAGAGGTTTCTTGAAGTGATGAATTATGTTTTTCAACTGATGTGTAATTCCACATGGAGAAATCACACGGGTTTAATATGTGAAGGAAGTTAATTATGCCAATTACTTCAGCGTAGAATTTAAGAAATTGCAAAACTAATTTTACTGTTGAAAATGTCCAAATTTTTTTTTAAGTTAAAATTAGCATATAAATTAATTACAGGATTTTAAAAACAAAATCTTGGCTTTATTATCATTATAAAAATACATTTGTAAGTGCTCAAAATTTTATATTAAAATACTATTTTAATTTTTTAAAATTTCATTGTAATATAATAAGTGTCTTGAACTCAACAGTGTACATGGTTTGAATGGACAAGGATGCACCAGACTGGAAGAGATACTGGGAGGGAAAACAGCCCTATTCACAGTACATACTTATTGAAAAAAAAAAAAAAAGTCTCTGTCTTCAGTCTGTTGGATGTATTTGGAAAGTTTTAGCCAGATAATTTTCATGATCTCTGAAGATCTCCTCCTGTGCATGATATATTGCTTTGCTTATGTTCACAAGTTCTGGTCGCTCTATTTGCCTGGGAAATTCTTGTGCTACCGTGTGGTGGAAAATGGACTTGGCAGTAGATGGCTTCTGAGTCAAGACTGAACCTTCTACATTTGTGTAAGAACACACCCACACATGTACAGGCCAGATCTTCTAGAGCTTTCCTCTGGAGTCACAGTTCTGAGGTAGTATAAGCCAGTTTTGGCTAAGGGAGAGCTGAGAGAACACACCTAAACTACAAAAGAAAAGCAGGAAGAAGTATAAACAGTATGGAAAAATGGAAATGGTTTCACACGTGGAAGAGGAATACTGGAATTAGGATTTAGTGCTGAGGAGACAGGAGGACAACAGAAAAAAAGTTCATAATGGAGAAGCTCAGAGTAGAAAGAGGCAATACCCTTGGCAATGCACCACTTATACACCACCTGCCAGAGTCTCACCCATATTCTGCTGCCAGCACACCTCTGAAGATTTTTGATGAAGAACTTTTTTGTGGCAGAGTTTAAAGGCTCTAGTCTCTTATATGAACCATTTTCACCATGTGTTGTTAAAATGCTGGTGTAATGATCTTAAGATGGTGGTATTTATTCTTCATGGGTTTATCATGTCAGGCTTCAGTGGGCAGGGTACAGAAGCTATCTGGAAAGCTAATTAATTTTAGCAATTCTTTAATTCAGCATATTCAGTTTGTGAGCAGGTCTTGCAGACTGTAAGCCATGTACTAGTCTTTATAGTAGTAATTTAAACCAAACTCACAGACAGAAACTGGAGAAAATTTTGCGCTACTCACACAGAGAAAGGCTAGAAGTGTAGACCTTCTGAAAGAAGAAAACTTCATTTAATGTACAGGTTTGGTTGTTGGAATCTTCTTTTTTTTTTTTTTTTTTTTTTTTTTCTGGACTTCTGGCAAAGAAGATCTTCAAAGGATCTTCAGAAGATCCCACTTCTCATATTATTTTGTACAGAGAGATGAGATGATTTGTAGATGTCTATAAGACAAAAGTTTTGAAGCTGACAGAAGAAATGTGGATAGACATTTGGAGCAATTTGAAGTATATGGTCCTTTGGTGTGAGTGAATCAACCAGCTGAAACCAATTCCAAAAAGACTGTTTTTGCTGAGGAGAAGTAAAAATGAAATAAAAGCATGTATGTTAATGGAGGAGATTTGATCATCCTAGAATACCACTAGAATAGCTAGAGCATAAAAGATACAGGTCAGATGAGGGCACATTTCAGTAATGGTGATGACATGTAGGTGTTAAAATGTGGGTCAGCTGTCATTTTTGTGCATAGTCCCAGAGAAAAGCACCAACCAAAGTTCATTTTAGAAACATGGTCCAGAGCCACAAACCCAGCAAGTTGCCCATGACCATGGGAGTATCATAAAATGAAAAATGAAAAGCAGGTGTTTGAGAATATGTGTGCTAAATACTGCAAAGCAAACTGAGATCAAAAGTGAAAAGTGTGCAGCTGAAGAATGTTGCTGGGGAAAGCAGCCAGCAGAAATGTTGCTGTTTAATAAAGAAGATTTATAGTAGTGAGACATACATATTTTCAAATAAATTAAGAAAAAATAGCCATAAAAATGAACATCAGTACTGGGGACAAGTTTTGGGACTAACGTTAGGAAAAATTGAATCTGTGACATAAAACATGACTAGTAGTATACAAGAACATTTATTCTATGCAGATAAAAGTTCAAAGATACAAGTAAGCATCCAGATACCTCTATAACAGGCACTCCTGCAGAAATAATTTTGCATAGAAAGGTTACCTATACATTAAATTTTATAAATACATTAAAAACAGTAAAAACTGAAAAAGAATATTTGGCCTGTGTAACTGTTTGTGAGTGTGTTTGAAAATTGAGGATATCAACTGCTCGCTGCAGAATCTACCTAGAAGGCAGTAGCAGAAGTGCTCTGCTCTATGACAGTTTTTTCCACTGCGAGTCCCTTGGCAATAAAGATGTTAATTAGAAAAGTGAAGAAGCCACTGGAAAGGGTGCACTTGATGACAGCAGTAGAGAAGAAAAATGATAGGGTATTCCATGTGTGCATAGATATTAAAGATCTTTAAGGCAATGAATCAAGAACAAATCAACACAAGAACAATCATGCAACGAGACAGGAACAAAACAACCCACTCATGCTAAATGTCATCACTTCCAGGCCCTCTCTAACAACCAAATTCATTATGTTAGATGCACAGTTTGATACTGGAAAGTCTGATAGGACAAGGAGAGTGGCTAATTAGTGTTTTCCAATACTTTATCCAGAAGGCAATGTTTCAGAAAATCTGCTGGTAAATTGTCTGCGCGTGATATATCGAAGAAGAAAGGTCTTGGAATATCAAAATGTCTCACTCTTACCAGAGTGAGTGCCACTAAAATCCAGTAGTGTTAATCACATTATAGGGGGGACATTTCAAAATCAGTCAGATCCAAATCATTAGCAAGCAGAGGAGTGGTAACAGTAGAGCACTGGAATGGATTGCCCAGGGAATCTGTGGAATTTCTCTCCTTGTGGAGATTCAAACTAGCCTGGATATGACCCTAAATAAGCAGATCTAGCTTTGAAGTTAGCCCTGCTTTGGGAAGGGGCCTTTACTAGATTATCTCCAGAGCTCCTTTACAGCCAATTTTATTCTATGAGTCAGGGAATTACTGTGGTCTTGAAAGGAGGCATCCAGGCATATCCAAAAATGGAAAAAAGGAAAAGAGCTGAAAGCACTGATCTCTCCAAAGGAAATTAAACTCAGAGTAGGGTAAGCAACTCACCTGCTAAATAGCAGAAATCATGTTATCTCTGTAAGAACCTGAAGGAAGAACAGGTTTTATGTGCAATTCAAAAATGGCCTAGGAAATTTAGAAAATAGGCACAGTTTACCTTGAAATAAAAGACAACATTCCATGGGAAAATACCTGTACAGGATGTGCTGCATGAGCTGTGGACATTGCAATGATGATGTACATTTATGCAACACTTAAAAAAGCACAATTCACTGTCAGCTATCTTTTAAATATCTTTCCTTCCATGTGTTACTTCATGTGTATGATATGCTGAGCTATTGAAAGCAGGTAGTAAGTTTTAGAAGTCATTGATTAAGGGAAAAAAATGCCTATCCACCAATGCAGCATTGACTCCTCATCTGTGGAATCATGATAATGCTATCTCTCCCCAAACAGCAGTACTTTGGAGGTTAATTATTGGTCAGTGAAGCATTTATACTGCAGAAATGAGCACCAAGGAAAAAGCCATGTAGAGAAATTAATAAATCTGTTTACCATGAAAGGATTTATGTATGTATCAGTGATAAAGTACTGAATCACTTTTCTTTAAGTGGGCACTGTTCATGCTTAAAAATGCAGGGAAGAAAGGCAAAAGAAGTGTGAGAACTAGCATTTAAAACTGTAGTAACTATTCCCAAAAAGGCTAAATAAGGGTTATGCAAGTGGTTTCTAATTTTGGAGTTACCTTTATAATCTGGGGAGGCTTTAATTATGACTTTATTACACAAATTTGGTTTTATGAATTTAATTCCAAGAGAGGAGATCTTATGTGACATATGGACACCAGTGATTTACAAACCATGTTTTTTTTAGAAGACCTTTTAATGTCACTAAACTCAGAGTTTTTGGTAAAAAATATCATCCATTAGTAAAAGCAAAGGTGGAAAGTGAAAACAATGCAAAAATTTAAATACCTTAGACTGCAAAAAACCCCCCAGAAAGCTAAAGCTGTTATACTTTGAATACTATTGAGAGCTAATGTTAAAGTGATCTTAATGCTGCTGACCAAAGCTCATCAATCCTCAAGAACGTGGCAGTCTGACAGCCAGTTAGCATCAGACTGACTGTTAGCCCTCAATTTAATGCTAGTCCATGAAGAACTCACATTTTCTCTGTGGATCATTACCATTAGCCTGATAAAAGAAGTGCATCTCTGTTCTTCATACTTTGATTCCTTTTAAGGCATTTTTAAGAGCAGATTTTACTCACTGCAAGAGAAATGGAGTGGTGCTAGGGCATGAGGTAGCTCCCGTAGTTGGAAGCATTCCCATCCTGTCAGACAGACTGAAATGTGCTGGAGGCAGGATTTTCTGTGACAGGAGCTAATACAAGATGTGATCTGTTATCCAAAGTAGTTAAAATTCTGAAAATACCTAAGATGCTTGTTTACCATATTTAAGATAACTCTAGAATTCTCATGGGGGTTTCGTATCTGTGTCAATGTCTGCATATAAAGAGAGGAATATCATACTGGTGAAATCCTGTTTGGTACACTGACTTCCCCAAAATCTGCTGAATCCCAAAGCAATAGGATTATGTATGACAGAACTCCCAGTTAAAAGTGAAAAAAAGAGAGAGAGACTTTTAGAAATCCTTCAGTTATCCACACATCTATTTGAGAGAGCCATCTAGTCAAAAACTGTATTTCCTCTTTCTCCATTTTGCTTAACTTGTACATGATTATTCATGAACAGTATCCTCCTTGCTAATTGTCTTTGATATTTCAGGGTAATCCTTGGATATGGACAAAGCATGAGAGGGGAAAGTCTGAGAAAGTAGATTTAAAGTTCTTAAAAATCGGTAATTTAGATATTTTTTTATAGTTTTATTAAAGCAGCATTTCAGAAACTATTTTCCATAGTACCCTCATCCTAAGTGATTTTTTTAAGGCAAATACAGCAAATAAGAAGCTCTGCCAAACAGACAGGAAAAATGCAGAACTTCTTGAGTATGCAAACTAATTTGTGTGATACAACTTTTCCCAAGAGAAGAAAAGGGAAATTCTATCTACATTGTTTATTTAGGTAGAACTAGGGGTTTCTGTAGCTAGGAGATACACTCTTAAAGTATGGTCTGTGTGCAGGATGCAATTCCTGTCACGTTGAAACAAGGCCCCTATCCCATCTGCTTACAGACCTTATTTTGCCACTCTGCTTAGAGCCAATCTTGGCTAATAATTAAAGAAACCCACTCTTTTGCATTTTTCTTCCCATAAATTCTGCTACCCTTGGGCAGAACTCTCTTTATTCAGGGATTGTGAAACAGTGTATAATAGGCATTTCCATAAATAAGTCATAATCACTTAAATCACTAGCCTGAATTTATACCTTTAAGTCAGTGGTTGTGCAGACTGAAATCAGAGCATCTGTCTTTTCATGCCTAGAAGTAAAATGGTAAAATACAGTAAAAATACTTGACAAAATTAATCTTGGTGTCTAGTGAGGAGCCTGGACTGATCCCAGGTGCTCCTAGCATGGAGGCTGTGTGTGGTGGCCTCAGAAAGTGTAATCCATGGAAGCTGGCACCCCTTCCACCTTTCCTGGCTAGCAGACATGTGTTGGAACCCTAAAGCCTGGGAGTTTTAAACTTTCTGTGCTTTCTGGCACTGACCCTTTGACCCACTGACCCTTTGACTTGAGGCCTTGGAGAAGGCTTCCAAATGTGAATAATGGAGTTAGAATCACTGGTGTGTAGTTTGAATAGAAGTGTGTAATATCACATGGTGAAGGGTTTGAAATTTGGGGTTTTAGAATATAGTAATAAGTATGGGACAAGATGGAAATTCTTGGGTGGTGGCTTCTTCTTCCTTCTTCTTGATTTTAGGTAGTAGTTTTTAATTACATAGGAAGTACTGCAGTGCAGGTGGTTGGTCATTGGGTTAGAAGTATAAATAATATAGATCTTAGCTTTTAATTTGACTGTTTGCCTTTAAAAGACCTTGTAACGAGCAAAATAAAGCTAAATTTTCTTGCTTTTAGCTTGTTAGCTAAAAGTGATGTAAAACTCCCTGTACTATACATAAAAATTAATAAGCAACTGAGTCCAAACATGAAAATTAATCTCTCGTGCTTCAATCCTGACTCTGAGTGAAAGCAGAAGAGAAAAAAGCCAGCCACTAATATGTAGGACCACTAATAGGACAGGGGTGTGCCTGGTGCAGCAGTGCAGTTCCAAGCTGTGCTGGTGGGGTCTGCCTGACTGACCAGCCTGACCAGCCTGACTGACTGACCAGTCTGACTGACCAGTCTGTCTGACCAGCCTGACTGATTGACCAGCCTGGCTGACCAGTCTGCCTGACTGACCAGCCTGACTGACCAGCCTGACTGACCAGCCTGACCAGTCTGGCTGACCAGTCTGCCTGACTGACCAGTCTGACTGACCAGTCTGCCTGACTGACCAGTCTGCCTGACTGACCAGCCTGACTGACTGACCAGCCTGACTGACCAGCCTGACTGACCAGTCTGCCTGACTGACCAGTCTGCCTGACTGACCAGCCTGACTGACTGACCAGCCTGACTGACCAGTCTGACTGACCAGCCTGCCTGACTGACCAGTCTGCCTGACTGACCAGCCTGGCTGACTGACCAGCCTGACTGACCAGCCTGACTGACCAGCCTGATTGACCAGCCTGACTGACCAGCCTGGCTGACATCAGTTACCAGACTCATGATCCCACTTTCCACTCACTGCCTTGAGCTGCCTCAGGGCCACTCTGGGACAGGTGCCCATGTACCCCACTCAAACCTGGCACTAAGGTGATGCCTTGTCCCTCCACTGAGCAGACATGCTCTGATATTCTTGTAGCACAGTTGTTACTTTTGGGAGTCAGGCATGAAAGCTCTGTGAGTATGGATGTAAAAAAGGGTCTTGACTTGCTGACATCCAGGTGCTGGTTAAGCTCAGATTGCTGTGTTATATCAATAGGAATGAAGTAGCAAAAAAACATAGAGCTCCCAAGGAGTGTGAAGTTAGACCAAGGTAAGTAGGCACACCCTGCATTGGGTGAGAAGAAAGAACTGTGTGTTGGTGGATAAAAAGCACATCTGTACTGTTACCATGTCAGTTACTGCACCAAATACTTCTTCCAAATATGAAAAGAATGATACTCTTAGAAGGCATATTGATATTTCTTTTAAAATTATGTAAACCAACCCTGTGACCCCTTGTACATCACACTTACTGTATTAAAGCCTTAATTCTTACTTGAAAAGAGTTGATTCACAGGAAATCCTCTTTGTGCTGTCAATGTAGCAAACAGTGTACGCAGTGAAAATGAGAATAGGATCTAATGCAAAGACTTAAAATCTACTTATATAATTAATATTATTTTGTTTTAATCGGTTAGGGAAGAGGAATCTGGAGAAGGTAAGTATAAATGTAATCCATGTTTGTAAAGTCTTTTAACTCTTGTAGAATAAATTTAATAATAGATATAAATAAATAGAATAAATTGAATAAATTGGTCTAAATAGTAAATGAGAACTCATCCCTCTGGTTTTTTTAACAGTCTTTAACAAGACATGGGCAAGAGCTACACACTTCTCTGAAGGTTTATGTTTAATAATGGAGACTATAAATTCATTCAAATTCTGAGGATTTTTCTAGTATCCTGCACTCCACAATTGGAAGGGATGTTAGACTTAAGCATACTTGGCAATTTCCTTCTAGAAAGCAATATTTTAAATAAAAAGGAGACCCAATAGTTGAGGCAGAATGTAGTGGCTGAGCAATTAAATAACAGGACTGAAATAATCTCCCAAACCCAGGAAATACAAACTCAAAGCTGAAACTTCTTTTTTAACTTTTCTTTTTGACCACACCAAGCAGAGCTTAAAGCACAGCCTGATTTTCCCCTAAAACATGATTTTAATTCCATCATGTTTGCTTGTGTGCATCTCTGCATGTATGTGCATATATTGCATCTTTTAATTGTTTTCAAACAAGCCTGGACAGAACCTTTTAGCCTAATGGAGGAGAAAAAGGAAAAAAAAAAAAAAGGTAAACAGATTGCTAAGGTGCAGCGTTCTCATCAGGAATAGAAGCACCGGGGGAAAGAGTTAATAGGAAAATACAAGAATAAATGCTTGTGAAATATGACTATTGCTGCTGCTGCTACTACTAGAGAAAAAAAGAGGCATGAGAAAGCTGGCAGAAAAGAAAGAAAATTCTGGGCTTGTGGGAAACCCCAATCTTAAGGAGCACTGAGAAGTATTCATTTTTAATTTTCTTAGTCTAGTTTTAGGGAGCTACCCTACAAAGCAGTCTTTTTTAGTTTTCTCTGATGTACTTCACCTACCTCTCCAGATCCCTTGCTGGAGGTTGATGAGGTGCCCGGTAGGTGGCATCCTTTTAACACAGTGCTGGTATCAGTTGGTTTGGGTTCAGTTTTGTTTTTTTAGTTTTTTGTTTTTAGTTAAAAGCATTTTTTCCTGGAGAATTTAAATGGATTATCACATAATTGGCACATGCAGAAGTTATGTTGTTGTGAGGACTTTTTTTCAAGGTTCTCAAATTTGGCATTCCCAGGCTTCCAAAAAAATCTCTTTTTAGGAATCTAAATGGAAGAAAGAGAGGGTGAAAGTTTTTTCCCTCATTGGTTCAGATCAAGTTTCTGGGGGAGTTCTGTGAGCTACATGTTCACAGCACCTACTGAAATCACTCTGTGTTTTCTGACTTGAAGACACTGGTCTGAATTAAAGACTTAGTTCCAGAACATGGTGATTAGTATATCGTATTTACATTTGAGCAATTGATGCCTGAAATTGTGACATCTTATCATCTGCATTTAATTAGCCTCTGTTACATCTTGTTCATTTTTGGAATGTATTAATTTTTTTCTTCCTATGAAACAATGCTCATGATAGCTGGGGAAGTCTGTGTTATCTCAAACCCATCTCTGCTTCAGTGTTTGCACACAGTTCTACATAAGAATGAAGCCATCAGATGTAATTTGAACAGGCACATGCTTCAGGCTGTTACTGTTTGGCACAGGGTGTCAGGATCAGGTGCCAGCTATCCATTCACTTAAAGCAGTGTCCCTGTGAAAGCACACAGATAATTCACAGGTGGAAAACAAATCTGCTTAACTTGTTTAGAAACGTGGATCAGGATGTTGAGTAGCAGGGGATATCTGGGGATGTCTTGAGAAAGTGTTTCCAAAGAGCTGTTCTTCAACTCAGACTTCAGCTCCTGGTCTGCTTGGAGGAGAAATGCAGCAGAAGTTCATTGTGGCTGGAAACAAGACCAACAAAAGAAGTTCTCAGCCACTGTCTAATAATAGAGTATCTGAAATGAACATACTTGATAGCTGAGCAAGTCTGCCTAGTTCCAAAGCTGTCTTTGCACAGAATAGGATTGACAGATCTGTATCAAATGGAACATAGCGGGGAGAATTTAAACATTTTTCTGCAATTTACTGCTCTGAGGTTTGTGAATTACCATGGGGATAAAGATGCCATAGTATCCTCTGCCAATCTGCAACTGCTGTAGTTGCATCTCCAAGTCTTAGTTCTGTAATAAATCAATTATCCTGTCAATTTGCATCAGATTGACAGGTCACTGAGAAGTGAAGCTTAAAAAAGTGAGTTTAAGATACTTTAATTTCTTCAATTATTTGTTCTGAATATATATTTAATCCAAAATTGTGTTGAAGATGTCATTTTAAGGGGAATACAGCTGTTTTTATATTCTCTGTACATTTGCTGTCAGTGTTGTACTTTTCACATACACACCAATCAGAGTCCATCTCTATAACTTCTTCCATCCCTCCCTACTTTACCTGGGACAATCTATCCCAGGAAAAACTCCCCAAAAGAAAAAGATAAAAAAAGGATGTGGATTATTCCTGGTAAATATATAAATAGAAACAGTATTTCCGGAGCTAGAATACTGCATTTAAAACAAAAGTATGGGAAAACTTTTTTTGGTGCAATTTTCAAGAAGTAGTACTACATTAAATGAATATGTCTGAGGACTACAAGGATAATTTTCTAACTGAATGTGAAGTGCAAAGTCATTTTCCCGAGTCTGCAGGCAGACCATCTCTGTTTATCTGCTGCCAACCATAACTTTCCCAGATTTTCCCAGGCTGAAATTCATATGAGAGGATCATACCCACCCTTCAGAGTGTGAGTGGCAGTGTATGAATCATGCCAATTTATAAAACTGCTGCTGCTGTTTGGAAAAAGCTCAGAGGAGCTGAATTACTAGGGTCAGGGGAAGGACCCCAATAAATAACGTTTCAGGCCTGAGTAGACTGATAAATTCTTCTAAAATAAGCAGGCTACTGGAGGAAAGTGAAGGGAAAAATTCCTTCTTCCTTTGAATTGACAGCAGGAATGGAGTTTCAATATTTGAGATAGACATGGGGGAGAGATATAATAATGCAGAGAACACCCTGGGGCAGTGCTCTCTCAGATGTCACAGCATACACCAGAGCAGCAGACAGAGATATTTGTCTCAGCTCTTGCTCAATGATGCTCCCAAGTTGCTTTAGTGACTCATCTTCACTGTTGATGTTAAAGCAGTAGGTGTCTGGTAGCAAGGACTGCCTGTAATCATAACTCGAGCTCTGAGGCAATTGCTTAACAAATCAGCAGCTATTCAGTGCCTCTGTCACAGATTAATGGGCAGGCAGGGAGAGCTGTGCTCACACAGCCCCCAGGGATGTTTCACATCTTCAAATGTTGCAACTCCATCCTAGGTCTGGCTGAGAGGGGTGCAGAGCCCAGCATTGCCAAGCAGGTACCTGAGGAGGGTCATGTAGGGAAGTTTGTTTTCTTTCCAATAAAGATATTCTTTATTGCTTGTTAATAAGTGACCTGCAGGACAGACTCTCCACATATTTAAGCAAACTGGGCTCCAGTTTGAAGAAAGGAAGAATTACTGAATGCCTTAATGCAGAATTAATTATCTCAGATTCTATAGGGAACACTTATCCCTATGAATTACTAAAGTTTCTTTAAATTAAACTATCATCTGTCTCAGAGTAGTTGGAAACTACTCTTCATGGCTCTTCAAACACCAAACCAAAACCTTGTTCCCATCCCAGAAGATTTATCACCTAAGCCAAGAGAAGGATGTACTCCATGTGGATAGAAATGGAGATAGCTGTATGAGAGGCTGTAGTTAATAGCAGCCTGTTCAGTAATACCACAAGTCTATTTGGAGAACTTCTTTCCTGGCAGATGTTTCAGAAAATGTGGCAAAGTTAAATTGTATAGTTAGTAAATTAAGAAATTATAGCAGGCACTGAATGAAATTAGGGACTATAATCACGAAGAGAAAGTTTTTTATAGATCAACTTTGAAAACAGAAGTGTGAGTAAAGCTGAGAGACTGAAAGGGCAGGAAAAGAGACAGTAAGATGAGTCAAGTAGGCTTTTGACACAGCATTGTCCAGTATGAATATAGTTATATAGTATACATGTATATATATATATATATATATATATATATATATATATATATCAGACATATATAGTTATTAGATAGTAAAAGAAAACATGGATTCAAAAGTAATCCTGATATTAAAAGAGAAGATGGAGAAGATCCAGAAAATTGACTGGAGCAAGTACATGGAAAGTGTGAAATTAATTTTCAAAATAATTTTTTAAAAATTGTATGTTCATTAAGTTAAAAGAGAATTTATAAATAGGTATGTGTCTTCAAGTTGGCAAAAGTCTCTCTAGATAGCTCAGTCCTGGAGCTTGAGTCTCATAATGGGTCACAATAAATAACTGGACTGGATAAGCTGACCAAAAAAAGAACATTGAAGGCCATTTTATGGCTGCAGTCCAGCTTTTTTTTCCTCACTTAATGTTTCTCCTTTTATATTTTTTGCTTGATGGCAATATTTCTTTAGATTACTTCTGTATTTTGTGATACCCCATATAGGTTTGTGTCTGGATTGCTGTATTTTTGGTTATCCAACAGATTACTGGATTTGTTTCTATTTTGTTTGTTTGTAAATGCCCCCCAAACTTCTGTCCTCCTTTACATCCTTTAAAATATAAAACTTGTAGAAAAAAAGCAAACTTCATGTATGTAGCAGCTTCTGCTTTATAATTAGTATTTGATCCTGGTTTTGCTTTTGAACCTACTAACTTTAAGCATCTTTCAGTTGCTTTGTCTTGTTACTGAAAATGATGTGATCTTGACTCAGGGAAGAGAGTTATTGATGGTGAAGTTGCAAAGCAATGCATGGTTTGAGGAGGTGAATATTTGCTTAAGCAAGTAGATTTTTTTCATATTGTCACACAGTCTGGGTGTTTAATAATTATTGCTTACTATACCAACTTGGGTATGTCATGCTCCCTTTTTAGGCTTGATTTATGAGATTTCTCCTCACATACCTGACTTGATATTTGGACAGGCCCTCAGGATCTAATTGTGCTTCAGCTGAAATCACCACTAAAACTAACACAGATCAGACAAGTTCTTAATAATCCTGTGACATACCCAGAGTGCCAATTCTGAGAAAAAATGATTGATGTTATTCTTAATTTGCTGATCAAGAATTAGACAAGGCTTAAGTTAACAAAATAACTGAGCAGTTTGGAACACAACTGTTTGTGCCCATACTTGGTTTCATGTTTATCTATTAATTACATTTCCTGCAACAATCTCTGCCTACCAGATTGGCAATGCATATGCAAAACAAATTTAAAACTATTTTGCCACAAACAGACAGAGGTAATGAGCTCATTTCTATGGAAATAATTCAATATTGTTATTG
Source organism: Muscicapa striata striata (assembly GCA_030060385.1). Classification (NCBI taxonomy): domain Eukaryota; kingdom Metazoa; phylum Chordata; class Aves; order Passeriformes; family Muscicapidae; genus Muscicapa; species Muscicapa striata. Next base: position 1,085,184 of record JAREIS010000097.1, on the reverse strand, counting down.
TTGCCTGCCTACCACCTGATCTGTAAAAATATTTGTCCAAATTTAATAGCTTCTCATTTATTGAGAAATGCAGAAAAATAAGAGCATAAAACACACAGAGGACATAATTGATTCAAAAAGAAAATAAATTAAAATCATTAATCTGTCCTTAATTCAGAAGAAAAAAATATTAAATCAATGCTAGCAGGTAGCACTTGTAAGGGAAAGAATTATCAACTGTAAGACTAATAATTACATGCCTTGTGTATTGCAGTATTTCATCAATGCAAATCCATTAATCCTTCTGAAGGTGATCCTGCTCACATTTACGAATGTAATTCAAAAACCTTTGCCTTGAATATAATGATATGCCTGTAATAAACCAAACAAGTAAACCAACTCAAAATCTATTCCTATTTGGTGTTTGCATGAGCTTTAATAATTTCTGAGGGGAAAAGGAATGCATCAGAAAATTTGTTTGGAAAATTAGAGTGGGAGTCAAGATTTAGATTCTCAGAAGATCTGGCTTCAAACACACAAATTAAGGGACTCATCCAAATGCATTCAGTGATGGATACACTCTTTTTCAGGTTTCCTTTGGGCATTATAGTGCTCCATGTTTCTTCAGCCCTTTTCCCAACAGGATTGCCTTTGCCATTAATCCATTAATGAAAATTTTTCAAGAAAGATCAGGCCTCAGAAGGTAAAGGACTGGCCTGATTTGACATCTGATGTGTCAGAAGGTAATTTAATCAGATTTCAAATTTATAAGCTTCAAGATTGTTGAAATCTTGCTGGAAAGTCAGCAAGGAATACAAGAGCACAATGGGTGTTTTCTTAGATGATAGTCTTTGTCCAGAATCAATACTGAACCAATACTGCAGGTATGTTTGATGGCTAAACACAGAGAACAGTGAAAAACAAGATCCTGTTAAAAACAAGATCATTAGTTAATGGTAACTAAGGACATTGCTTAGTGTTTCTGTTTGTTTAACTCTTTTTGAGATTATTTAGACAGATAACTACTCTGTATAAAACAATTTGAAGCAACACAAAAAGCACACAACAAAACGCACAGCAGAACATAGAAAACACTTTATTCCTGCCCTGGCTTCCTCTGTTGCAGTCAATAGAAGGCAGGAAGTTTTTGAGACTTCCTCAGAAAAGATTTTCTGAAAAATTATAGATTCCAGTTCTTTTAGTTATACTGTACCTCTATATATTCTTTCTCCATGCAGCATCAATAAAACTAGAATTTCAGTCTTTCCCTGCTGACCAAGATCCTGTCAGCAGATCCCAGTGAAACACTTAGTGCTCAAAAAGTATTTACAAGACTGGTTCTTAAATTATGATATGGTACTTCTGCAAAATGTTGGAAGACTACCCTGATGTGTCTCAGAAACAAAAATTAAGGTTATTTGCTATTTAAAGGTGTAATTTGTAAAGTACCTTCTAGCCCTTTGGAATCAAAAGTGCAATAAAGGCTCCTGTTATATCCCATACAAACAACTGAAGAAAAAATGTCCTTAAGTAGCTGCCACAGTACTTGCTATATTTTGTCATGTGTGTTCATAATACAGTGCTAGCTTCAATACAACAGAATTAGAATATCAATTGCCTGTTTTTATTAGAGCACATTAAACTGTTTAACCAAAGTGAAATTGATTGCATTGAATTGCAAATTTCAAGTGAGGAAAGGCAGTTGAAAATGAAATTAGGCTCACTAGAGAGAAGTTAATATGCTCTTAAGCTCTCCTGTACAATGATACAAGCTAGAAATATAACTGCATATTCTGCTAAAATTGGGTTATGTGTTTAGCTTTGTGTACTAGGCTTGACATCACCTTTAGGTTGTTTGCTGAAACCTCTCTGGGTCTTAATGTCACCAGAATTAACCCATGCATGTCTACCAGGCAGATATGGCACCATGCCCATCCTTCCATTATCTCTGGTTTTACTTTAGGGCATGGGAGCTAAATCACTGGAAGTGAAGGTGAACTCAAAAGCTCCCCAATGAACTTCACTATATTTATAGTATAAAAATAGACAAGTATGAGGAGGCAGGGCATTTTGTTTTAATCTGATGTATTGCTGAAAGGTCTGCAAGGCACAGCACTCCCTGCCCTTGTGAGTCAGTGGTGCAGCTCAGCTGTACAGGGCGCTTTGCATTCCCACGGTGCTGCAGGAAACAGGCTCTGCTTGTGTGATGGAAACACCAATCCCACTGAAGTTACTGCTGGGTTGGATGCATGCTTTTCTCCCTGGTGTGGAAAGGGAAGTGTTGGCTAGCACTGACCTGTATTAGAAGGAAAATGGATAATTTCAAAACAGTAATCAACCAGCATGACTTTTCTGTTGTGCTTATTTTTAGTGGCTGGCAAGTAGTTTTAAACTCACACTGATGAATTTACTGAATGTCATAAAAATGGGAATAATAAATGTCAACATTTTTAGGAAATGGAACTGAAAATCTTGCCCCTTTCAGACTATGAAAAATGTGAGAATTTTTCCAAATTACAGAAATGAAAAAACCCAATAGAAACACCGAAGAAAAAGAAAAGATCCTTCCTACGTGATTGTTTTATTATGCTTTGGCTTTTTTGCACTTCTCAGCTTGACATCAGGAGTCATCTGCAAAGGCCTCACTTCAATGGTGTTGATAGCTTGTTAGTAGTTTGCATATTGTTTATTGCTATGTGACATTGTGAAGGTTATTTTGTAGGCTTATAACCATTTCTGTGTTTGTTAAGTTAATTGAAGCCTATGGCTTACAGTTCCTCAAACTCTTAAAAAACCACTTAACCCTATACCAGAGTCCCACACATGTAGAGAAAACCAACTGGGAAAAATGCATGAAGATGCAAATTTACAGCTATTTTTCACAGGAGAATGAAAGATTATCAAGATGATCTACAGGCATTTTTCAAAAGAATAAAGTGGTCCTTTGTGTAACGTAGGTTGAGAAATGCTGCTATAAACTCCACAACTTTGTTTCTTGGATCAAGTGAAAAGGATCTTACAGTCTGGAGACTTAGAGTTATAGAATCTTAGAATCATATAGTCACATAAATATTTGTGTTGGGAAGGACCTTAAAGATCATTTAGTTCCAAACTCCCTGCCATGGGCAGGGACACCTTTCACTAGACCAGGTTGCTCAGAGCTCCATCCAACCTGGTCTTGAACACTTCCATGGATAGGGCATCCACAACTTCTCTGGAAAACCTGCTCCAGTTCCTCACTCCTTTATCATTAATACAACTGCACAATGAAAATATTATATGTGCTTTTGGTTGTGAACAACTGTAAACAGATTCTTTTTATTCTCTTTAGAGAATGATTAAGTGCATGACTCTTTTTAAGTTTTCTTGCTTTCTGCATCTCCTTGTATTACTACAATGGATAGCCTGGAGTACCTCCCACTGCTTCTGCTGGCTGGGGCTGTCTCCACTTTTTGATGTGGGAGCTTCTTCTTGCTGACAGCTCAGATCTGAGTGTGAGGGAGCTGTTATAGTCATATACAATCAAAATTACATGGCATGTGAAGGCCATTTGGAGTTCTGAATGTGGCAAAGGCTCCTGGAAAACATGTCTGGCTGGACAAGGTTATTTAAAGTTGTACCAATACTTTCCAAACTGGTGTCCATGGAATACTGTGTGGTATTCTCATGGAATAAGCTGTCCTTGTTTCCAACCACTAAGTCACACTAAAATCAGCTAAAAATATGTTAGTTTCCTGGTGTTAGTTCCTTTCATGTAAGCAACTGATGTGGGGTAAAATGGGATTCTGAGAAGGAACAGAACTGGGTTTTGATATGGAAAACAGAGTTGTAATGTAGATCTCAGATCTCAGAAATGAAGGAAAATGAGGTCTGTGAAGTCCTGTGGAGGAAGCTACTTTTTATTTCAGATCATACAGGGAAAGGGAAGATGTGGGCAGATTCTCTTTTAGTTAAAATTCGTTCATGGAAAATTTAGTAATTATTGTGACATAGAAACCTGAAATCAAAAGTGCCTGCTTAATTTTGAAATCAAAAGTGCAGCGTGCAGAAGGAAGCCCTTGTTCAGCCTACAGGCAGTTCAGCTCTTGTGGCTGCACTGGGGGAAGGGAAGTTCTTCCCCTGCTCTGCTTCAGTTTTGAGCTGTGTCAAGAGACCTGCTTGTATGCCACCATATTAATGCATGCAGCTCTTGATGAACCAGTCACTGCAGCAATAAAAGTCAGACTGGTTTCTGATCAGAAGGGAAGTTCTGCTGTATTTCTGGCATCTGTTTTGGGCATTGGGTTGTAATTGAGTCTTAATTAATAACAAGCTGTTCACAGCAGAATCTCTGTTAGAAACAATGTGGGTACTATTGCATCACTTTGCAGTTGTGTTCAAATGATACACAGCAGTACAAAGAGTACTCCTTTAGTAAAACTTGTAGAAATTATAACTATCCTCTTGAAGTCAGCCTTTCTGAAAACTTCTGTCAGTCTAAGTTTGGACCTTCCTGCTTATGAAAAAGGAGCTAAATTTTCTTATCTACCCAAGGGAACTGCTCTGTGTCTTGTCATAAAGGTATTTTTAAATTGGCTGGTAAGTCTTGAACACTAGTACTCCTTTGCTGACCAAGAGTGCAAACCAGCTCAGGTCTTGCAGCAGATCATTCCAGCTAGAGGCTCTGGTGCAACTCAAACACTACTGGCTTTCTTTCCATTTCAAAAAGACTATGTTTTTAGCAATGAAGGGATGTGTGCAAACATATTGCCTTCCATATGACCAGCTGGTCCCTAATTTGAGGGTCAGTCTGTGTATCCCTTTCTAGCCTGTCATGACTACCTATATATTCACATAGATGCCTACACAAATAGTTCCTCTTCATTCTATGGACTCCTAATCTCCATGTGTATTTGATATTTTATGGACTCCAATCTCTCCCTTCTGGTCTGATTTTCCTTTATTCTTTTATTTGTTAGCTCCATTGTAAAGCATTGTATTGCATCTATACTGCATTCTATTTCTGTGATATAAAGCATTATAACCTCACAACATTTTTTGGTTACTGCTGTCCAATTACTGATTAAATTGACATTAACTTCTTAGGATAAATTTTAATAAAATAATAAAAATATGCTTAGAATGTTTCAGTGGTGCTTTTTTGTAAGCCATGCCCTCACACTTACTCACATCATGACTCTGATGATAATTTTTACCAAAAAATACAAAACAAAGTAACAAACTTGGACAAAAATTTTGTTGTGATGGCTGTTTTCACACATGGATTTTTGAGTGAATTCTGTTGCATTTTAAGGCTATAAGAGTGGTGAAAAGGATAATGCAACATAGTTCCTCATGTAATGGGGAAGGAAGAGAGAAAGAGCTTTATTTAAAGAAACATTATACATACATAAATGGTAGTTCATGTAAAACAAAACAGAAAAGACTCATTGGTCAAAGAAGGCAACACTTCTCTCAAAACATACTTTTGTAAAACATCACATCTCTCATACACTCTGCAGGTGCATAATCATTGTTATAATTCCTTGACCTTGTAAAGGCCTGAGAAAGGCAATGCCTCAAGGCTGCTTTTTCCCTGGTTCCCAGTAGTATCCAATGACAGAATTATTTTCTGAAAATAATACTACAAAGTTATTAATATTAATCATATTCAATTAATCATATTTCTCCACTACTTACACAGGACATCCTCAGCCTTGAAAAATATGATTTTGTTATTAATGCAAGGTGGGAAGTGGGAGCCTGAACATATCCTAGTTTATGATCAGTACCATTAGAATGAAGGCACTTCATATTACCCAAAACATACTTTTGGATGGTGTATCAAAACCTAGTCTTAAATACAATTGATGGGACTAACATTATGCAGTAAAGTAATTAGGGGATAAGTAGTTCAGAATTTCAGATCAAGACTATGTAAGCATGTTTAAAGTTGAGATATAATGTTGGTTGTTAGTGTAATGGCTATATAGAAAAAATTCTCAATTTTATCTCTATATTTATGACACAGAGGAGCAATGGTGTAATTTAAGTAGTTCTGTGTGCAGCTGTCTGAAGAAGTAATCATCACATTTAGGATTATAGCTTTACTTCCTGCTAGCTGACAGAATTCTTCATTTTCAGTTTGATAATAAGAACAACTTTTTCCTCAGCAAACTCTGCTGGTTAAATTTATTGTGACTGTGAGAGACTTCTCAGTAGTAGCATTTGCACTCAGGTTTGACTGAGTGATTGCAAACTAATTTTTTTAAATGACATTAACAGAATGTGGCAATAGTTTCCTAAAATCCCATTACAGGATGAAAAGGAACAGCATAAGAAGAAAATAATACACAGGAAGCCAGAATTAATAAATTCAGAATATCTAATGCAGCCTGGTTTTAAGAAGATTCTCCAGGGAATAGGTAGCAAAGTGTTTGACATTTTGTACTGAGTGTAATATTATTGGAGTATCAAGAGGCCCTATAGCTTGTACTTCTCTAATGATAACTACTACCAGTGTAAAGCTTGTGTCTCTTACAATTATCCTGGTGTTTATTATGTAAGTAAATATGTTGCTCTGACAAGAATACTAAAAGACTCTGCAGGCATTGTGAAAGATTTGCATTGTACATAGTGGTAGCAATGAAATGAACATATCTTCATAATAAAAAGTATGATATTTTACATTTACCACAGTGAAAGATTTTTCTTTCCAATTTTTTTAAATTTATGGTTCATGGGCAGTACAGACAAAAAGGCTTCTGTACAAGTTTTTGCTCATGTCCTTGTGAAACTGCAGAGTAAAAAGTTACTTTGATGAGTTTCATGTGTCATAGAGTCCAACAAAAGTTGTCATTAATGGCTAGCTAAATGCATGCAGTTGTTTGTATTCCTTCTGACCTTTGTGTGCTCACATAGGCAGTGAATATACTGGATGCCAGCATATCTGATTGGGATTAAGAGTAACATGATTTAGATTTGACATGCTCTATCACTTTACACAAATAATTTCATTACCTCAAGACTAATAACTAACCTCAAGTTAGTTATTCCTAGTGGTAAAAGAAGACTTGAGATCATGTATTTAATAGACTGTTGGAAGTTCTCTGAATAAAATTTCATCACCTTTGTCAATTCTGATGTCTTCTTGTCTGTCCTCCAAAAGATCTGTGCATCTTTATGTGGGAAAACTTTGCAGTACTGTTTCTGTACTAGTTAATAATAAATATTGGTATTGATATTATTCAAAGAGAAAAATAATTTGGGCTGAAAATATGAACCTTATTTGACTTTTCTGTCAAAGGCATAATAGAAATAATAATTTTAAACAATGTAGAGTGTCACAATAGAATCAGTAATTTTGAGGTGTGTTAATTTCCATTTTTGCTTTCATCTGAGGAATAAGAAAAATGGAGCTATAAAGATGTTCAACAATTGATTCCTGTTGTGGAAATTTTTTGTTAATTTAGAATATAACCAGAAGTTTATAGGGAATAGAAAGTTCAAAAGTATCCCAAATGAGAAATGTTAGGCAGATATAAGGCATTTTTAATTGAATATGTAATATTTTTTTAATCATTTGTTGAATGGTATTTAATTAGCTGATAGGGAAAATGTGGATGGGGAAATGCAGAATTATCTCTCATGAGATTATAGCAGCTCAGGCAGCTACAGAAAATTGTCTAAAGAATCAGACAAAAGTATGTCATCTCAGTTTAACAGCAGAAATAATATGATAATTCTTTTACCCCATGTGTTCCCACAAAAAAAAAGAAAAAAAAAAAAGCTCTTTTCTTAATGGAATCATTACACTTTCCAACAGAAAATCAAAACACTTCAGTTAAATAATTATTTTCCTTTGGCCAAAAATTTGAATACAGATTCAAGACTTGTCATTCTAGTATACATCTAGTGTTTTGTGGGTAACTGTCTTCACATGGCAGAAAAATCCTGGAAGATTGGAATTAAGGCTCCTAGTCAGCATGCTGTACTTAAACAAGCCTCTCATTTGGCTTTATCCTCATTAGTGCCTGACCCAGATTATGCATACCACACTCCAGGGGCTTTCTGACACCATGAAAAGATTGCATACTTGAGTGGTATTTATGCAGTTCTCTCCAATAAGTAACTCAGAGTTTTAAGGCTTTGTAAATGTGTGTGTATCTCAGGCCATATTCCCAATCACAGCAGTATCACCAATTGGAGAAGCCTCTGGCACACTCTTCTCTTAGAGCTCCCCAAGGATTGCTGGACAAAGCTTGGGAGCTGGCATGGGCCTGGCATGTGCACAATAGGCAGCTGGGATGTGGGTTCCCTGTTTTCAAAGAGAAGACAATTTAATAGTATGTGAGGGGTTATTGCATGCCTTAGTGCCAGGGAACTGTTTTGAGCATGTTTGGAAGAGTAAAATAAATGTAATCTCTGTGTTTTGAATGTGCTACATTTTGTATTTCTGAAGTTTCAGTAATAATTTTCTATTTCTATAAGCTGTACTTTAGAAAAGAACAACTGTAGTATTGTTTTACAACATGTATGTGTAAATCCATCATTTTAAATGCATCTTGCTAATATTAGTGTGAAGTCAGTCTTAAGCATCCCACGAAATACAGCAGTTTACAATTCCAAATCAAGGACTATGCTGATAGTATTTTTTGTCATAAGCTTAGGAAAGGCAGATTTTTCCATGCTGGAATAATCCATACTCTGGAATCTTACAAAAAAAAAACCTCCTTTGCCTTTAGTGGGAGTCTGTTTCACTCAGAAGGCAACAAGAATGAGGATCCATTTATCTTCTCTGTGTCCATATAGATACCTGCCTTCTGAGAGAATGAGGGCATGGTGTGACAGAGAGCTTGGCCTGCCACTCATGGTTTCTCATGTTTGGTATTCTAAAGAGACTTATGCACACCAGAGACCTGGAAACTAATATTTTTTCTCTAAATCAAAATGTTTTTCTGCAAATATTTATGCTAAATAAACACTCACTCAGGTGCACTGGTGGACCAGGGTGGATCAGGACTCCCAATAGCTGAAGCCCTAAGAAATCCACATGCTCCAGGGCTTCCCAACTTTCAGGCTGTGTCTCCATAGGCTGGAGCCTGAAAGCTGTGGAAATGAGGGATGTGAGGCCGTTTGTGGAGGAATGTCTGGGAGGAGCTGCAGGGCTGGGGTGCCCTGGCAGCTGCTGGGGAAGGCAAGGTGGGTGATCAGCAAGCGTGAAAGTACCAGGAATGCTAATTTCACTGAGCAGCTGCTGCCTGCAGTGAGGTTATTTCCTGGAGGAAGTTTCATGTACTGGGATTGTCAGAATGAAATATTCTCTCAGTTTCCAGTTCGTGGGAAATTAAAAAAAGATTTGTTGTTTGATTGGGAGTGGAACCAAATAAGCCTTCCTGCTTCCCACCAGAACTTTTTCACAAATCAGAAATGCTGCTCTCCAGCCAGCTTCACCCAACAGACTACTGGGAAAACGTGCTTTATTCATGCTTCTACTGAGATCTGATTTTACAGACCAATGCAAAATCAAAAGAAATATATTTGTTCATAGATAACTTACCCTTTGTAATACTAACCTTCTAAATCAGCTGGTACTTTCTACATTTGATCAGTTTCTTTACATACAGTTATAAAACTCAACTCTGAAGCTAATGCAGATGTGCTGGTCAGAATTCGTTCCAATGCTTTTCAGAATGCCAAATTAACATTTGGCTCCAAGAGTCCATACTTTTCCTTCAATGTTTGGAACTTTAAAACACGACTCAAGCTGCAGATTTTAAATGTCAGTACTCAGAATAATATCTAAATCACACAAGACCCAAGCAAAGGAGACATCTAAATAATGGAGGCTTGCTTTCATCTTGTGACAGAAAGCATAATAAGTTTTTTTAGGGAGAAACTTAGGTGTGGAACAAGCTTCTTCAATCTATATGGCCTCTAAGTAGGATCCTCTTCAGAATTCCTGAAATGCTTTTCTGACAATGTTTGCAAAACTCACCCTGTGCCCAGGTATTCATTTTTACAGTTTACTAAAATTATTTACTAAGAAATAATTTTTAAAATTGTGTTCATTTCCTTGGCCTTCCCTATCCCTGGTTCAATGTGTTGACCAGGAAAACAGCCATTCACAGTAGTGGGGACTTACTTGGTATTTATCAGTTTGCTGTAGATACTTGAGACAAGGGATTTTTTAAAATGGGAAGGTGTATCACCATCTGCTGAATTTGTGGTCTAGTTTACAGAAATTATGAGCCCTTATAGTGCCTTGTAGGGGACTTTTCATCTGTTTCCTGAGGTCCTGTGTCACGGCCAGGACAGTACTGTTACAATTGCAGACAAACAGCTTTTGGCAAGTGGGATTTACTGGGTCCCATGGACTGTACATTAGTGTGGAGAAAGCAGCCAGCACAGCCCTGTCTCTGCCAGGAACTGGATGGGGAATAAAGCTCACCTGAGTGAATCTTCAGCTGCAGTGAGATGCATAGCTCATCAGCAGAGTTTTTAATTAATTCTAAGTGTTGGGAGATGCCAGCACACTCAGGAAAGGCAAAGTTGTGTCCTCAGTGCAGCAGCTCACTCTGCCTGTGCTCCCTGGGGACGTGGCTGCAGGCAGGGGAGCTCTGGTTGATGCTGGCACCCCTGAGAGAACTCAGTTGTGGTTTTCCTAGATCCCAGAGTACTTACTGAGCAGTATCTCTGTGCAAGTGCCCCTGGTTTCAGACAGAATATGGTGCTACTTGGGTGTAGTCTCTGATCTCTTAGGGAAAAAAGCATAAAACTTATTTTCTTCCACAAGTAAAGAGACAAAATATTTTTCTGTGTGTGCATCCCTTGGTACCAGGAGGCAGTCAATCAGCACCATCCAGAGGATGCAATAAAGGATTCTCACACATCTTCAGGGAGTTTTGCCTCCCAAAACGACATCAGCAACACAAAACTGAGACATTTGTGGACTCATCTTTGCAGTTTCCTGGTATATTTCAGAAGATCTTTTAGATTATATTTTTGATGTTATATAAGATTGTTTTTATCAGAGAATATGAGAATACATCTTTAAATATACTACTGGGCTTGAGACTGTAGCATTGTCAGAAAATCACTACCTTAGCAGTACTAGCACATTTATCTACTACTATGTGATATATGAGTTTTCATATATCACATAATAGTTCATAGAAATGAACAATAATTGTGTCTTTCTGAAAAGAATGAAAAATACTTGATTGCATAAAGAACAACAGGAAAAAATTAATCCTTCATAAAAGGCTCATTTCTGTACACAAAATATTGAAATTGACAGTTCAGAAAATCATCTTCTTCCAGTTTCCTCATTCATTCCCTCTCAATAGGGAGATACCTCTTTTTCCTAATTTGGTTTTCAAGATCACTATAAAATAGATGTTTTTTGCAGGGAACTAGTAGATATTCCATCTTTTCCTAAAACTCTTTGACATACCTTTAGGAAATATTAGTGAAAATCCTGTCTCTCTCCTGGCAAAATCCTATAAAAGCTGAAATCTCTTAAGGCTTTGAAACTCAAATTGAAGTTGTGTTTAGACATGAGGGGTCATTCTTAGTCTACTGAACCTCAGCCCTGAGAGGACAGGGCTTCATGGCTGATTCAACTCTCACTGATGCCAGCAGAGAAAAGTCCATTCTAATTCTTACATAGCAACTCCATGACATCAGGAGATGACAGGTGCTGCAACTCATGTACAGATTTAATACAACAGCTGTTTCAAAACTGAGTATGTACTAATATCTAACAAACTGCCTTTTGAATTTGTTCTCGAGTTGTAATGTTAGAAGTGCGGGCACTTTGGTTTAGGAGGTTTTTCATTAAAAATATTTGCCAAATTGTATTGATTTTTATCTCAACAAATGGTTCTAAAATGTTTTCATTTTTGAGAGACTTACTTCTTGACACAAGTCTATAAAGAAGATGATCTTAAAATGTCAATATCTTGATTTTAAAAAATAAGAAATAAGAAAAAACCCACAAATGATTTCATTGCAACACAAAACTGAATTTTTTTCAATTGTATGTTGGGAAAAAATAACATTTGTGCATTTGATCTAGAAAAAAAAAATAGTTTTATTTAATAATGAGAAACACCCATTAAAAAAAGACCAAAACACTGCATTTGTGTGACTTTTAATCCCTTCCTAGACCTCCAAATGCAGTCAGCTTCTTCATTTTGTTTGTGAGCGGTCATTTAGAAATCACAAGAAAAAGATAAAGAGGAATTATTATTATTATTATTATTATTACTATGGAAAAAAACTGAATTGCTATGCATAGTGTATCCAAAGTTGTTTTGGTGGAGAACACGTATAGGAGTTAACTGCCCAAGTACTTCCAACTCAGATTTCTGTGTTTATTATGCTAGCAAAATACTGTAGCCAGGGAAAGACATAAAGCCCTTGGGATAACTCCATGTGCACATTACTCAGAAATTCTGGTGTAATGCTTAACAAAATTTATTTTGGGGATTATGGCTCTGGAGTGTTTGTAATTGCAGCTCTAAGGGTGGCTCAAAGCTAGTGCTAGTTTTAACTTCTGCATTGTAAGGGCAGATCCTTCAATGCTCATTGAGGAAAATTGCTCATTGGTTTCAATGGGAATTCAGCCTCACCAATAAGCACTACAAAGTCAGGCCCTAGAGAGTCCCACTTCATAAATCAATTATAATTCATTCATCCAAAAAAAATGCTAATTTTGATTCAGTTTAGAACACCCAATCTCATTTCAAATCACTAGCTACCTAATCATGAAGGAAATTAAAATATTGTTAGAATTAATCATGTGTGACTCAGCAGTCCAAAAGACCTTCAGCTAACAGATCAAGTTTAAATTTTCCACTGATGCAATATGCTAAATTAATATAACTGGGGATTTTGTTAGAACACAGCATTGTTTATACATAAGCTGTTGTGAAGTAAGTCTAGTTTAAGATGATTGATTATGCAATCAAGAAGAGAAAGCATTTCTGATAAAGAATGTGGTTATCTGAGGATAGCAAATGCAACTTGAGATGAAAATCCTACTTTTCCACTTGGAAGCTGTATTGACAGCAGAAGTAATGACAGCAGTATGTGTCATACCAGTGCCACTATAAAAGTGATGGAGAAGCTGACTTTGTTTTGTAAATGAACTTTGCTTATTAAAAAAAAAAAAATCAACTATGTTTAACATAGGAGCTTTATTAACTACAGAGAGGGAACTGGTCTTACTGCTTTGGCACTGGTCATAGTACTTTGGGACTTTAAAGCAGTGGTTGGTGCAGCTGTGCTCAGATAGGAACCTGTTGGGCTGCTTGTCCTTAAATAGCTTTGGCCTCATTCCAGAAAAAAACAGACAGAAGCACTATTTTGTGGTTTCTATCTGTAAACATGGCAAGAAGTCAAGCACATGGGAGCTTGTGTCAGCTTTTCTTTTTTTCCTTTGCAGTAATTCTCCATGAGCTTTCAGAAGTCAGAATCAACCTGTTTACAAAACACATCACAGCTGTGTAAATAAAATATCTTCCTCTAGCAATTATATTAGCATCAGGACAAAATGCAGTGCTGCTGAATTCCAGTTACACTACTGCTGAATTTCTGATTACAGCATAACTGTAAACAAGAAAATAAAATACCTAATGGGAATTGGGGAGGAAGAAGGTTTCAATGGTAATTTTTGCTTTTCCTGTCTATTCCTGTTTCAAGTATGCAGCCATTCTAATGCACTGGGAATTAATCTTATGTCCAATCTATTGCATTCCTTCAGAATGAATTCAGGAGGTAATACTTAATTCATATTTTGATGTTCATATCTCACTGAAGAGAGTAGTATTTGTTCTTCCTTTTACACTGATGCTGAACTGGATAGCTCTCTGTAAAAGAGAAGCAAGATAGTGACATCATGTCTAAACTCCAAATTTACCACACAGTAGTTTGGATATTCAAACATAATGAGAAAGAGATGTGCTTCAAATTTGCTATTACTAAAACTGCTGCACTCATGGGTTGCTCTGTTTTCTTTTGCTGCTCCTGGCAGCACTATGGTTACAGTTCTATTGACTACACATAATTAATTTTCTAGGACAAATAAGATAATAAAGCCTTCCTATGAGTGTATGCTTTAGTAATTAATTAAGTTGATTTGACTAGTTGGCTTTAGTTCCTTTGGTATCAGTAAAAACCAGAAAGTGTCTATACAATAGAGATTCTGTGCATTTCTGTATGTCCATTATTAAACAGGTTTCATGGGTAGTATCAGGAGCCTCTGATATTTTTCTTTTCCCACACCTCTGAAATACCAGTCAGCTAAAGTCTCTTTCTGAGAACTGTTGTAGCTTTCTTAGCATAATTTGATCCCTGTCCAGAACTATGGTCTTCATCCTTCAGCTGGTGAGGTCTCATTGCTTTTTGGGGTTGAGTGGTCCCATTATTCCTGCAGAAGTACCAGCTGTAATCTGAAAGCTACTGAAGTCATAAAAAAGATTCCTGCTGATGTCAAGTAGACTTTGAATCAGGTTTGAGCAGTTCCAGCATAAAGCCAAAGAACAACTTTCATATATGTCAAAAAACTGCTTACAAAGCATAAAAACCCATTTTACAATCATTAAAACACCCACGATTTTGGTGAACTTTTGTTGTTCATGACTTCAGATTGCAAGCTAGCTGTTTAGTCTAAAAGGACACTGAAGGTTTTCCTGAATTAATTACAAGCTCTTGAAGTCGCTGAAACAAATAATTTGTCCATGATTACTTTAATGCAAAGTAGTGATTTTATCCAGAAAAACTGTCCACTTGGAAAAAAAAGAGATTGATTCTCTGCCATAGCTTGTTTTTAGAAAGATTTATCATGAAACTTGAATATCTCTGATAAGTTGTGTTACACTCCAGTGAATGCTGTGGGCCACCTTGTGTGAGCAAATATTATTTCTGTGAGTAATGGCTGCAAAGACCAAGCCATCTGTCAACAACTGACTTCTTTGTACTTCTTACTACTTCAGTTGCCTTACTCTGGTAGCTAAATGAGATGTCATAATTAGGAACCTACCAACACTGTATTCATTTTAGAGGTCAAGTTCTGAACACACTTTTCTGACAAATCTCCCAGTGCTGTCTGTGGGAATGTTATTTATGTCAGGATTAAGTTCCTTATTTGACTGTTAATTTCATGGTTGTGCTGCACAGCTTGATAATAGGGAAGTTCATAAAATAAAGATGCACTAGTTCTGTGACTAAACTCTGTAATGTATGTGAAAACTGGGGTTTTTTTGCTTTTTTGCAATTACAGCTGGTATTTCAGTGTTCTCTGCCAGCCTCCACTTTCCTCCATGCACACTCCCTTTATTTCTTCCTGATACTGGCATAAATATTAATTTGATCACTTTCCAACATATTTGTAGAAAATTTCTCTATAATTTATAGCTGACCCTACAGGATTGCTGGAAATAGACAACTGATGTATATCTAAATAGCTGTGTTGACATTCATTCTCCTTTATGTTTGCAGAGAATACAGGTGTAGATCTGTGTTTTCTTTCTGTCTAAACAAGCAGATAAGTAAAGTATCTTTTAAATACCTCAAGAAGAACAGCAATTACAGCTGTTTTTTGTACCAGTTATGTTTTGCAGCTATATGAATTATTAACTTCTCTAAAAAGCCCTGATTTTTTATCTTTGCTTCTGACACACAACAAACCTATACTTCCATTTCCTGCATCCTCTGCAGCAACAGGCCTGTCAGTTCTTGTACTGCTATCTGTGTACATCTTTGTACATAATAGGGTGCAACAGGGGCAGAGCAGATCAAAGCAGTTGATGCTTATGTTTGTCACATATTCATTATGCACAAGTGAATATTTTACTCCAGCCTAGGGTTACTGAGGTTCCTCAACCAAAACATGATCAGCAAGGCAGAGAACAGCAAGGTGGGGAGGTGGCATTAAGCAGTGGGATTGGGAGGAGAAGGCTCCTAGAGAGAAATTGCTCCCTCACGTAGATTTTTTTTTTTTTTTTTTTCACTGGATGGAGAGTGGGCCAGAGCTTCCTGCTGTTCCAAGAGCCCCTGGGGTAGCAGATGAGATGTCCTGGCAGGTGTTTGCTGTGACTCCACTCCTATCCCTGACTGCCTGTCCACACTGAGGAACAGCAGAGGTCATGTTCTACAGGGACTGCATCAGCCTGGGCTGGCTCTCCCTGGTCCCCAGGCAGTCAGCTGCCTGGTGTTCCTCCCAGTGCACAGTTCCTCCACTCCCATACCTCTGGGTGCTGAATGGCACAAGTCTCAGTCTGGGACTCAAGCAGAGCTGCGTTATGGCATGCTGTATGCACAGCTGGATGGTCACTGGCACACAGCTGGATGGTCACTGGCACACAGCTGGACAGTCACTGGCACATAGCTTGACACTTGTACAGGCTGGGGCTAGGAGGGGAGTTTCTGGTGTGGTTAGCTGGCACATGGAGGAGTTCACCCACAACCCATAACCACAGACATTTATTACAGTACAGCAGCCTTTGTAACATAATCATCTCCTCTGAGTCATGGTCCAAGTGTCAGAAGCATCGTGTTACTCCCATTCCACCCTAATGACCTGCACAGAAGCCATGTACTGGCCTGAACTGGACTCTGGAAAACTGACACAGATTTGCTTTGCAAAAACACTAGAAGCAAGCCAGAGAGACACTCCTGTTTCTGGTTTTGAATTGTTCATCTGTGGGATGCATGGACAGGATCCCAGAGTGGCTGAAGTGTGTGCTTGGAGATATGTTCTGTATTCCAGAGCTCAGACAGCCAAATGGGCAACACAGTCAATGACAATTCTCACCAGGACACCAATTCAAGCTCTCCAGGATATGGATACTCCTGCTGTGCTGCCCCCAAAGGGTGGTTGTTGCCCTTGCTCTTCAAGAATGATTTTCATCCTTTCAAATTTAAGATTGTTTGGCTCATCAGTCCTCTTCACTCATCAGTCATAATGTAGCCCTCTCTCACTATGAGAGAGTCTAGCCAATGCTAGACTACACTTGAGGAAACCTTCAGCTCTTTCATGGCTCAGTATAATTTGCATCTTCTGGAATTTTGCACCATTACAAAGCAGATAGAAGTCAATAGTGAAAGATCAGAAAGGGTGGATGGACAACAACTGACATAGAGAATTTAAGTAAGGCTTCCAAGCTAGGATTAGAGAAGATTAAGGAGGAAGGAGTGCTAGAGAATCAGAGTCCAGGGCTGACTGTTAACAATAAACATGGCAGCAGATACACAGATTTGGTTCATTTTATAGATCCCAAAAGATTGTGACAGAAATAGTTGGGGGTTTAAGAGTTTTTTGATGCTCATGCATGTGGGGTAGAACTTTGTGACAAGATAGCCCACTTTGGACTGGCCCTTTAGCTCCTCTTCAGGGCAGGCATGCTTTTCATTTACAGTTCTGCAATAGTTTTCTCCCAAAGGTGGAAGCCAAACAAAACTAAGCGCTAAGTGGAAACACTGAAGTCATCTCTTTCACAGCTCCTTTGCTCCAAACCAAGATGCTTAGGGCCAGTGAGTCCCTTTGAAAATTGCTTTTTCATGCTTTTGTACGGGATGTCTACTCTTTTTCCCTTTTTTAAAAATTTTTTCAATTGTCCTGCAGTCTTCAATATATTATCCTATCCCCATATATTTTCTAGTCTCCCAGTATTCCTGTCTGCTCTTCTTGACACACTAGCTCTCCCTCTCCTTCTGCCTTGTTTTTTCTTTTTCTTTTTTTTTATCTTTGTCCTCTAGCCCAACAAGCCCATTCTAGAAGTTTTTATTATTTTTCATTTCTTCCTCCACAATTGTCTCTTCTTCCTCATGATGATGTTCAGCCATTCTAATCAGGTATTCTTTGCAAATCTTCTTCCCTTCATCCATCTTTCCTCGGGTCTCTCCTGAATTCCATCCTGATTTCCAGCTGCATCTCTAGCACTCAGGCACTCTTTTCCCTGTGGGTCCTCTCATGCAACACTTGATACATAAATAGCTTCTAACAAGTACCCACTTGATAGCAAAGTGCATCCTGCAGCTTCTGCATTCAACCATTTGCAATTATTTGGTCTCATCTGCTGTTGCCTTAACTGATGTTATCGTTTCTTCCCTTTCTCTCTCTTTGAAAGCAAAGAACATAAGTCAGAGACAAATCTTTACTGCCCTCTGTTTAAGGGGTTCCTCTGTTCAATATCTGCTTGCTGTTGTAAAAATTTTGTGTAGAATAGCCTGGCTCTGTCATCTAGACCCATTAATTAACTGCTTGCTTGCTGTGTTCAGATAGTGCAATGTTTTAATTTTTTTTTTTTTTTTTTTTTTTTTTTAATATTTTACCTGTAAGGTCTTTTTTGTGCTTGCAACACACAACTCTCAGAGTGCTCTGCAAACTGGATCCATAGCCTGCACCCTGCAATCTGCAGCTGAACAAGCCATGAGGACAGTTCTTTTCACCACAAACAAGTCCAGTGCAGACTCTCCTGATGACAATGTTGTGTCATGTGGATATTTTTATTGGATTCTTGTGTGGCTGTAATACTGGTTGAAGGAGCTGTCTTGGTGCACAATTGTGAAGAAGCTATTTTGTATTGCTGGTCTTACTTCTTTTCTCATAGATACATAATAGAAATAACACCACGCTAATGAAAGTAACAATCTTGCAACCAATTCTGTTCATGTGGTTAACTGTGGATTTTTTCATTTTTAATTGAGTAACAAAAAACTTGAAAAATACTTTTATTTCCTAGATATCATTATATCTGTCAGATTTGCATTGAGAAAAGACTTGATTTTTCTTTATCCCAGATACTGATTTTTAGGTGACACAAATGTTCTACATAAATACATGTGCTAATATTAGCAAGTTTTGTTTCTTAAAAAATGCCAGAATTACTAAGAAAGCACTCTTCAGTTCTTTCCAACCACCCTTGGCATATTTAAGCTTGATAAATTGTGTTAGTGGTTTAAAATTCATGTTTTGTGTTATGGGAATACAACTAATTTTCTTCAGGAAAATGAGAAAATTAAGTCTTCTCCTCTGAGATTTCCTTAGTTATAACATGGGTGTGATGATATTCACCCTTTAATAATGCATATAATTTATTTCAACATAACTGTGATGACTTAGAGATCCAAACTGACAATTCACAACTCATCACCTTAATTAGCACTTCTAGTCAACTTTGTGACAAAGAATAGTTCAGATGAGTCTTGGAATAAGGTAATTCTAATTCAAAGTGCGTGACCCTAAAGAAACCAGAAGAATGCTGAATTTTTTTCAGTAAGGCTTGAAAAATTATGTTGTAAAACTTTACCTTTAGAGGATCCAGGAGTCATAGAGCCACAGAATCACAGCTGAGATGAGGCTGGAGATAATAAGAAAATCTCCAGTCCAACATATTTAAACTTGAAGTCATACCAGCTAGAAGATCAAACCAGATCTCTTGTGGTTTTTTCAGCTGAGTCTAGAAAATATGCAAGGATGGAGATTGTAAAACCTCTCCAGAAAACCTGCTTCAATGAGTGACTGTCCTTATAGTGAAAAAGTTTTTCTTATATCCTGTTAGAAATTTTAGTTTCCATTTATGTTCATTGTCTCTTGTCCTCCTACAGTCTTGGTGGCTCTCATTTTGGTAACACTGCATTTTTTGTGGAGAACCTGAAACTATGGGCAGTGGAAAGATGTGATCTTGCAAGTGCCAAGTAGAGAATGATAATCAGGTCCTTGAATCTTCTGTCTGTGCTCAGGATGCTGCTGTCCATCCTGGCTGCCAGAGCATGCTGCTGGCTCATGCTGCCTCCTCTTGCTGTCTGTCAAGATTCCCAGGTGCAGAACTTTGCACAGATTATCATAAAATTTCATAATGCTCCTGTGTCAGCCTGTTCCTCCAGCCTGTCTGTGTCCCTCTGCATGACATCCCTGCATCAGCTGCAAGTGTGATGGAGCTGTACTGAATCACCTCCTCCAGGTCACTGGGCAATGTGTTGGACAGGACAGCCCCTGGTACAGAGCCATGCCCCACTGCACTTGTTGCAGCCTTCTAGCAGTGTTTGAGCCATTGGCTGCCAACCTCCAAGCCTGACTGTCCAAGCAGGTTTTCACCCATCCAGCTGTCCCCTTATCCAGCCTATAAAATTCTAGTTTGGTTACTAGAGTCAGCATGAAAAGGCTTGATTATGAAAAGCTGGACTTAAAAATAAAGTTGTAGGATGAGCAGTCAGCCTTCTTAGGGCTAGGATCAGTCAACCCACTGAATGTGAGGATGTGCAGGCAGGAATTGCTCCCCAGTGGGCATACAGAGTCAGGATGTTTTCTTTAGGTATAGATTCCAGTTCTCTCTTCTTTTCTCCCCTGTCATTCAAGAATTGATTGTGGCTAGCCTTTAGAATGTTAGAATTCCTCAAAATTTCTACATCATTGCTGCATTGCAAAGGATCCAGGCTTTTTGATGGCCTCTCCTTGTGAAGATTTGTGGTTGTGGTATTGCAATACATGTGTCATATCACCCATTTGGGGTTGGTGGTAACAGCAAAGTTGCACTCCAGGTCTGATGATGAGGCTGGAATCCCATGCAGAGAAGAACACAAGAACCAAAGGTGAACCTCCATGCCTACACTATGGGGAGCAGTAAAAACAAGCCATAGTTTTTAATCTGTGCATATTTTCTGTTTTAGTCTTTTGGGCAGTCCATATAAATTAAGATTGTATAGAAGGTAGAAATGTAGGAACTACACAGGGTTCTAGAATAGCCAAATAGGTGACCTCACTACTAAGTACTCCACACAGTGGCACATTCCTATAGGAAGAATAAAGAGTATTCCAGTCCATAACACTCTACAGGCTAAGAAAATAAGTGTTTCAATTTCCCTATTAAAAAAAGGGCAATCAAATAGGTTTTTTCCTGTTTCTCTTTCCCATAAAACTACATATTCCTGCACTGCATACTGAAAATTGCTTTGGGCCTGAACTGCAATGTCATCTGCACAAAAACAGTCTCACAGATAGCATTTGTTGATGTGGGTCAAAATCATGCCAGAACACATTCAAACAGATGAGAGGAAGGATGGTTGATGAGTTGTTGCCTGCACCATACCCTGGTATTACTTTAATTGAAAGTATAGATATGGTTGCAGTGGATTTTGATGAAAGAGTTGATAATATTTGAGGTTTAGCCCTGAGGTAGTTTTAGGTATGTGGGAATTTGTAAAGCACATATGAATATGAAATTTAGGTACTTCTTGGAAAGACAATTTTTTATTGCCTCCCCCCAAAAAAATATTTAAATTCCAAATGGATCCTTATTTGGTTATCTAAATCTTTTTCTGACACTTCCTTTACTGTCTATTTCTTTTCCCCCAATATGAGTAGAAGTAGAGGCATGGAAAGGGTACTTGTTATGAACATCAGATTTAAAATCAGAGGAAGTTTTCCAGCTCAGCTGGATGAGCTTTTGATAAGGGCCTTGCTCATAGTTTATTTTTCACACTGCTTCAGTCTTTTGTGGTAGTAGATCTTTATGAACCTGAGCATGGAAAAGCATTTACAGGTCTCAGCAAATAACAGATATATTTCTAAATTGCCAGTAGTCATTGATGAAACAGAGGATGACAAGATTTTGTACACAACGAATCTTACTGGGTAAAGGAAAATTAGATAAATATTTAACCCAACTGCCACAGAATAAAAGCCTCTGCCAGATTGGACTCTGGAAACTACAAAATCTGACAAATGTTCTCTTACCAAGCAGTGGATTAGGCTGCCTAGAGTGGAATCTCCACCCCTGGAAGTGTTCATTTGGGATGTGGATGTGGCACTTAGTGACACACTTTAATGGTGAACACAGCAGTGGTGGGTTAATGGTTAGACTCAGTCTTCTTAGATGTCATTTCCAGCCTAAATGATTCCATTATTCTATCTTTGTGAATGTGTTGTGTTTGTTTATTATATGTTTTGGGTTTTTTTACAACTATGTGTCTTTCCATCAGTTACAGGTTAAAGATAGACGTATCTCAAAGAATATTAATAGTGGCTAAAACACAATTATGTGAAGATTGATGGAAGATGTGAAGTGCTAAACCATAAGATGAAACAAAACTTGTTTTATGTTTTCTGTGCTTTCAAAGCCAAACATTTTATCATTACAAAATTCTACAAAACATTGCCACTAAAAATAATGCTCACAGTAGATTAGGACAGCAGGACAACAGATTGTCTTTCTGTATTTCATCCTTCCTAAATTTTGTTAGATTAAATAGTTGCTAATCATAATTACAGATGGTTTTTGTGGACACAACTGGCAATTTATTGTTTCTAAAATTACTGATTTTTAAGAGTTTTAATATTGTTCAAAATGTTGCAGTTACTGTGCAGCATCATTGGGCTTCTTTCTACCTGCCTGCCACTCAGGATTTTGAGAAATGACAAGTACATTATACCTAGAAGTATAAAATTTTTCTTTCTTTTAAAAAAATCTTTAATTGACCCTTTCTATGATCTTTTCGTGCTAGACATTCCTAAATGCCTGATCACTGAGAATTTATTAGCATTACAAAAAGCTCCCTGTATATTCTAGCCAGTGGCAAGCATTCTATTATTCATCTGGTTTATTATAGCTCAGATATTGTGTATAACCTTCTAAAGCATCCACACAACTGAAGAACTTGGCAAATGTCTGCCACCTCTGGAGACAGAAAATTATTTTCCCTTTATTTAAAACTGCATAAGACGTCATGTTTTAATCCTTGTCAGTCCATTTGAGTCCTTTGCTTGATCACTCACCTTCAGGGTTGTAGGTATTTCACCATGAGAAGGGGATTCAAATGCTTTCAACCCTTAGGAACTGGCACAAAATCACAGAGTTTCATGCCATACTTGTGTCACTGGCAATTTTTAAAAATGCAGATATTTTAAAGAAGCAGTCCTGTAAATTAGGAGTAAAACTGCCACATGTGTATGTACTAGTTTATCCTAAGTAGAACAGAGTTAGTTAATTGGATTCTGCTTAGTGATTTTGAGAAGTAGAAACTTGATATTCTGGTAGACATAATGTTTATAAGCTGCTACTGCTGCTAAGGGAAACTCTCACAATCTGTTGTATTTATCCATCATTTATCAAAGGACAATGAAGATAAACAAAAGATGGTGGCATCACTGTGCATTCAGCCATCACAAAGATGCTCTGCTGCAGTTGTCATCCCAATAGGGGACAGAAAGAAAATGTGCACCACCACTGGTAGTGCCACTGCCTGCTCCTGAAAGGGATTGCACAGCAGTGCCATCTCCTCCTTCCAACATGTGGGGTGGAGCTGGCCGTGACATCAGCCAGGAAAGCCAGAATCCTGTCAGTTGTCTGAGCTGACAATCATTGTGACCCCAGAGGTGTTTCTTGTGGTCTAATATCTGCTTCCAGGTTTTTGCCCATGCCTTCTTTCATGACATCTGTGGGTGATGAGTTTCCCTATCCAGTCAGAAATACCTCTTACACAGTCTGTCATGACTCACTTCTCAGACACTGCCATCATCTCTTCTGGCATGAGCAAATACCTCTCTCTTCCTCTTGCTGCAGAATAGTTAAAGGTTTTCTATAAAGACACCAGGGTACCTCTTTGAGTGCTTTCTAAATGTGCATGTGATTTGCTTTTTCTGATGTGCAACCAGATCTTCCCTCTGGAATTCTATGCAGATTGTTTCTTTTCCTGTCATTTGTGGACAACTGAAATCTAACCCATTTCCCATATTTCAAAATGCTACTGAATCTTTCCTATATTTAGACATCTTTTTCCACATCTCTTGAGACAGCTTTCTCACACAGATTTTATATTACTCTCCTCTGGACATTAAACTGTCCCCAACTTTATTAAAAAACTGATTTCAAAAGTGTTCAAAATGGGACATTACACTCCACAGACAACCTCATATACAGGTGAGGAGAAAGTTTGAATTTTAAAAAGTGAGATAATAACCGTGCTCTGGAGAGAGCCCCACAACATTGATATGCCTCACTTTGCTAACAGGAAACATTTTGTACCAAGTCCTTAAATCTTATTTTTCAACTGGATCTGCATCCATCTTATAGTGCTGAAACATGCTAGACCATGTTTCTCAGCTTTTTTTTTTTTGTGAGAAAGGTTTGGGGAGTGTGTTAGAAAAATGTTCAAGTCACACTAACAGCAGTGTCAATGGTTAGATAACCTGGCATGAAATTGGTCTGGCTCAATACAATTTCTTCTTGACATACTCACAAAGATTGTTTCTTATCAGTGTATTTTTTACAAGGTAGACATAAATTTTTTGTCTTCTATCACAGTTCAGTATCATTTTGTATATTGAAGTTAGGCTGAGTTGTTTAATTTCTCCAGTATCATCTCATTTCCCTTTTTTATGACTGGGTCATCCATCATCTTCAGGGGCATCAGCCATGCCCCTGTATCCCTCTGGAAGCTCAGCCTCCTCAGGCTCACAGTCTCTTTTCCTTCACTTACAGGATTCTTCTCACCTGCACTGTGCTAAGAGCTGCTTGACAGTCACATATCTCAGACATTATCAGCTAGTCAGCCTCTCTTTCTGCTTCTAAACAACCCTGGTGTATCTCACTAGTGCACCAACCACTTGTTGTTTGAGAAAACCCTTAATTCTCTTTCCTGGACCACCTCACATTGTTAGGAGTAGCCCCTGGTGAGTAACTACTTTGCTGTTCCCCTAAAAACTGTCATGTTCTATGAATTTATTGACCTCAGCAGTGGTCAGCCTGTTGAGAGATTGGCTGGAAATCTTCCTCCTTTTACCCCATTCTCCCTCTGTATTGACCCATTTCTCTTGTCATGTAGCTGAGCTCCCTTGCACAGATATATTTTCCTTTGCATGTTTTCTTACTTTGCTGAACAAAAGGGGTTAATGATCTGTGACAAGGTCTCCTGGATATTGTCATAGTACACATAATGGTTAATAACAGAGCAGGATTTAAGGAATCAGTCTGCAAGATGAAAACAAAATAGGCTTGTTTTAACTTTCTTAATGTTTTACTTCTGAGAGTTCTAAAGAAACTGTAATAGTGAAATAGTGAAAGAAAAAACAAAATACAAATAAAATGCAAATTCAAAACAGAGGTATAAATTGCTCCAGTATGTGTTAAAAACCACTGCAACCATAATACATTTCTCTTTCTTGAAAAAAAATATATATTGAGTTCTTTCAGAATTCTTCTAGATTCCAATACCTAGTTGCTCTGAATAAAGCAAACTATCCTCCTAAAATAAAACCATAGGTCTATAAACCAGTTAAGTGAGCTGTGGCATTTCAAAGCTTCTACTTAATTTAAGAAAAACAGCTTCTGACAGTACTAAAATATCTCACTGAAATACACAAAAATATTTTCTTACTGTTTTTCCTTCTTGTATCATTTATATTTAATCTTGTTTCTTATCTATACTTTTGCTTCCTATAATTATTGTGACAGTCAACTAAAGTAAACTTCCCTTTTAAAATCTATCAATCACTGTTGACATATTTTTTTATGTTTTATGGCACTTTGCAGTTCTAGAAACACAATCTTTCCATCCTTTGCTAGATGGAACAAAGATGGCACCAAATACTGTGCTTCACTGCTCTAAATAAAATAGTTGTTTGCTTTTTTTTAAAAGAGCACAGTCATCTCCCAGAAAAAGAGAAAATAAATGATGGTCCTGTATCTTTTCAAGTGTTGCGAAAATCAGAATATGATATTGGTAAGATTTGTTTCCATCACAGCTGTCTCATCTAACAGTCATTTAGACATTGAATGAATTTCCAATTATTTACTATTGCAGGCTATTTGCTATTCTGAATTCATTTATTTTGAGTTAAAAGCACAGCAAACAGAACTGAAATGGTGATGGTAGTTTGAACAATTTACTTTCTGCAGTGGAACAGTGTTTTCATTCTTCAGTATCCCTTCTCTGCTTTTCAATGCTAATGTTAAAAAGTAAAGCTGCTCACTTATTCCTCAAAGTTTTTTTTTCTTCCATTAATAGTTATGTTAAAAATTTTAAAACCTATAATAACACTGTTCTGGTTTGGTTTAAAAGAATGTTATTATTCATGTGATCTAAGAAACAGTTGGATGAAATGCCTTTGTAGGCATGTCTTAA
Organism: Muscicapa striata striata; assembly: GCA_030060385.1. Classification (NCBI taxonomy): domain Eukaryota; kingdom Metazoa; phylum Chordata; class Aves; order Passeriformes; family Muscicapidae; genus Muscicapa; species Muscicapa striata. Next base: position 1,059,099 of record JAREIS010000097.1, on the reverse strand, counting down.
ACATTTTTCATGAAGCATTTCTCTGTTAACGAAATTTTACATCATTGGAATCAAAATAATAATGAAAATGTATTCTCTTGATTGACTTAATTGAGAGTTTTCAAGCATGCCCAAGGTTTCAATCACTCTCATTCTTTAAATTTGTGGGGGTGTGTGGACAATGACAGGTTTGGATTGGCCAATCCAAATTTCCTGATTATCCTTTGTGAAAAATGACTTCTCTTTATGGAAAATGAGAAGAAAATTATTTGTATAATTACAAAAAAAAATACTGAGCTGGAAAGATCTTTGAGCACTTTAATTTATCACCCATCTCAGAGTTTTGCATTTCAAAAACAAATCTATTCCAGAAGTTTTTGCTTTGTTTATTTTGGTTTTATCTGAGAAATATATTCCTTTTTTCCCAGGTAATAAAGAAGCATGGAAGTTTTAAAATTCCTGTGTATGGAACAAAATTGCAAATAGCATGCAAATTTGCTACAGAATAAAAGTGGCATTGTTGAAAATCATTTTAATGCACTGTCATGGCAGTAGTAAGAAGGCTTCTTTCAGTCTCCACAACAAATTAATGAGGAAAAATGTGGAGTGCCTCTGACTCACTAATATGGGGAATTTTTCAAAATTAGTCAAGGCAGTTCCTTTCTTGTTTTAGGACAGTGCTTTTGTCAGGATTTCCATTTTCAATCAGATATGTGGTTCTGAGTTCTACATACATGACTGATATTAGTCAGCTGCCTACATTTGCAGTCCAAAGACTGAATCAGTCTGAATCAGAAATAAACCCTGATCTAAGTTTTAATTCTTTGCATGGAGAAACTTTTGGATTCTCACTTCTGCTTCCCTGGGGGTGCCTGCCAAAGGAGAACAGTTCTCATTCCCAGTCCATGCTCCATGGAAGGTGTCAGGGATGGCTGCAATGACTCATTCACCAGTGTCACTACCAAGAACAGCAGTGGAAATTATCAGTGCTGGTTATGTCTGTGCTCCTGGCGTGTGCAGCTCCCCTGCCTGGCTGCAGGTGCAATGTTAGTCTAGTCTGACTCCTCATTTATCTTGTCTTTCCAGTAGAGGAGTTGAAACACAGGATTTCAGAACATTCCATGGCTTGTGCTGAAGCAGCAACCACATTTCTGAAGGATGTGGCTTTTAGTAAAAGTAGACTGAAAATGTGAAAAGAGTTTGTGCTGCTGCAAGCCAGATAGGGGTAATGGAAACTGAGTTGTGCCTGTGTTCTCCTTGGTGAACCATTCTTTTCTAGCTTTCTTCTGAGGCAGACTATCAACAGTGATGGAACAGTTAGGAATTGAGAACTACATCCCCAGGCCAGCTGAAAAGGGCACCAGACCAGGATTCAAAAGGACATCTTCCAGGCACTTTGTAGTTCCTGTTACAGAGGGGCTCTATCTGTTACATCTGGGGTCCAGTCTGTAGAACATTTCAGCTAGGCAGTGATAGTATCTTTCCCACATCCCCTGAAATACAGGCCAGTTATTTTAATTTTTTTTTTTTTCCTTTTGTCAGTGTACTAAAATCTGTGTTACCTGAAGACATATGTGATTTTATCCTAAATGCTGGCACACAAAAAATCAAGGTACATAGGTCACAGTTTTTAGAAAATAAGACTTAAAACATGTTTGAAGTTGACCTGAGAATAAAAAAGGAACATCAATAGAGCTAACCCATGGAATGATGAAAACTTATTTTCCTTGGTTTTGTGGGTTTTTTAGAGGGACAGTAGCTTATTATTATGATCTCTAAGCAAATTTTGGAGAAAAAAAAAAAAAAGATTTTTTAATATGAGTTCAAAATCTTACTTTTCACATTTTTTTCTGCCCAAACTAATTAACAGTTTGGCATGAAGCTTCAGAGAACCAAAACTCATATTTCTGGTGAGTTTTTGTGATTGATGTTGTGCAATTTTAGCAAATTTATTTTCAGCTAAAATTCACTTTCTATTCTCCACCCAAATCCTTTGGCCATAACTCAGTATTCATCACAAGAGGGGTAAATTACAGTGCTTTTTTGCTCACAGTAATGAATAAATTCTAAATCAGTGTTCTATTTCAGAAAGGTAAAGAATTCTTAATATTTTATTTTAGCCTTTGACCAGTCCAGTTAGCAGCATTCCTCTCTTTTCCTAAATGTCATGCTGTTGAACAGCATTCTGGTCTCAGCTTCCCATGCTAAAATGAGGAGCTTTAAATTCTCTTTAATTTTTTCCATTCCTTTCTACTAAATCAGGAAACAAGTTTTGGGTTGCTTGGGGAGCAATGTCAAGGACTTAGTGTAATCTGTCAATTTCAATATGGTCATGTTCATCCTGAGAAGCAGGAATGTTTGCAAGAACTGCAGTGTTGGGTTTTCCTGGGATATTTTTTTTCTCTTATTTTATATTTACATATATATATGTACACAAACAACAGGACAGGCCTGCTGGAGCAGCTGTCTCAAAGCTTTATTCTGTCACAATCATCAGTCTTATTTTGCAGAACCAAGCAAGGGAGATGGAACAGCTTCAGCTGCTAGCACAGGAGACAAAGTTTGCTTTGTTGCAAAGTTCTTTTAACTTTCTAGGCAATAGCATAATATTAAAAGCTGACAAGTGTTTGCTCAGGCCAATTAATAAAGCTGCATTTACATCGTGCTTTGAACAATAGCTTAAAACAATGGATGAAGCTTCTTTATTAAACTTACATATTTCTACTGTCTTTCTTAACATATTTTATGTTGCTGCCTGAGATGGTTATGGAGCGGCGATGAAGGGATACAGCAACATGGCAACTCTTACTTGATGCAAGAAAGAGTGCAGTTTATTGAAGAAAGCTGTGGCTTTTTATAATACAGTTCGTGCAAAGCAAAATACAGACAGTTCATTGGAGAGAGAGAGAGACAGCTCTCGTCTCTCGTTCTCCCATAGATCCAGCAGGTGTGTTATCTATGTTATGATTCCTCTCTGTTTTTCCCAAATGCTATCACCCTGGGAAAAGGCACAGGCCAGAGCTAAGAAACTGTCTCAGCCTGGGAAAGGCTTTCCCAGCATGAGAAAGAGAAAACGAGCTCAGAGCCTGAAGGAAGGCCTTGCAATTCTGCCTGGACCTGCAGTGGTGTCCACAATTTTCCTGAGGCCTATCTTTACACAGCTCATAGTCCTATTGTTTCTTGTCCTTGCATCTTCAGCATTCTTGCATTTCTCCATCCTAAAATTTGATTTCACACAGCTTTCTGAGAGTTCTATATCTTTTCTATTCCCCACACTGCAAAATTTCAATAGGAAGATACCAGTGAATAACTAAACAGCAACTGTATGGGGCAGGTGTGTTCTCTTTGGCTGCTCGAGCAGTGACACACTCCCCACTGCTGGAGGTGGGATGTGTGCCACAGCTTGTGACCCCTTCCCTTCCCTTCCCTTCCCTTCCCTTCCCTTCCCTTCCCTTCCCTTCCCTTCCCTTCCCTTCCCTTCCCTTCCCTTCCCTTCCCTTCCCTTCCTTCCTTCCCTTCCTTCCCTTCCCTTCCCTTCCCTTCCCTTCCCTTCCCTTCCTTCCTTCCCTTCCCTTCCCTTCCCTTCCCTTCCCTTCCCTTCCCTTCCCTTCCCTTCCCTTCCCATCCTGACTGAAGGTGAACTGGCACCTGTGGAGGTGCAAGGCTTGAAAATAAAGCATGCCAGTGAAGAGGAGAGGAGGATGTCATTAGGCTAAAAAGAGCTAGTTGAGCTCTCTAGTGGGGCAATCATTTGTGCCCCTCCTAGTTCTCCATGTGATAGAAATTGCAGTTTTCTCCTTGAGAATTCAGTCACTCTTGTGATTTGCAAATAGAAGATATTAAGTCCATTTCCTTTGCCTTTGTCCTCTTTCATGTGTAATCTCGCTAATGTCATTTAGTATCAATATTTGCTTCAGTTTAAGTAAGTTTGAAGTTTAATGGACTTCATGGCTCTCCTTTCTCTTTAAGTGCTCTCACAGCAACATAGAATCATGCAAATCTGTGCAAGTACTTTGTCAACAACCATTCAGCCTCCTGAAGTGTGTTAGCCATTTCTAAATTTACATTTATTACAGTGCTATGGGCACTAAGGTCATCAAACTATTAATAAAATTGGTGTGTGGAATTTAGTTAAAAGGAAGGTTTCTTCTTCAGTTAGCTTTAGTACAAAAAAGGAAATACTTGTATCTAGGCATAAAGTGACCTGAAACTTGCCAATTTCCTTTCTAAAACATATTCCTTTGCATATAAATATGTAATTGTAATTACAGGTCCCTCAGTCAGGCCTCTATGCACAATTTTACCACTTGGTAATAGAAATAAAAAGAAAGCAATATCAAAACAGAAATAAAAAATATCCTATGGTATGTAGCATTTACTGAACACTGTTCCTAATTCCTTGTCTGTCTCAGTAATCAGCTTGCCATCAAATCCTGAGGACGCATCTAAGGTTGTGTATAGAGGACTATTGGTTTCAGTAGTTTGATAAAAAGAATATACCTGAAAATGGGTGTGTTATTTTCTCAGTAGGAGAAGGACTGGATGTTACTGTACAATTGGATTGCCCTACAAAGTGGAACCCAGAGCTTACCTCTCTTTAATAAGAGGATATGAAAAGCCTGAATCAAGATTTGTACTTAAATGATGTGCATAGAGCTTTTTCTGTTTCAGTTTTTTTTCATCAGATATTGAAAATGCAAATATTTCGTTTGAGACTTTAAATCTGGAAGATGAAGGTCAAGTGCTCATCTAATACCATGGTTCATATTTGAAAGCAAATTAGAGCTTGAGTGACTTGGTTATAACTTCAGCAGAAACTTGCTACACTTTGAGCATCAAATTCTAACCTTTTAGTATTGCTTCTATGATAATTTTTGAAATAAACTGATTTTATCTGGCATCATTTAACTATTGTCCACAAATGTGATATTTTAAACTGTTGATAAGGACTAAAGAGAGGCATTTTGAGAACTGTTCTCTGCCTGTGCACACCTGCACCCCAGAGCTGCAGCTGGCGTCTCCACAGGCTCACCATTGCTTTGTGCACTATGTGCTTCTATATAGCAAATAAGGGTTTGTGGTGACATTTTCACAACTGTGAAAGCAAAATGGTTCTCAGTATTCTTCTGAGAAAGTGGTAAATTGCTCTTAATTGCTGAGAGAACAATTAAGGATCAAAATGAAAGTATTCTCTTGAAGCTTCACTTGTTGCCACCTTTAATACTAGTTACTGCCACTACTGTCAGGTGACTGAGTTACTTCCTAGCACAGAGAAATCCAGCCTTGAATTTCAAAGCTCTGACAGGAATCTAGGAGTCTATGAGATGCAGTGCAGAAATGATGAGTTGCCACTAGTTTAAAAGCTGGCTGAGGTATAGCTAATATCAACAATGTGCACATCTGCTAGTTAAGCAGGTATAATATGCAACTGTAATACTTGAGATGCATGCAGAGAGCAGTGATGAAGTGATGACAGCTGAGCAGAATGCTGCTTTATGTGGATGTTAAATATTTCCTGTTTCTAAATTAAGCCATCTGTCATCTCCTCTACTTATCTATTAATTGGTTCTTAAAAGTCCTCATGTTGCATGTGGAAGGAAAGATATGGAGAATAAATGTGATAACAACCTAAAGTGCACAGCAGATAATGAAGAGTTCCAAAATATATAACAATGGCCCAATTCATGGTCAATGGTCCTGTTAAAATTTGTCTCCCATTGGTTTCAATTTAGGAAAACATGAAAATGCAGGCCTAAATGTGACTCCCTTAAATTATCTCTGAATTTGCTGATTGTGATAAGACTTCAATGCACACTCAATTTGCATGTGTATTTATATCTTCTTCTAAATAAAATTTTCCTGAAAAGGACTATTAGTCACAATATGTAGATGTTGGCTTTGTGAAACCAGAATCTATAATTCTGAATCATTCTTTCCTATAAATTATGCCAATTCATAAAAAATTTAATCTTGGAGTGAGAAATGTTTGCATGTGGATTTCTACGTAGCCAGTGGTCACTGAATTAACAAGGTAAGAAGAAGACTTGAGCTCACTTTTTGACTTCAAGAGTGATTTGCCTGCTGAAACATGCAAATGGTTTTATATATCTGCTTTTAAATTAATCAGTAGTCAACAAGGGGCTCTAGCTTCTTCATGGCTGTTGTCACACTGTGAAGACATGGTCACTTCCCCAAACTACATTTCAATCTGTGGCATAACTGCTTTGGATCAGTTACACAGGGATGAATGCTGGCCTCAGAATGAGTGAGTGTGAAACCTGGGGCCTTTTATAATTTGCATAATTGACTTCATTGGATATAGGAAAATGATTATGGTGCCAAAAAGACCAAGGTCTAGGACTTCAGCACAGTCTGTCTTTTCACAACCTTCCTATGTGATATCTGATAGATAAAAAGAGAAAGTTGCATTCTTGAAGATGAAAAGTTGAAAAGCACCCAAACACAGCTGGCAGCAGCCCTGTATGCCTCAGTCCTCAGGAGATCTTCAAAGGTGGTGGAAATGACAACTTTCTGTGAATGCCCTTTGGCCTTTGGTGGTTTCCAGGAGAAAGAAGCTTGGCAGGGTGCCGAGGGGACAGGCAGTGGGTTTGGTGGTGGCTCTGGGCCCCACCAAGCTGTTGTTCATTCTCACAGGTCAGTGCAGGAGAACAACAGAGGACAGGCAGTGGCTTTGAGTCCTCCAGTGCTTGCTACAGACCCCCCAGGTGTTGTGATTGCTCTTTCAGTTAGCCCATGGTGGTCAGGTTGTTCTGGTGTTGGCCTTTAGTATGTCCTGTTTTTACTGTTTGGCTATGTTACTTCATACAATGCTTACACTTGGACTTCTTCTCTAATTGTCTTCCCCTTATGATTTTAATATCTCTAACACTCATCTCTTCCAGTTCATAGGTTACAGGCACATTCATTTCCTCTTCCATCCAACTTTTCTTCTTCAATGCAGTTTTCCTATTGGCTTCAACAGTTTTGCAATAAACATCTGCAGTTGGAGAGGGAGCATCCTTGCTTTCAGAAGTCAGATTTTTATCTCCAGTTGTGCTAGAAGATCCCATTCTTGGCCTGTGTCTGTACCTTCTCTTCTGCAGTGTGGGGCACTGGTTCCTGTAGAACCTATCAATCCCTGGTGCAAACTCACTGGTGCCACACATTCTGCTCACCTGCCTCAGCAGGACTTGAGCTTCCTACTGCTGAGGCCATTCCTCCAGTCTCAGGCTCAGGGACAGCCTGGGCTTTCTGTGTAGCTGGAGAAGTAGAATGGTACATCTGCCTTGAGGAGCTGAATCCTGCTCCTAGGACTCCAACTTGACAGAAGTATCCTTCTGCTGCTTCCAGCTCTGCAGATGGTACACACTCCATAGCTTCTGATTATACTGTCAGTAATATATGCATAACTGATAGAAAAATAGATTCTGGAGGATGGTAGGTCTTATTATTCTTGGATTTGTTTATAGTAAATACCTCTCTCATTCCTAGAATTATTGCTGTCATATTTGTACTAAAATTACAGACTAAGTAGTGCAGCAAAGTATTTCAATGACATTCAAAAAGAACAGGGTACCAGACTCAAAAGACATCAGTCTAAATATAATGAGCTGCAATATGTTTCAGCAATTCAGTCCTTTAAATGTGCCTATTGCAGTAGGACTGAATTGGGCTGTGATGGGAGTAGCAAAAGGATGAATGTTGTATCAGTGAATGGTGAAAGATAGTCTTGGCAGAGGGTTGATTGGACCTGTGGAGGTGAAGACCTCTTTCTCTGCTCTACTACACATTACAAGTGTAAACTCAGACAAAGCAATGTAAAATACCATTGACTTTAGTGGCCTAAGTTAGAAGGGCTAGTTCTGGAAAAAAGAATGTAGCATTTTAAAACATGAACAGCCAGATGCATTGCTTCTTCTTCACCTATTTGTAGCTATTCTGAGGGCTCTCATCCACCCCTTTTCCCTTGAAACCTCATCTTAACCTGCTGCTGAGACACTTCTCTTCGTTTTTTCAGGGGTGTTTAGGTTTTAGGAAAGAGATCTTAAGAGGCAGGATGTTTTCAAAATAGAGGCCTTAGTGCTGAACTCAAAGGCACAGATCAATAGCTGTTGAAAACTCAGCTTACTGCCATATTTTGCTGCTATTATCCCTCTCCACAGATTCACACTCAGTCCCCAAGAGTGTCAAAAGAAGGATAATGTACTAAGCAAATCTCATTTTAGTTCTCTTACATCAGTCCCCTACCTGCTCCAATACTCTTCTAGGGAGTAGGCTTAGTCATATTAGCATGGACTTTTTTTGTAAACCAACCTCAAAGAAAATGTTTGCAGGTCTGGCACAAGGAAATGTTTATAATGCTGTTAGCAATTACTTTTTATGAGATTATTCTCTGAATTAGGTGACTCAGACCTTATATTTGCCATAGTTTTGGGACAAGACATGAATTCTAATTTCTTATGAGTTAGCCTGAATTCATGAAGGGAAGAAAACTCTTGTCTGGCAGAGTCACAGACATACACACATACACAGACAGACAGACACACACAAACACACACACTTTGTCTCAGGAGCTGGTCTTCCTGTGGCCAAAAAGTCCCTCTAACTGTGTTCACAGGCATTATCTCTCTCTGAACCATTCTGTCTTTCTCTGAGGGTTTGGAGGGAGGTTCTCTTTCTGTCAAATATATGTCAACTAACTAAATTTAAATTAAAATTTAAACTTACTCTGATACTGTGTCTTGTGTTGAAATCCTCTGCAAAGGCTATGATTTCTTTTCCAAAATGAGACCTGCCACACTTCCATTTTCTATATACCTTTTTATTGCAAATTAAAGGAAGTTCAGGAAAATAATCTAAGCAAATTTGTCAACTTCGTAGCTTGAAAGAATTCTGTGCCCACCCAGACAGATAAAAGATGTAACTAAACATTTAATTTCATTCCATCTAGCCTCTCCATCCTTCAGGTTTCTCAAGGCAGCAGAGTAAATAAAAAGGCAGCATGGATAACACTGTTCCAAGCAGCTGTGAAATGAGTTCAGTGTACATAGTACTGAACAATTCAAATGACCAGAACTGAATATTCCTGTTGTGTTGCAAGCATCAGGTGGGCTGTGAGCTGTGGTTGTCTTATCATGCTCTTTTCCTCCTCCATTTTTTCCCTTTGTGTCACCTGAGCCCTGTGAGTGCCTTGGCACTCTCTTGCTGTACCAGTTTGCATTGCTGTTATCATGGAGAGGCTGTGGCCCTAATTTTGAGACCCCATGTCATTAAAGCAGTGAAGATTAGTAAGCCAGGAGTATTCCTGTCCTGCTCCTGTTTCTTTCCTTCCTAAATCAAAAGCAGTCATGAGCTAAATGTCTTTATCATTCAGGCAGATAAAAATGGGAAATTTAATAGAATGAGAAGTTATTTCCAGAAATAAAGTAATTAATTTATTTTATGTTTTGATTATTTTTCTGTTCTGTGGGCACATTGGGCTGATAAAATCAGAAAAGTGGAGTCAATCTTTGGGGATCAGGCAGAGACTATTTAATTTTTGCTTTATATTCAAATATTTCAAGGGATTGTTAGTTCACATTCTTATTTTGCATATTTCTGAGGGTACAATAAGAGAACTGGGCAAGCACAGTGAGCTTTGGAGGCAGACAAAAATTTGAATGCCTCCTTCCCTTCACTGATTATCTTACCTTGATAGGTCCAGCTATCCAGGTCTCTGCCTGGAAGGAACAGCCCCATAGACCCTGGAAAAGCCCAGGGGCCAGGATGAGTGAAGGAGACAGTCCTGGTCATAGGCTAGAGTGAAAAAGAGTGAAGCAAAGAGCCCCTTGACTGAAGAAGAGTTCATGTAAAATTACCTCCCCACATAATGGGATACAAATATTTCACTGTCTGCTTCTATCCCTCTGAGCTGTACTCCTTGGAATTAAACAATTCCTCAGTTTTTCAAAGATGGCTGGTGGACATCACCACCATCACCATTTCAAAGATACATGTGGGCACATCAGGTCCAAGTCCAGTATTTCCCTAACTAGATGATTAATAGCCAAGAATACATGAAATATGTGGGAGTGTGATCATGCAGTTAATGCACAGAAATATACCATCATTTTTTTCTGGAAATGCTTAGACTTTTTAAAAATTTTTTTTTAGTCATCCACTTCACATGATTAGTCCAACAACAGGCTAATTATTCCCTCCCAAAACAACACAAAAATACTACTTATGCATTCTTAGGAACACTCTGGATATCCATGTGCAAAATCTTGTCTTTCTTTGGGCCCTCTTATTTCTCTGCTTTCCCTTTTTAGATTTTGCTTATGGATATAATTATTAAAATTGGCTTTGAAAACGTAGCAGGAGATTAGCTGCATATTTGAGTGGTTTTATTCAGTGAAGATCAATTTACTAATTTTTAAATTAATTTTCTTTAGTGCTTCCAACCATTTGGAGAGGATCCATTATTATAAATGATTTAATCAAGGTACTGTATTATGAATGCCATATTTAATTAGCAAAGATATCAGGTAAACTGTTATAGTATTTCATTATAATTATAAATCTACATATAGTTATACTAAAACTAGGAAGTCAGTAATCAGTACAGTGCTGCAGCAATCTATGATGGGTATCTGTTCTTATAAAAGATGTAATTTGAATTCATTTATGGTTTCAAGTTCTCAGATGACATAGATTAATGAAGAACCACAGGAGTTTGGACCAACAAAAATTTTTACAGATGATATGTTAAGGATTAAAATATTGGGGAATGAAAGAAATGAAAACATGCTTCTTTTAAATTAAATTTAAATTTAATTAAATTAAGTTTACTACTAGTAATTAATACTGACCATGTCACGGTGACAAAGATTTAAACTAAGAAGTAGTACAAACCACAGTTCAGAAATACTTGATACCTTGAAAAAGCTGAAACCCACAACTAAAAAAGCCACTCCAACTAACTTTTGCAATGTCCACAACTGTTCATGTTTATAATATTAAGTAGATGGAAAAGGGCTTGTAGATTTGAGGCCTAAAAATTCTCTTGGCTAAATCCTGTACAGATTTCATGGAACTACTGCTGGGTAGTAAATGAATATTTATTCATTAAATAAAGATTTGACCTTGTCACACAGTCTTCATCAGAGTGCAAAGTGACATATGAACAACCACATGCAAATAATCAGAATGCAAAAGCCAGACTAGCACCTCATCATAGAATTTGTTCTACTCAAAGCAGAAGCCCTTTATTCCTGAAGAACTGATATGACTGGAGGTTTTACCTTCCAGGCTCCCAGCTGGGGCACAGGTTATGATTTCAATAAATAGAGGTTGTGTTACACACCTCAACTCAGTCCCATATGCAAATGCATGAGTACAAGAGTTTTCTGTTACAGTCTGCTCAGGTAGGAAGTGCTGCTGTTTAGCAGCATAACATATGTTCTTTTGTTTACTTCAAAACAAATATACCCAAAGCTAGACTGAACCAGGGGCTCCTGGGAGAGTACTTGACTGAGTCTTGAAATGTAGTGACTGGTTCCAGAATGGATATTGCAGCTCTCTGGAGTACAGCTGTCAGTTAGCTGTGTTTGCCTTTCACTCTTTGCAACTTCTTGACATAAATTAAATTCTGAAAGGCAAAGGTTGGACTTCAAGAGAAAACTAAAGACTAAGAAAGATGAAAGAAGGTGAGAATTGACTTACTAATTCTTGGTATGGTAGCTCAGCTTTACACACTCTTATTAGCAAACAAGAAACTAATTGATGTGTATCTTATTGGGTTCCTGTAATTCTCCTGGGATAGGGCCAGTTACAGATGAAAACATACTGATGAGTTTATGTGCTAGAGAATTTTAGTCTAGTGTTTCACCTAATTAAATCCTAACAGGATAAAAGAAAAGCACTGCTCCCTAGAGACAGGGGTGGGTGCATATTGCTAATATCTATGTATACCACACACCACTGACTGCAAGACAAGGCTCAAAGTAACTGGGTGGAAGTTCTGATAAAGCTGCCTTCTCTCTGGATATGTGAAAAGGCTTTTATGTATCTATGATCAAATGATTGTCTCACATTCCTTGTCACAATCTCCACCATCCCAAACTCAGAGAAGAAGAAGGACTGATTGAAGGGATTAAATAATTATTTGAAATTAAGTCAATGACTTATGTAGATACTGCATAAATATTCCCAGATGACAACAATTCAAATGAGCAAGAAAGACATTTATTGTGAGCCTGCTTTTGGGTATTCCTTCTCAAGACATATCTTGAGAGATTTACACTTGAACCCCTGGAGGACATCATGTTGTCCTGTGTCATGCATGGCTCCCCATGCATCTATGGGGAAAACTGGGAATGCAGAACCAGATTTCACTGGAGAGTACTAAGGTGGTTTATGTGTCTTGAGGGCAAAAATCAAGTGTTGGAGCCTAATTCTGTGATAAGAGAGGAACTAACACTGCTGATGGCTCATCACAGTCTTGTCTGCTCCCTGCCAGCAGGGGCTCACACCAGGTCTGTCCTGCAAAATCTTGCTCTGTGAAGCCTTGCACATTCATCCATGCATATTCTTCACATGGCTTCTCTTTCACTCTTCCACTTGGATTATGAGTAATAACTGTGTAAAAATGGCATCCTTGCAACTGTAATGAAGTTAGAGCAACGCAGACCTCTGATCATACTCATCTGGCAGTGAGGGCAAGCATCAGTTATAAACCAGAATTTGAGGTTTGACATGCATTTTGTACCAGTTTTTAACACAATGCTTATCTGTATATCACAGAATCCTATCTGTGACTCACATTTTAGAGGTATGTAACTACAGAGATGAGCAGCATGCTACAAATCAGTACAGATAGGTGTCAAGCAGTATATAGATTTTACCATACAGTACATAGATTTTCACCACAAGTTAGCAGTACAGTCTTTACTTCTGCTCTTGATCTGATCTGACCTGACAGAGTGAAAAGAGCTGTTCACAAACCATTCACATATTCACAGATAGATCTCACAAGTATATTTGAAAGAATGTGCTACAATCAATGCCATGCACTTGCACCTGTCAGCCATGAGATGAAAATAAACTTGAAGGCTGCCAATATCTTTATGTGCAACTATTTGCCCAGTCATTGTGACATGTTGTTCTGCTGTCTTATATCCTCTTCATCTGCAGCAAAGAGAGCTAGAAACCACTATTTTCATAAAAACAGAACATGCAGGAAAGGCTGCCTACACATTCAGGCTGACTAAAGCATGAGTTCATTTGTTACAGTTTATTGTGAAACATGGAGAGGGGCCACTTAAGTCTCAAGCTAAAATAGCAGTATTAAAAGGCAATTTATGTCTTGGATTTATTTTTTTTAATGCTTAGCTTCATGAAATACAATCAGAAATAGCTTTCTTGGTCTTTTATGTTACATCAAGTGCGATCTCAGTTGACTGACTGGAGTTGGAAATCAACAGAATGCAATGCCAATTTATTTTTTCAGGTGTTTTCAGGATGTGTTGAAGTTCAGCATTATTGTTATGCTTTTCAAAGCTTCCATTCTTACAAGGCAGTTCAAGAAGGGAACAACAGCAAGAAAGGTTCATAAGAAAGGATGATTTTTAAATATATATATTTTTAGTTGTCTGTCAAACTTTGCTTTTCAGTCCTTGAAAATCCATCTAGCATCTTTCTAGTGCCATATTCTAGAAACTGAATCATATCCAAAGCCCATAGTTCCATAGTGGAGCTCTGTGCAATAAACTGTTCCCTCAAAAATGGCTGGCAAACCTTTCCAAAATGTAACCTTTTCCCAGTAAAGAGTGTCACAAGAAGTAAGTGTATGAGAAAAAATGCCAGTCCTGGAGTCAGTCTTGCCAGCAGTTCTGTCTAGTACTTGATGCTGGTTCAGCATATCAAGTTGCTCTGTTGTTGGACCTCACATCCCACACCTGAAAAATTGATGTAGAATGTTTTCCTTCTTTTTCCAAAACTAAAATGTGAACCATGCCTAGAAAAGTAGCTCTAAATTTTATGGTTTATGACTTGCACCTTAGTCTCATGTCGCTGTAGCAGCTTCTATGTGCCAGGAGAAGGCTGTTGGCCCCTGCTGAAACTCCTTCAGCAGCATTTCCACCCCAGGAATGACTGGAGAGACCACAGCCAAATGGCCCCAAAATTCCCTCACAAATGGAAGCTGCAAATTGCTCCTGTATTTACCCCAGAGGAAGGCAGAGATGTCTTTGAACTTGTCTTTGATCAGCCATTTCACCCCTTTGTACATTTTGGCCTTCCTGAGAAACTTAAGGCCATCAATGCCACAGTGCCCCTTTTCCATGTTGCAAATCCCAGTGTGTTCCTAATGCATTGTTGCTGAAAACAGACATATCTGTGAAAAACATACAATATACAGCTGCAGTGTAATGATTTTATCATCATTAAATAATAAAAAAAATGCATTGACAAGTCATGCATTTTTTGTATTTATGCAAATTAGCTATAAAATACTGGAATAATAGACCTTGTTAATGAATACTGAGACATTTGAACTGCTGTTTGCTTATAGGAGCTTCCTTCCTGCAACACTTCTAAAAATGTACTTGCAATGGAAATTGCTTCCACTAGGAAGGTAGTAGGCCAGGAGAAAGGAATAATAGCTCAAAATTCTTCACAAAGATATTGGAAATCTTTGTTAGAAAAGCAGCTTCTGTGGTGTTGAGTCTTAATAAATAAAACAAACTGGCGTTTTTGCTGCAACATGAAGTTGTTGCTAAACCCTTTCAAAATAATCTGGTGACACAATGATTTTGTGTGTGTGTGTGTGTGTGTGTGTGTGTGTGTGTGTGATCTACAGGTAGCTCATTTGAGAGATTTAATGTCATTAAACTGCATTATAATAAATTGCTACAATTTTTTTTTTGTTTGTTTTCTGATAAACTGTTTATACATAAGAATGCAAACATATTTCTAATCTGAATCAGACATAACTGGCAATGACCCATTCTGTTATTTCTAATGTTGCTTGGGGTGTTTGTATCAAAATGTTTCTTCTGATTCGTAATTTTGAGGGGCAGTACCAATTTTTGAAATAAAAGCATGCTGCAACATATACATTTCAATAATGTTCTTATATGGATAACTTAATCAGATTCAGGACAGAGTGTTTGCAAACAAAAAGAAAAGGGTAGAAAGACTACACATCTTTGCCAAGCCTAAAATGAAAGATATTTTAAGGTTCTAATCTGAGTCAGGGAAGGATGAGCATAAGTCCCTCACTGAGCATGTGTTAAACACAGGTCTTAGCCAGTCCTCACTGCTGCAGCTCTCACTGTTTCTGAGTTATAAAGTATTATTGAACCAATTGAGAGAGTCTGATTCTCATGACTGTAGGATTGTAGCACAGCAAGACCAAATATGAGTCGTCAAGTGAGGGCAACGTGATTTTATTTTCAAACAAAATCTGCTTTACTCATGCACACTCTTGTAGCACATACTCACAAAGAGACAAGATAACGAATGCCTGAGTCATGTCTCAGCACACAGACATGTGCCCACATGTGGGCACCACATTGTGCCCAGGTTGCCTGTCCAGGCTTTTCTGATGTTGCTTGGAGGATAAGGAATGGAAGCCATTGAATCCTCCTCCCTTCTTGCTGCTTCTTACCTTGGAAACCTCCAGCACTATGTGTGCACTGCTTTTTGTATGAGCCTCTTGTGGCTCCTACTCTGGCACTGTCATCTCACCACCGTGTCTAAATGCACTGAGTCTTTGCTTCAGACTGCTAGTAGGCTGCCTTTGTTTTAGTACACCCCTTCTTTCAGTGTGTCCTTTGTCTCCTTGGTGCTGGGTGCCCTGAGAAAATGCACATAAATGTCTTGGAATCTTGGTGACTGCTACACCTCTCCTGGAAGTTGTCCATTCTAGTGCTTCTATACCTAGATATTCCAAATCATTCTCCATTCAAGTGACCTTAGCATTTCTATGACACATGATTCTCCAGTCCATCCTGGAAGGTCCTCAGGCTGCATTGCTGTGCTGTGGAGTACAATGGGCTGTAGGCAGGTTGCTGGGCTGGAGTTCAAACTCAATGACCACATTTACATTCAAAAGAACAATAATGACTCAAATTAAGAAAAAGAAAAATAAAGTAGTCAGATGCCTTGCTTTCCCCAGTTGCCTATCATAAGGATTTTCTCTTGGTGATTCAGCTAATAGTATCACAGTCCCAGGAGACAGCAATTAAGGACAGCAGGCAGTGGGAAGTAAACACCACTGGACCTGCTGAATTTGCCTTTGCTGCCCTAATAGGGAAATTGCATACAACCTCACATGACTGCATTTCTAACCACGGGTGACACAGACTTTTGGGCTATTCTTTTGGACTGATTCTTCGACTTGGACAAGCTCTAGTTTGATGTCATCATGATTTTTGATTTCCAAATGTTGGTTTGGAATGTACTAAAGCACCCTGAAGTATCAAGGAAGGGCAATGCTTGCAGTGCTTTTTACTGTTGTTCCCCAGTAGAAGATCCTTTATAGTTTCACATAACCCATGAAATGATGTTCATGAAACCAATGCAGAAATGCATAGATTATGTAAAAATAGACATGTAAATGTATTAATTTTTATAACCCTAGAATAAAGATTTAAAAGAGAATATGAATGAATCATGTCCTACAAGTACCTGTCTTGCTGAGTACGAAATGAAAGATGAGTGTACAGCCCAGATACCACCTGGAAGCTACAGTGCTTTTAACATTCTCATGTTTTAAAAGAATATTAACATGAAAAGACCAGACTTGTCAAGTGTCATTCAGAGAAGGACATTTCATATTCCTCGGCGCATCTCTTGCCTTCAGGCATCTTTTGAGACTGTCTTTGCTGAGAGAGGAGAAGATGTTGAGGAGGAAAGTACAAGTTCTCATAATATTCTAAAAAAACTTACTAGCATAATAATCTCGGCATCGTTGTTTTGTGTTCTAAATCTTAAATTGCTAGTAAATGTTAACGTACAAGAACATACCAGCTACTAAAATAAAATAATAATTTCCTTTTTCTACAATACTTTACTTTTCCTGAGGGAGAAACATATGATTTGCCACCTGCATTTCAGATAGAGCAGCAGCTTTCTTTATTTGCTTACTGCTGCAATTTGTATCACTAGTGATATCAGACCAGTTCTAAGAAGGGCTTTTATTGAAGGGAATTGTGCTCCTTCTGATATCTGATTACTCTGAATTTCTGAAGCACCAAAAGAAAAGTGGCCTTGATGCCACTTGTGTTCGTGTTGAGCTGACCTTTATCTCTTGAATGGTGGCCTGGAAGCTAATGTGTCTTCTTGGCAAGTCAAAGCCTCTTTAATATGAGTCACAGTGTCACAATTCAGACTGAGGGCCAGGTTTATTATGTTAATTAATCATCTTCATTAAGAATTCGGTTACACCTGCACACTTATTTCTGGGCAAGGACAACATCAGTTGTCTCACAGAGGGAGAACCTTTGGGATGCAGCAGTGACACAGACTAACCACACCTGCCAGTCTAATTTGCTTGCTCTTGACATGGAATTTTTTACAATCCAGCTCACAAGTGGGTTTTTTCCCTCATCTTGGTCGGGACATTGCTGCTGGTCCACTGAAATTCTCTAGCTGAGTCTCCAAGTTCCACACTCAGCTTTTTTAAAAGGAAAATATTTGAATGTGTCTGTCCTGCCTGTGTCTGCACAATGATGTGCCAACACCACCAGCATGACAAAAGGTAGAGCTCTAGGTTTTCAGAGGTGGCACTAAAAATTAAAGCAAATGAAAAAACATTTAAGACAGCAAGGGATATAAAAATCATAGTCATATTAGAGCCTCATACATCTGCCAAAATCAAGTGTTGCCATGTAGGTTTTCCTGCCACTGAGATAATGGAGCCTGTTGTGAGAGCCAACTTTTGACACTAATTTGCATTGCATTGCAGTTACAAATTTCTAGGTTATTTTATTTGCCAAGGTTTTTGCTTGCTATGAAACCAGTGTACTGACCTCCTGTTAGGAATTCCAGTGCCAATTATATGTCTGTCTCCTGTGCAATATAGCAATAAGGGATGGGTAAAAGAAAATCACCATTGTTTTATGAGTAGGCGAGTTCCTGAGCATTTGGCACCAAAATAATTTGGGATAGAATACACACCATAGCTATAATACAGTAATCAAGATGTTGAACTAGCATGATTTACATTTTTATTATGAAAAAATTGTTAAACCATTTCCTTTCTTGGCCAGGAAAATCTTTCAGTGTATAATGAGTAGGTTACAAATGCTTAACATTTCCAGGGGAATGCAGAAGCTGGTCTGGGAAATAGCAGCCTCCATGTACAGTTTTGCTTCAGAGTTTGTATTTAAATCACAAGGAAGACTTTTGATGACTGTTCTTCATAATTTCATTAGTCATAGAATTGTAGAATGGTTTTG
Organism: Muscicapa striata striata; assembly: GCA_030060385.1. Lineage (NCBI taxonomy): Eukaryota > Metazoa > Chordata > Aves > Passeriformes > Muscicapidae > Muscicapa > Muscicapa striata. Next base: position 1,040,677 of record JAREIS010000097.1, on the reverse strand, counting down.
TTTGGAATGGACCTTAAAGATCACCCAGTTCAACTGTCCCTTTAGTCAGGGATATGACTAAACCAGGTTGCTCAGAGCCCCATCTAACCCAGCCTTGAACACTTCCAGGGATGGGTCAATCCAAACATGCATATTCTTAGTGAAATTAGGGTTTCATTAAGAGACCAGGCACTCTCTAGGTTGTTTACCTTAGCCTGGCTGTTTTTCTCTTGAGTTTAAAAAGTGGATGTCTGCAGTGGTAGTGCTGCCATGTATGGGATAACTCCCACTTACTTACAGCAAAGGATGAGGATCTATCCTGTTGACTTTTAAATTATTCGTGTTCTGTGTCTACAAGGCAAGGATTCCATGTGGAACTGAAGGACTGGCTCTTTGTTAAAGGTTATGGCATTGATTTGTTTTTTAAAGGCTTTGACATTGAACTGTGTAACTTCTGAAGAGTATAATTTGGTTGGACAGATATACTGACACAAAACTGAGTAAGGCACATTAGTGTATTCCATAAACCCACTGAAGCAAGATTTTTGTGATGGTGATTCACTTTAGCCTGGACATACAGAAAATACAGTTCCTTGATTGATAACTGCATAACTACATTTATATATAAATTGATCTTGGGGTTCTGACAGATGAATTAGAAAAAAATGTTAGTGAGAAAGAGTCTAATAAAAAATTAATGTTTTCTTCAGAGACTCTTCAGGTCTCTTTGATCTGCTGCCAGAAGGAAATCCTCTCTGCCTTGATCTGTGTCCCCCATGTGAGAGGCTCCCCATCCCAGTTGCAGTGGTACCAATCCACATGTTGATCAGCCCAGAGTTGCCTCACTGTTTGCATTCACATCCATGCCATGGGCAGCACACTTCTACTGTCCTTATACAGCTCTTTTCTGGGACTGCTTTATGGGAAGAAGCACTGGTAAGCTGCTGCCATGCAGGTGTGAATTAATACCATATCCAGCTGCTCAGCCCTGGTGCTGGCTCCTGACTTCTCATCACATGATCCAGCAAGAAACCAGATCAGGAGGCAAATTTTCTAGATGAGGAAAGGGAGAAGATACTGTTTTGGCCCCCAAAAGTACTGGATTATCCTCTTGTCCTCGAGGCCCCTTACCATGTGTAATCCTGTTTTCCTCCATGAATGATGTAGGTGATCTGAGCCATTATTTCTCTTGCCAGCAGTAGGAAGGACTGCACATTAGAAATTGAGTCATTCTCATATAGTCCTCATGAAGGAGACAAAACAATTTGTATCAGGATTAGTAATTCATATTTTGCTGCACTGGCTCAGATCTGGTTCAACTAGTCTGGTGGCTTGTCTGCACCTTTTACCAGCAGTAGTTGTTTCAGAGGAAGCAATGGTTACTATCCTTCAGGGAAACAGTTTAAGTGGACCGGAGGCATACAGAAAGACATGTGCTGATTTTGTTCATATTGCATCCAAAAGGGCAAGAGTCTTGCTGATGCCTGTGCCTTGCTCTGTAACTTGTACCAGAACCTCTGTATGCACAAAGAAAAGTGGATCTTTTCCTCTAGGATTAGCTCCAGACCTCTTTTCACAGTCATTCCCTGTGCTTTTCCCAGTCTCATCAAACAAAAATAAGGTTTTCTCTAGTGTGAGCCTGTTAAATCAAATAAGACCAGTATATTCACCACTTCTAAAGAGTATACTATAATATTATTTCAAGGAGGGATAGAAAACAGGTTTTGCAATTCCATACATTGCATAAAATATAAAAATGTTATTTGTAACAGATGTCTAGTTAATTAAGAGATTATTATTTAATGATAATTGTAATATTCTTTGGTCTTAGTTTTAGGTTTGTTGTCAAAATTCATGATTGTTTTTATCCTGTTCCTTATTTTTGAACAAAAGTCCTTGTAAATGTACAAAAAATTTGCACCTTTCCCAACATTATTCCTTCCTCAGTCAAAACCTCTAGCTAGCACTGTGCCCCAATATCCTATCCTGAAGTAACCTATTGCTTTCCATCTGCAGAGAGAATTGTGAAAACTTTAAGGCTGTTGCATTATGAAGGCTACACATGGTTTGCATGCTCCATCCCAAAACTGCAAATTCCTTTCATTTTTCATTGTAGCTCCGATAATGAAGGAAATACTGTTCTTGTTTTTGTATGAAAAATCGATTAACACTTCTCCACAGAGCACAGAAAGCTGCAATTCAGGTCTTAGGCTGACAAATATTACCTTGCTTCTGTTCCATGCACACTTACAAAGGGGATTGTGCTTGTTTTGAAAATAATCTCTGAATCTGTAGATGTCAAAGTCACAGGAGACCTTAACTATTTCCCCTCATTCTGACAAAATAAATGGGAATTAAACATTTGAGTGGTAATTTGCAGAAGTACTAGCCAAGGACATTTGTTGTGCTTGAGAACATATGCAGTTCCCCACATAGCTCTTTCCAGAACACAGAAAATTTTCCATCTAGGGTCTAGTTTCCTCATGATACCTTTTTTTTCTCTAAGTTTATCAATGATGGTAGGATATACAGACAGAAGGAAAGGTGAGAAAAACTAGAAAACATGAATTGACAAGGAAGCTGGCAGATACAATCATGACTTTTGATTTTAAAGTCTACTCTCCTTGGGTGTACCCATTCATGATACCAGTATGGCACACTGCTGGAGTAGCCTATTTTTAGAATTTTCTTTAAAAATGTATGCATGGTTTGATCTTTGGGGAAAGAGAGGATGGCATGTTCTTTGGTGTGAAATATCTGTCACCATAATGGAGAAGGCATTCTCCTGTCAGCATTCAAAACTTCAAAGAACTATCGTGTACTTGAATCCTGTGTATTTTCTGCAAGAGAGCAATTTTTATAGTAATTGCACAAGTGCTGCCTGATGTATTTGTATGCATCACAAAGCAAATGTTTACCTCTGGAAGTCCTTAAATAGTGTTATAATGATGCAAATTTCAATTATTTAATTTAGCAACCAGAATCTCTAGGCAGTACACAATCAAGGTGTAGATCTCTGTCTAACTGTCTTTGCCAGGCTTTTTTTTTCAAAGTGAAGTTGCTGTTAGGTTTGCTTCAAATATTAAAACAATCCTTTGCTTCTATTTCTGATGGAATATAAAATATTTGCATAGTTTTAATAAAAAATAAGTCTAAAGGCAGAAATTATAGTCCATACATATTAATTTAGAAAATCCAGGTGAAATTGCTTTAACTACCAGTACCAATAGAGTGTGTTTGATGCTATTATCTGATGAAACTTTTTCAGTAGAGAATTTCATTAATTTTTACACTAGCCCATTCCCATTTATACTATTTTTTTCAGTCTTAAAGCTGTTTGAGGAAGTTTTTCCATTATACTTTGCTAACTTACCTTCAAGTAAGGTGCAAGGTCCTGTTCAAGTCATAGATAATATAAAGTGGGGAAAAAGACTTAATTTGTATCCAGGAATACAAAAAGATACTGCTTATCTTCTGTGCTGGCAGTAGAAATCATGACTGTTCTTTTTGGTATTACAGTGTCACAATCCACAGGCTTTTTCATTCTGTTTCCCCAGAATAAGAATTTATTTCTATGTCTGACAGCTAACTTTGGTGAGCTGCCAATCCATGAGTTTGGCTTCTGAAACAAAATTTCAAGAAATAGCCCAATATTCATATAGAACTCAGAACCTGCATCCTGGAGACAGCTTGACCCCGTGATTTTAGCAAATTGTGGAATTTAAAATCTCTTTTGGCTTTAGAACATGTGTTGGGCTTTGTTGGAACTTCAGGTTGTGCAGCCTGTGGAAGGAGATTGGAGCAGGAGAGCAAACTTATGTCAGTCTGGTAGTAACAAGTCTGTATGAAGGTTTTGTTGAATTTTATAACACTTGTAATTAAGCAGGGCAGTGAACTTATTCCCAATTCTTCATTATTACATTTTATTTGAGCAAGGCATAATTGTTTGTGTGGACAGTGCTGTGTGCCCCAGCTCAGAATTACAATTACCAGGGAGGATGTTTGAGCTAGAAATCCATGATGAGTGAAGAGATTTGTCTTTTTGTCAGCTTTGCTCTCTGCGGGAGACTGCTCTTCTCTTTGCAGCAGCCTTCTTTTTCTCTGTCTGTTTCACACATCTTTTCATTGAAATCAATACCAAATGTTGACTTTGTTTGAACAGAACTATTGGCCAAAAGTAAGGCCAAAGTTGAAACAAAAAAAATGTTGCTTGCAACTTCAAAATTGAAAGTAATTTAACAGTTGTTACATTTAATTTACATTTATGGGCCAGATGTTTAATCCTATTCAATCAGTAGTTTATAATATTATTAATGACTTAGTACTGGAATTAAGCCTTGAGGCCACACTCAAAAATTAACCTACTTAAAATTATTTTTCATTTAAAAATCATTTTAATTGAGTACATTGATTCACATGAAAATAAATAGAACAATGATTTCTACCAGAAAATTTTGCCTATTTCAGATATTTTAGGTCTCACTTTTATAAATGCTGCAATCCAGGGCTTAAAGTCCCACACTGAAGAACATGATGTTAAAAGGAGATTGTCAAACAATCTTTTCCAAAACTATTACTTCCAAAATTAAAATGTCACATGAGATATTTATTTAGCTATAGACATCTGCTTGAACCACTGGCCTCTATCCTGGCACAAGAATTCCCATTGAGACACTGTTGTAACCAGTGCTGACAGTGTCACTTTATTTTACAATGGTTAAGTCTTGTGCAAGCAGAAAGATACAGACTTGCTGCCTGAAAAGTCACAGTCCTGGTCTTCCAAAAAATCAAATACTAAAAAATTAGCATTTTTTCCAAGGAACTGTCACTGCAACTGTTGGAAAAGGGACCCCATGTTAAATAAAGATGGAGCACTGGTGAGTTTTGCTAAGAAGGATCTCTGCATTGCTGAGTGCCCAGCACCAAGACCAGCTCCAAAACAATTATCATCACTTTATTGTCTTTCCTTTGAAAATAAAGGTGAAATGCAAATGCAGTATAACGAGAGTTAAAATTACAGCACTAAATGGAGGTAATTGGTTTTCAACACATCCAAACACAAGTTTTATAAAATAATTCCAAGGACCCTTAATAGGCAAGGGAGGGGCTAAGCTCTTTTTTATATCTGCTGATAACTCCCTATCTCACCAGAGCAGAGCAATTTGACAGTTTTCCAATCAATAACTATAGAGAGAAATTCAAATAAGGTGCACCTGGTAGAAACAAGAAACAGACCCTTTAAATAACATTAGGCCATTACTTTTAGTGTAGAGAAAAGACTGTTACTTATTTTTTCCAGAAGAGATGTAAAAAACTCCTAATCTTCAAAGTAGAATCTTTATTTTCATCTAAGCTTTGCTTCATGTTTTAATCAGCTGCATTTGATCACAGAGAAACAAACATTTTCTAGTCTTTCAGGCAGGAGATATTACTCAAGATTTGCTTGATATATGTGGAACTCGCAGCTTAAATGAGAACCTAAATTATATAAAGTGAAAAATATGATATAAAATGAGCTGTTTTTTTAATGAACCCAAACAGCTAATTTTGTTATGGGATGTGACCAGTACTTTCCTTGAAAGTGAGGGACTGAAATACGATTGCCTGGGGTCAGAGTTCAGAATTTTGGCACTGTTCTAATGCACTTGGGTCTTTCCCCAGGAGCTCTTTTGTACAAGCAGGACCCCTGATTGCAGCACCTTTCCATACAAGGACAAAACACAGAGGATTTATTTCATGTGCATATCTCAGAGTGTCTTTAGTTAAATGTCCTGCAGAACAGTATTGAAGTTCTTCCACCCAGGTACAGACACAACTGACCACTGCCAAGCCACTGTTGATCCCATTGTGGGCAAAGAATTTAAGAAGGGATGTTTCCCATCCAGTAATAGGAGAGAGCAGGCCACAACATACACATCCATTGACATCAGGTAAGGGACACCAGACGTCATCAGAGGCCACAGCACCTCCTGCCAAAGTGCTCAGGGTGTAGATGGCCTTCTGCTGCTCATCTGCTGCTTTGCCTCCAGAAGGTTTGTGGATGCACAGATCAAAGGATAGCGCTCATAATGTGGGCTAGGGGTCACTGACTCTAGGAAGATAACATAGAATAGATACAGCACCCCTGTGTGCTATGCCTGCATCTCTTGAAATATGAACACTGGTAAACCTGGTAGATGCTGTGTGTTCCTCTTGAACACAGGAATATTGGCAGTGCCAGGGTACAAGTCTGTGTTGCATCCTTTTGGCTGAATCATCAGATTGAGGAGCTGGTTCAGGATCTGTTATCAGTCTAAAGAGTGGGTTTATTATCTGCTAGCAGAAACCCTGGTAGTAGCTGGGACCTAGTTTCAAGAGCTCCAAGCATCTGTCTTCCTATCATCATCTTGCATGAATATGCATCTGAATCTCCCTGTGGAAGTCAATGTGCTGGCTTTAGCCCAATCCTTTCTGATTAAGTAAAAGCAGCTTTTGGCAAGGATTCTACTGTGTGGTTGAACTCCTCTCCTGACTTCTGCAGTTTGTCAGCCAGAATAGAATAAGTGTTTTGTCTTTTATGCTGCCTTTCATGTCAAAGGTAATAATCATGGTTTGGTTCATGCACTGATTATTTTTTCCACATATGTTCTACTTTTCCTGGCAGAACTCGTGAAAGTAAAGCCAGGTTTGTGCTGCTAATGATCAAAGACCAACTTAATGATCTAGCTACAGATATCAAAACTTTTGAGTCAAAATCTGCATGCCACTGAGAAAAGTGTTATCAAGAGCAGGATTCAGAATCTGCCCATCAGCTTAAGTGCCATTGGAGTGTTGTAGCAAAAGCTGGTTTTACTGGACATAGATCAGATCACACAAGGAGGAAAAGGTGTAAAGATATATTATGTGAGTCAGGAAATTAGTTAATGATTTGATTTTGTCCCATTATTCTAATTCAAATATAGAGTAAGCAAGCCAATCTAGTAGAACTATTCGATAGACATGAATGACTGGGCAAGAGTTAATGTAAAAGTTCAAGGAGCAACTGTTGTTAGGAGCAGTAGGATTTTTCACATCCTCTCCATTACTATCAGTGTGATTACTAGAAATTGATGAAGAAATTATTGTCATAATTATAACACTTCAAACCAGCAAAATCCATACATTTAACTATTGTCATTGACCACTCCCATATTTTGATGATACTGGAGTAAAAGTGGAGTTTCATGCATTTGACACTGCCCAAGAACCACAAAAGGTGAAAGTTTGTTATTTTATACTAGTGCAGTAAATTAAAAGATACATAAAGGCATTCAGCAGCAGGTACCCAATCCCCTGTCCAGCAGCTCCTCTGTCTGTGTGGCAATGTGCAAGTGCAGGTTGGTGATGGGATGCAGTGGGTCTCCAGATGCAGCTTGCTGGGGGAAGCATTTCTGAAGCTGTGCCTAAACAAAGCTGACCCAGATGGATGCACAGGCTGAGCCATTCTTTGCCCAGCAGCTCTTTGAACTGTACAATGTGAATGCATTTAATCCCTCTTATAGTGGTTCTTTCAGAACTCACTTTCCAAAGTAGCTTTTGTGGAGTTGTTAATTTGCTTGTTTGTTTTTTAGTTTGTTTGTTTTGGTTTGAGTAATTTGTTTGCTTGGTTTTTTTGCTGTTGGTATTTTTGCTGTTTCTTTTGAAGTGTTTTCAAAGGGATTATGGGATTCATGATTGATTGCAACTGAACCTGGATTTCCAACTCTTTTTATTAAGAGGGAAAGTTGAATGAGTTTGTCGTGGTGTGATCTCTAGAGCAGAAATATATAACCAGAGCTCCAGAAGCCTATCCTAATTCTATAACAAAGGGCTGGGGATTTTGCAGACATAATACAGCCAGCTAGATGAGATGTAAAGCTTTGAGATAAATTCCATATGAGTGTTTTACTGAAAAAATATGGGAAGCAGTTAGCACAATATTCACTGAAAGTAAACAAAATTAATGTTGCACCAGATTTTCCATTCTATGCTGTGGAACTCTGAGCTATCATTATGGCATTATGACTATATTTAAAGAAGATGGAAATAGTATCTTCTGGAAAAATTATGCAAGGGGAAAAGGATGTAAAGGAGAGTGGGAAATGCTAAATGTAGGGAAGGGAGCTGACTATAAGGTCTGGAAGAAGAACTTTTAGGACATATAGGCACAGTAAAGCACATTCTGCTATTTGTGTCTTTGCTATAAGCTGTACTATTAAATTGTAGTATTAGTTTCACAGTGATGTCTTCCTCAATTAAAGAATTCCTTTTTCTTTTCCTTGTAAATATGTGAAACACTTGCTCAAATGAGATCATTAAATGAGGTTACAAAAGTGGTATTTTTTTGCACAAACTAATAAAAAATGAATTAATAAGAAACCCCAATAGTTAAAATGTGAAGGATATTTTTATCTTAAAGAAAAAAATATACAGATGCTGTTTGCAGCCCACAAATAGAATACATGGCTTTTGCATTGCATTTTTGCTTGTGTTCATGCAATGTGTGAGCTATGTGATATGTAAAACCAGATTTCTCTCTAAGAAACCAAAGCTGGGCCTCTTGCTTCCTTGATGAAGCACTAAGTACAGTGCAGAAGATTCAAAATGCAGACATAACTAAAAATATTTTTATTGTTTAAGAAAAAAATATTCTTTAGGTGCTTTTTAATTTGGTGGTGTCTGAAAAACATGCTTCATAGGAAGGTCAAGTGCTTCATGAGGATGAATACTTGGTAAGCTTTAGGCAAAAACTCCAAGTTACTAATAAGCAAATAAAAGCATGAGATCTTTCCAGATCCAGAAGGTCAAATAAACACTAGAGGGACAAAAGGCCTCAAGACTTGATCTCTATAGATTTCATAAATAGCCAGGCTGTGTTAAATTCCCTATATCTTGAGATTTGATACATCTCTGCAGAAGCTTACACACACACCCATAGACACACACACATCTAGATTTAATGAGACAGTCAGGATGACAAGGTCAGCTGTAGCTGCTCTTGAAAAGACTGTTCTGACTTTTCCAGAACCATCTTTCTGAATCTTAATATTCGTCCAAATATACTTCCCTTTTGTCCTCTATCTGCTATATAAAGTACTTTCCATATGAAGGCACTTTGTCTGGCAATGCAATTTATGGAAGAGACTCTCCACTATTTTTCCATGAAAGCTTTAGATCATGGGTGGATATTTGAAGTTTCTAACATCACAGAGAGTCTAAAGTTTCAGGTCTTTTAATTTATTGCCAGTGAAATAAACACTAAAGTTGGCAACCTATGGTGTAACAGGAAAAATCTTGCTGAGAATTAGAGACTACTTCCAGGGGTTTATTTTGGAAAGTTTTACAAATAGACTGCTACATTGGAGGCATTCCTTTTCTTGTTTAAACTTATCTTTTTGTGATCCAGATTATCCTTTGTCTGTGCAGCTGGATATGGTAGGAAGATTTGGGGAAGCCCTAAGCCTAGCTGTTACATAAGCATCCAAGTTCTAGCTCTATATGCTAAACCAAGAACAGCCTCCTGGCACCTGTATGGGTCTGGAATGTGCTCAGAAAGGAAAATTGACTCTATATTTCCAGCTGATTTGAAACTTGGAGACTTGTCCTTAGTGACTTCAGATGTCATTCTGGGGTTGGTTCTGAATTCTTTGTGTACTGGAGCCAGAAATTAATTTCATCTGCCCCAGCAAAGTAAAACCCTGCTAAAGACAGGCTTCAGCCAGTATATATCGAGACTTTACTGAAAGCAAACCTTGGCATAAGGAAGTATTTGGAGTTAGTTTTGGCATCCTCAAAGAATACATTTTAAGTGATTGTAATTGGATTTTAACTTACTTGCTGGGGAATTGCAGTGGCCCCAGAGGCTTCCAGTCCTAGCAGTGGAGCAGGTGGAAGCCAGACCACATGATGCTTTACCCCCAGCCTCTCTTACTGGCCCTGGCTAACAAGATGCTTTTGCCTGGCCTTGCTTCCCACTGGTGCCCTGTCCAGCACAAAATTAGGCTACACATTATTTGTCTGACTAGAATGTCATATACAAAATAAATGAAAATAGGCCAAAATCAGATAAATGAATAAATAATAATAATATCAAATGGGACAGTGACATTGCCAAGAGGCCAATAAAAAAAAATAATATACCATTTAATGGGCTCTGAGGAGCCAATATAAGTGACAAGAAATCATTCCCATGTTATGCCATTTCCCTTTTCAAGCTGTGTGGGTTAGCTGCCCAGTACTGTCCCAGAGCTCCACTCAACATATGTCATGGAAGAGGAAAAAGCCAGGGCTCACAGAAGGGCAGCTCTGCTGATGGCAGTGAGAACCTTGACACTTTGGAGGATCTTACCCCCTGCATAATGGACAGCAAAAGCAAAATGACAGCCTGTAATCTGTGACAGTCAGCCTAAACACTCACTGCTGTCCTCAGAATGCAGGATAGGAAGGGATTTATAATAAATGCAGCTTAATACAAGCAGACCTTCACTAAGTTCTCAAGAACTTATTCATGATAGTTCATCTTGGCAGAAAGATGCACAGATTTACAGATCCAACTACTCTGCTCTGCTCTTCCTGGCTGGGAAGGTTGTGATAAAAGAGCTGCTTTCTCCATTGTACTGGCTTTCTCATGGTTCACCATTTTTCTTGGGGTTTTGGGGATTTTTAAAATATTACATTCACTACTGATCTGCCAGAAGATGAAATTTTTTCCATGGACCTGGATACCTTGTTTCCAATGAAACCTCTGTGATAAATGTTTAGTCATTCATAACCACGTGTATTTAGGATCTGTGGAAGGTATTGCTGAGACTCTGAACCCCACAAGTGGTTATGAAAATTCTTCTACTTATCAATATTTATAGGCAGAGGTCACCAGAGCTTCTGTTTGCATGGCTGGCAGCTGATGTCCCTGAAAGGTCACCATTAATATTGGTAGTGAGTAATGACCGACCTTTCAGCTCACAAGGCACATTCACATTTCACCATCTATTTTAACCATCTGCTGGTCTTGTTTTCCTGCAAATACATTTTATATATATATATGTATATGTATATGTATATATATATATACACTTATATATATATGCACATATATATACATAAATTTTAAAATTTTCTTGGAGTATATGAGTGAATTACACCAGTAATGACTTGTCTCACTGTTCAAGTGATTCCCATTCCCTCATCTGTATTCCTTGCTAATCCCCTCTAATTTACAGATAAAAAGAGTAACCAGGAAGAAAACTGCAACCTTCTCTCTGCAGGTCTTGCCAAAGACCCATTTTACCTTTTATTTTAACCTAAGCACTGTGAACTTCACCTGCCTAGTTATTATTGAAAGCACATCTCTTCATGTATGTTAGTCTGGAAGCCTTCCACAGAAATTTTAGTTGCTAATAGCTACCTCTTGGGAAAATGTCAGTTCATAGTGCTTTACTGTATGTAAATTGCCCTGTTGAACTTCTGAAATGAATGTATAAAGCCTGAGGGAGAATTGTGTAGATTTTGCCCTAACTGAAACTGGAAATTTAGACAGTTACATTCAATTTAACCTTTTACAGTAATGGTGCCATAATACCTGACAAGGACAACACAATATCCAAGCACTACAGCCATGATATGCAAATAATTGGTAATAACTGATGCAGATAATCTTATTTTTTCCAATTTTTCCTTATATCCCCATTAACTACTACATTATTTTATCTTTATTAATCTTTAGATTAGATGTAAAAATACTTTAAAATGCTGTGGTAGCTTTGGGTGAATTTTCTACCCATTGTAGGGTAGGTGTGATACAGAAGTATCAGTGTTGCAGTAGATATAATAATAATTTAAGAGCATAGGTAAAGCAAGATGTATTAGCAGAGGTAAAAATTCTTCAGGTAAACCAACTGGTATATCTTTAAAAGTTCATTGAGACCTCAGACACAAAAAGCCTTCTTGAGAGACTGTCACAAGAGGATTTGAATGTCCCAAAACTTGTCTCCTTCTAGTACAGAATTTAAAATACCCTCATAATACCTTAGTTATAACCCTTAGAGATCAATAGTGATATGCCCTGACCTCAAATCAAAATCGAGATTTTTATTCATTATTAGCAAAACTGCTGTAAAATTAGAACCAGATTCAACAAAAATGCATTATTTCCAAGTAGTTAATATTTCTTGAGGTAGAATTAAAACCTAAATCCAGCTGTAGTATGGGCTATTCTGCCAAGTAGGAACAAAATTATTCAAATGGATGTCATGTGCATTTAATTTAAAGTAATTTATTCACAGGATTTTTCACACTTTATATGACTTATATAAAAAAATTGACATAATAAGAACTTATAATATTTTTCTTGGTTTTTTGCCCACCCCATAAAATATTCACTTGCTTCAAATAATTTATAGGAATGTATGCTTGGGATAAAAAAAGAGACCAGTGGGAATTTGCCTGGAGAAGGATTAAATGGAAAACTGAGAGGGAACAGGCTGAAAATAAATATTAAATGACTATTTTCTTTGCAGTATGTGCTGTAACCAAAAGAAAAAAATTAACCAAAAACTCAATATATGATATCAAGAAAGTATTGACCAAAACAACTATAGATCCAAGGGGGAAGAATGCCATGTATGAGGTTACATTTATCCAATTATTTGAAGATTCTTCCAATGTGATACAGAAAGAATTTGGTAATGGGAAAAATTACCTTACATTCACTTCTTATCCTGCAGTTTTACTTGCTTCTCCCAAACTCTTTGTGTGCTTCCAAAGCCCATAAAAGTCTGCCTTGTCATCATATTCTTGCTCCACTGAAATCAAGTGTTTGTTAGAGTATTTTTAAATATATGCTTGGTATGTAAGGTCTAGGCTGAATGTACAGTACAGTTGGGATTCTGTTCCAGCTTAAGTTATAAGGCAACCATGGGTATGGCTTTTTTCTTAACTCAAAAGTTTTGACTGAAACTGTGTAGTATGTTTCAGTTTCTTTAGCAATGTATATTTACCTCTACCCTCACAATTCCTCTTTTGAATTGCACTAATATTATTAATCTTACACACAAATGTTATTTTGCTGGTGATAAGGACTGTGGAAGATGTGTTCCCTGTTAAAATATTATATAGAGAGAAAATAATTCTAAATTTCTGCTTTAATTTTGCAGGCTATGCAAAAGATTTTAGCCCCACACAAATGTATGCAATTCTTTTGAAATCTTTGTCTTACAGCAGGGTAGTATTCATCCCAAGTTTTTGGCTGTGTCCAAGCTGCACTGTCTCTAAAATTAGATAATTGCATATTTTCTTATTGTACAAGCATGGCTGTAAAGTCCTCCAAAAATTGCAAGCACTTTTGAAAAGATGTTTCACAGCTGGGCCTAAAAGGCTAAAATTATACAGTGCTACTGTGTGACATTCATAATGATAGAGCAAAATGGCAAGGAAGTGTTCTGCTTTGAGGAATGTTCAGTAATGAACTAGGCATTCCTGCAGTGTGGCTGCTTTCATCTGCCCACTGTTCCAGCACTCAGAATAGCAGGAATGCTCTGCTATATATTTTATTCCTCTGCTTTGCTACACAGTTTTCTGGTTTTTTTTCTGCTTCTTTGTTCCATGGATTGGAAATCTTTGACTTTAACATGGTAACGTTTCCTGGCACTTAGCAAGTTTTTTAAAATACTGCTGAAAGCAGAGCTAGTAAAATCCCCAGTGTTGCTTCAGAATTGCAAGGTTTACACTTAACTTCAGTATTTCAAATTTGATTGTAAAAACTAAAAAAAAATGAGTCTTCATCATCAAGTATGAACACTGTGACATGACAGTTGTACCCTGGGCTAGTGTCCAAAGCAGCGTGGCAAGTAGATCAAGGGAGGGGATTCTGCCCCTCTGCTTGCTCTGGTAGGATTCCACCTGGAGTCCTGCATCCAGCTCTGAGAGCCCCAATGTAAGAAGGATTTGGACCTGTTGGAATGAGTCCAGAGGAGGCTGTGAAGATGATCAAAGAGCTGGAGTTGCCTCCTATGAAGACAAGCTGAAGAGCTGGAGGTCTTCAGCCTGCAGGACAGAAGGCTCTAGGGAGACCTAATTGTAGCCTTTCAGTAGCTAACAGAGTCTAACAAGAAAGACAGGGATAAAGTTTTTACCAGAGTCTGTAGCCACAGGAAAAGATCAATTTTTTAAACTGAAAGAAGGTAGATTTTAACTGTATATTAGGAAGAATTTTTTACTGTGAGGGAGATGAAATCCTGGAACAAGTTGCCCATAAGTTTTGGATGCTCCATCCCCCAAACTGTTCAAGACTAGGCTGGATGGGGCCCTGAGAAACTTGGGCTGGTAGAAGGTGTCCCTGACCATGGCAGAGGAGTTTTGAACTAGATGATATTTAAAGGTCCCTTCCAGCCCAAACCACTCTATGATACTTTGATGAGTGCTGTGAGCCTGATGTAATTCTTATGTGAGCAATCATTGTTTTGTAACAGTGAGATTATTTCAAGAGAGTATCCTTTGAATAGTGATAGAAGGCAATGAACTCATTTTCCAGAGTCACAGTGTGACCCTCTCTGTACTGCATTATAGCTGAAGTAAAAGTATAATTGCATGTGCTGTTTCTTCTTTCACTGCAAAAGCCTAAAAGTCGCTTTTCTTTTAATTTCAAATCCACAAAAGCTTAAATTGGTCTATGCAGGGGCAGATGTGCTATTATTACTCACCATCTCCTCCACCTCTAAACCCCTTCCTTTAACCACTGTTTGTATTGCCAGGGCCTATGGTGCAGAGGCATAAAACTTTGTCCCTCAGTCACTGTTTCTGGGTAAAGCAGAATGATATTGCCAAATTCAGAGAAATGCAGCAAGATACAGGTGGTCCTGTAGATGCCGAGCTCCAAAATTGCTTGGTATGCAATTCTTCACATAATGCTGTTAACATTTTGGTCTAAAATACTTCATAGAAGACATTTGCAGAAGACTAAAACTAAGTTCTTTGAAACTAATTACACAGTCTGGTTTGGATAAGTATTCCAAACATTGTCTGCCAACAAATCCGCTGAAATACTTCGCTAGTCTCTTCCTGAAATTTTCTTTGCTTTTACTTGCAACCTCATAAAGCCCCTTGTCCAACAGCCAAGAGGGTCACTAGCAATGGCTTACTAAGCTTTGAAGAACTAGGAGTTTTTTTTGTCTATTGGGTTTTTTTTTTTTTTGCTACTAATAAGCAGAAGGCATCACCCTCAATTTACAGTCATTAGAGGATGCAGAAGCATTACACCCCCCCATTCTTACATGTAATACAGATTGTGTCAGTGCTCAGGCAGATACCTCACACTCCACTCCTAAGTTATGCTCTGGCAGGCAGAAGGAATCAACTCCTCTAAATCCTTTGATGCTTTACTATCTTTTGTTTCATAAAATGTTCAGACTTTCCTGAAAATCTTCTGGATAATTTGGCTTGTATATTTTAAAGTCCTAAATAATAATTCCAATTCAAAGCATATTTCTTGGCTTTTTTTTTTTTTTTTTTTTGTTTGAAAGTATACTTGCCCCTGTTGTGTTTCCCAGTCTAAGAACCACCATCTTCTGTTTCCTTCCTGTTGTGTATGACCACATTGGCTGCTCAGATATGTAATGTGGGGGCTTAGAAAACTTTGTGATTACCTTAAAAATAGACACAGACCAGTTTGTAGCTACTTTCTTCATATTTTTGTCCTGTTTATTGAAAAGGATTTGGTTGAAGGGAAACCTATGGTAAAATAACCTCTTTTTGTTGGCTGGTTTTAAATAGAAAAATGAAGTACCAAGCATTGCAGCTCCCATGTAATCCAAATTAATCGATAAAGCAGAATTATTTGGTTATTTGCTCTGTGTAATTCTGAAATTGCCTATTTCAAATTACCTATTTGTCATGGCTGATAGTTTCAGTTTGTTAACATAGCACACACTCGAGATGCAGGTCACAATCTCCACCAGGCAAGCTAATGGAAACTGTGATCTGTTACAATAACTGCAGAGTAGTCATCACACAACTTAGCATTTGGGTCTCCAAGACTCACAAAATGAATCAGATAAGCAGCAAGTGTCCTAGATAACTGCAATTTTAATGTTGCAATGTCTTTATGTGCCTGACACCAGAAACTGAGAATTTGAAATTTTTATTTTCCCTGGGGAATCCCATAAAAAAAAAGAAGGTTAGACAAAACATCAAGGTACTGTACAAAGGTAAGGACATCTTTGGACTTAGAGAAAAAGGCCAAATATTATAGCAATAGGAATCAGCATAGCACCTAAAACCTGCTTGGGAATTTCAGCAATGAAGCAAATTTTTGTGTAAGTTTAAACTGTATTATATTGCCATAATAATCATTCTTATATAAGCTCCAATGATCCCAAGAAATATCAGTACATTATCAATAATTCCTGTTGTTTATGGAAATAAGCATAATCTTAGAAAAAACTCATGCATACCTGAAAACATCTGCACTACTTACTCTTAAAACAGCTCGATATATTATTGTTTCTCCTTCTGTAATTGTTAAAAAAAAAAAAAAATTAAACCCCTCATTTGAATCTATTTTAAAATTGTATGGAGATCTTGGTTTGTTCTCTGGTTGGAGGCTGACAGGTCCATCTCCTGGGGCTCCCCTTGTGTGAATCTTTCTGCCTCCCTGTTGTTTCTGCCCTGCCATTGGCCAACACTGTATTTGCATGTACCCTTTAATTTCAATGAGGTCATCATCCTTGACCCAGTACTGATGCCAGCCTAAGTGTGCTGCAGTGTTATGGGCCAGTCTTATGGTTAAAGTAGAAAAAAACTCTTCTTACTCAGGGGCTTTATAGTTAGATAGTTAAATTATTGTTGTTCAACAATTGGCACTGGAAAAGCTTCTGTAAAAAAGACAAAAAGGGTCCTGGATTTTATCTGGCATGTCAGCCATTCCTGTGATTACAGCTGGCTAGAAGAAAAATTATGAGAAATAAATAGACCAGCTAAGATTCAGCATGGGAAATAGTTCTTACTCATTTACACATATGTAGTATCGTATAGTGCAGTCATTTTAGTTAACACAGGGAAAAACAATGGGTTAAGTATTTTACAGATGGCTTTTTTATTAATTAAGAGAGACAGGAGCAAGAAACAATTTATATAGCTCTTTCAGTACATAATAACAAATGTTCACAAAATCTCTTGAGGATAAGATTTACCTGCACCTCCAGCTGTAACCCCACATGGTGCTGCAGGCACTCTTGGCATGAAGTGCAGGAATATGCAGTAGGTAAATTCAGCTGACGTTGATTTTGCTTATGCTTCCTGGGTCACAGTACTGTGTAAGCCCCCCTGACATTGGTAGAAACTGTTGACAGTTTGTAAGGCAAAGTGCACTCTTTGCCTACTCGATAGTAAATCCCTACAGATGCAGCAGAAGGGATGAGAAGAGCAGAGGCACCCACCAGAGTGGCCTCTGAACAGGCTGCAGAACACTTTGCAGCACAGTGTGTAACTGCATGAGCACCATCCTGGTGCTTGTACATCTGCTCACTGTGCAGCTGTCCAAGAGCCATTGTTTATATGTTCTTCATTAACGCTTATTGTCAGTTTGAACCAATACAGACTCCAGGGAAGAGCCTGGAAAATATGCAGGCAATTCCAGGCATTTCTTTCTGATCTAGATGTCTAGTTTTTGCTTCAATTGAGTTGTCTACCACAAATAGTCAAATGCAAGTTTGTGGCTCACAGTGTAACTACATATTATTACTGGGTCATTTGAATGTTGCATTACCTCTGTCACAGCAGAATGGTGCTAGGAAGATTCAGACAGTAATAAGACTACTTCCTATTGGAGACAAATCCTCTGAGCCCTCTTTGCCATCACTTTATGTTTTATGAAATCTCAGTAACACACCACTACAATGATCCCAGTGGATCACATGTGCTAGATTGAAGAGGAAGTGCCACACCTTTATTACATTTTGACATTACATATTTGTGCTTTAGATGGAATATTTCATTTAGATTTCTAATATTTTATTTAGATGGACTATTACATTTCCCCTCTGAAAATGGGTGCCCTTCCAGACCATTTGAAGATGAGAAAAGCTGTTATAATGCTGTTGCTGGGATAAATGTTACACAAGTCATTGTGGTATTCACTGCATGTCAACTAGACTAAGCATCCAAGTCCCTGTGCCTTTTTGCCATTAAATTCATGGGTTTCAAATGTGTAGGGTGCTCACAGGACTGTTTCTCCTGGCAGAAAACACCTAACTTCTAGTTTTTAAGCAGTCTAAAGAATGAAGGTGTGTGAGTGCCCACTGTGTTACTGGGATTGAAGTTGATCACAGCCCCATTTCCTATGTTGCTCAGCACATAGAGCATGAGTAGTCTGTGAGATGTCAGAAGGCACAATGTGTTTTGACAAAAGCTGCATTTTTCACTTTAATGCAGAACTTTTTATAAAACTTAAAATTATGTGTTAATCTAAAGAGATTTGCTTGCTTGAACTCCCACAACTGTGAAGCAATAAAATTATACCTGGTGGCCCCTGGATATTTTTACCAGATAGGTTAGATAAGTGTTGATGTAGGAAAAACCCAGAAAACCAAAAAGTTGCCGATCCAGCTCCCTTCAAACCTGTGGAGTGGTGTCCATGCTGTGGGGCCCCAGTGCTCTGTGCTGAAGCATGAGCTCCATGGCCTGGGCTCACCCTGCTGTGTGTCTGTGCACAGCCCAGCCACAGCTGCACTGTGCAGAGGGTAATCCCACCCTGATGCTCCCAGATTATCTTTTCCTGACACATGTGCTTCCCCACCTGGCTAGAGGTTACTCAAACTCTGCCTTTCCCTAACCCCATAAACATGTCTTTTGAGCTGCTATTACACTTAATTGCACACTGGATCTTTCTGAGTTTTGCAAGTCAGGTTTAAAATATCTGGATTGTTCATAGGTCTGCAGCTCTAAATTAGGTTAGAAGTAGCTGAAAAAGGACAACCAAGATAGCCTCAGCTGGCAAAGACACAGGGCTTAACCCTGATCTGCTGCTGGTGACTCAGTAACATGGAGCTGTACCCCACATCATCTGTACTCACCACCAGAGATTCACAGAGGAGACTAAATTAAAACGTACCAAAATCCAATTAGATCAAACTTGAGCACATGTAAGACTGGGGCTGCTCAAACAACCATGCACACAGAGTTCAGTCTAAGTCTAAAAATAAGCTCACACACAGACACAGAATTTATCATAACAAGAAAAGTCCAATAATGATTTATTTTTGTTTGTTTAATTCCCAGAAGGGTCATCCAAAACGTGTCACTCCAAGAAGACTCCACAATGAAAAAAACAACCCAGAGTTGCTTCTTACTCATCATCCTTCTAACTGTAAGTACAAGAAAACTGAACTGCTCTTGACACCTGCCGTATTTAAACTTGTGGTGATGTTGTGAAAAATGAGTACCAAGTTATACTTGTTATGCTGCACAGGTCAAAGGAAAGAGTTTCCTTACTAATAAATCTCAAAGAAGATTCATAAGATTATCTAATAAAAGTTTATACTTTTAGAAAGCATTGTTTCTTGGTGAGACAGAACTGCAAGTCTGAAAAAGGTTATGCATATGACTTTTCATTTCTGTGTTTTACAGGCTACAACATATCATGGGAACATGTGTGTTTGAAAACTGCCCTTTATATTGTTCTGTGAGACAAACTGACTTAAGTAGTGATGGATTTTCACTGTTTATATTTCATCTGCTATTAGGAAAGTAACTGAAATTAAAAATTATTGTATAAATCTACTAATTCAAATGCTTTTTCAGCTGTTTCATATCAACATTACATTTCTTTTAATGTATGCAACATGGTTGAGCAATCGTGGTTCTAAACATGTAGCAAATTCATTTCTGCCTGACTAAATACCTGCCACATAAATGGAATCCTTTTGCTGATCTCTGCTCATGAAACCTCAAATTATTAGCAATCATCATAAAATCATAGACATTACAGGCAGTCAGAATTGAGAATACTGCCCAGAGCCTAAGTTACAGAATGATCACCATATGCCTGAATGATGCTACTGGGAACAGGCATCTCACTACCCTGGTGTGGTATGAGTAATTATTTGCATGATGTCTGCCACCATATTCCCCATCTAACTCTAGCTCTGTGTTCCTGAAAAAAGCTTTCTTCTTCTTCTTCTTCTTCTTCTTCTTCTTCTTCTTCTTCTTCTTCTCTTTCTTCTTCTTCTTCTTCTTCTTCTTCTTCTTCTTCTTCTTCTACTTCTACTTCTACTTCTCTTCTACTTCTCTTTCTTCCTCTTCTTCTTCTTCTTCTTCTTCTTCTTCTTCTCTTCTTCTTCTTCTTCTTCTTCTTCTTCTTCTTCTTCTACTTCTACTTCTTCTTTCTTCCTCTTCTTCTTCTTCTTCTTCTTCTTCTTCTTCTTCTTCTTCTTCTTCTTCTTCTTCTTCTTCTTCTTCTTCTTCTTCTTCTTCTTCTTCTTCTCTTTTCTTCTTCTTCTTCTTCTTCTTCTTCTTCTTCTTCTTCTTCTTCTTCTTCTTCTTCTTCTTCTTCTTCTACTTCTACTTCTACTTCTACTTCTCTTTCTACTTCTACTTCTTTCTCTTCTTCTTCTACTTCTACTTCTTTCTTCTTCTTCTTCTTCTTCTTCTTCTTCTTCTTCTTCTTCTTCTCTTTCTTCCTCTTCTTCTTCTTCTTCTTCCTCTTCTTCTTCTTCTTCTTCTTCTTCTTCTTCTTCTTCTCTTTCTTCTTCTTCTTCTTCTTCTCTTTCTTCCTCTTCTTCTCTTTCTTCTTCTTCTTCTTCTTCTTCTTCTTCTTCTTCTTCTTCTTCTTCTTCTTCTTCTTCTTCTTCTTCTTCTTCTTCTTCTTCTCCTCTTCTTCCTCCTCCTCCTCTTCCTCCTCCTCCTCCTCCTCCTCCTCCTCTTCCTCCTCCTCCTCTTTTAACATCTGAATGTGAAATATCTCTGTGCATCAATCAAATCCCATGTTGTAGAAGCAGAAGAAATCCACATGTTATAGAAAATGTGTTGGAGACCATAAACAACTGTTCTACCTGGTCTACTCATTGAGTTGTACCTCTCCTCTCAGCCTAGAGCTTGTCCACAGTGCTGTTTGCCACTTAAATTTATATAGATAAAAAAGGAAAGGGAAGTAGAGAACAGTAGGAAAATGATGGACAGAAGAAGATAAAAAGGGAGCAATTAAATTAGGTCATGGAGAATCCAGGAGAACAGCAAAGAACACATTAATTTGCTAAATTATTGAATTCATGGTTCAAGATTAGGACCCTCCAACAAAGAGGAGCTGAAGAGATAGAGAAAGAATTGAAGAGACTTAATACATTTCTGCTAACTTGGTCTCAAAAGAATTTTTCCAGAATTAGTTAATGATTCAAGGAATCATCTCCACACTTGAGAGAAGTCTTCTACCCTGAGGTACACTGGAGTGTTCTGGCATTTGTGACCATTTGGGTTGGCTGTTCTACCTATCCTACAAGGGTACATGTGACAATGCACTGGCTGTGAAATCACCCATGCTCAGAGATGTCTGTAACAAAGAGCCTGAGAAAGACCAGCTTCCTTCTGGTTTGAATCCCATCTGATCTGCCTAGATTGTTAGGGGCCTTGACAAAGAACACCAATTTTTCCTATAAAAAACCAATGCCAAATGAAGAAGCAGATCCAGCTTATTTTGATCCCAGTCAGGTGACAGGACTGTAAATATTCTGATGATTAAAATTGTCAACAGCACTTCTGAGCACTCGAGGTGCTTTGACCTACACCATGGACTGATCCTTGCCCTGTTGGTCCCAGATCTTTTAAATCTCTCACCCATGAGAACATGTGTGCAGTGTTAGCTCTTTGCTCATTCCTGCAGCACTCCAGAGCTAGGATTTATTTTCAAAACTCTTCAATGAGATCTGCATCTGCATTAATTTTAAATATCTTTGCACCAAAGGGCACTTCATATTCTGACCTCAATGGATAATTTAACTACACTTACACACTTTCAATCTCTATGTGCCTTCTTTCCCCACTGCAGTGGGCATACTGTGCTCTACTTTGACATCTCTTAGGATAACTTCCCTTTCAGTAGCAAAGAAGCCATGGTCACAGAAGTAGACCATGAACAAGCTTTGTTTCCTTCATGAAACTTATCCAGAATACTGCTGTAAAATCAAATATAAAAAATATTTTGCCTCAGTCATTTTTCCAAAAATTTCTCCATCTGTAGATGGTAGAAGACATTAATTTTTTGAATTTTATTTATGGTTTGTAATGAGTAAAGGGTATCCCTCTTTCAAAAACACTCTTTCCACTCTGTTGGTTCTTCAAATCACTCCTTTGTTCCAAAATCTGTGAGACATGTCAGCCACTGTCTCAGGCTGAGGAAAATGTAGTGATTAAGAGGATTTGTGACACAGGCAGAAGTGATCTCTCATCCCTCTCCTCTACCCACCCCACAAGACACCCTCTAGATCTGCCTTCTTTGAAGGTTTTGATGGTTTTCTGCCATCCTCTGATTTGTTACCTGCACTCCCAGTTGGTCACTGTGAGCTGTTGCAAAGCAGCACAACCCTTTGAGGTCCTTGTTTTCTCCTCTGGGCTCCAGGCTCTCTGCCTGTACTGTTTGGCCCACTGTAGGTGCTGGTGGTTCCCTGTGGTGCTCACCCTTATTGAGTAGGGGAGAGTTTTACTTGAAATCTCTTTTCTTAGTGTAGCTGTGATTCCCTAACACAACCTCAGAGCTGGAGCACACCCTGCCCTCTATACAGTGTTAGTGCTTTGTGGAAGACTTCTTTTTTTTGTATCTCTCCTTCAATTTTTGTCACAGACCTATTTACTTGGTATGCACAGACACTTCCTCCCCACCTCCTCCTTTAGACTTGTCATCAAGAGGTTTGGGTACCTTCTGATAGAAACAATCTCTTTTATGCATGTATTTTTTCATATAAAATAAATAGCACTTCCATGTACAGATTCATAATAACTCGTCTTTGCCAAAAAAAAAAAAAAACCTGAAATGTCAGTTGTTCCAAAACCAAATTTAGAAATAAAAGCAACTCCTAATTATCTTCCTCTTTGATGGATTCCCTTGCTTTTGGATGCACAACAATGCATCACCATATAGCCCACTACTATACAAAGGGAATTTCATTAGAAAATGTAATTGTTCATTATGTGATAGTTCACTTTATCCTGATGCTTTCTACCTTTTGCAATTATTGAGAGCCACAGAACATGACTGAGATTTGTTTCCTCAAGTACATGAGCCCTGGTATGCTGGACCAATTAGTTCATGTCCTCAGTGCACATTTCTCTTCACAAGAAAGATGGAGCATCAGAACAGTGTGCCCATAGCATCACACTGCTGAGAGTGAGGAAGAAGAAGATTTGGATCTCTTTCCTGTGTGACCAATCAATTTTTCAGGACATTGATGGAAGAGATTTGTATTCTCTGCTTTATTTTGTCAAGTAAGAACTGTGCCTACAAATGGCCTTGGAAATGAGGATTGATGTAGTAGTTTTTTCCCACATGCTCGTATTTTGTGTCCTGAGCCAACCACAACATGCATATCAAGAACTAAAAGGATGCTGCAGCTGAAGGCCACACTATTTTCAATTAGGCCCACTAAATCAATATTGTATTTTAAAATAAATTCATTCTGACTGAAAAACAAATTGTGCACATTCACTAAGTCCAAATCTGTTAAATTGTTACCAAGTCTCAGTCACAAAGACATGTAGAGTCTGGTACTTCTTTCCAACTCCTGAAAGACTTGTGAAAAATTCCTGTTCACAAAGCATTGAAAATTAATGATATGAAAACCTAGATGTAATTTTCAGTAAGTGCACAAACTGCAGTATTTTGGAATACAGCTGTGGCAGGGTAGGTTCAAGCCTCCAGAACCCATTAGTCAAGCACTTGACCCCGTGATGGGGGAGCTGCCCACAAGGCACCTGTTTGATCCTCACAGCTGGGAGTCAACACACCCTGGTGGAGTGTTTGGCCACAAACCCCACTGGGCTCCTGCTCCTGCTCAGCTCAGTGCTCTCACTGTGCATCTCTGAAACCTATGCCTGTGCAGGTACTGTGAGAACAAGTCTTTTCCTGCTGAGACAGCATCTCTTCCAGCATCTGGTCCAGAGCAGATCTCCCATGGGCAGAAGAGCTACAGAAGATCTCCTTTGTCTTGCTTCTTCTGAGCCTTGTTTCTGTCTGGCACCTCTGGCACCCCAGGGTCTTCCCCAGCCTTGGATAGTGAGATGTCCCTGGGTCTCATCACCCTAAACCATGCCTTTGGAAGCTGCTGTTCTGCATGCACACTTCCTTGTGTAGCTATTTATGGGTTGCTTCGTGCTGCAAATATGTGCACTCACAAGTTCTGAACCCGTTCTCACACAAGGCAAGCTCTGGAAAGCAAACTGCTCATATTTTAAGGTGGTAAGAGTTAGTGTGAGAATTTGAGAGTCAAGCTGCTCATCATTTCCCAAGAAATAGGAATTCTGTATTCTGTTCTATTCACCCAGTTTCAGGGATGATCAGGTCATTTTGACTACATCTTTGCTTTTTTAAAAAAACAAGTCTGTTGCTATGCAGCTGATTGCAGCAAAGAGGCCTCACACAAGAGGATAATGAGAGCTGCAAGAAAATATCCATGAAGTATTCTGCATTAGCCCTCAGTTTTCATCAGGCTAAAATGAAAGTAAAGCTTCCTCATGTAAGCAGATCTTGTGGAAATAGAAAAGAACTGTAAGATTTGTGACTTGCTTTTCGTTACAACAACCTTGTCTTCATCTACTGTGCCTGCTAATCTCATGCTTGTTTAAACAGCTGCCAAATTCTGCCATGTTAGTCATATGGGATCTCACTGAGACAATTACCATCCTGCTCCAACAGAGGTAGAGTATGGCAAAATTCTAACATTCAGTGATTAAGTAAAACATATTGTGTTGTAGTATTTCCCCAAAGAAATTGCCTGCTGCTTCCTAGCACACTTGTGATGGATAGAAATGATTATGTTTACTGAATACTTTATGATAATAGCCTTCCTAAGGTATTACAGTTGCTTGCTTATCTGTCCCAACACTAGCAGTTATGAAAAGTAGTTCAAACATAATCAAAGTATGAGAGGGGCTCTGCAACTCTTCTAAATCATGCTGAGCTCTTGCTCTAAAATGTGATGTACTGAAGAACAGAAGTTTAGTGATCCACAAAGAGATGACTGCACACAGCAGTTTTAAAGAAATTATACCAAGTGAATGTTTGAGGTGCTGAAATCAATAACAAAGAGTTAGAGCATCCAGAATTTGTACTAGTCTGAGCTCATCAATAATCGTTACTAAATTACTAAGTTTAGTGGAAGGAGGGGGAAAAAAAGACAGCTACAAGTGCCTTATTTTCCTAAATGTCATGTACAGTTACTGTTAGTGTACTGCAAGCTCCTTGATGGCAGAATAAAAATATTTGGGGATGCTTGTTCATCATGTCCAGTATTTTGTGCGAAAAAAAGTGAAAGAATTTTGTGTTTATTTTATCTGGATTCTCCCTTGCAGAAATGGCACAGTCTTGCACAGGTCCACAGCAGTTTCTCTTACAGAAACCAGGGCACCGTTTGTTCATTCCTGTATAGTTTAATAATGAAGCCAAATTGCTTTCTCAGAATCCTTTATTCATTCTAGGTACAAAGTGAACTTCAGCATTCCCAGCAGCCTGTTATTTCTTTTTGTAACGATAATTCACTTTCCTATGTGAGTCGTTTGTCACGTGGTGGCTTGGTGGTCGTATGTATGACGTCATTTACTTGGACCTTTAGGAGTGACATCATATGTACGGCTGCTAAACTGCTGCATGGGACATCACCTAAACTGTTTTCTTCTGAAGAATTCAGTGCATTTTCAACCAATGATCACAGTAACTATTGTGAAATATTTATTTCTCCTTAATAAAGAATGTTTATGAATGAATGAGGCATTCCTTTGTTGTATAAACATCATCTATATTTCTATCTGAAGTACCTGATGAATGGATGGCAAAGGCTTTTTATTATGCATTAATGGACTCAAAACATTTAAAATTAGTTCCACATTTTGTAGGTTCAATATTTTTATAGGTAATTGCCAGGCAAAAATTAATTGACCTTAGTTTTTTGTGGCACAAAGGTGTCATTTAAGTTTTAATTTCTAAAATACATTGAAATAACAATTAAAACATAGTAGCAGAGGTGAGTCAAAATTTTTAATTCCATGAGAGCTTATACAGATACTGATATACAGATATTCATGGGACATTCCCAACCCTTCCCATCAACATGATACACACTAAGCTTTCCCTCCCATCTAGCCATATCCAAGCTCCTGCTATTTCTGAAAAGAGAAAAATGACCCAAAGATGTCTTCCTGCCCCATTTGCCTTTTTCTGACTCCTACAGTAAGGAGTGAGGAAGACTAAAACAAATAATAACATCTGACATCACAAACTGCATCAAAATTCTTGTCTGTCTGAACTGCAGGCTGGAGAAAGGCTGGATCCTCAGCCCACAGGACTGTCTTTGGGAGGTCAGGTTAAGTTCTGGATGATGAACATGGAATTCTCTTGTGCGTGGTAAAAAGCCAGTATTTCAAACAGTGATATGACTTCTCTACCTCCAGCGTCACAAAATTAATATTTCGTTTATCTGCTGAAGTAGTAATCTGATCTTAAGGCAGAAGAAAATTGTGTTCAAGCTTCCAAGGCCAGCTTTTCAAATCTAGGCAGACAAAAATGAGGAATAGCAATCAATGGAAAGAGTAGATTTAAAGGGCATATCACAGATGAACAATCCTAGTGACATACCTATGTATAGCCCCTTAATTTGATTTCACACGCAAGCTATCCAATTACATAAAAAGTGCCTGGAAAGATTTTTGGGCAATTACTTTGAAAATCTGAGTCATTGTGTTTAGTAGAAAGAAAAAGAGAAAAAAAGAAATTTTAAATAATATTTATTTTTAAAATCACTTAAGAGAATTATAAATCTAGTGTTATTATTCCTACTTTTATCCAAACTTGCTTTCATTTTACTGGAAGCCATTAAGTGATTTCCACTGATGAGTTTTAGTGATGCAACTCATCCATATTTTTAATCGGCCTGAGTGAATTCCTGGCCTAAATGTAGGCAGCAGAAATTTTGCTGGCAATTTCATCTCCTCCACAATTGCCTTGTGCAGGGGCAGTAGAATGGGCCTCCAGGTTACATGGCTGAGCACTCATACATAATTTTGTACACAACTCAAGGCATTTAATCTATCCACCACCACAGGTACTCTCTACCTCCAAGTATCAAAATATTCTCCTTAAACTGTGCACAGTAAGAGCTGACTTCTTCAGGAATTGCACACTACAAGTAATGAAACCATCTGTAAGTGTAAGGTGATGTCGCTATCTGTGGGGTCTCCTGAACTTGAGATCACCCACAACAGGACATTTAGATGGTTTAAAGTACAGGTTTTCCCAGCTTGAGCACTGAGGAGGAGTCAGGAGACACTTTTGAAGTTTCCAAGGTTGTTTATTCTTTCTTATCTAAGGAATTCCTTCTCTAACTTACAGAGATCTGTCTAGCACATCGATACAAGGCACACTGACTGCCCTCAGGGCAGGACTTAGCTTTTATACTATAAATTACGTACCTAATGTTTACAATTACTTTCCAATACATGACACTTTTATTACACTGTCCATCTTTCTCCCAAACCAATCCAGAGGTGCCATCTGGCATAAAGATGGATGGTGTGAAGAAAAAGAAAGAAAAGACATACCACGCCCAAAATCCTCCATCTTAACTTTAAACCCCCTAACATAAACATTTCTACAAATTCACTTTTCTACCTTCTAACAATCTAATTTATACTCTACTTATTTTTTGTGACTTGCAATATTTCCTGCAGTGTTGGTAATTTTTCCCAGGGAGTAAAGTCCATTCCACAGGGGTCTTGGGTACTGTGCCAAGGCCTCTAAAACCCCTGCCTGGGGGTCTCGAGGCATCCAGGGAAGCCAAGGGAACATCCTGGACTCCCACAAGGTGACTTTGGTGTCCGAATTGTACTTCACCCCTCAAAACCAACATTCCACACATGGATGTATGTTGCATTTTAGGCTATAGGTGAGTGGCAAAAAGGATAACGCAACACAATTCCTCGTGCAATGGAGAAGCAAAAGAGAGAGAGAGAGCTTTATTTAAAGAAACACTACACATATAGGGTAGCACATGAAAAACAAAATAGAAAAAGACTCACTGTTCCAAGAAGGCAACACCTCTTTGAAAACATACCTATCACGAGACACACGGCTCTCACACACCATGCAGGTGCATAATCATTGTTATAACTTCTTGTCCTTGTGAAGGCTGAGAAACTCAAGGCTTCAAGGCTGCCTTTTCCCTGGTTCCCAGCAGCATCCAACAACAGATGTGTTCCCAAACTGGCCCAGAATCACAGAGAAATTATCAAGACGAAAGGCATTGCCACACAAGTCCTGCTTGTGACGAAACTGTTATTTCTGTCTTGAATGCAAACAGCTTGGAACTGAGGAATTACTCAAAATTGGAAAAATTAGAGTGCAGTATCTACTAATCACTTCAGAAAAGCACCAGAGCCTGTGTCATGGACATGGACACGAGGAGCTAAGACAAAGCTGAGGTTGTCTGAAGAACCTCATTTGCACTTTCTTGTGCTGGGTTTAGGATTTTGCTTGGCTAGTTTTTAAATGGTTCTTGGGGGTTTCAGCTGCTCCCCTTAGTCTTTTTAAAATTAAGGGATCTGTGATGTTTGGCTTTGCTTCTGTATTTCCTGTTCTGACTTTCAAGATACTTAATTTTTCACTTGGATGGCCAGATGAAATATTCCAAACGGCTTCATTGTCCATATCTTCAGGGAGCAGGGAAGGGGGTTGTGTGTGATGGATACATACATCTACAATTTATATAAAACTATCTCTGCCTGAAAATATTTTCATTCTTATTCCTCCTATTTTATTTCAAGCACCTACTTAAGTACAGTAAGATTGACTGCCTCCATATCCTCCAGCTAGCAGGTGTATACAGTTGAAAATGTCTGTGTCAAAAGAGTGAGATGAGATTAGAAAAACATAATTTATTTGATATAAGAGTAAAAAAGATTAAACTGACATGATTTGGCACAGAAGTATCAAGATAAAAGTAATAGTTTTTTTTTTTTTCCAATGAAGTCACACATATTGTGGTTTTGCCATGTATTTTACCAAGATGTTTTAGTGTGAAAATGGGGGTAAAAGGTAAGATATTGATGGACTACAATTGCCTGTGATATGAAACAAAAAAAGGGCAGCAAAATGTAAGAAGTAAGCTGATATTTGAGCTTTCAAACTTGCCATGTTTTCAGTTCAAATAACTACAAATGCATGCCTAAGAATCTCTGTATTAGCATTTGCTGCTAAAAAGGTCAAGTTTGTGTGTTTATGAGAGTCCTAGATATTGAAACAGCCTGCAAATGCATCTGAATGTGTTTGTGATGACTTTAGTACCATTTAGTATAGGGGGAAATAGAGGGTCATGCTAGGAAAGTTCTACAGCAATATTGCTTTTGAGCAGGGAAGCAGAGTAGCTCATCTTTTACTATCACCTTCAAGCAGAGAAGAGTCATGATACAGGATTGAGGCAGAACAGAACAAACTAAAGCTCCACACTTTCATTTCTGCTCGCAGACTTCGTCTGTACAAGAGAGAGAGGGAAGAAGGGATGGAGGGAAGGAGTGGTGGGAGTGATGGATGGATGGATGATGGATGAACGGATAGATGGATGGATGGATGGATGGATGGATGGATGGATGATGGATGAACGGATATATGGATGGATGGAATGGATGATGGATGGATGGATGGAATGGATGATGGATGGATGGATGGATGATGGATGGATGGATGGATGGATGGATGGATGGATGGATGGATTGATGGATGGATCGATGATGGATGGATGGATGGATGGATGGATGGATGGATGGATTGATGGATAGATGATGGATGAACGGATATATGGATGGATGGATGGATGGATGGATGGATGGATGGATGGATGGATTGATGGATGGATGGATAGATGGATGGATGGATGGATGATGGATGGATGGATGGATGGATGATGGATGGATGGGATGGATGGATGGATGGATGGATGGATGGATGGATGGATGGATGGATGGATGGATAGATGATGGATGGATGGATGGATGGATGGATGATGGATGGATGGATGATGGATGGATGGATGGATGGATGGAGGATGGATGATGATGGATGGATGGATGATGATGGATGGATGGATGATGATGGATGGATGGATGGATGATGGATGGATGGATGATGAATGGATGGATGATGGATGGATGGATGGATGGATGGATGGATGGATGGATGGATGATGATGGATGATGGATGATGAATGGATGGATGGATGGATGGATGGATGGATGGATGGATGGATGATGGATGGATGGATGGATGGATGAATGGATGGATGATGGATGGATGGATGGATGGATGGATGGATGGATGGATGGATGATGGATGGATGGATGGATGGATGGATGGATGGATGGATGGATGGATGACGGATGGATGGATGGATGGATGATGGATGGATGATGGATAGATGAATGGATGGATGGATGGATGGATGGATGGATGGATGGATGATGGATGGATGGATGGATGGATGATGGATGGATGATGGATGGATGGATGGATGATGGATGGATGGATGGATGGATGGATGAATGGATGGATGATGGATGGATGGATGGATGACGGATGGATGGATGGATGGATGGATGATGGATGGATGATGGATGGATGGATGGATGGATGGATGGATGGATGGATGGATGGATGGATGATGGATTAAGGCAGGCAAAAGAACATATTAGACCTCTCCATTGCCTTCCAGAGGCAATGATCCTTTCTTTTAACCTTCAGGTGGCTCAGAATGGGATAATTCAGGAGATGCTACTAGATCGAAGAAGACCTTGCTATTTAGACTATCGAATTTAGGGAGTCTGCTTAGGTGCTTAATTACGAGCTGAGGTCAGATATCAAGGTTTATACTCTAGCCTGTGTTTCTTTTACCTTAACAGTTGCAGAAGCTCAAAGCAGGTAACATAAAACATGAAATAATGCTTTCAAAGCAAAGGCTGTGGCATTGAGGTATTTGGTCTGCACTTTCTAGAGTTAAATCAGTGTAAGTGAGCAGAAATACAAGGATGTAACTTTGGGAAGACAGAAAGTTCTCTTGCAGACTCTAATTAAATGAAAATATTTTGAAGACTTCATCAAGTATTTAATGACCTTCTTTTCACTAAGCAAAATGACTCAGTTAAAATCTTATGTTTTCATGAGGTGAACAAAATTCAGAATTTACTTTGTAAGTAGTACGAGGCCCATAATAATGATAAACATATATGTAAATAAAAGGCCTTTTAAGAATGCATAATAGAAATTTCTGGTCCTCGCTTTTTTTTTTTTATTTAATCCTCTTTGTTTATTAAGTTGTACTAACAGCTTTTCCTTTCCATACAGAGAATTGTTCCAAGTCTTTCTTCTACTGTAAATTATACTGATCCTACATTAGAGCCTGTAGTAACTGAAAATTCAGTCATACGGCAGAAGATAATAGATTCACAGTTCAAATGTTATGAGAGGATGAACAGAGCTCCTCCATACAAGAAAAAAGGTAAAAAAGAGATTTTTAAAAAATCTATGTTTTGCCATATATGGTAACATAACTAACTATTATGAAATATTGTCTTCTCTATACTAACTCATAGTCTTCCTCAGGATGCAGTTTCCTTTCCACAAGCAGTAATCAAATTCATTTACTTAGCATCCTTCTAAGTACAAAGAAAGGAAAAAGCCTGGAAAGAGCCCAGGGAATGAACAGCTCTTCCTTTCTCTGTCACTTACATTTCTGGCTCAATGCTTTGCTGCTTAAATCTCTCTTGTTCTTGCTTGGCAAATAGCATTTTCCTGAACCTCTCAGCAAGCTCACACCTGATTGTGTATCTTAAATATAACTGGTGTTCTCTCTGCTCCACTCACTGTTTCAATTTTTTGCCATTTGTGTATTGGCTGCTGGGTGTCATGCTCTGTACCAGCACAAGTTCCATGTATTCTAAATTCAGCCACAACAACAGGATAAAAAGATTTGCAAAACACTGAGGTCTATAAAAGAGGTTTATAAAACATATTTACTGAATATGAGGCATATATGAAGATTAATAAAAAGGAAAATTACAAATAATAGTGATGCTGCAATTGCGTAATATAAAGCAGAATTTCTGTTTGGGACTGAGAGTTCTGGTCACTTTTTCTCTCAGAAGATATGAATGGAGATATGAGGAGCTAAAGAAAAAAATACCACAGGTAGTGTGAGACTTATGCAAGTAAACAACAGATACTGAGGACATATTTTAAAAAGAAAATATATTTTAAAGAACTAACAAAAATACCCAACCTAATAGCAGTGCTTGAGATAACGTGGGATCTTTTGTAATACAAGAATGACATTTCTACAGCTCTTTATCTTAAAAAAATTTACTGAGCTCTATAAGACTCAAAAAATAGTTAGATGTTAAGATAATTAGGTCTTGATGCAGAAATATTTGGGAACGAATATAGAGACTCCCACTTCTTAAAATAGGTTTTAATTCAGGTGAATAATGGGGGATACCCATGAGCATTTAAACAGGGTTGTTGGATAGAAGGAATGATGTTTCAGGCATAAATAAACCTTTTAGTTGCTGGACTTGTGGGGGAAATATCTTTCTGTTTCTTGTTAGATTACTCTTTTAGTCTCCAGCTCTATAAACACCTGATTTTTGCATCCATTGACAGTAACCACTGGATTCACCTTTCTTTTGCTCATTGCTTGTGTGGTAAGTTGCAAAGGGCAGATTTTCCAGCGTGAGGTGGGAATTCATATCTATCAAGGCATGAATTCCTAGCAGTGCTCTCAAGGGCAGTGTTGTCACAGGTGAACAGTAGGAAAGTTCTTGCATTCCTTCAGCTGGCAGCTAGATTGAAGTGATGCCAGTTCATAACAACATACACTTAATTCATTTATAGCTCAGAATAAAGATAATGGGTGGCTACAGAATGGTGCCAGCACCACTGAAGCTGTGTTCTGAACTGAAGACATAATAAAATGAGGAGCTCAGGCACATGGAAACACATGACCACCCCTCCAGAACAACACAGTGTATGTATATATGTGTGTGTGTATATATATATGCATAGATAGAGAGAGACAGATATAGATAAATGTGTGCATATATATATATATATATATATATATATATATATCTATCTATCTATCTCCTGATAACTACCTCGGAAGACAAGCCCCTGATGCGCAGATTGACCTGATTTTTTTTCTTTATCAGGCAAAAGATTTAAAGGTTTAAAACTAGATATTCCCTCCAACTCCATTTGGCACTACTTTTCAAAAACAAGCTCAAGTTGCGATAATTTCCTACTCTTATTTTTCTTTGATATTACAAAAAATAATCCTAAAAGATTTTCAGATACATTTCAAAGACACAGAAGAACATGACAATGCCTGAAAGAAAGATAACAAACTGCTGATATGATGATGGGTTAACTAAGTGAACAAGTAACATTAGCACATTTAACTTGAAAACTGGAAAATATATGTGCTACATAAATATATAAAACATATATATTTTAATATAAAGTATATTTTATGAGTATATAAAATCTTAACTAATTAAGTGAAAGTGTACATGAAAATTTATTTTCTGAACAAGATCCAGAAAAAATTAATTTTGAAATTTTTATGCTTTTTATTTTTAGTCAACATCTACTTGACTTACAAACAGTTATTGGTGCAAATTGAAATAATTTGGATGTCTTTTAAGAGCTTTCTTGCTTCAGTAAGAAAGCTTATCTGTGGATAATTTCAAAAGCTCTAGAAGCAACTAACTACCCATATGTTAATAACTTTCAGGGGTTATTAGTTGCCTTCTATTACAAATTTTTCAAAAACAACCTCCATTTTAATACTTGCTCAGGACCAGAGTAAAAAAAACAAGTTAAGATGTATCTTCACTCTTCTATTTCTTTAACCTGATGGTCTTGGTGATAAACATTTTTTCCCCAACACAAACTGGTTTTGAATGGAAAATAACCAGGAAGTGTAGGGGGGGTTTAATGTGTTGCTGGTATAAACACACAGTGAGTCATGTCCACACGTGCTGTTGTGTGTTACAGCAAGCAGTCTTAGAGCACAGTTTCTGAGGACCATGGAATGTACAATCTGTGTAGTGGGGATCTGCAATGAGCTGTGTTCTGCCTCCCAGCATTGCTGATTTTGGGGGCTGGGAGCATCCCACAGCCTTCCCAGAAGGGGCATGACAAGGACAGGATCACAGCACTCCTGCCTGAACAGCATCAGCAGGCAGGCTCTGCCTCTTACAGACCAGTCTTGCACCTGCCTCACTGGATTTGTAGCTACATCACTCATCTCTGGTGTTGAGCAAGGCAACAGCTTTACAGGGACCTGTCTGCAAATGTTGCTTTTAGCTGGGATGTCTCCACAAATGTTTCCTACCTTCACATTCTGAATGCCTGATTTTCAGACCTGCTGAGCAGCAAAAGCTGAAGTGAAAAGTGGGTGTCTCACAGGTGTTTGGGTACCACTAATGCTTAGAGCTGACAGAAAGAGGATCAAGAAGAGAAGTTTGTAGGGTTGGAGCCTACATTCAAAATTCAGTTCAACATGCTTTAACATGTAATTTTCTGGTAAAATGGACACCACTAACATCAGGTCAGCAAAAACAAGTACCTTGTAGCACCTGAATGCCACTCTAAGTGTAACAATAACAAAAGGGTGTACTACAAAAAGAAAACTTGATTGTCTGCAGGCAGCAATATTCCATGAGAGGCTGGAACAGAGCAGTTCAGGAGGGACTTTTTTGTGGAATTAACTCTTGCAATCTTCTTAAATATCCAGGTCTGTTCTGCAACCGAACATGGGATGGCTGGTTGTGCTGGGATGACACACCTGCTGGAAGGCTCACTGCTCAGAATTGTCCAGATTATTTTCCAGACTTTGATCCAACTGGTACAGTATTTCTTTTTGTCATTTTATCTTCCAGAGGATGTCTTCAGAACATTTGTGCCATTGAGTGGATGTTTTCAATCCAGTGGCATTTTTGCAGCTCTGTGAAATCTCAGAAAGTTTGGTTGAAATTAAAACACATCAAGTTTTCGGTTCCATAATTTACATATTTTCATTTTTAAAATATTTTATATGTATTTATATCTATGGAAATACAACCCATGGATTTATGTAACCCAATTTATGAAAATGTCAGCTTCTGAATTACAGTATCACCTCATTCTAAGTTTTTATAATGGAGAGAAGATGTTTATGTGCCTGAAATATCTACCAGTATGTTCTTTGTTCATTTTTTATTTTAAAATATAATTTTGTGAAAGAAGATGAGCAGAAATTAGTTCTTTCAGTCTCTGAGTTTCAGTTCTTAGCTGAGTTCTTCATACAAATACTAGAAGCAGACTGAGAGAAGTAATTGGAGAATGTTTAAAGGGAAAAATGAAAAATCAATGGAAGCATTTCTAAATAAATGTGAGGAAATAATAGACACAAGTTTAACACTGCAAGAAGTACAGTTTGAAGAGAGACAATTATGTGTTCCATGCTCAGGACGTGTTGCTTATAGGTGGTGCTTGATGCCACAGTCTGCTAAATTCCACATAGTCACAATGCACCAACTGCAACTAAAATCTGTGGAATAAACATTTGGGAGGGAGAGTGCACAAATCTGAAAATTTTCAACAAGCTTAACCCAAAATACACATGCCCAATTGGAAATGAAGGAAAGAGACCATTGCATAGCTGTGAGTTAATTATCCAGCACCATTAGCTAAAATTGTTGATTTTCTTGAGCTTATTGCTTATTTAGAAACTGAGGACTTTCCAGGTTGGATTGAACCCCGTATACATTTTGCTGAATCCCATTTACAGCCAGATTGATTTTTATTTCTGTTCTTCATAAATCAAGCTGTCCATAACTACAGAACTCACACAGCAAGTTGAAAACTTCCAATGTCAGACCCAGTCTGACCTCCATTCAATCTTTGTTGAAGGAACACCCCTCTTTCTAGTGGAAGTAGGCATTGGACAGGATGGATTGAAGGAAATCTGTTTGCTCAGGAATCCTGTGTTGCATTTTAGGCTACAGGTGAGCAGCAAAAAGGATAATTCAGCATAGTTCCTTGTGCAATGGAGAAGTAAAAGAGAAGAGAGAGCTTTATTTTAAAAAACACTACACTATATAGGGTAGTGAGTGCAAAACAAAATAGAGAAGGCTCTTTGGTCCAAGATGGCAACACCTCTTTGAAAACATACTTTCTGCAAAATATCACAAGACACTCACACAGCTCTCACACACCCTGCAGGTGCATAATCATTGTTATAATTCCTTGTCCTTGAGCAGGCTAAGAAAGGCAAGGCTTCAAGGCTGCTTTTTCTCTGGTTCCCAGTAGTATCCAACGACAATCCTGTGCTTGGAAAGTGAGCTCATGGGACAAGGTCACTCTCCACTTCCTGTGAAAACACCCTGAGACCTACCCAGCAAATTTACAGCAATTTACTTCCCTGAGACAGACAATGGGCACCAAATCACAAGGTCTTGTCTTTCTTGCCCTTTCTTCACAAAACTTGACCTCTTTTCTGTACAGTGTCATTGCTTTCAAGGAGGAGTCTTGGAGCAGGGTCATGTTCATGGCTTGTCACTGGACCACCTGGGGACAGCAGGCTGAGAAGCTGAGACCCTCATCTGCAGGACTGCCTTTCACTCAGGTGTCCCTCTCTGTGGACCAGTGCTTCCACCATTAGACTTTTGCACAAAATATTCCAAAATATTCCAAAAGAGCATTTTAGAAGAACTGGCCAAACTTGGTTCAGTTTCCAGGCAGAAGTGCCCACATTCAGGAGAGAGCCCAAGGCTCTGGATCCTGGCTTTGCAAGCTTTTTCCTGCATGCATGTTAGAAGTGCCTCTAGGATAAAGTCTGTACCTTCTGCTTCAGACCCCATTTTACTAATGATATCCTTCCCACACAGCAACAGCCCTCTTTATGAGTAGGAAGATTTACAAGTCTTTTCCTTTCCTGGCTTCCATGGTTTTTAAGGAAGAAAAATAATATGTGGCACTAACCATCCTAATTTATGTATAACTCCATGCAATGCTCAGCTTGTACCTTTAGAAGGTGGGTGTTGGGCAGCCTTGTGATCACAGAAGTTTCCCCATGACTAAAGCTCCTCATCCTTCATAGCTGGGGGTGATTTCAGAGCCACTCTCCTACTAGCTCCCCAGACACCTATTCTCAGCTTTTCCTCTTGTCAGTCTCCAGTGACTTGGTCTGGACTAATTGCTCTGCCACAACAGCTTTCTTCAAAGTAACACTTGAAGCCATCCATGGAGAAGCATCTCATTCCACTTACTTATGCTTATTAATGCCAAGGCCTGTGGCTCGTACACTAATTGCAAATCACTGCTTAATGTACAAATGCTTGTCATAAAGTCTGGTCCACAGTGTATGCATACTCCAGTTACTCTTCCTGGCAAGATTTAAAAGTCGAAAATTGGGAATTTTTTAGTATTCTTGTTCTTTGTATACAGCTGTGAGAAGAAAAGCCTCCTCCAGTAATTAATTTCCTATTGTTCTCCTGC
Source organism: Muscicapa striata striata (assembly GCA_030060385.1). Lineage (NCBI taxonomy): Eukaryota > Metazoa > Chordata > Aves > Passeriformes > Muscicapidae > Muscicapa > Muscicapa striata. The sequence continues at coordinate 1,002,930 of JAREIS010000097.1, read as the reverse complement.
TGTCTTCTTTAGGAACAATACCTGTGTTGTTCTGGACCCAGTATTTTCCTCTGGCACATTTCTCCTCATCAGCACCTCTGTCAGCCTCTTTCCCTGCACCCTGATCAGTCAACCCTGTTTCCCAGTTTTGGCAGCAGCTCAGGATCTCCTGGTTGAGCCAGAGCTGCTTTCCTAGAATAGCTGTTGAGTAACCCAGCAAGTGTTACAGATGTGGCATCAAACCAGTGGGTAATCAGCCTTAGCTTTACAGGTGGCTGGTTGTCACACAGAGGCTTAGTAAAGCAGGAGGGAGACAAGAAATAAGAGGGGTGTCTACAAGTCTGTCAACTGTTAATGAAAGTGGCTGCCACTAACAGGTGGCCAAAAGCACAGACTGAACAGTCCTGAGAAGTCTGTCAGGTTTTGTGTCACAAGTCATTATTTCCTTTGGTACCTTATTCATGTTAAACAAAATACAGCCAACTTTTCTGCTGAGACACAGAAACTTTGTCCTAAAAAATAGCAATTTTCCATGATGAAAACTGTAGTGACTGCAGATTTCCTCCCCATTGAGTCTCTGGCCTCAGTATGTATTTTAGGCAAGCAAGTAACCCCATGGATTTCTAAAACAAGTATTTCATGCCGTGCTTCTTTTGGGCTGCACTAAGATCTGTAGAACCACTGTGTATCACCTAATTGATGGTTGTATCATGTGATTTAGAGTCCATGTCATAAAATAATGCCTTTCCTCTATATTTTTGCTTTGATACTTATATCAACCATCATTGGAAAAGTGACGAATTATCATCAGCATAGCATCAAATCCTCCTCCCATCTGTGTCTGTGGGTGCCAAATACCAGCCCTCTGTGTTTGATCCCCAACAACATTCAGCACAGATGCCAAGAAATTGATAGAGTATGTTAGAAAGTAAACAAGGTGAAGTCGTATTCTGAAGAAAAGAACACAGAAACAAAGTGAAGGAGAACATGCTCAGTGCTCTGTTCATTTTCTGTCTGGCAACTTCACAGTTAGCTACCAAGTGTAGTCCCACTTATTTCACTGAACTTAGATCAGTTCTTACTAAACAGGAATCTGTGTTCTGAAAGAAACAATCTCTTTCTCACAGTGCACATCATGCACAGTGTGATAATGCATAAAAACAAATCAATTTGGCTGGAAAACATAACAAGACCTACTGCTTTAATGCCAGTGACAGCAGGAAATTCATTGTCTCATCCACTTCTGGCTGTGAAGCTCTGAGCAGGGCTATTTTATATGCTCCTATTCAGGCAACATGCAATTCTCTTAAATTTTACTTTATATTAATATTTTAGACAGGTTAATCTTTGGTATAATCTGCCTGAAATGGTTCCAGGTCACACTGAAATTGGTGGGAGCTCAGTTTTTGAGGAATTCAATATGTAATTCATGCTGGCAATATTCTTACAAATGGAAGAAAAGACAATACATTGTGGATATAATGGCCTTCTAGCAGGGCAGGTTGTTGAGGGCAGCAGGAGAAGCTGAACCTTGCCCTGTGCCACCTGTGGGCCCTTGGGTTTGTGGCAGAGGAGTCTTTTATTGCCCACCTCACTGTCCCAGTACAGTGCCTTTAGTCAGGATTATTTTGGTGCAGTCATATAGCAAGGCAACCAAATGTGGAAGTTTTCTGTGGCAGACAACCCTTTTTATCTCAGTTTCACTCTCTTTACTTTTTGGCAGTGTTTAAGAGCAGTATCCACCCTCTCTGTGAACCAAAGGTGCATTTAGCAAAACTCCCCTCAGTTCTCTGCTCTGTTGGATTTCTGTCTTTAGTTCCCTTTTGTAAGCTATTACTCATAACACTGCATGTAGTTCCAGGAGCAGAGTTTCTCGAAATGCAATTTGGAAGCAAATCCATATACATCCATAAGCAATTAGATGATTATTAATCAGATGATGATTAATGTGTTGTTGCCTCTTACAACTGAAGAACATGCCTTCCTGCTCTGACACTGGGAGAGTCCTTCTCTTGCTGCCACAAAATCCAAATTCTGGCTGAATTTAACTAAAATAGACAGTTCTGGATTTCTGCTGGTCCTATCCTCCTGTCTTAAAGTAATATATTTTAGACAATTATAAAAAGACAAATATGAATTCTTTGTCCAGCTGCTTCCTTTCTCCTTACCCTTCTGTGTATTTCTGTCCTGCTCCTCAGCAAGTTTGACAGCTGTGTTTTAAAAATCAGTTCCCATCTTCATACTGCCCAATATGACTATTACACAGATTCTAGTTCTGCTGACTAAGACACTCTGAAGACAGTGATAATCCTTCATTTACTAGGACAATGGAATTGAAGTTTTCTAGAGTCTCCACTGCATTATATGAGAATATTTTTTTCATTTTTGAGAAAGTTTCTTCCAGAATATTTTACCAAATATGTAAATAAATCAGATTTGCAACATCAATTACTCTTTCATCTGCAAAACTAAGCACTGCACAGGTCTATCCAAACAATGACAAAGAATCCAGTGTCTGGTATGTGCTGAGCATGACTGCAACAGGGGATAACTTCTTTCTTCTTCTATTTTGAAACTCAGCAATAAACTAAAAACTGATGTTGGCTCCTTTAATGTGCTAGCTATAGCTCTGGTCTAATTGTGAAAAACCTGATCGATAGAGCTATCATGTTGTTCCAGAGATATTAAGATATTTGTAACATACAGATGACTGAGGGATTTCTAATGAGCATATGATTCATCAAACATAATAAGTGGCACAAACAATACACATGCAAATAACTGCTACTGGTTAATCTTTCAAGACACTTCACTGCACCCACGAAAATTCCCTTGTGGATGAGATTGCTCTCATCCATTTTGCCCAGACAGCTCTTGAAGTGTCTGTCTCTCTCAGTTAACTGCAGAGATTCTGCACAACTGCCTAGGAATTATGTAACTTTAAGGTTCCTACAGTCAGGTGAGATCAGTCCAATGTGATGTCACTGTTGAATAATACAATGCCCAAGTGGTGCCCCATCCAAGCTGATAGGGTATAGACAGAGCCCAAAAAATTAGTGTTCACACAGTATTTTAATAATCTCAATCCGTTTTGCCCTGCTAGTGTTGCCTTACCCATCCTTGCATGTGTGTATTTTTTCAGACTTTACCATATTCTGCTGCTTAGCACAAAAAACCAACACATGCCAAGGTTCAACATCCCCCACCTGCTACTGGGCCACTCTAGAAAACTTGCAGTAGAACAGTGGTTGGATTGCAGCTTTGTTTCTGTATAAAAGAATATATTTAGAAGAGGTTTGATCAGTTTGAGCTACTGGGATGGACAGTAAAAAGTACTTATTTCCTAGTTACATATTCTCGCGTCACAGCAAGAAATCCATGGAACATTGGCACTTTCAGAGTAGGATCAGCTGTTTGTAGGATCAGTGTTTGTCTGGCTTTAAGGAAGAATATGAGGCAAAAGGTTTGTCTCTAACTTAAAGAGGCCACATTATGCTCTGGCAGAGAGCCTACCTAGGCTGTACTGGGGTGCAGAGATGATGGATGACATTGCTGTACGTACTCTGCATCAGATTAACCAAAGCCGTGCACTCTGCAGAGTGCATGGATAATCAGTGCAACACTTGCACACTGTGTTCCATGGTAACATAACCATTAATCTTTCATCTGTGACTGAAAACTTTTTCCAGCTTTCAATAGCATCTGGCAATGAGTAAAAGGGAACACTGCTACATGGGCAGTCTGAGATTATCTCCAAGCTGCAGCCATGTGAGGCTGAAATAACATGTACTGTTCCTCTTGGTATTGCTGATGCACGTATTGATTTTTAACAAGTCCCCCAAAACAATCCACAAGAATATGCTGTGTTCTACAGGATTATCTTTTTTTTTTTTTTCTTTTTCTGCAAGGGCATTATTATATAAAGTGTGGTTCTTGTCAGAGTAAAATAACTCGATCTATTCTATCCTTATCTTACCCATATGATCAGTTCCTTTCTTTAGGCTTTAAGAATATGAATCTTACCATTTAATAGAACCATTAATCACCAGATTAAGAAAAGCAAGTGGGAATGTTAGCCACAAAAAATGGAAATATGTATGTTCAAATGGCTAATGGCTATGGGCTCTGTAAAAGTGTATTGACTGGAAATGGTAATAATCTAAGTACAAAGCCAATAAAATTATAGAGCTAGAAAAGACAAAGCAAATTCAAGACAGACTTTTCAGACTATTTTAAAAGTCAGTCTTAACATGTTTTGCGTAAGTCTCTGTGTCTCTAGCTAGGGGAACATAAAATAATTATTTATTCTTTTATAAGTTAATGATCTTATCCTGTCTTTGTCACTTGGGTAAACATTCCAGTGACTCCCACGTGGCTAATGCTTGAGGGAAGACCAAGGGAACTGGTCCAAAACTTGACTGCTGATTAGGAGTAACCATCAGACCTCAGCATCCAGGGTGTCTCTGGCAGGGGGAACACAGACACAGCACACACCTGCAGCTCCAGGCATCACAGAATCACACAAAAACACAGCATAGCTCAGTTGGAAAAGGCCTCCAAGATCATCAAGCCCAACACATGCCCTAACACCTCAACTAGACCACACCTAGTGCCACATCCAGTCTTTTTTAAACACATCCAGGGATGGTGTCTCCACTACCTCCCCAGGCAAACCATTCCAATACTTTATTATTCTTTCTGTGAAAAACTTCTTCCTAATATCTTCTATATATCCAGCCTTCATCTCCCTTGGCACAGTTTGTGTCCTCTGGCATCCTGCAGAGCTGTGCACTGCTGAAGCCCCACTGTGCCCCCAGCACAGCAGAAGGACGTGCAGAGGAGCAGGAGCCAGGACAGTGATCCATATGGCAGGGCTTTCAGGAGGGATGCCAGAGCCACCTGTGGAGGAGCCAGCACAGAGACACCTGTGTAAAGGCCAAAGAACATCAGATTATTTAAACAGAAAACTCTGCAGCCAACCTAAATTAAACTGGACACGTGGGACCAGTGCCAAAATGCTTCTGAGGCTGCTTGTCTCTGTGCCTGCATGCTGTGCAGACCCCAAGGAGAGCAATGCTCCAGGTCTGCACGTCAGGATTCCACGAGTGGGGAGGCTGGGTGAGGCTTTTCCACTGCTCTGCACAGAGGACTGCACTGGGGCTGTTGGCTTTATACACCCAGACTCTGTCTCATACACTACTGACTGCCCTTTATCTACACAGTATTTTTAACTCATTTAACCCTGGTACTTGAAACCCTGCACACTTCCTACAGGTCTGGCATCAGCACCTGTGGTTATTTTCTCTTCCATAAGCTTCTGTCAACAGCCTCTTTAAATGGATCATTATCAGCTAAATACTGCATCTGAATGAAGGCTGAGATATATACCCTTGTGGGTGTAGTGCAAAAGGAGACAGCTAAACAAGTTTACCACCAGATAAGTCTCAGAAAAAAACAAAACAACATGATGCAAAGATGTATATTAATTACACAGGTTGAAAATCATTTGGATTTTATTACACAGGCATTTTATTCCCAAACAAAGAAGTTCTTTTAGATGGGTTTTTTAATTCGTAATATGCCTATGTTAAAATAACTTTTATTGCAATTTTTTGTCAGAGAGGGCTTCAAAATATTGTGATGAAACTGGAAATTGGTTTCGCCATCCTGAGAGCAACCGAACTTGGTCCAACTACACCCTGTGCAACTCTTTCACCTCTGAAAAATTGAAGGTATGCTGAAGTTAAAGAGGCTGGGGTTGTTTGGCAGTGTTTTGGGCTGGACTAGCAATAATACATGTGAGAGACACCAGGATAGCCCTATCTTTCAGCTTTATTTGTTGCACAAGATTCAAATAACATTGTTCTTGTGATTTTAGCTTATCCTAATTATTTAATGAGTGCTCAGACCTCAATATTGGTTTGCTATGGGGTGGATAATTTAGTGGTAATTAATGTGACAAGTTTTGCAGTATTTTTCAGATGTATTTTTAATTCCTATGATTTTCCCTGGTTGACCAACAGTTAGAAAATAATCTTTTAGAGTCACAATTTTGCTCTCTGCAGTAATAATATTCCAAGGTGTCTTCTCTGCAGGGCTAGTGATATTAATGTAAATCAAAATTAGTTTTCTTAAGCAAAGAATATTACCCTATACTCACACTCTTTGAAAATAAATATTTATGAAGAGACCATTAATCCAGAAAATCTTACAAGCATGAACACATTTAACTTTGACTTTTAGTGAAGAAATTGAGACCATTTACAATAATTAATTAAGCATTTGCATCAATATTTCCAAAATCAAGGTGCTCAACTGAAAGAGAAGTACTAAATCTAAAAGCACCAAAAGAAATAAGGAGAGAGAAATCTGAGAAAAGCTTTAAAAATTCAGTTAGGGAAGCTCATAAAAATAAATACATTTCTCAAATGCAAGTGGAGCTCCAGGAAAATCTGATTACAGATTTGTGACAGAATAATTTGTGACTATTGGAATAGTGGAAGGAAAATATTCAAGTAGTGATTTGATTTGGGGTTTGTGTTGGAGGACCTCTTCTTACTCAGCTAGAAAGCAGTATGCAGATATATTTAGTAGTAACTCAGCCCAAAGGGCCTTGGAAAAGTATGTTGGACTAGGCAGGAGGTGAATTCTAAAGGTTTTTGCAGCATGATAAACCGTCATGTTAAAATGAGACTCATCTATGTGACAAGGCAAGAATAATAGTAACAATATGAGCTTACAGAGGCATTACGTGGAAGCACCATAAATATATATTTTTTCCAGATGTTGGCACATGTAAGGAGGCCAAAAATGTGGTTCTGTTACCTATTATCCATGCCTTCCAGAAGAAGAATTTTGAGCATCATTCACACAGAGAACAGATAGAATACATAGGAAAATTATGTGCACATCATGATTTTTCTGAAACGAAAAGTTATGGAAAGTGCAGAAAGAATATATCTTTATAGAAATGCCAAGTTAGATTATGACCTTTAAACCAAGTCTTCAGTAAACAGAAATATGCTTCATTTGTAGACTATTTCCACTTACCTACACATAATATAATTAACTGAGTCAAAGACATCACTCTTAGATAATTCTCTTTCCTCAAGTGAAGAATTCTAGAGGAACAAGGAAGAATTTAAGTATTCTAAATCCAGGATAAAAAAATCTGAACCAACAAAAAATGTAATGAGTCATCATGTTATATAAGTCCTATGTGTCAGAAGGACAGGACAGGTGGCCAGTTCAAGGAATGCAGAAATTAGTAAAAGTGCTCATTATTTGTTTGAAGATAACTGAAAATACCAATATGCTATACTTTTGAGACAGATAACTGAAAAATAAAATATAGCCAGTTCTTGAAAATAGGATGATAGACCATATGCTTTCTTAGGTGACATTTCAGTCCATTTTGATCTGTCATCATTGTTACATATGAAAGGCTTTTTTATGCATTTGGCATAGTAAATTTGAAGGATGCAATCAAAAAAGCAGTTGCTGATTCCCAAATACACGGATACTTTATCACTTGAGAACAGAAAGATAGATCAAATAATCAGGAATCCTCCAGGGTGTACATAAACTTGCATGTAGCTCTCTGGAGATCTCTCCTACTTCTAGCTATTTCAGGCTATAGGTTGCATAAAACATAGGTAGAAAAAATATTTTTTAAGAAGTCATATGTAAATTAAATTCAGGCTTTAGGAATATATCCTTTTAATGCCATGAAAAACACAATCAGTGTAGTATGAAGTGGAACAAATGTCACATATACACAGGTAAACCTCTCCCACCACTCTGTATTGGAAAAAGTTGTTTCATCTTCTCCACACTCAGGTCTGGCCTCTCTGGGATTGCTGGTGCTCTCAGAACAAGCATTTGTGCTCACTAACAATGCAGTGATAAGTCTTTGTGAAGGAGAACTAGGAGACCTAGGGTATTTTCAGTAAATATGCATCATTTTCCATAACTTGGTTAATGATATTTACTCTCAGATCTTGTCTCTTCTGTGTGGTCAGATCAGTGTAATTGTGGCTCTGCTGTAAATCTGGATCAGGCTACCCCCACCTTGATGAACACAGAAGCTTATTTGAAAGTTGTAAAATGTCTTGAGACCAAATCATATAAGATGAGCACCTTTATTAAGAGGAATGGCTTTGCTTTCTGAATTGTGTTCTTATTTGCTCTCAAGGGAAAGTTTAAAATTACTTGGAAACACCAAAAAAAGATATGTGTCAAAACTTCAGGCTACAAAAAGCAATTCATCTAGTCACTGAGAAGAGGAAAATTGTTCATACAGAACAAAAGAAAAATGAATGAAGTAGAGCTGAAAAGCAAATAAACCCAGCAGAGGAACCAAAACTTCCAGTCTTTTCCTGGGCAGGCTGCTACTGTGTCTTTGCTTTCAGAAAGGAGGCAATGGTGAAGCCTGGAATGACATTTAGCCTCCTTCACTCCTCTGGCAGATGGCTGATGCTTAAGAGCTTGGCTGAGACCAAAGTGTAACATTTAGATACCTCAATATTCTGAAGCCCAGGCACTGTCCTGCAATTTTATTTTACAACTGGTATAAAAAATACGGATCAGCCTCTCTTAGATTTCAATGCCATGAGACACAGTGAAAGCCCAATTATCTGCCCATGAGTGCTGCATTCACAGCACTGTCAGACCCTGAGTTGCCCAGCACCAAGGCTCACACTGAACCAGAATTTGTCTCAAGATGTGCTGCTCTTGTGTGGTGCACATTGAGGATAATGTTCACCTCATCTGCTGCTTCCATGACTGTGAAGGCCTTGGTCATAAACCCTCTCTGACTTCTCCTCTCCAAAAAAGGAGAATCCCAGCCTTTGTACCCAGAGAAACTCATCCTCAGCTATTTTAGTTGCTTTTTTTTACCTTTCCTTGCTCTTCTATGTTCATGGGGTATGGAGACTGGAAGCACACATGCTAAGTGTTGTACATTTCAAACATATGTTATTGTTCTACCCACTGTGCCTTCATTTATCATAATCAATATTTTGCTGGCTTTTGGCTATCATTACACAGTAAGCCAATAATTCAGAGAGTTGGCCTGGATGATTCCAAGATCTCCTTCCCAAGTTTGGTTTCCAGCCCTAAGTTAAGCATGGTGTAGACAGGATTTAGATCACGTGTCCTAGCTCTGTTAGCCCACTTTTTTCTATATTAAAGCTCGTACAGCATCTTCTTGTCCCCTCAGTTAAATGACACCTTTTGAGAGTGCCCCACTGTTATCTGGAAGACCTAAGTATCACCTGGAAATTTAGAAGTTTTTCTGCATCAAGTCATTGATTAATGCATTGAACAAAAAAATTCAGCCCCTAATATGAGTCCTGAGGGCAGGTAACTACTGACTTGTCTCCAAAAGTGACCATTGGGCTTTTGATTCCTGTAGTTTAAGCTGCTTTCAACTCATAAACATTTTCTTCCAATAATGCAGCAACCTGGTTTTTTTGGTATTTTTTTTTTCATATGTGTGATAACTTGTCATGGGTCTATTGAAAATATGAATGTATATGTCTGCAGCACTCTCCTAGAGCTTGGGAAAGTTAGTGACAATGACTTACTTCAATATATCAGAAACATATCTACATATGTAAGAAACACTTATCTTCAGATCATGAGTCATGCTATTTAATAGATTGCTGATATTAAAATATATAGACAAAGAATGTTTGAAAGAAGAAAAAATTCAAAGTGGGAGGTCGATTTTGTAGATTCTTCCTTAATGAGAAAACAAAGTGCCTGCAAACTGTTCATGCTTGCCTTTTCTTTTTGTTAAATTGCAGATGGCGTTCATCCTTTATTATATGGCGATCGTTGGCCATGCTTTGTCTATAACATCCCTGTTGATTTCCTTGGCAATTTTCTTCTATTTCAAGTAAGTGTTTCTTACAGACACTCTCTCTTCTTTCCCTGAGGCATCTCAACCACAGGAAATCTTGGAAGGTGTCATGGCAGGGAGAAGCAGCTCTTCTGAGTGTCTTTTTATATAACCCTGATAAAGAAATCTGAGCACAGGCTCCTCTCACCAATGGAACCTCTCCCAGTGGAGTGTAGCCAAGACCATGTTTTTATGTTTGTCAGCACTGATGTGAAAGTGCAGTCATGGGGAAACAGTGCAGCTGGGGATGCAGTAAGGCCTTTCATTTACATATTGCCTTATGTTCCTTGAAGAGCATGTCCAGAGCTTGCCAGGTGCTGTGACTGCATGGAGCAGTGACCAGGAGCCCCAAGCTCCTGAAGAACAGGACTACCTGCAACTGAGGCTGAAGGACTGAGCTATAGACTTGAGTAGGTGCTTACAGGACTCAGCCCTAAGACTGAATCTGGCACTAGTGTGCAGCCTATTACCCTCATTGAAAGGAAAAACAAAGATGTGCTGTATCAGAACTTTAAAGGAGACTAGACTGATATTCACTGAAAGCACTGCAGCTACAGTATGGCAGCTTAACTAGAACATTTCAATCTTGTTCTTCAGTGAATCTGTCTACTGTTAATTAAATGCCTCTGCCTCAAGTGTCAAACAGGAAGAGTAGTAAAAGATCAAGCCCCCCCCAACATCACCACCACAAGAATAAGACTAGGAAACATAAGAAAATTACATGGTTGGACTTTGCATAGATTAGAAGATTCTATAAGATTACAAACTCCAAATATACAGGCTGTGAATTCTGGTAATTTCCAAATAGGCAGTTTGATGAGTGCCTGTGATAACACATCTTAATCAGACACAGAGATAACTAGAACCTCTGCTGAATGAACTGATGATTTCCCTTCCCATTTAAGCAGATAAATAGCACAAAACCCATAGCCACAGTAATGCTTTGAGAAAATTGGAAAGAGTTTTAACTGATTTGGAAACCCATACCCTAAGATGAGTTCTTTGGGACAGTGAGGACAGGTTCTGCTCAAATTAGGTATGCTAAATGGACCAGCAATGTGAGTCCTTGCAGCAAGTGAGGCAGGGTCAGCCTGTCTGACTCACTCTGAGCTCTGAGTCATGAACAACCCATGATCTTGGCTGGTCCCAGGCTGCACTGAAGGACTGGTCTTTGCAGCTGCCTTCTAGATAGTAACACACCTCCTCCTGTCTTTCCTCCCCCGCTCCTCCTTCCCCTTCCATGACTAAGCAATGACACAAAGGTTACAGAGAGAAGAGTGAAAGGATTTAAACCAAGGTGCTTCATAATGGGAGGACAAAGAGGAAACCAAATTACAATCATAGGAAAGTGAGAATGAAGCTGTGTGGGAAGAGGGCTCATGTAACCTTCAGCTGTTTTCTATCATCAGGCTATGACAGCAATAGATGTTTGACCTTCAGCTGGAGGGAAGCTGTCAATCAGGCAGTCCATCAGATAGCAAGAGATGATTTCAGGACTGTGTAACAGCCTTTGACTCCAGAGGCAGCTTGCAGGGATTGCAGTTTCCCACATATAAGTTTTTGCTGGCAGAGATTTATTTTCAGCTCACTTTTGGGTATCAAGATTCATAATGATTTGGCATCACAGATGTTGCAGCACTTTCAGAACAGAATAACAAATCAGTAGTGAGGAACATCACTAAGCAATGCTAACTCAAAACAGGAGAAAGTATTAATAAAATAGAGTGTCTAACAGCTTCATGCATTGTCACATTATTGCATGATTTCTATAATTACAGAGTGAGACCCCATTACCTTATTTAATAAAACACAAAAGAAGAGAGGCACTCCTAGCTTCAAATCACTTTCAATTAAATTATTAAAACAAAAACATTTGTATAAAGACAGATGGGGAGTACAACAAATCTATATTTGCCAGAATAATAGATGGTGTGTTATGAGTGCACCTGCAGTCTAATTGCTGCCAAGGCTTTTAAAAGGAGCTGAAGGGTAATGGATAGAAGGACATTTTGTGAAATTTTTGGGGTGTTTCTCCCAGAGGCAAAGGAGAACATGGTAAAAAGCATGAGAATAATTTGATAGCAAAACAATGGGGGAGAAGAGGAAAATAGGTGTCTGGGCATGAAAATCAGTATTCTCAGTATTCATGCATGAGAAAAATGACAGATTCACAGTCCTATGAAGAAAATATTCTAATTGTAATAGAGAAGTAGAGATAGGAACAGTAAAGTAAGGGTGTCTGTGAGTAGATAAGAGAACCTATCTTTGAAAAAGGAAATGTAGGAGGCAGAATCAATGTGAAACACAGGGGTGCCACAGAAAACTTAGGAGACTCTAAAATTCTGAAGAGATTGTGAATAGAGTCTTGAAGACACAAAAACTCACAAGTTTTAGACACAGATAACTGACTTAGTTACACCTTCTTGCATACTGATTTGTCAGCATCACACAGAATTACAGAATAAGTTGGGTTGGAAGGGACCCTCAAGGATCATCTCCTGGCCAGCTCCTGGCCCTGCACAGCACCATCCCCTAGAGTCACACTCTGTGCCCAAGAGTGAAGCAGAGTGGGGAGAATACAGAAAGATGGCAGGGACAATGCCAAGGAGACTTCAAAAACATCACCAAGGAATAATTAATAACATGAAAAGGGCCAGGGAGAAAGTTAAAACAGGTCAGAGAAGGAGATGCAAATGATTTCCAAGTCACCACATCTGGCAGGTGACAATGCCATTGGGACAGCAAACACTCAAGGTCAAATTGGAAGTAAGGGTATGGAAATAAACACTAATGTTACAGGTGGATCTTTTACATGAAAGCTGTGATCAATGACAAAGGGGAATACTGAGGGAAAAGGAGGAGAAAGTAAAACTAACAGAGGAAGGCAGGCAGGGAAAGGAGGTTGGGCAGCACACAAAGGTAACATGTACTGAAGGACAGTCCAATTTAATAGACTAATAAGACTACCAAAAGTCAAGTAGACCAATGAGGAAGGACAGGAATGGAAGTTGAGACACATCTACCTGACTGAGATTATCACAAAAGACTCCCTGTACCAGAAACCACATAGAAAGGCAGCTGGAGAAACAGGGGTCTGAATTTCTGTGGCCAGGAGCTGAAGAGATTGTTCCCAGTAATAAGGAAATTCTTATTTCTTGGGAACAGAACTTATGTCACACCAGTCCTTTTCCCAGGGCTGCAAAAGAAAGACAGACAGTGATAAGCATGTCATAGCATCCCCAAAAAAGTGGGGTTAAGTGGCATAGGGAAAGGATTGTGATGGAGTATGGGGAGAAAGGAAGACTCAGGACTGAATAAATATCACTAGAGCTTAGGAGCAGAAAAGGAACATCAGACTAGATTTGTGCTGGGGACAGATACAGGTAAAATAAGCACAAGAACATAGTGTAGGAAAAACAACTCCAAAGAATGGTCCCTTTTTTCCAATACCATGTCCTACAGTGAATCAAACTGAAAGTTCATGAACCCAGCCCTGTATCTGGCACTCAATATTTGCCCATAGCTGATGCTAAAGGAAGGCTATAAAATCAGGGCCAAGTGTACAGAGATACTCTCATTCCTAGCCAGGATCTGCATGTCATGGACATCCTGACCAAAAGATGGTGACTGGATAAATAAGGAGGTCAAAATAAGCATTGCTGGATGCTGATAACCATAACCAGAAAGATGAGCTCAAGCTAAAGGAAGAATTTCATGCAATGACTTGGAAAGTAGGTGTAATGAAAAAAAGAATAAATGGCAGGTGACCAAGGGGCTAAAGAAGGGAAATAAATCCACCAAGCAAGCAAAATAAGCAGAAGAGAGTTCAATTGGCTAGATTAGCTCTCTCTTTTGAGGAGAGTGCATTCTGCATTGGCTTCCACATGCAAAGGAGAAAGCCACAGCCTATGCTCCATTCCAGACTGCAGAAGACTCCTGGTGCTGAGCTTACCCCAGGCAGACAGCAGTATTTCTTAGCTGTTCCTTACCCAGCAGTTTTGCCTTTTTGCTCTCAGTGGTCACTGGGCAGCACAGCATTATCTAGCAGCTCCATGACTGCCTTTCTGCAATCACCCTCTGTCAGCCTGGTGCTATGCCCTGGGCATGGAGAGCTGCAGGGGCCTTTTTCTCTGCCTCAGGGGTGTGTGAGGAGGTGACATGAGGATTTTGGGTATGAATTAGGAAAGGGAGATGGTTTAGTTGTGAAACTTCAGTCATTATTTGATTTCACAAGAATTCTGAAATTTTTCTTGTGAAACTCTGCTACTCACAATAGAATAAATCCTACCCCCCCCAAAACCAGTGATTTAAAGAGATTGTTTTCTCCTTCTGAGCAAGAAAACAACCTACTCTGGTTTGGGATCTCAGCTGGAGTTAGAAATATGCAGGATACCAACCAAAATCCCCCTGTAATTTAAGGAGATTCCTGCCCAAATTCCCATCCTGTCTCACTACTAATTCCTGAAGTAGAAAATAATTTTCATCTGAGTATTTGAGAAATTGAGTCTCCAGGGAACAGTTACTTATAAAGCAGTATTCCTGATATTCATTACTTGTAACATGCACATCCAAAAATTCTCAGGGTTCTGCTTCACCACTTAATATGTCAATTGCCATGAATTAAAGAAAGGCATCAAGAGCTAAGAATGTAGCTGGGTAGGTCTTTACAACATGGTATAAAAGGCATGTGGTGCTAAACAGGTGTGAAAACAAAAATTTTTCAGAGGTTATGGCTGCAATGCAAGTCATGTATTTTCCAGTTTGGCCTTGCCAAAAGACATTCTTGAGAGACTGTTGCCAAAAAGAGCTTGTTAAAGTGACATCACAGGAAAAATACTAATTTACACAACATGTGTTACATATTTTTCAGGAGCCTCAGCTGTCAAAGGATAACACTGCATAAGAATTTGTTTTTTTCCTATGTGCTGAACTCCATGTTTACAATTGCCCACCTCATTGCTGTCGTTCCTAACCCAGGCCTTGTAAAAAGGGATCCTGTAAGTACTGCATGACTCCTCTCCATCCTAACACCCAAGTAAAATCACTATGGCCATGCCAAAAACAAGAATTCCCATTCCTCAGCTAATGATAGCCATCTGGGAAAACACACAGAGAGGGTGCAGATTCTGAGAATTTCACTCACACTTGCTCAGATCTTTCACCAAGCAATAAAAATATTTGAATCTTGTACAAGCCCCAGACCTGCTCCAGCCAGCCCATCCATACAAGTATGTGTCAGACCTCCACTGCTCCCAGCAATAACTACCTGATTCCCAGCAAAGCCCCTGAGGTGATGGATGCTTTGGTGACTGCCTGTCCTTCTTCACAAGCACACACACTGGGGAGGGACAGGATGGAAAGAGAGATGGTTTATTTCAATATAACACACAAAAAAGACTTATTCACTGCATTTTTAACTTGGGAGGCGGTAAATCAAAACATTAGCTACCTTCACTGCTCTTAGGTAGTGATAAAAATTGTGCCAGCCCCTCAGTTGATAAATTTATGTGACAGATCTCAGTCATCCAGCTCTGATCTTGCTCCCTAACCCATCAATCACACTGTGCCAAGTCCTTAGAGCAGCCCCAGCCAATGTGAAATTAATGCAAATGTTGTAATTTCAAGTTTCATTTTAACACTGATCAGTTTGTAGTCTAACAAGATCATTCAATTTCTATTCAACCATTTATCTGCCTCTAATTTCATGAAAGGAATTAAATATTAGCACCTGTTATTGTCTGATCATGTGTGTCTCTCAAATGCGTGCTGATTAAGTAAGTTAATTAAAGCAGAAAATCTATAGCCTAAAGAATATATCACCAGCCTCAGAGACCATCTGGAGATGAAAAAATAGAAGAGCAGAAGAATAATTTAAAAATCACACATTTTATTTCTCCTCATTGCATAGCATCATGCGTAGATGCCCTGTGCAAGAGATGCAATGAAAATACACTTGATATTTGAAGATAAAAAGCTGGCAGATGATATCAGGCACCTAAATTGAAGTAAAATCATTACCTCAGGGTTAAGAATGATACTTTCTGACAGCACAAATAAATTATCTGAAATGTTTAAACTAAAAGTTGAGGGCATGGGAAGGGGTCTTGTGTTTTAAAATTTCATTAAAAGGCTGTATCTAGTGGCTTTTGGCCTGATCTTTACGGGAAGTGAAATCTCAACACCAGTGAAGTCAATGACAAAGCTCTCAGAGATTCCCATAGAGCCACAGAAAAAGGTTCCAGCCCACTGAGCATCACCTGATGAAATCCCCAACCTCCATTGCTAAGGCACAAACAGTGTAAAAGTGACATCAGTGGTTACCTGTGGAACCCCAAAGTGGTGCAAAGGTTCATGTACCACACTCAGCTCTCAGGTCTCTGCTCAGAATATGAAGAGGAGCTTCAATAGGGTCACGGAAATGACCCAAGCACTGTCCTGTTAACAAAACTGGCTGCAGTTATTGGCTAAGTAGATGTTTTGATGAGCAAAACCCTTGTTTTGCAATTTCTTCTTCCAAAGCAAATTTCATGTCTTTGACTCAGCAGTGAAAGGCTGTCTACAAACAAGGTACTAAACATGGGGCTGAAAGATCTGAGGTCTCTCATTTTTGTCCCCCCATCAAATACGGGACAAGGGTACAGTCACTGCTTGGTCTTGCTTCACATTTTAGATTTCTCTCCCCAGAAAAACAAAAAAGATTATTAGAAAGAGGTGAGGTGACCTGCTAATATGTTCAAAGTCTCTTAATCTTGCTAGAAAGTGTATCCTTCTGCCTTAGTAACATAATAAAATTGTAAGTTTGTGATTGGAAATAGAAAGTTAACAGACAGGAGCACATTTTTAACATACGATGAAATTACAGAAAATCTCCATATGAGTATATGAGGACTTAGAGGATTTATGTTTAAAATGCTAGAAAAATACACAAAAAAAATCCCATAATATTTTTATGCTGATGCCTATTAACAGAGAAAATGAAAGCTTCACAGCTTGGATTTTTCTACTCCTACTGCACCCTCTGTTTTAATAAGTCCATTTGAAAATTACTGCTTCTGACTTCCTCTAATTTGGTGCATTTATCCACTTTCTACATGCACATCTTTGGAGCTTCATAGGCTCATGTATATGTGGCTCTCACCTGTAGTATGTACAGAAATACTGAAGTGTGTAGATTGAATTTCAAACAATCATGGACACCACTCATGTAACAGCCATACACAGAGATTAAGTTACTGGTATTTATTCTGCAAAATAATATATGTGCTTCTACCCCAATAGTTCCTGGGGTTTTTTTCCAACCTAAAGCTTCACAGTAGTTTTTAAACGTGAAAATAGTTCCAGTGGTTCATAATTTATGAGGATGTCAACAAATCCATAGAATTTTGAGAGAAGAAAGACTGATCTCATAAATAACAAAGAAAAAAAGTCAGGAAGAACAAGAGAGGAAATTTCTTCCTAACACAAGACACCCCATTCTCCCTGTGACCCAGGGAGAAACGGCATGAGACAATCCAAAGCATCATTGACATGAGGAGAGTCTGTACCACATCCTTACTCACATTGCTGTTAAGAGTTAAATCCTTTGATGATCATTCTGCTTGTGTGAAATGGTAAGTCAAGTCACTTTTATAATAATCTTAATTTGCTTATTTACTTCCTGTTTTCTGGTTATACAATTTTTCTCTCTCTGTCTCTCTTTCTGTTGGATTTATCTGGATCTGAAACCATGGAAAAGAAAGATCTGTGTCCAGGTGGCCATACAAGAAATGGAGAAGCAATGGACAAGATTCAAATATATTTAAACAAAAATAAACAGGATACATGTATGAACACTTACATATACTGAAAATTTTAACTGTTCTTTCTGGAACTGCATTGTTTAATATCTGCATTACTTATTACTGGAAGTGTATTTATAGGAAGAGATACCATCTATCACCTTCCTAAATGAGACTGACCCACAGTGGAAGGGTATTCTGTGGACAATACATTATGTTCTCCATTAAAATTTAAATAAAACTCCTGCTACCAAATCTCTCAATATATTCTTACACATCAGATCTGTATTTTTCATTTTCTGTATTCCACAAGAGTAGTAATTTTAGTACTCAGTACTGATGGGAGCAAAAGGAAGCTACAGCTAATGCCTGAAGGGGCAGCTCTGCCAATGAGAGACTGAGCAATTCTTTAGCTCCATGGGCATCATATAAATATGCTTTTAGGTGGGGCTAAGTTTGGTCACAAATTAGTAATGTCTTAGCAATTAAAACTTCTTCCACAAAAGCTTTTAGAAATCTTACTGTATTTTTTTCTCTTTTTGCATTCTAGTAGAGATAGCTCTTCTTTCTGCAGATTCTTCTGTAGCCTCTTCACCTTATATGTAGCAGTTTCACCCTAGCTTCTGTCACTGTATGGTGGGACAGTTTGTATTTTGATTGCAGTTTTATAGAGGACATAGCAAGGGCCAGTGCTTCACTAGTAGTTCCAAGGAGCCCCGTGTGGGGTCTCGTGCTTGGCCATGGTCTCTGCTGTGTCAGAGAGTAAGGACACAGCATCCATTCACACACACAATCTCACACTCTAGTCTCACTGTCAATCCAATCTCATTTCCATACATCTTCTTTAGGCCTTGATGTATAAACAATCTGTACACCCTCTTATGTGGGTTCAGTTGTAGAGCTGGTATGGAAGAACCCAAAGCAGCCCCTGTTTAATTACACACAGAATGATTTCATTTCCTCCTGGCAGCATCAGTAACTAGCTCAGCCCTTGAACATGAGGGAGTGAGAGGATGGAGGCTGTTTTTCCCTCCCTGTGTAGATGTAGATATATTTTAAAGATCTTGAGCTAGTTTAGCACACTAGCTGCTGGTGCAACATGCTCTGTGTCTCTGGCAGGAGCACATAGTCCCTTTTCTTTTGCAAGCATTTCACTAAGCTTTCTGACACTGTGGGCATGAGGTGGGATCACAAGGGGCACTTGGTTGTCTGTACTGCCCAAAACCCATCTCCTGGAATTGGCAAACCTTCTAACCAGTAAGATGCTTCCATTCAGCATTATTAGTTAGACCAAGAGAGCACAGAGGCTGGTGCCCACTAACATTAAAGTTTTTTAAGTAAGGCCATGGGAGTAGCAATACTAAAAATTCTAGGGTTTTTTTGGTGAACACTAGAACACTATAAATAATCTCTCCATTAACAAATTAAAGTGAAAACCATTACTGACCAATCATGCTAGGTTTCTGTCCCTACCACAGTTACAGCAAAACAGTAGAAATAAAACACTGAGCTGTATGGACAGATGACAAATGTGAAAGGATAGTTAACGTGTTTTATGGGGTTCCAGTACTGGTATTCCCCTGTTCCCAAAGCAATAGAGAGGCAATGGAAGACAAGAAAGAGAAGGAGATTCACAGTGTTTCAGAAAAAGCGTCAGTTTGGATATTTTTTACCATACCAATCTTAAATCTTAAAACATCTTTTTATCAAATTTGATGGTCATAAATTATATCAGTGAGGACAAATGGCAAAACTGCTGCTGCCTGTGACTTATTTCCCTTAGTTTTCCCAGAAGTCCCCCTCATGGAGCACACCTCCCTGGAAACAGCAAAGGTGGAGATTCACAAAGGAAAGGGGCACTTCAGCCTTCTGGGTTGTTTCATGTATTATGCTTGGGTTGAGCTTCAGAAGGTAAAGCTTTACACATTCTTGTTAAATAATTTGATTTCTTTTTTAATATGACTATTTCCACAACATTCCTGTCACTCTCAAAGCATCTCTGAAGTCTTTTATCTTAGTACATCTGTTCCTCCATCTTGCTTCCATTAGATTGCTTACAGAGCCTCAGCAGCCAGTTTAGCCACCAAGAGGTGACACAGAGCCTGGGCAATGGTGAAATCAATAGAATCAGAGTAAGAACAGGAAGATTTGGCACTAATGTTGAAAGTTAGAGACAAGCTGTCCCCACTAAGAAGAATTTCTGAATTGAACAAAGCACCATATGACACTGCTGAGGTTCACAGTTGTGGTGGCTGAGCCCACAAGGTCCAAGCAAGCACAGTTCCTGACGTTCATGTGTCTGCAGAGGGTGACCACAGGAGCTGACAGAGAAAGGAAATTCACACTATATCTGCCTATTCCCTCATCCACAAAGAAAGGGAGGGATGATAGCTTTCATGTAGCCCAATCCAAGGGTTTGTCATATAACAAAATAACTCAGACTCTATCAGATCCTGTGGATGGACTCTTATTCAAGAGCCTGGGTACCATTTCCTCCAGAAACGTGTTTCCAGAAAGGACCTTGTAATGCAAAACACATTGTTGCCTGGAAGCTGAAGGCATCAAATCCCAGAGCTCATTCCCAGTTTTTCTGTCTGCATCTTTTCTGCTCAGGTGAGGTAGACCTCCACTCGAATACCCAGTGCAAGTCCAAACTTCAGATGTAAATACTTGTGAAAAGTCAGATTTAACCTGTCATTCTGCCTAGTCATTGTGCATCTGCACCATCTCTGGACCCTGAAGCTCTACCATTGTGGCAGTGAGAAGTGAGCACTCCCAGCACAGTTGTTCCCAAAATCAGTGAAATCTCAGCATCCCAGTTCTTGTGGTCGTCAGCTGCTGCTCTCTTATTTAGCCACAGGGATTATTTGCTGCCATGAGGCTGTTGTAGCAAAGCACACACCAGCTTTATGTAAAATGGGTGAATCCATTCCAGATTCCTGAAATTCATGATGTGTCTCCAGAACTGCTGCTCAAGAAAGTTGTGTTTAATGTACCCTCAGATCTGAGCTGTAGCAATCTCCGAAATGCTGTTCATCTTCCACAGTATGGAATTGTGTTTGACTTGGATGCCTTATTGAGGCTTTTTTCATTCTTCCTTTTGGTCTTCCTAAGAGATGGGAGAGATGACAAAGTGAAGATGACATAAATATTTGGGATAGTACCTGGACAACTATAAGTTGCTTTCAATTGCGTGTCTTCAATGCATCTGAGAGACTGAAAGTTAAATAGATGTTAATATGTTATTAGCCCCTAAAAACACAGGCATTGAAAAATGTCAAGGAACCACTCCCTAAATGTCAGATCAACAAGGTAAATGCTAACAGTTGCCTTATTGTGGATTCTGTGTTTCACTGTATGGACATGGCACACCCTAATGAAATTCTGTTTTGCACAAAACCTCCTACACTCATAGAACATTTAAGCAGCTCAGGCATTGATATTTCTCTGTGAAAATAAAGCAATTATGCCTAGAAACATTCAAGGTGCCTCTCCAAGTTTTCCTTGCAATATGCCTTTAAAAGCGTCTACCTGAAATGTAAGAAATTTGGGTATGAATTGCTCAAAAAGATTTTCCAAAATCCTTCAAAACATGGATTGTCTGGAAAATGAAAGAATGCTGCCACAGCTATTTTCCTCACTGGGATTTATCCGATTAAATGGCAGTACTTCCTGAAGGGGCAGTTGTGCCTTAATCCAAGACAATTTACCTCGCTCTAAAGCTGGTCGGGTGAATTAAATGCAGAGTGCTCATTCCTCTCCAGGGATGACATGCACATCTACCATGAAGTCAGACATGCTCTTCAATGATTGCTGTGCAGACCAGCAGTATTGCCCATTTTCAGCCATGCCCCTGCTACCCTGTGTTTCTTGAAGGTTTCTAATACCAAACAGAAGTAGCCTGAATCAGGAGAGAAAAAATGAAGTGCCTTTACAGATGACAGCCAAACATGTGGAATAAGGGTATGGAAGAAGAAACAACAATGACTTTCAGCAGGAGTTAAACATTAACAGGCTTAGGTTAGTTATGTACATGACCTTTAAATTTAGTTGGCAGAATGAGCTATTGGCCAATAATAGGTGAGTTGTTTGTATAATTGAGCTCCTTTGCTCACCATCTCTCCTCTGAGAGGCTTATGCTTGCATATACACAGTTGATTGGCTTCAGAATTTTCTGGCATCCCCTTGGCCCAACATCATTTGAAGAGTTGGCAGCTCTACCTAGCAGCAGGTCACCCCAGGAAAGACCCTGGAGCAGCAGCTGAGTACATGCAGAGAATTAAAAGACTCATAAACATTTAAGGTCAGACATGTCTTACATTTGGACATCTGTTTTCCAGAGATGTACAGCTGACCTAGTCACCCCATGCTAAAGATAGACAAAGTTACATTCAGGGTACTCTCCATCTGGTTTATTTTAGGTATGTCCTTTAGGATGAGGTAATTTTACTATAATCTCCATCATCTCTATCATTATCTTTTGATTACAGGAGAGACAGATTGGGTGTCTATATTTAGTATCACAAATCCCAGTTGTATCATTAGAAAACTCCTGGAGCATTTAACTGAATCGTGAGTGGATATATCCATGTCATCAAAGCTATATCTGTACCTAGTCCCCAGGAAATGCTTTTGCAGCTCTAGATCTTACACCTCAAACACAATTTAGGTGCACTTGGCTGTTAGATATACAGCAAGCAAAATTAAACTGCCCAAGCTCAGGACTCAATACCCAGAGCTCAGCTATGCCTGGATACAGATTTGAGAAACCTCTGCCTTTTCCTATCCTCCTGTGCCTGGTGGCTCTGGCTCAGGTGTCATGGGAGGACAGGAGCCTAGAATATCTGGAACTCTTAACTTTTTTTTCAGGTATTGCTCCCCCACACTTGTCTCCTCTTCTTCTCCCTACACTGGGAGAAGGTGGCAGCAGATTCTGTCCAAATGAGCAGCAAGTTGCACCATCTTGTGCTATTTTTTTATACTGCCCTGCCTTTGTTTTCTCTCCCTCTTTGCTGGTATCCATCAGTCAGGCTCATATCTGCAGTGGCTCCCTGAAAAGCTGCCTCTCTCTGGAAACATTACTCAGAAACCAAGCTGATAAAGGCCCTTGGGAATGGTGAGGCTGATTTGCTTTTCCTCACACCCTGCATCACACTTGCCATGGTGCATCCTGCAGGTGAGGAGCCAGTGGCCACTGCACACTGTGCTGTGAGAGCCCCTCTGGCCCTGCAGAGCTCAAAGCTGCAGTCCAGGGAGAACTGATGCTACAGCAGCCAGGACTCAGGTATGTGCAGATGTAGCCTTATAAAGTCCTGTCCAGAATGTGTAAATCTGGGCTGGCTGCTTTGCTATAGCATAGACATGGACACACATGCTGCTAAGAATATCCCTTGTTGTTTAATTTCATATTTTGCTGTCTTGTTACACAAAACCTAGGAGTCCTCTGAGAAACTATGTACATTTCATTCTGTAAATGGTTTAAAAGTATATTAAAACATTAATCTTCTTCCAAGCCCCAGTATGCCAGGTTTCTGACTGGAACACAGTTTAATGGTTGATTCATTGCAGATATATTGTATAATGGTGTGATGTTCTGATAGCCAGTGATTTACAGCTACAATACTTAGCACAGTCTTGCTTTGGAAAATCCTTTTATTGCTTATTTGTGTAACATATGGATACTTGGAAGTTAGGAATATTTTTATAGAGTAGTGTTCTAATAGTCAGAAAAAACCACAATTTTTTTAAGGCAGAGCAGTTATCCAACTTGAAGCTACTCCTTTAAAATGCTAAGTTTAGAATGTTTGAGATTATATTGTATTGCCTGCAAACTGAATTTGAATAAATTATAGCTGGCCTCCATGGCAAGCACTAATCTCTTTGAGGAGGGTCCTTTGCTGCCATGCACTGGGGAGGTTTCCCAGAAGTGAAGAGGAACTAGAAGAGTAAGGTCAAACATGTTTATTTCCCTTTAAACAAAGAAGTGTGCAGCTGTAGTGATGGCTCATATAGCTGGCTTGGCTTAAAATCGATAACCTTGGCTGGCCTTTTCTCAGCAACTTATTTGAAAAGTCAGTGGGGGGCATTTCCATAGACAGTGAGCATTGGAGAAGAGACATTTCATGATGCATGCTGAGGGGCTTTCCCACACTTGCTTTCCACAGGGCAGGCTCTCTGGATTTGACAAAGACTGATGTAAAACACAGAGCTCCCAACCTGCCAGCCCAAATTCCTTTACCCAGGAAAGCACTGCAGGAATGGGCACACATGGCAATCCGTATGACTTTACTGTGCCAAAACAGAGTCAAGCATTTTGCTCTGACTGAATGGGTAGGACAACCTCCTCAAACAATTAGCAGGTTTATTTCATATTAAATTTTGTTATTGTCATTGATAGTGGAGTTCTGGGGTTTATGTAGTTCGAGAGTTTTGTCTTGACTTTCCCTGAAGAGTAATGAAGGTAATTGGTGGTGCAGTTTTCTGTCCATAAGTTATAAGCAAATAACCAAGGAGAGCCT
This sequence comes from Muscicapa striata striata, assembly GCA_030060385.1. NCBI lineage: Eukaryota > Metazoa > Chordata > Aves > Passeriformes > Muscicapidae > Muscicapa > Muscicapa striata. The sequence goes on along the minus strand of JAREIS010000097.1, from coordinate 978,751 downwards.
TAACAGAGAAATGACAAGCACATGTGATGAGAGGCTGCTGGATTAGCTGAGGAGAGCACTATGCCAATTACATTATTGTGCAATTGCAGGGTCCTGCCTAGGCAGATGGACCTGTGGGACTCCTTTGGCAGGACTGGAACATTAACAGTGTTTATAATGTGCCAATATGCTCTGCAAAACATCATAGACACTGTTTTTATCTCTTTCTTGTAAAAGAAGAGTAAATTGTTTTATTTGTCCTCTGGGAAATGTTCCAGAATCCTTTTGAAGTGCTTTTGTTGCATACTGCAGCTGTGGTGTTTACAAGAGTTCCATAACTCTCTGCAAGATTTGCAAGAAGAATATGACTGACTGTATTCCTATTGACCCCTTTTGCCCCTGAGTAATTATGCCACAATTTAAAGTCATTGCAGGTTGCTTTTATGAGGAAGGAGAATTAGCAACAGTTCTCCCTTTTTTCTTGGATGCTGTCCTGCAGACCTGTAAAGAACTTTTCTCAGTTTCTGTGACCATCAAGGCAATTAAAACGTATGGCCAGAGGCAGCCTCCTTGCTAACAGATTGAGTTGCATTCTGCCAAAAGAGGTTCATTCTTGGACATTCTTCCAGAAGCACAAAAAAAAGCTGCTTTTTTAGGTGGCTACCTGACTTTGAGGACTGGTAATTTTTCCTGATTTTTTTTTCCACTTCCCCTTGCTATAGCCATCAACAGGACAGTGCAGGGCAGTGCAGGACAGTGCAGAACAATGCAGGACAGTGCTGTCTGTTTCCAGGCTGTCAAAAAGTGGAGCATGTTTTTATTCCTTTGTTCAGGAGACAGGCACACCCAGCTGAGCAACAGCTACAGGGCTGCACTGGAGAGGACCTGCTATTTCCTCTCAGCCTGTGCTGCTCGTGAATTAAACCCCACTGGCTTCAGTCACCTGCACACCTGAAGACTGAAAAGCTCATGACTTTCAACTCCCCTTCAGAGTGTGAAGGTGCTGCAATAATCCTTTCCTGGATTTCATTGTGCTGTATATTGTACAAGACACAAGGACAGAGCTTCTGCCTCAAAGAAATTACAGCAAAACTTTTGTCTTCAGCAGAAAATAAACTCCCTACACATGTTTTTGACTCAAAGTTAAGAATCATAAAATCCTAGAATCATGGAATGGTTTGGGTTGGAAGGGACCTTAAAGATCATCTAATTCCAACAGCCCTGCCATGGGCAGAGACACCTTCCCTTAGACCAGGTTACTCAAAGCCACACCCAACATGGTCTTGAATACTTCCAGGTATAGGGAGTCTACAACCTCTCTGGGCAATTTGTTCCAGTGCCTCACCACCTTTATAGTAAAAACTTCAGTCTTTGTAAATTTTAGACATTAGTCTTTATAGATTGTAGTAAAGATTTATAAATTACAGTAAAGAAAACAATCAGTTATCAAGCATTGAAGAGGTGGAAGATTTACTTCTGTATCAACTTGCAGTTTTATTTTACTTGTTTCTGTAAGAGTAAACACTAATAAAACTTATTATTTTTGTAATTTTCTCAATTAAGATAAATATACACCAAGATGTTGGTTGGATTTGTCATGGTTTTTTTTTTTTTACCAATCCAATTCTTATCAGCAAAAGGTTCTCTTTTACTGAAAAATCTCTTTTACTTGCTCTGATCAAAGAAAGTTTCTTTATTGTAGGGTAATATTTCCATTTCATCAGTTAGCCACAGTTGAAAAATGCTGCATTTGTTACCTCATCCAAAGCAGACTGATTTCTGTTTCTCGATGTATAATATGAATTTAACATCTTATCTCAATACACCATTGTGTTTAAACCCCTTATAATAACTTTTCCAGATAAATTGTCAAATTAATGTGATGTGTATGAAAGTGTTAATCATAACAATCCTTTATTCATTGCCAAGGGTTTTCTTACTTCTCTAACTTACTACATCAGAGGTGATTACATTTCTCAAGAGTCATGTGTTGTCTCCATGTCCATTGCTCTAATAGATAAGTAAAAGATTTCATTTCTGAAGCCACAAGTCATAGTTCAGATGGAGGGTACACAAAAGAAAGAAATGTTGGGAAATTAAGCAAATGGAGCTCTGTGGCTGTCAGGGAATGTTTTTTCTATGTGTGCATTTGTTTGGGCTACAGATACAAGTTCCAGCAAAGACTGACTTGGTTCTAGTGGAAGGTACATTCAGAGAATCTCTGCTCAGAGGGTTGGTGAGAGTGCATACAGCTGGCAAAGAGAAGCAAGGATCCTCCAAAGCCACCTTTCTTTCAGTTGGGCAGTATGAAATGTGGAAATAATTAAGTCAAAATTACAGATTTGAGAAGTACCAAGGATTTTGTTGCAGAATTCACCATCTGTGCTCAGCTCCCCTCCACCTGCCAAGCTGAAGGCAAAGTTGCTCCTAGAGCCCAGGGGACTGGATGGAGCACTGGGACAATTTGGCCCCAGCAGGAGCAGGAGCAGCCCATGTGCAACATGCAGGCACCCTGAGCTCCCACTGAAGCCATCAGGAAAATTATGCCTTGGGCCCTCAGGTGACTAGCCCTGACCTGCAGCTCCTCCTTGGAGACCTCCACAAGGGGACACAGTGCTGGCCCAGCCCAAACCTCACTGTGATGGCTCAGGAAGTTAGTTTGCTTAAGTTTTAGAGGCCAGGGTAGCTGGCTGGTGCCAGGGAGGGTGCCACCTGAATCTGTGTGCAGACTGAGGGAAGTGTCTGTCAGGCAAGGCAGTCCTTGCAGGGATGGGTGATCAATAAGGGGAAAAGGGAGAAGGGAGAGAGGAGAAAGGAGAAAGGCAAGCCATCAGCTAGGAGGCTGCCTTGAGCGTGGGCTAGGAAAAAAGACAATATATGTTCATGCATATTGACCCAGACCTGTGAGAAACAGTCCAGGAATGATATAAGAGCCTTAACGAACACTTTTGCCCACAGAAAATAGAGCAAATACACCTTTCCTTATTATTTGTTTTGGTGCTGGTGGTATTGATGGTAGGTTGGGTTCAGTACACAACCCTTTTGGACATACTTTGAATGACTGTTCAACCACAGTATGGAAAAAAGAAGTAACAGTCTGTTCTGTCCTGGATGGCAAGAAAAAAACAGGAATTATCAGAAAATAAAAATCAGTTCTTCACACTGATCTTGTCAGAATCCTATATCCTAACCTATCAATAAACCTATATTTTGATGAACACTGACCTGCAGTGCAAATATTGAAACAGAACTAAGTACACATTTGGACAATTGGGAATGTTCTTCAGCAACAGAAGAAGGTGGTGGACTGGATGTTTGAGAAGATTTTCTCATCCACATGGGCAGTCCAGACAAATGCAAAACATGCAGTCCCCTATCTGCTAAACTGCAAAAGTGTCTCTTGAAAGAGAAAAGTGACTTCTAATGACATCTTGTACAGCCCAGGTAGTCAGCTTGGAAGACATCTGCAGAAGTTAAGGGGAAGAAGCATTCTCCTGTGGCCACAGGTGGTGACTATCACTTTGCTATCACTGCTGTGACCTCAGATTTCCAGGTAGCATGTGGTGCTCCCCAGAAGCAGTGGGTCTCTGTCAGCACAGCAATCCCTGCCCCCTCCTCCTGGCCCTCCTGGGTTGTGGTGACAAGGAAATCCAGCTGGAGGACCTCACTGCCCTCCCTAAGAAAGAAAATGGACACAAGACCCATTCAGAAGAACAGCAGCCTTGTCTCCCTCCAGCTGGCACTCCAGTAGTGGACACATCATCATTCCCTCCACCATCTGCCCACTGCTTCACAGAAATTTGTAGCCACAATCCCTTGTCAAGATCTATGTCTGCAACCTTGTCTGAACCATGCATGGGATCCACTTCATCAGCTCCATTAACTCCACGTGTCGATTTGTAATTTCATCAAAATGGAGTAGAGCTGTCACCTCACAAAGCAGCAAAAAGAGTATCCCTGGTACCCAACAAAAAGAATCTCTGCTGCCACCAAAACTTGAGGAATTTTTTCAGAGTTGGGGGCTGTTTAAATTGTAAATTACTCTGGCTTAGAAGAGACCTGGAAAAAAAGTCAGAAAATTTTGATCAAAAGGAAGTCACCCAAATTGGAGCTCCATGTTACTCTTTTCCAAAGTTCTCCCTGGACTTCTAGAGCATGTCGTTTGTTTCAGTTCTAAAAAAAAAAACCATCAGATTATTGGGTTTTAAAGGAATTAAAGGAATTTTTTTTTGTTTTGTGGTACTTTTTGGAGTGTTGTTATCATAGTTCTCTTCTACTTTGTGAGGGTTTTATTTTAATTAAATTAAATTAAGTTTAATTTAATTTAATTTAATTAATTTAATTTAATTTAATTTAATTTAATTCCTTTAGTTAATCTCATTAATAAAAGTTTAAAATCCTTCTCACTGATAGGTGCTGGAAAAAAGCCCCAACAAACAGAAAGAGCTGAGAATTTTTGTTCCCCTTTTCTTTCTTGTAGCCTAGCAATAACATTTGTCTTTGCCTACTTAAATGCAAAATGCTGGCCAAGCGTGTGACTTTCTCTCATTTATCTAACAGGTAAGCTGCAAAGTGCTGCAATTCTTTCATCAGTACATGCTGGGCTGCAATTACTTCTGGATGCTCTGTGAAGGCATTTATCTTCACACGCTGATCGTGGTGGCAGTGTTTGCTGAAGAGCAGCGTTTGCACTGGTATTACCTCTTGGGCTGGGGTATGTATGTCACCATTTGTAGCAAGATAGCCTGTACATTCAGATTTTTTAATTCTTCTAGCACTTCTGTGACACTCACAATCTAGTTTATATCATTAGATCATAGCTTAAGACTGAGTTTTTGGACCCTAAGTTTGAGTGGGTGTAATTACATGGGCTTAGAAACTTACAAAAAGCAGCACAAAATGGGTGTTTTATTTGCTGCATCTTGGGATTTGCAGAAAGAAATGCTTAAACTCCATTAAGAAAAGCTATGGAAGAAAATAAATTTCTATTCAAGTATATGTTTTTTTCTGAAAACAAAAAACTGTTTATTTTTGTCGTGTATATGCAAAAACATGAACGTGTGACAGAATCTTTAAAGCATAATTTTCCTAGAATCACGAGGAAATATCTGTATCTGTGTCTTACAAAGTGAAGTAAACACAACATACAAAAAGAGGAACCAGAATTTCTCTGGAAGTGAATCCAGTATCAGATACATTTTGGCATATGTTGTTTTAAAGGAAAAAAAAATTATTTTACCTACTAAGTAGGTAGAGGCTTTGCTGTCAATACTGATTTTGTCCAACAACATGTGGTCACATACATATTTCCAAATAAAGTATGACTAGGTCTAGTTCTTCATCTCCAAATATTCAATCTTTTCTGTTTTCACTAAGGGACCTTACCTTCTTAATGGGTTAGCAGCAGATATTTTTCCTTTGGACTATCTGGTCCAATAAAAGACCATATAAATGTAATCAGCATGTAACAATGAAGAATCTTTTACATTTAAATCACGATTTTAAATCCAGTCCACATCAGTGTTGACAGAAAACCGACATCAAGAGCTTTTTTCCAGTTTGGCAACCATGAATCTCTGGCCTCATTCCAATTTCTGGTAAGGCAGTTCCCCTATCTTGAAGCCACTGGTGCAACAAAGCAGCAAATAATGGACCTTTATCCATTGTCCCACTGCATGAAGGGATGTTCCTGCAATCCCTGTCTGAAGCAGATAAAATTTATTCTATATTTTCCATCCTCTTTGGCAAAGTTTTACTTTTTCAAGATTATTTCATTTACAGCAGGAAAATAGAAAAATAGACTTACTGATTAAACCACTAAAAATTAGGGATTTTAGATTAAATTAATGGATAATTAGATAACAAAGTAATTAGGGGAAAATGGCCCAGTTCTATATGTTCTGAAGAAATTTAAAATGCTATCTTCAAACACAAGTTAGGCATCCAATATTTTATCCTAAATAGGCAGCAACAGCAAAATTATCCCCTATCTGGACTTCCATTTTAAAGTTCAGTCATTTATTTTCCTCTTATGATACAAGGCTTAGTGCTCTCTGGATGCCTACATTAGATATCTACATTAGAAAATTTACATTATTTGCTAGTTTATATAGTTTGTAGTGCCAGATAGCAGTCTCCAGGCATATAATTATTTGTCTTTGGTCGTTTTTGTTTGTTTATTGGGTTTTTCTTCATGAGAACTCCTTTTTTTCTTATGAGAATGGCATCTTTTCTAAGAAGAGAGGCATTTGTGGAATTAAAAGTATGGGAAACGTTATCAGCTCTTAAATGAAGACAACCTTCCTGAAAAGCTCTAAATCAAGTTAGAGTTTCTGGGCTTTGCCAATCCAAATAGCTGAGTCCTTTTGGAGCAAGCAGCCGTGCTATCACAAAAGTCTCATAGCTCAGAATACCTGAATATAAAAAGTCTCATAGGTCTGTGAAACAGCTACCCAATGTGATGAGTCATTTTAAACACTTGCTTCCAGACAAAGCTTTTTCATGTCTTGCAGAACAAGGGCTCCCCAAATAGTGTCACTCCGTATCCAATCATGCAAGAGGAATATGGTCACGGACTTTTTTTTTTTCTGGTGACATTCAATTTTGGCAATGCAATTTAATGCACCTGTGACATCCAGACTGCAATGAAAGCTAGCAAGCCAGCTTTAGTAGTGCTGAGAATGACACCAGCAGCATGGTGGGGAATTCAGTGAAGTTACCTGATAAGACACACATCAGTATCTTCAGAGCTGCCTGAAAAAATAAAGAGGGTAGTGGCTGTGGAAAAAGTTATTAAAAATGGATATAACTCTTGACAATGGCATCTGAAGACTTTTTAATGAAATTATATTAATACTTCCACCAAAAAAAAAAAAAAGTAATTATTAACACCTCTTAACTGAAGTAGAAATATTAATAATAGCAAAATGGTCTGATTACAACAATCTCATGATCCCTTAATTTTGCATGAATCATTGTAATTCCACTGATTCCAGAAGGAGTAGTAACACAGTCAAATTTTAAACATCTATCTATGTTTATCAGTGGACACAGATACGTTTCTCCAAAGGGCAGTACAGAAGAACCAGAGCAGGCTGTGCTCTGAATTACAATTCAAGAGATCAAGGCAAATGTCCAAGATGAAGTTGCTCATTTTTTATTGCTATTGCTAGTTCCTATGCAAGAAGACTTGGCCTACTTTATTTGGAAAAACTACTAATGACATTTGTAAAATAGCTTTATAAGAAAAATAAAAATCTGAGCAAATATAAAAAATCTACAAAAAGTTTGAGCTGTTTGAATGGAATCTGACATGGGCAGATGTTTCAAGGCTGATGCCATCAGCTGACCCCTTCTCTGGGAACTGCTGCTGAGGATGTCATCTCTTATTTGTTATTGTTTCACTGGGTCAGGAAATCACTATTATGCAGGACAGGAAAACAGCATCAACTGTGTGCAACAATACAGTTCACCCTGGCTGCTTCAGGCAGCTCCACATAAAAGTGAAAAGGGAGTAATTTATTAGACAGTGCTGAAACTGGGTGCTGTCCAAATTGTACTGGGAATACTGACCTAATAGCCAGTTTGTGCTGTAAAGGACCTGACATGACCTAAAGGGATTTGTCATATCTGGCCCTGGGGTGTCTGGGGACCTTCTCTGCCTTATTCACTGCTCACCATGCGCAGGTGGGACATGTAACCACAACCCCAAGTCTTTGGTGCTCCACTTCTCCATAAATCTCTGCTTTTTGGCCCTTTACAAGCCCTAGAAGAGCCTATCCGTCCTGCAGTTGGAAATCTGAGCTTTAGAGAGTCATGAGCTTCTTAGCCTGTAACTAGCTAATGAAGACTTTCCACTGCATTCTTGAGATTTGCTTTTGAGTTTGTTGAGCCAAATATCCTAGGCTAATGCATTTAGCAGAAGAAAAAAGCTCTTTTTACATCATGTGACATGTTCTACTTGCAATACTCCAGGCCACAGTTTTCAGCTGAAGAAGTTTTGCTATTGCAGAAAGGCCCTTTTAAAATTGCATTTCAATCTGTCAATAAAACTGGTTCAGACTTGCTCCATTTCCCAATCAAAATTATTTTCTCAAGCTGTCAATCCCATGAGCTCACCCTGAGGTCATAAGCTCCTTTTTTTCATTCTGAGCTTTTTGTTGTTTTTGCTGTGCATCATCCCCAAAAACGGGGATTCTGCAGCCAGAGGCTATGGCATCATTTTCTAAAAACATATAAAGGAGAAGGCAATGCAGTTTGATCTCTCACAGGTGCATTGTCCTCCCAAGGTAAATTGCAATAAAAGCTCTTTTTTTTTTTTTTTTTTTTTTTTCCCCTTGGCAGTAGAGTAAATAGCTATTGCTCAAAGACACCTGGAAACATGAGAGTGTCTTATTTATGTATCTTTGGACCTTATTCTCACCCCCCACAATATGGCAAAGGATCCTCCATCTCTTCTAAATATTTTTATGAAACCACTAACATGTGATAAAAAACAGGAGCTATGTTCTTTTAATCCCTCTGTAATTAATCATGGTATCAACAGGATATTTTCACACATTTTCATTTATAATTATAGAATGTCCACAGCTCAGTAAAAAGGTCTGTGGTTCACAGAGAACAGGCAGCAGTAGCACCAAAGGGGTGCACCAGGCTCTCTGCACAGGACAGACAAGGCAGCAGATCATGTCCAGCTGTCTGTGTGTGCCAGGCTGTACAAGCTGGGATCAGCCCTGCACTGCAGGATCCCCAGTTCCAGGTTTCCAGACTACTGGAGAGGGACATGACATTTAGGCAAGCTGAAAGGAAATGAAAAGGAGTGGATCAGACTGTCACTCTCAGTGAAATAAGAACTTGAGCTTTCTGCTTTGTTGAGTGTTGCCAAGCCCAGTGCAAATTTGCACCCATCAGCTCCCCATCAAAAGCCTCCTTTGAGGTGTCACAAATAAGTTAGGATATGTGGATTTATGGGATTCACAGCTCTTCTCCCTGTTGAGATAAAGCTGCACAGAGTGGGCTTGGCTGCACAGACGCTGAGAACCTACAAAAGATATCACAAATTCCCATCCCCCAAAAACCTCCTTGCTCCAAACACTTTCTCATGCCATTGGCTCCAAAAGAGAAACTCTCCACTCTGTTTCTTGTTGCTCCATTCTCTGGCATGCAAATCAATGTGCCTCTCTATTGCTCAACAGTTATTTACATGATTTTGACAAGTGTCCCTGGTTTCCTGAGGGAGGACTCCTCTGAGAACAGAATGATCCCTACATCCTTCCCACACTGCCTGCTCACACCTTTCCCTGAAAAAGCCACAGCAGTGCAGGGAGCCTGGCAGCAGCTTTGAGATACCCCAGGAGAGCATGGTCTGTGGGTTTTGCTTCTCCTTTTGGCCTGCCATGAATGTTAGTCCCATTTACATCTCACCATTGAGGTGGTACCTGGATCTGGGTGTGATGGAATAACTTCTTTCCTGAAAGATGTGATTTCCCATCCATACTTTTTGTGAACAAGAGACTTATTAGTGTGTGACACACATGAAATTCAAGCTAAACAAATACCAAGACTAATCTGTAACTTCAATCATTACAGGGTTCCCTTTAGTGCCAGCATCCATTCATGCAGTTGCAAGAACCAGATACTTCAATGACAAGTGAGTAGTTTTTGAAGGAACTCAGCATTACTTAACTGTGCAGCAAATTTTATTCAAGTTAATAACAAATGTTAATGCTGTATTTCTCCTCCAGTTGCTGGATGAGTGTTGACACACACTTACTTTATATTGTTCATGGACCTGTAATGGCAGCTTTATTGGTAAGAGAATATTGTTTGCTATTGTTTGAATATTTTACAATTATTACTTTATAATAATTATTTTAGAAATGCTAATAACCTGAACAAAGTAGAAGCTTCTGTTACTATAAGTATTTTGGTCAAAACTCAGAAGTAGCTAGATGTTTCCTGTACTCAGTGTTACAAAGGACAGGTTTACAACCCTTTTTTCCAGTGGGACTTGAGACAAATACACTGCATTTATGTGACATCAGTCATTGAACTGTGCCTTAGCTGGGGTGAGCTGGTTGCTCAGAATGGGCTTTGCTGGTCACTGAGCTGGTATGGTCCAAAAGTAGGGAGCTAAAAGAGGCCAGGAAAGAACTGGACTGGGCTGTCTGAGTAGGAGGATAAGATTCAAAGTGCAGCTTGGCAATGTGCATACATACAATAACTGATATGCCAGCCATGCAGTTAGGCATGGTAACCCTGACCTTCCTGACAGGTGCAGAAAAGGTTTTATTCAACCCAAGCCCCAAGCTCATCTAATTGTGTCACCCAAGATGCACTTCATCTTTTTCCTCTTACTTGTAAACACCTGCTTGGACAAATCTGCAATAATTTCCTTAGAGATCAAACAATAGCACAGTGAGGACGGGAACATCTTGGAATAAACACCTTTCCTATAATACACCTGTAATAGCTGAACACCTGCAATAGCTGAAAACATAAAAGATCTTTTTACCCTTTCTGGAGAAGCAGTCTTTAACAGCTATGTGAAATAGCCCATCCTTCTCTGCATTATAGGTAGTCTGTTGGTCCCATAGAATCACATTTATTGTGGATTTATTGGTTCAATCTTTACTGTATCTGCTATTGCAGTGCCAGTTACCATCTGACAGAGTCCATTTAACCTTTCTTTTTATCATTGTGATCCCCATCTGTACATCTTGGCCACAAAGAAAAGAGACTATTATGGGAAAAGATCAATCTTTAGCTGTTTTCAAAATAAGACATAACTTCTGTGTTGTGCTTATGTAATTTCCAGTCTTATTTTTCTTATGAAGATGTCAATGCCTACAGTATGTCCTGCTTGATTTGCTACAAAAAAATCCCATAGTGGCAGATTGATTCAGAAGAGTAGAGGGTTTTAACTTTGTAGTCATTCTTTGACTTTTCACAGTTACTTTCAGAAAATCTGGAAGTGAAGGTTAAGCAGAGTGAAGTCAGAATAGGATGGAGAAAAAGGTTTAGATTTAATGTTGAATGGGACCTCAGAAGTAATTTATTATTCCTACAGCACAAATGTAAAACAGTTGAAAGGCCTCCCAGCATAGTTTAGAAGTGATGAAATATTTTACCAGAGCTTGCTGATTCACTGTTCTGAAAAAAATCAACTGAAATTTCTGGTATATAGATGTGATTAGAGCTCTTGAAATATCTATGGAAATTATGCAACTTACATAATTATTTCAAGTGCCTGATTTTACTGTAGCAGAGTGGAAAAGAGTGATGTGGTACACTGGAGACCGAGAGGGTCTGTGGTGCCAGAGATGTCCACAGGGTCACCACTGAGCTCACTGTCAGCCTGGCTCTGCCCTCCCTCCTCCTGCAGCCTCACAGCTCATCCCACAGGGAGCTCTCTGTGAAGCCAGGGGCAGGGGCAGGTTGCTCTGTGCTGAGATCAGATTTCCAGAAATAACTGAGGAGAGGAGATGCTGAACTATTTGGTATCACTGATCACAAGGGTCAGGGGCAAAATTTTCTGGTGTTTGGCATTTCTGCCCTGAGACAGCAAATGTTGCCTGTGGGGAGAGTACCGTGGGGTCCCTGCAGGCTGGTGGAGGCAAGGGGTGAGCTAGGATTTCCTCAGGAGCAGCCTTACACCCCAGCTCACACACAAGCCTGGAGCATTAGCCCATGGAGCACATTCTTTAGGGAAATTGTGTGCTCCCATAGGTCCCATGTGCCCAGGGACATGCTGGAGTTTGTCTCACCTGGCAAGATAGCTTGGCAGCTGCCAGACTTGGGACAGAGACATGGCTATTTCCAGGGGACAATTTGTCCATCCCATTTAAACTTCCAATATAAAAATAATATTTGGTGTTCCCTGGAAAGCTTGAATTTGTCCACATAAATGTTAAAACATCCAGTGCATCCTAGAACTGACCCCTGCCTGCCTGTAGGATTCATGCAAGTTCCAAAGCATGTAGAGCTACTTAACAGATCTTTCCTGAAAATATTCAAGATATTTTCCAAGACCTAACTGCCAAGGAGCTGCCCATAAGGAGATTGAATAAAGCTAGAAAGTTACACTTTACTGCCATTTATGTGCTTTGTATTTTTATTTTGAATGTCTGTTTAATTTGAATGTTTTCACCTAGAATAGCTTTGTTTTTGCAGGTCAATTTTTTCTTTTTGCTTAACATTGTCCGAGTTTTGGTGACAAAGCTGAGAGATACCCACCGTGCTGAGTCCAACATGTATATGAAAGCTGTCAGAGCCACTTTAATCCTGGTGCCCTTACTAGGAATTCAGTTTGTTATTATTCCCTGGAGACCAGAAAACCGACTTGCTGGAGAAATATATGATTACATCATGCATATACTCATGCATTACCAGGTATGTAGCAGCTTCAGTATAGTTGAATTGTTTGATGTTAAGCTAATTTACTCAAAGATACTGTTGCTAGGGGTTTTTCCCTGAAGCTGAAAACAACTGGGTTTTCAGTTCTTTTCCAACCATTTCACAGTCTTGGATTATCTACATTTAAACAAGCAGCACCACTGTGTGAAGAACAGAGACAAGATAGGAGAAACAATATAGTAAGTCACCAAAATTATCAGTTTACACTATTTCTAAACTATGGAGGGGAAACTGATTTCACAGAGGGCTTTTATGCTCCAGCACAACTTCTGTTGAAGTGCTCAAATTGACTGGAACTAGTGCTGTGACCTTAATATAAAAATAAGCAGTATTTCCAAACTGTTGTTCAAAGGGAATGCCAACACACAAAATAAAACCAGAGACAACTAAGCTGTATTTGGGAGTTAGAATTCTGTTATTAGGCATATTCCATTATCAGACTGATATTTTGATTTCAAAAATGCTCTGAAAATACAACATCATTCAGTAAGCCTAGTTTATTTCCTTTTGAAAACAAAACAAGCCAAACCAAAATGAATTTAAATGCTGGGTTATCTGGTTGACTGACCAGAATATATCCAGTCCTATACTGACTAGGAAAGGCAGTTTTTCAATGCATTTGTGAGCAGTGGTCAACATGAGTGAATATGGTGACCTAGTTCCTGCTCCCATTCATATGGAAAGTAAGTGAAGAAATTATTTTAATGCTTTAATAAGAAGATAGCTTAAAAAACAGTAGCGCTTTTTCCTTAAATGAAATTATAAATAAGGCTACCAAAAGCTATGCATCCTGTCAGATTATATATCCTGCTTATCGTCCTTATCCCTTCAAAACTGTGGGTGTTCCTGCTGCTGCATGGACAGAATAACTGAAGTTCCAGGTCTGCTTTTGAAGTGTATGACATCTTATGTTACAGTTCTGCTGAAAAGCAATGACAGCCTCATTTCTTCTATTGTTGCCTGTATTGTTACTTTTTCATTTACAAAATCTATAAAGGAATATCTCCAATTTAATTTTTTTTGGTGACAAGTCATTTGATTAGAGTTCTAACAAGTTAGGATAAGACAGAGTGTTAAAATGATCACTTTACTATTAAAATATCTTATAAGTCTTGTGCAGTTGTTGGAGAATTGCAAAACCAATTATAATTGTCTTAATTAAAAATTCTAATTGTGATCACTTTGCAATAGAAAGTCACCAAACTGGGGTTAAAACGGAGGCTGCAGTGATGAAGGGGGTTGGGTGAGGGAGGGGTCCAGGGCAGGAAAGTTTCATCCTTCTGCTCACACAGAAGAACCCTTGACAGCTCTGTGGTAAAATTTCAGTGCTTCCTGCTGGAATTTGGCCTTTTGGAAGGTCTGTGCAGTTATCCTGCTTGGCTGCAGCCAACTGCAATCCTCCCTTTTCCACTTTGAATTTTTAACTGTAACCTAAAACAAACATTCTTAATCCTTTCCCTAACATTTCTCGTATGCATATTTAAGATTGATCACTGGCTGTATAATCACTCCTCTGGCGCTCATTTTCTTCTAGGGCTGGTTCTGTAATTAGCAGATCCTGTATTAGCTGGTGTGATGGCTGTGTTTCCCCACTAGCTATTGCACTCCCATGACCCACAGCACAGCCAGCCTCTGCAGACACCAGCAACAGCCTCTGGGATTTTGCAGCTCATGGCATGTCAGTCGTGTACAAGCAGGCATCCTGGGGAAAATTAGCAATTTTTTTTTTTTTTTTTTTGCAAAATATTATACATTCTTCATTTCTGCATTGGTGAAATGAGGAAATGGTATGCCTTTTCTCAAACAGGTTTTCACAGTACACGACTTCTTTAAGTGAACATGAAGGATTGATGTGTTTGTTATATAATTTATGTACACAGAAATGGTACAAACAAGCACTGCAGTCTATTGTAAAACTCAGAGGATTTAAGATAAGAAAGAATTTGTTCACAAAAAAACTCCATGTAATGGTATTTCTTTCAGAGAGTGGTTTTTCTGTTAAGAAACACACCAGTAGTTTAGTTTAGTTTAGTTTAGTTTAGTTTTTAGTTTAGTTTAGTTTAGTTTAGTTTAGTTTATTTATCAACAAGCTAGGTTTCCTCTGATGATGTCACTTCTGAATAACAGCAAAGGTCTGGTTTTGATCTGTCCCACTCTTTTTGTGATGGTATCATCAGTGTTCACCATTTTAAGCAGTAGTTTTTCAAATATGCCTGTATGAACAGTTCACAAACACTGAATGTCTAGTGCATGTGTCTTTCACACGGTAGACCAGATTCTTCCTAAGAGACCTAAAGAACAGGTACATAAATTATGAAAAAATGGAAAGCTGTCTTTTGTACTGCAAATGGGAATACACACACATTTCCAGACCAGCTAGCCAACTTCTCATTAATCCTCTAAAGGTGGAGGTTCATATCTCTTCTCACCATCACAAATATCAGCTCTTTAGTCTCTAGAATGTTGAAATTAAAAGTACACCAGGCAAGAGAAAGACATTTCAACCATTGCATTGTGGTGTAACCCCAGCTGGTGACTCAGCCCCACAAAACCACTCGCTCACTCCCTGCACTGACATGGAGGAGACAGCTGGAAGGGTAAAAGTGAAAACTCATGGGTTGAGATAATGACAGTTTAGTAGATAAAGCAAAAGCCACATATGCAAGCAAAGCAAAATAGTTCATTCTCACCTTCACATGGCCAGGCAGCTGTTCAGCCATCCTCAGGGAAGCAGAGCTCCATCACACGTAAAAATTTCCTGGGTCAAACAAAAGCCAGTACTCCAAACATCCTCCTTTTTCTTCTTCTCCTACTTTTTATGCTGATCATGATGCCATATGATCTGGGTTATTCCTTGAATCAGTTGGGTTGAGCTGTCCTAGCTGTGTCCCTTTCCCAACTCCTTATGAGCTCCCAACCCACTCAAGGTGGTGTGAGATGAAAAGCAGCAAACTTTTGACTTTTGGAGGTCCTACTCAGCCATGGCTAAAACATCCCTGCATTATCAACACTGCATCCCTCCCACATCCACAGCAGAGCCCTGTACTAGCTACTATGAAGAAAATTAACTCTACCCCACACAAAACCAGCACACCTCAATCAGAATAACCTGCATGGATTGGGAGGCTGTAGATGCATTAATGAACACACAGAGCTGTCTTATTTCACAGAGTTCCTAAATCAGGCATCACAAAGCAAACATTTGCACTCCACAAGAGCCAGTGAGTTACAGATCTACCTTAAAGGACCTGATTTTTAAAACTTGGTAGATGATGCTGAAAGCACATGGAAGATGCAAACTCAGGCTGTAAAGCATTAGGGTACTGGATATGCCAGTCCCTTCCACACCTCTGGCATGAGAACACATCTGTCAAAAGCTTGAAAACCCCATCATGCTGCCAGTGAAGACAAAATGGCACACCTGGGCAAAGGGAATGCCTCCTGTGAAGGAGTGGAACAGCTGCAGCCCTAGGTCCTGCATGGAGCTGCAGTCAGGTCTCCATTCCAATACAGAGCAAGAGAGGTGTGGCTTGTGCCTGATGACCTGGCAGGGCCTCCTGCACCTCTGCTGGAGCTGGGGGAGCTGGTGCTTCCTTCATCCTTGGAACCACTGAAAATCTTTTGAGAAGTCCTGGGCTGTGAAGAGATTGGGGTGCTGTGCTTCTCTCAGAGGTTCTGCTGCTGATGACCACTCCACAGCTTCTGATTTCTGACATTGGTCCATAGCAAACACCTCACAAGAAGAAAGGAAAAGTAGAAAATTAACTGCATGATGCATCAATTAGTCCCACATACAGACACAATCCTCCCAGGGCTCTCAAACCAGCCCAGGGATGAATAAGCCTCAGCTTTCCTGCTCCCTACACCAGCTTCCATTCTATTCCATTCTATCTCCAGCACCTTCAAGGCAGGTTTTTAGAGGCTGTCAGGGTACATAAGATGGCACTGTCACTGTGCCAAAGAAGAGAGAGCCATGAGCGCCTGTGAGGGAGGGGTGGAGGAGCAGCCCCTGAATCAACAGCAAAACACAAGCAGCTAAATATACTCAATACCTTGGTGACTGAGGCTCTAAATACATACTTCCAATGAGAAATTCAAATGCTGTTCAGCATAAGGGCCTTGGGTTTTATTGGCAAATGAGAAGGGTTTATTCTGCTGAACAGAGAATAATCACTGTCTTCTTCTCCACAAGTGAGATCCCTTGTGTGTCCCTCAGCAGCTTCCAGGCAGCATCCTCAGGACTGCAGCACCCACTCTGCCAGGCAGGAGGATGCAGCTCAAGGTGCCTGGTCTGGTACAAGGATATTTTGAGTGGGTTTGGGCTGCATAAATATGCACACTGCCTCCAAGTTTTAAATTCAGCTTTCTGTGCAGCCTTACACAGAACAAAATTAACCCATTTAAAAGTAGCCTGTTAAAAATAGTGAGAAATTTCCATGTATTTTAGAAGGTATTCATTCCATCTGTTTCTCAGTTTAAAAGGAAATAAATATCCTCTGTAATGCCATTCTGTTCAAACTTAGGGTAATAGGACTGCTTTTGACAACATAAGCATTTTTTCTTTATTTTCTATTTTTTTTTCTCTTTGAATTCTTAGTATTTTAATAACTTTTTAATATTTTGAGCCAATTAAGATTAGGGAAAATGGTTTTTGTAAGCTGGATATAATAAACTGGCACTTTTATATGAAAATTTCGTGCAAAAAAAAATGACAGTAATGAAACCTCCATAGAGAGCAGGAGAAGAAGCAAAACATGAGCTTTGGGATGTCTCTATTATTTTGCAGCTGGTGGGCTGCTGTCTTCATCCCTCTCATGATAATCTCCCCACCTCAGTGGCAGCAGGAACTGCACAGACACGTTCTTTGCTTTGCTGAATTTTTTTCTTGTAACATAAATTATCAATTCATAATCCAGTCATTTACCTCAGAGTGTGCTGTGAATGAAGGTGGTGAGAAATGCACTGCTGTTTTTCTCAAAGCTTTTTAGCTTTGCCAAAATGCGAGAGGTGGGAATGGGATGTACTTTTATGAACAATCTCAGCCATGGTTTTCTTTTTTTTTTTTTTTTTTTGCTGTCCATTGAGCTCCAGAAGTGAGAAGTGAATGGACATGGAACAAAGTCCACGTAGAGAATCAAAAACTCATTTTTATATTATGATCACCTGTGTATTATCTTATACTATCAATAATATATATATAACCACACTATAATCTTAACAGCAACACAGTGTATAGTTGATTAGGGCAGAAACCAGGGCCCTGGACATGGTCAGGAACAGCAGAAAAAAGTATAGCTATGTATGATTTTTTTGGTTTAATGGAGACATAAGCTCGAGTGAAAAAATAAAAAAGAGGTATGGGAAAGCTATGTAAATTTGCAGAATCTGCATATCTGTTTATTTTTAACCTAAGCAAATTACTTGAACTTCTCTCCAAGGCACTCGTGTCTTCTAGGAGAGTGAGATACAAATTAAATACCCATCAAGCAAAGAATTTACTTAGGCCAGTAGAGTCACTTAAACACTGGAAAAACCTCATTACAGTGTTAATAAGGTATGTGAAGGTCTAAGAGCTGCTGTCTCTGTAGAATCCCTATGGCATGATTCAGCTGAAAGCCACACTCATTTTTTCTTCACACAGTTTCAGAAATAAAGAATTCCAGAAAAACTCATTAAAGTCCCTCATCTTAAAATAAATATATTCTTCATTTCTGCTTTCAACACCACAGCCAACGTTATCTTGCTGGGAGCAGACAATATATCACAGGTTAGTTTAACAACTCCACACAGTGGCAGAGAGATATAATTGACTTAGACATCTCGTCCTCAGCAATAATTGTATCCTGAGCAAAAACCAGTAGCAGTTAGAATTTGGAAGATGGGAGCCAAAGAGATATGAGAAATAACCCATGGGCCTTAAATTAAATAATTAACCTACATGTAGTTTGTCATATGTTTTAATAGATTCACTGTAGAATTATGGTCATCCCAAGCCCTCCTGGCTCCAGACAGACAAAGCTGGTGTCTACTACTGATATCTCTGTAGCTTTACAGCTGAAGATAACAGCAGTCCTCTGAACAATGGCAAAACTCTATGTATGAAGAGATAGAAATATAAATAATATAAATATAAATATAAATATAAATATAAATATAAATATAAATATAAATATAAATATAAATATAAATATAAATATAAATATAAATATAAATACAAATACAAATACAAACACAAATACAAATACAAATACAAATACAAATACAAATACAAATACAAATATAAATACAAATACAAATACAAATACAAATACAAATACAAATACAAATAATAGAAAGATAGATGGCAGGGTTCAGAGGGCCATGGCAACTGGAAGAAGAGCAATAAGATATACATGGAACAGACTAGAGAAAACAATTTCTTCAGCCAGAACATGTACAACATGCATGGTCTCAAAATGACAAGAAGCCAGGTGTACTTTCTCACTCTAAACTAGAAGAGAAACAGAAAGGGATATGAGGCATCACTCCACCTTCCTCTTTAGCTTTTCTGACAGAAGTTGACAGTAGAAAACATTAGTTAAGGGAACAACACTCTTGAATAACAGAAAAGTGGAGCAATTGCAGGATGTAACAGAAGAATTCCAACACCACACAGGAACTGAAATGGAAAATGGCTTCACTTCAATAGTTCAGGTTCAATTTCTGAACTGAGGTTCCTACAGTCCCCCTAAATACTCTCAGTGAAGAACAAACTTGAAAAAAATTTCTCTGTTTCATTCTCTCCCCTGCTGTCTTCTGATTTTCCATGCCTCATGTAGACTGTCCATTGAGCATCCCTGCTCCCAGAGGAGACAAAGATCCATCTGGTTTGCCATTATGGCTGACTGCTCTTAGTGAAACCACATTTAGCACAGTAGCAGACCCCTGCTGCAAGGGTGCACAGTACAGTGCAGGAGCAGAGGTTTTGCCCAGCTATACACATTTCTGCAGCACAGCACAAACAGCATTGGTACAGGCTGCAAGGAAGTGGCACATTTTCTACCCTTGCAGAAATTTTGATTTAGGAGTGTCTGGTCTGGCAAAGTCCTGCTTTAGATTTGTAAGGTTTTGTTTGAATTTGTGGAGCCTCTCAGCCCAAAGCTTATGGACAAGCTATTGTGTATTTCTTACTGTGTGCTGGGATTTGAGTTTTTTGAGAATACTCACTGCTTTGCCAAAATATGAAAAGAAACTTTTTTCCTCACTATGTCTACCCTTCATCCTCCTCCTACATGCTGTTTCATGTTGATATTTGAATTTATGTCAAATTACAAATTCTCCACTGGAGAAAATCTATTAGAGAAAAATAATTGTCAATATTGGTCAGCACTTGTCCAAACTAGCATGTGTATATCTATATAAGCATTTTGTAAAAAGTTATTGCTTATCCTGTTTGTGGTGCAAAATATGCATCTGAGAGTTCAAGACATTTTGCAAAGCATTATCTACAGTTCAACTGGTAATCATTTGAATGAAGGTTTTATAGAAAAATACAGTTGTAAAGTTCTTCAAAGCAGCCCTTGGGAGCATAAGCTGTATTGCTGTTTTCCCCTCAATTTCACAAACTGTCATACATTCAGTTTGTAATAATTGCTTTAAGTAATTTCAAATGAAGGCCTTTGGCTCCCAGTGATGCTATGCAATGCTATTTTAATAAGAGTGAGTGCAGTTAGGACATGGACCAGTGCAACTGCATAATCCTGAATGGCAAGCTCTGTGCAAGAATTTTCTCTCTTATTAATTTCATACTTTCCCATCTCATATTCCTGCCTTGGCCCTGTTTAATCCTGTAGCAGTAGTGAAATGCTGTTTGAACAACTGTGGTGATGATGAAATTAAATTAAACCCATCTACAACCAAGCTATGATGTGCAATGTCTTTTTTTTTTCTTTCTCCCTACCTTCTAACTCATGTGCTGTGATGGATTTTCCCTTTTTCTGGCCACTTACACCTCTTCTCATATCCTCTCCATCCATTGTGATGCCCAACATAGCAGTTCACTTATCCTGACATACAGTTCAATTTAAAGTCTTCCTGGGACAGCTGAATTCTCTGTGTCTGACACTTTTGGCTGGGTAGCTACACTCTGATGAATGAGTGGCAACATACAGGACAAAATCCCTCTACTATCTCTTCAGCAAAATCAATGGCAGTGTGGTTCTCCTCTGTAAGCAAAACATACACCTACCTTTTATTTTCCTTCTCTACATCACTTACATATAAAAAACTTCATAGCTATAACAGATAATCTATAAAATCTAGTAATATAAGGGGGAAAATGTTAAAACATTAGGAAAAGACAAAAAAAATCCATTTAATAACATACCTGTGAATAATGGGGAGTGTCTGTGATGCAGAGGAAGTGGATTAATGTTTTTATCTTGTATTCATTAGGTCCAAATTTCCAAAATATGATGAAGTCTGTATATTCTGATCCCTAAACTCTTTTTTTTTTTCTTCTCTTAGGGATTACTTGTAGCTACCATATTCTGCTTCTTCAATGGTGAGGTAAGTACACGAAAAGCAGAAAATGAGCAGAACCTGTAAAATAGTCATCCTGCTGTTCATTAATGCAGATGTGAAGCATGTCACAGTATAGACTTTGAAACTACACCAGGTTGCTTTTGCTCTCTGCACACAAGCAGTGGTGTGCATTCCTGACAGCTCTGTGCAGAGTGTGACTGGAATATCTCTGAGCAGATTAATCAGGTGTGTTACCACTACAAAGCAGATAGCATCTAATGAGGTAGAGGCACCACACTTGCCCTACCATCTGCAAGTTTGAGATGGAGGTCTAAGCAAAGGAGGAAAATGCTTTACCCCCTTCCTGCCCCAGATCAGCAGAGAGGACCACAATACTCACTGATAAGCAGAGAAGATATTCAGGGATCTGCCTGAAGAATGCAGTGGGGAGCTCAGGCCAGAGCCATGGCAAATCCATCTCTGGTAGCACTGTCAGAGGTGGAGGAGTGTAATTACTTGTGCTCCTTTGAGGATTAGCACTGGCCTTTTTACAACCAATGTTTCATGTGTAGCAATTGAGAAATAAAAACCCTTGAGGCAAAGATCTCTCCCATTCTCTTATAACTGGATCATATATATGTATATACACCTACAGTGGGTTTTAAATCCACTTTAGTTTTTTTTTATTTTTTTTACAAAAAATAGCAGGTTTAAATATGTCGAGATTCATTTAAATTCCTGCCGCAAACAATTTTCCAAAGATGGTTTGCAGAAAAAAGCTTTTTCAACACATCAAGAGCAGTCAACTGTAGCAAAATAAAACACCATGAATCTTAGCAAAGCTAGGAAGTCTATTAAAAAGTTCATTTTCAATCCAGAGCAGATGAATTAGATACAGAACAAACTTTGTGATGCTAACACTCAGTAAGGCAACATAGAGGGATATTTGTGCTCTTGTTTATCCCTGTATATTATTAGAAACCAGCAAATTCCATATAATGACATGACCACACTGATATTTTGATAGAGACTGGAAGCAAGTTGTCTTATTGATAAGGTGTTACTGGCTGATTTGATAACATTCAGGATATAAGAGAGTATTAAATTCTGCTACCACTTGTCAACATCTCTGTGCATTTGCCTCTGGCTGGCTCCCTGTGTGAATGTACAGAGAAACTGAAGAATAAAAAAGATGAGAGGCCTCAGCTGCAGTTCTGTAGCGTGGCTCCTCAGGAGGCATGAAGAGAATGGCAAAATGTGAGCAGCTAATCACATCAGAACCTAACATGAAATGAGAGCTGTAAAGAACATGCTACAGAAGTTCACGGTTTCATGCAACCAGCTGAACAAAGATGCAGACATACAACTCTTTTCCTATCACATTTCTGTCCCCAGTATCTGCAGTCTACTATCACCTTTCTCCTTCTGCCTTGCTGTCATCACTCTTTAATATCCATGCCCTGGAAACAAAGACAACTTTTGATACTCCCTGGTATGGAGGACCTGCTGTGAAGAAAGCAGAGACCAGTCAGACAGTTTTTGAAGCATCCTCTGCCTATAAGAGTGACTGCATCACTGTGTACAAGCAGTACTCCTGTCTCCTCACTGGCTTCCAAACAATGTGTTACCTCAAAAGCCTGGTCTTGAACATGGCTTTCCTCTCTCCCCCCAGTGCCATGTATATTTTTTTCAGATTAGATTTTGCTAAATTCCCTTTATGTTTATCACTAATGAAAACACCCAGATTTGTCTATATTAAAGGTTGTAGCAATGTTGAAAATTAGGAAAGGCCACAATAAAATGCACTGAAAATATAAAGTATCCTGAAGTATATTAGCTTCTCAGTTTCATCAGCTAGCTCTAATTGCAAAGTGCTTTTGGCAATGCTACAATGTCAGAAGACCATGTCCTCCATTACAATCCCAGGAGCACAATTCTCAAGGTATGCACCCAAGGAATACATCTGAGGCATCTGGTTGCCAATATGCATGCCTGATGACTCCTTGGTGGAGCAGCTGATCAGAAACATGGGTCAATGTCAAGCAGTAAAAAAAAGTACTGTGAGGATGCAGGTTTCTCAGATGTGTTGAGAGTGATTTTATTGGTGCTTGGGTACTTTTCACAATTGCACCCATTTTCAATATCATTCCATCTGCTTCAGATTTACAGACTATCAGTGGCAGGAGTGCTGCTACTCTCTCACTATTTTCTTCAAGGCAATTTTATTTAGGGAAGCTTTTTTTAGAATTTCCCATTAAGGTGAGCAGTATCAAAGATGACATCTCTCTAATACAAACTCAAGATAGTTTGATGCTACTTGCAACAGCACATTACCCATAAACACCCAGCAAAGTTTATGCACTCCAGTAGTTGGGCTGGGCTGGGCTGAGCTGGGCCAGGAGAGGATGAAAGGATTGTGAGCCCTTCCTCCCATTTATTTCTGCAGTTACACAATCTGTAGACATATAAGGCACAAAACTGATAGAAAAACAGCAACAGATTAATGCCAAGCTGGTATTAGGGCCTTTCAAAGGGAGCACTAATCTGAGTTTGACCAAGAAAATTGAGCTAACTTCCCCCAGTCCAGGTGTATGCAGAAGTACATAGATCAAAGGCAGTCTGGTCTTCAGTCATGATATAATATTGTTTCCAAGGTGCTGCATACATCTGCTGCCATAGAGGCTGAAATTGCTCACGAGAAAATTCAGTGTGGCGCAAGGAGGGTAATTTTACTACTGCAGAAACTTGGCTAATCTGGGATTTGCTTTTTTCTACTGAAAAATTTAACTTCAAGACTGAAATACATGAATCTTAGCCAGGACAAACAATGCTAAACTCAGAACTTCTTTACTGTGTTTTAAAGTGCATTCATCACTAGTGCTTCACTTACCTCTAGTACCATGAGCCTATCTATAGAAAGAAATCTAAAAATAATAATAAAAAGCTGTACTAATGTCTGCATTCATCTGGAAGAACACATAAACAATGTGGGGTTTTTTTACTTTTGAAATGAAAGATATTCTTGTATGTTTTCATATAAGATCTTGGTGTCCAGCAGCACTGTAGTTTCTCTGTCCAACAGCAACAGTTTTGTACAGATGATTCAAGGTCTCTGCAATAGTCTGCTACATTTTCAAGCCTGGGATTGTTTCTAGACTGTGAAGCTGGACAACAGAATGGAAAGTCTATTTGGGGAAAAATACAACCATGAATCTTATGTGCCAATGAGGTGTGAATGGCTAACAGAGAAGAGAAAAACATTTAAAGTCTTGAAGACTTTATCTGCCATCACAGTGGAAAGCATGGCAGGCATCTCCCTGCACCTCCTGGTCCCCAGGTGCCTCCTCAGTCATTAATATGTCATGGCTGTGCATGTGATTTTCAGTAATGGTGCTTGCATATTTAAAATCCATGCCTGAATGGTTTTAGTTGGCACTGAGTTACAATCATCTGAGATTCTTGGAATCATGGTAGAAAACCAGATTAGCAAGTTTTACTCAAATCAGCAATTTGTGCAATCCATTATCCATTTGTGGCTAGGTCCTTGTACAAACAAGCAGTTCAGCAGAGCAAAAAAAAAGACGTTTTGACGTTGTGCTGTCACTGCTCTGTGGAGCCTTTTAGACCTGTACAATGGCACTTCTGATCATGGGCTGAACTGGAAGGGATGTGTCTGTTGTCTACCCACCATACACACAATGTCAGTGTCATTCCCTTTGAAGAGGAGAATTACAAGCTCCAAGTGGCAGGCTCTGTAAGGCTCAAGGACATTGTTCTTCCCTCTCCAGTTAACCACTCTGTCATCTCCAGACCCATGGTTACCCTGATGGACTGACAGACTCCAGTTCAGCTGAGAGCAGCTGGGGAGTTTATCAGGACCTTCTCAGCTGCACAGCAGCTCTTCTCCCCATGCAAGAGCAATCAAAGCCTTGGGGTCTGTGCAGGGGGCAGGGCAAGGAGAGGGCTAGCAGAGGAACAAAAATACTCTAAAACCAGGCTCTTGCTGCCTTCACTAAAGATGCTGACACGAGTCTGAATGGATGAAGTGCTGTGAAATGCAGGCATGGTCAGCTGGGGCAGAGGTGAAGGCCAGAATCTCTGGTGACCATGGTGTGGTGGGTGAGAGGTGGCTGTGGGTTGCCCGATGACAAGGACTGTTGTCTGCACTATTCCTCTCCTGCTTGAGTCGATCTGCCTTTATGACCACTTAATCATGTATTCGTTAAGTCTGCCATGCACTCTTGACTCAGAATTTTTCTCAGTATAAACTTGGGTGAAGAGTAAAACATCCACTGCAGCATTTATTAATCTAATTGGATATGAAACCTTGTACACCAAGGATTAAAGTTCCATTTTGACATATTTCTGTCATATCTAAGTACTCCTGCCATATTAGCTTGGTTGCTCTTTTTTTCTTATTGTTGGAGAAGGTGAGTAGCAATACATTCTCCAAATGACAAACAGTGCCCAATTCCAATATGCATAGTAAATTTGTAGATGCTGCATCAAGTCTCACTTTGACCATACACTTCTGCAGTAATAGGGTCTAATTAACCAATATTGCCAAACTGCTGCTATTCACTTTGTTTTTTCAAACTCATGATTAAACGTAGAGCCAGGATTTAGCCATTTCCAATGCTCATGTCACAACACTATCAAGAGCATTCATGTGGACTGCCTGTGCAAAGTTTTCTATTCCCTGGCAGTTTTGGAGAAGTTAGAATCATTTCCAACCATGTATAAACCTGCTACTCTCACATGTAAATTTGTAAAAATGATTTCTAGCAGATGACTGCTCAAAGATTGAAATCCTCTGCCATGTAGAGGGCTATGACCATTCTATATTTTGTGAGCACAGAACCTGTTCTTAAATTACCAGAACAAGATCCCTGTTTAGCTGTCCTGTATCACTCTAACTTTATCTGACAAAATTATTCTTGCAATCCTCAGATGTAATTTACACACTTCTATACCTTTTACCGCTTTTCTTAATTACAAAATCTTTTAGCTGTCTCTGTTTACTCTTTCTCATTAGTCTTGACTCTTCTTTTTCTTTACATTTTACTCTTTCTTTCTTTCTTCTTTCTTTCTTTCTTCTTCTTTCTTCTTTCTCTTTCTTTCTTTCTTTTTCTTCTTCTTTTTCTTTTTTCTTTTTCTTTCCTTTCCTTTCTTTTCTTTTTTTCTTTTCTTTCTTTCTTTCTTTCTTTTCTTTCTTTCTTTTCTTTTCTTTCTTTTCTTTCTTTTCTTTCTTTTCTTTTCTTTTTCTTTTCTTTCTTTCTTTCTTTCTTCCCTTCCTTCCTCCCTTCCTTCCCTTCCTTCCTTCCCTGAAATCTCCCTTTCCCTGAAACTTCCTTCCTTCCCTTCCCTTTCCCTTCCCTTTCCTTCCCCTTCCTTCCCTTCCCTTCCCTTCCTTCCTTCCCTTCCCTTCCTTCCCTTCCCTTCCTTCCTCCCTTCCCTCTGAAACTTCCCTGAAACTTCCCTGGAAACTTCCCTGAAACTTCCCATCTCCCTGAAAACTTCCCTGAACTTCCCTGAAACTTCCCTGAAACTTCCCTTCCCCTGAAACTTCCCCCTTCCCTGAACTCCCTGAAACTTCCTGAAACTTCCCTTCCTTCCCTTCCTTCCCTGAAACCCTCCTCCCTCCTTCCTGAAACTTCCTTCCCTTCCCTTCCCTGAAACTTCCCTGAAACTCCCTTCCCTTCCCTGAAACTTCCTGAAACTTCCCCTTCCTGAAACTTCCTTCCCTTCCCTTCCTTCCTTCCCTTCCTTCCCTTCCTGAAACTTCCTGAAACTTCCTTCCCTTCCCCTGAAACTTCCCTTCCTGAAACTTCCCTTCCCTTCCCCTTCCTTCCCTTCCCTTCCTTCCCTTCCCCTTCCCTTCCTGAAACTTCCCTTCCCTTCCTTCCTTCCCTTCCCTTCCTTCCTTCCTTCCTTCCTTCCCTTCCCTTCCTTCCTTCCCTTCCCTTCCCTTCCTTCCCTTCCCTTCCTTCCCTTCCCTTCCCTTCCCTTCCCTTCCCTTCCTTCCCTTCCTGAAACTTCCCTGAAACTTCCTGAACTTCCTGAAACTTCCCTGAAACTTCCTGAAACTTCCTGAAACTTCCTGAAACTTCCTTCCCTGAAACTTCCTGAAACTTCCCTTCCCTGAAACTTCCCTGAAACTTCCCTCCCTGAAACTTCCTGAAACTCCCTGAAACTTCCCTTCCCTGAAACTTCCTTCCCTGAAACTTCCTTCCCTGAAACTTCCCTTCCTGAAACTTCCCTTCCTGAAACTTCCTTCCTGAAACTTCCTGAAACTTCTTCCTGAAACTTCCTTCCCTTCCTGAAACTTCCTTCCTGAAACTTCCTGAAACTTCCTCCTGAAACTTCCTTCCTTCCCTTCCCTTCCTGAAACTTCCTGAAACTTCCCTGAAACTTCCCTGAAACTTCCCTTCCCTGAAACTTCCCTGAAACTTCCCTGAAACTTCCCTTCCCTTCCCTGAAACTTCCCTTCCCTGAAACTTCCCTGAAACTTCCCTGAAACTTCCCTTCCTTCCCTGACAGGGGTTTATACCATGCCTCACCCTGGCTGTGTGTCTCTCTGACAGGTCCAAGGAGCTCTCAAGAGGCAGTGGACCCAGTACAAAACCCAGTGGGGCCAGAGGCGCCGAGAGCACTGTTCCACACGATCTACCTCCTACACTGCCACCTCCATCACAGAGGTCCCTGTGTACCTCTACCATCACGATGCCAACAATGAACAGTTAAATGGAAGATACCTAGAGGACTCTGAACTCGTTGCATTAAAATCTGGAGAGACATCTGCCTAGCTGAGCACCTACAGCCACTGCAAACACATCATTTCATGTTCTGCTCGTGAAAAATTTGGGGAGAAGGGTGGGAGTGTGGAAATCCAGGATGGTGTGTCAGAGTGCAGACCCAGGCAGAAGGACACATCCTGTTCAAGCCACACCAACCTCTGACAGCAGTGATGTAGAGGGAGTGTGATGCAGACCTGGAACAGCTTTTCTTCCTCTGCACTGCCCAGGGAGGGAACATGGTCCTGCCCGCCAGGCTGCAAAATCTCCACATCTCCTGATATCATCTGACATTTGTAACAACCCCAGGTAGCCAGTAGCAAACAGGAAAGGAAGAACCAATATGTGGCAATTGGAAACTTTCAGCACTTTTTGCTTTTGGTACTTTTCCTTAACACTAGATTTTAAACCATCAACTTTCACAAAGTGTAACTGACTTGGAGTCCTTTATTTTTCCTTTTTAATGAGATTGATGACTGCTTAAAAGATTTCACACATTGCATGACAAATCAAACATGTGAACAGCAGGAAGTCATTCCAAAGTATTGAAATCTTGATACTTTCCAAAGAATGTCACAAAATATTACCATCCCCAAAGGATACCCCAAAATATTAACATCCTATTAGCAGGGGTATAAGTCAAATTAAGGTGAAATAGTTATTGCATACCAAGATCTCAAACACTGCCAGAGAAACAGATCCATTCTTCAGGCTTAATGACACAAGTTCTGAAGGCATATCAAAATAGATTTTGTTTAACAATACTGGTAGTTCAAGAATATTTATTTACAGGAAAAATTGTCACCCTATTACTCTGCCCAGGAGCTCATCATTAGGACAGAATTCTCTTACTCTAAATAAATTATGAAATTTGTTTGGGAACTATGGTTTTATTCAGTAGGCATTCTGAATTGAGTGCTAGATGAACGCTTGTCTCTGTTATAAATTTGTGATTGTGGCAGTAAATGTTCCCATAAAAGAAACCAGCAACCAATATCTTAGCACAGGAAACATCTACTTTTTGAATCTGATTGCTCTCCTGAGTTCCTAATCACTAGATAATCTTGCCAAAAACCTTTGTAACCTATTTCTGCTACAATTCAAATTAGCAGACAAATCCCTGATAACTTGGATGAGCAATGAACAGCTCTCTTCAGTGTTCAGGAATGAGTTATGCAATACAGTTCAGTGTAGACTTCAAAAACATGAGGCCATTTCCTCCACAGTGATTTGAAACCATTTTTAAGTATTGTATCCAGCCAGGTTGACTTTTCCTCCCGGACACAACCAGATCCTAAGTTTTACCCTCAATTTGTAGATTTTAAATGGAAGAAAAGTGTATGTGTCTAGCTACATGAGTCACCATCTCACTGGAAAAGGACTGAGTTCATGAGGAAGAGCTGCAGAGCCAGCACTGTGAGAAGGGACCAGATTTGCCCTATCCATACATGCCTTGCAGGGAAGGAGGCTGCTCTGTTCTCACCACCAGCACATGCACCAGCTGTGCACCACAACACGTCCCCAGAGTGAGGAGGAAGCTGCTGGCTCTGCCACTATAGAACAAAAGAGGAGCTGGGGAACAAGAGGAATTCTCTGCTGGCGGTGCAGATCATCACATGGCCAATCCAGTGGAACACTTACAAGGAAATACTATTGTGTGTGTTTGTTCAAGCCACATGCTTATTTTTCAGACTTCAAGGAATACAAAACAGTTATTTTTTCAAACAGTATTTCTCATATTGCTATTTCTACTTTCACCAGTGAACAATAGGAAATGAAGGAGTCAGTTATTAAGTGGCTCTGCTATGAATCTGTATTATTCTGAATAGCTTTAGGGCACACTGCACTTCCCAGGAGGGCTGCAGAAGGCATTCCTGCTTTCTAAAGACACAGATGAGCTGATTGTAAAAGAAATGTGCATAATATAGAGAGTTTAATAACGAACATGTTGGTTTTAATAATGTACATGTTTACAATGTGTAAGTGCAAGTTGTTTCACAGTCAGTTCTGTTCATGTGGATGTACAAAATGGAAATGCTTTACCATTATATGGATTGTTTTCTTTCTTTGCTAATGAAATTTTCTTGCTCTGTTTAGTAGAGTGCTCTGAAAAATCAAATTCAGGATCTGAGGTTTAGGATACTGTTTGCAGCTTTGGTGTGTTTGTGGCAGTCTTTTTGGAAGTTTTGGCTTCAGTCAAGTAATGATGATTTCCAGCCACAAAAAATTTGGTATAACATACACACTGAGTTTAGGGCTGTCATCACACTTGGATTTTGCAGGAAAGGCTGAGTTTTAAAGGTACTTACTGAGTAATTTCTAATCAAAATATTTTCCAATGGGAAATGTTGTTTTTCTTCATCTCAAGATGGTTTGAAATGTCATCATTGCACACACAAGGTACATTTTATTCTCTGCTTTATAAATAGCACCATACACTAGTGACCATAATATTGAGAATGCTGATACTATCTCAATGATTTCTATTTTGACAGTAGGGTGGTTTGACTCTAATAGATTTCACAAGAGCAGCAGAAACATGTAATTAATGTATCAGTGTATCAAAAAGTACAGAAGGAGCTGACATTTGAATCAGTGGTTCCAAGGTATAATTTAAGAGGAAAGCAACCTCACATTTATCACTTCTGCAGTATCTGTTTCCTCTCAAACATCACACCCAACACATGAAAACTCAGTTTAGTGAGCATTTGCTCTGGCAGAAGGTTTTGTGTGGTTGCTCTGAGCGACTAAATCTATCAGGAAGATAGATTTAGATGGATACTGGTTGTTTTTCTTTACGAGGTACAGAAACACAGCACAAATTAAAATATTTGTTGTGGTATGGGATGTTGAAAGTAAGAGTTGAGTTTTATTTTATTTACTTAATAAATATATTTTATCTGAAATAAAACAGCAACAAAAGTACAGACCATTTTCTCTGCATTAAAATTGTTAGCAATAATGCTACCTTAATTAAAACACTACAAAGTGCTTATGTAGCAAAACAACTCTGCTTTGGGATAAGAAAACCCTGCAAATGTGGTGAATTTCTATTCTTTTCTCCCATTCTTTGCCAGCCTCAATAAACAAAATATGAGCAGACTTACAAAGATGGAAATCTGAAATACTGAAAATGTGAAGGTACCTACATTTCCACTGCCAGGAATTTTAAAGGTTTGGTGTTCTCTGTAAAGCTAAGTAGTGCTCAAAAATGTGAGGATTTGTAACCTAAAAGTCATTTGCATTGGAACAGTAATTGACCCCAAGCCAATGAGAATCTGCAGTGTGACCATGCCCTCTCTGCCCTCTACACAACTTTTTATATTCTTCCAGATGGGTCCCAAATCTGTATGTAAGAACCCCTTTACTGAGAATTCAGAGCATAATTGAGTAAATAAATTAAATCTCAGCATCACAAATACAGATCAGTATGTTGCCCTCATGCTAATAAAGGACAGCTGCTTGAACCAGTGAAACCCAGTGCTGAGAAGGTCCCATTGCTGAGCATGTCATATTTCTGCAGGAAGAGGAAGCACTGGGGTAAAATGATTAACCAGGCTGTGATATTGTGAGTCTCAGGAGACATAAATCAGCACAGTCAGCACTGGGGATGATTTAGGCCTGGCTCACCTGCCTTGGCATAGGGACCATTTAGATGACCTGAATCCCTATTAAAACTTATTTTCTATGATTTCATAGCAGCATATATGAGCACTGTGCTCTGCTGGGGCAAGAAGGTGTTTAACTCTCCTTACATGCCATTTAAGATTTTCTTCATAATCCAATTTCAGGACTTCACAAGCCTGTCTTTAAAAGAAACAATTATCTTCAGCCAATTTTTAAAGGACATCTGCATTTATTTTAAGACTCTGTTTCTTTTTCTCTCACTGCAAACAAAAGCAGCTTTGAGAAGTGACCACATTGCAGGAGGTTACTTTGTGCAATGTGCAGTGTGTGCCCACGTGTGACTACATGCACCCCCATGCCCAAATGCTGGTGATGTTGGTTTGCATAACATGATCAGAGAGATACAGCTCCTTCCCTCCATGCTTTGCATTTCTCTCCCCCTCAGTATCACTATCATAAGATGTGTTTATTTCCCAGTCTGTGCATTCTACACATTTTCAGGAGAAACATTTTTCCTTTATAGTTTGCAACTTATGTTGACTTGTTCTTGGTCCAAGATGTACTCACCAAAATCAGACTGGAAAATGTGCATTCTGATCCAAACCAGATTATAGAATTCAGGTGCTTGGCCCACACTGACTTTTAAAAACTACCCACCCACTGGAATTATGGAAATGGTAGGTGCAGATAAAAGTCTGAGCACACAAACCAAGTATCTTCAGAAGCAGAGTAACATTATCTTTTTTACTTTTGACAGAATACAATCCTATTATTTAAAAACATTTTTAAAAATAGAAAAAATCTAAACAGATCTTGAGAAGTTGAAAGTTATACAAGAGGCACCTGTAAACCAACCATCTGGAAAGCCTAGATAGCACACATACATATGAATATATGTACAGCAAATTACTATAAGAGCTGTGTTGAGGTAGAAGGTGACCCATTATCCCAAAATGCACAAGATCTAAGTCATGAGAAGGAGAGACTGCAGGTCAGATAAGATTTGTAGCCTGCATTAAGTGTCTTTTTGCTTTGTGGGGATTACATGTGGAACACAAACAGCCAGGGTCATCCCTCATCCCACTCCCATCCCAGATGTGTTAATGATGGGAATGACTGGGACCAGAGACATTGTCTACACTGCATTTCTCAGCTTCATAAACCAGCAGTGAGATGATGAAAGGGGCTGACTGGGAGGTGAGCAGGAGCAATCTCTTTCCCAGCTGAGTGGTAATTCTGGGTTATCTCACTAGCATAAGACTCATTGTTGTGGAGAAGCCTGACCATAGAACAGGCAGCTCCTTGGTATGGAAAACCTTTTAATTTCACTTTACTCTGGGTAACACAGCAGTAATTCTCACTGACTTCAGCTGTGTGGCTAAAGGAAGGACTTCTCCCTCTCTAATTTTAGAGGTTATCTAAATATCAAGCTAGCACTGAAAATGCTTGGTGTAATACAGTATCACCTGCATATTTGACAGCAAGGTCCTGGTTCATCTGTATAATGCTACATGTACACTCCTTAAGGTTACAAGATACTCTTTTTATATTTGCCTGGGTTTTTCTAGTAAAAGGTTTGATCTCTATTAGCATCGTGTTTATATGTGTTACATGTATTTGACAAACTTCGCAGATTGCTTGGCAACTAACATATATTTACTTGCTACATTTATAGGTATAGCTGTTATATGAAAGGCTTGGCATATAACAGCTTTCAGAAGATCAAAACAAAAAGAATGTAAAAGGCCTTCCTATGCTGACCACATAGAAAAATCTGAGAGGTGGAAACCCCTTGTGTCCTGCTCTCCTCTTATCTCCTAATTATTTCTTTAGTTTTGAGCAAAGAGAGCCAATATACCTCTCTCCAGATAGTAGCACAAGGCTGATCAGCACTGTATTGTATGGATAGGCATTTCTGGGAGGTACACAAGGAGTTGTACAGCTTTTCCCACTGATCATTGCAAGGACATGAACTTCTCCCACTATGTATGCATGTGCATGGTATATGAGTCATCACAATTAATAGCCCTCCTAAGAAGAGGTGGGAGAGACTTCTGCAAAATTTAAACAGCCTGTGAAATAAGATTGATGAAGAAAGAGGCCACATCTCTAGTTCAGAGACAGAATTGCTAGTATAGGCTTCCACACAGAAGGAATTTGCATATAATAGCTGCTTTTAATGAGTGTCAATCTACAAATGGTCAGAGACAATTTTCTGCCTGCTGCAGACTGTGCAGGCAAGCTTAACAAGTTGGTCCACAACATATGAAGAAGAGATAGTTTAAGAAAAGGTTCTTCTTATTATATTATCCTACAGGTTTTTTTCTTTTATTATCTTTTGGCATATAGCAAATATTTAACTCCCAAGGACCCAGCCACTATGTTCATAATTGCCTCTCCAGCAGCAGCAGGGAGGTGCCCCTCTGGGGGGGCTGCAGCTTTGAACTGGCAGCAATTTCATAAGAATTATGGTGAGAGCATATCCAACACAAAGTAGCCTGCAATTTTGAAAGAAGAGACTACACAGATTTTTCATTTTAATCCTCTGCTGTAAAATTTCTTCCCAATGGGGGTTTCCTTGGGAAGTCAGAGTTAGAAAGGATGTGGAAGGACTAGAGGTCACTCCAGATGTGCCATCACCTACACAAGTACTGCCACATTCATGATGAATAATTTGTCACCATTTGTCACGTTTTGGTAAAAAAACCCAATAAAACATCCCCAAAAACAGAACATTTTTCTCCTTTCTAGCTATAGCCCATGTAGAAGTAACTTGGTATCAACTTTTTTTATACCTCATGATGGCATGAGCAAAGAGCTGTTTTTCAGACATTTGTTTTACATTACACAAGTAATAACATTCTTCAGTGCAGAATGGTGCATCAGTTACCAGTAATGCACTTCAGCAAAAGAAATTAATCAGGACAAAGAAATAAAATTAATATATTTGATGCTACAGTCATCACAAATTAGCAATATACCTTCAGTAATCAAAATACATACAATAAAATCTAGATATAATTTAAACAATCACATGGGCATATAAGAAGTTTTTGCCTTTATTTTTTTTTTAATCTGTGTCTACATAGAATATTACTCTATGTTCATGGCAGGCAGGAAAGTCTTATGCAATTAATTTTTATTGGATGATGCTTGAAATACATGGTTCAAAAAATTTAAAAAGTTTGAAAATGTAGGAAGACTTCCCATGTTGGCAAATTTGAGGTACATTCATAAGTCACAAATTCCTTGATATGAATGAAAAGGTAGTTGTAATTGCATTATATTTTTCTTTATATACAAGCCAAGAAATTCATTGTCTGCTCTAGTATATGTCCAATCACCCTTTCCTAGTTTATTTTACATGTTGCACAGGAATGGTTTAGGTGCAATTTCTTTGGTGTAGAACTGAACCTTTGGGAAGTTGGGTTTGTGAGAGTTTTCTTTTTGCAATTAAAGTCAGATCCATTTTAAAACTGTTGGAATGTCTTATTTTAAGATATTCTGATATGAATAAATACCAAACCACTAGTTCTTAAACTGTTGGCTTACCCTCACTCCCTCAAAACCTTTCTTAAAATCTCTGACAGATATGAACTAGTAGAATAATAGCATTAAAGAAAAACCTACTAAAATCAAGCAAAAACCTGTGGTTAAAACACTGGACTGCATGGACTCAGCAGACTTATGTTTGGGTCATGTCCCTGCCACAGACTTACTGTGTGGTCCTGAGAAAATGATTGTAAGCCAGGTGCCAGACTCACTGAATCCACTGAAACTTCCATTGACAGATTTAGGGGCCTAAAGTCAAAACTGAGACCTTTCCTCCAAGAGTTGGTGAAAATCCCCAACTTGTCAGACCATTTTATTGCAGATGTATCTAAACTGTCTCTAAGTCCTAACCAATGTTCACATAAAGGTCAGTGGGGAAAAGCTGTCCCTCCATCCCTGCAAATAACACATTCCTGTCTGACCTGGGTTTCTGCTTTCTGACAGGAGTTTTGTACCAAAATCTCCTCCTTCACAATAGTGCTCAGTCATAAGCACTAATTAGTTTCTTCCCCATGGTTAGTGAATTTTTTAAATATTTAAAGCATTTTAAAGAGTTAGAAGGAAATATGTTCAACAATTTCTTCTGAAATAAGCCTGTCTAAGAGAACCCTCTAGCATGTCCTAATGTAGAGACCACACACAATCATATATTTATGCATTCACATGTAATGTAAAATACCTACATGGATTATACACCTGTAGTTCCAGTCCTGACTGGGGTTTAAGTGATGCAATTTCAGGCTACTGGGCTGAGTGTAGCTGATATATTGCACATATGTAGCCTCAATATATTGCACATATTTTAAAATGACCATAAAGCTGAGAGATCTGAACCCTTCTCCATGAATAAGGTCAATCTCCATATAAATGTTAAAAAGAGAAAAATTAAAAGAA
The DNA here is from genome assembly GCA_030060385.1 of Muscicapa striata striata. Lineage (NCBI taxonomy): Eukaryota > Metazoa > Chordata > Aves > Passeriformes > Muscicapidae > Muscicapa > Muscicapa striata. The sequence continues at coordinate 942,989 of JAREIS010000097.1, read as the reverse complement.
CGTATCAAATGCATGTAATTCACACAGTATTATCTGCAGGCTTTGCTATTGACCTTTTGATGTTCATTTTCTCAATTTCTGCTATAAAATTGCCTTTTTCTCTTCAACAAGGCAATTTTTCTCTGCCTACCACCAGTGACTAATTTACTAAGAAAGTTAAAATCTTCTTTGTGTCATGATGTCCTGATGAACCCACCTCTGTTTGTACAAGGGCAAAATGGACATAGGCAAGGCATTCCTGCCTTGTGTGTGAATGCCAGCTGCCCTCAGAAAGACAAAACCCAAAAGGCCTTTCCCAGACTGGTTCGCTAATATCAAAAATATCAGCTCTTCAGCAGAATTTAATTTGAGCAGAAGTATTTATCAATCTTCCAGAAGAGACCTCCTTCTGAAGCAATATTTCACTTTAGATGAAGAACCACCAATTAGCAGTATAATCAAATAACATTAGGCAATTCTACCTGCATGGGAGACTCTGGTGTTCAAATGTGTCCTCATTCAGCCAAGGCACAAAACCTTTCAGTGGCACTTCCCAAATATAGTTGCATTTGTTATTTTTGTTCACTGCAATAAAAAGCTGCTCAGGAGAGTCTGGACCATTGCTACCTGTCAGATCCATTGGGCTGGCAAATGTATTTCACAGATAAATGCTTTCTTAGCACCTTGGTACGTTCTTACCTAAACAAGATCAGCAAGGAAATAGGGGGGAAGCCTTTTTATTTTCATATTCCTTGCAAATTACAAGATTCTGTAAGCAGTTACACATTATCTGCCTTAGAAGTAGAAAGTCTTCCTCACCTGGGGGGCAAAGGCCCAAGAGAGACCTGAGTGTCTGTCTTGGGAGGTGTTTTAAGGACATTAGACAAAAAAAGTCAGGTCTGATAGAAAAGTACTAAACTGTTGTCTTTGATAATATTGTGTTAAAAGTAATTGCTTGTCAGAAATATTCCATTTTCAGTGTGGGAACTCTCCAACATATCTTCAGACACTTACTTTACTTCTCGAGGGATGCTTATTTCTCCTGGTGGCAAAGCATTCATTGCCCATCAAAACAGATTTCATTCCCACAGATATTTTTCTATAATGTTGCTTGTAGTCCTGAGATGAAATGCAGAATAATGGTGTGTGTCAATGCAATTTAAAAGCAACGACCAAAAATGATTGCTCCATTTACAAATTGAAAACCACTCTGCTTCACACAGAATTTTGTACATTTCTCTGCTGTTTTCAGATATTGCTCTGAGAATCTTCTCTGCATGACTTTGAGTGTGAATGGATTTTGTAATGACAAAAATGTCCCTACCAAATATTTTTGCTCATATGAATTTCAAGGGCATAGGTAAGGAATGGTTTGTGTTCAGGCTGTATTGCACTGACATTTAGAATGGACATGAAGTCTTTAACCTGTTTCACCAACAGAGAAAGCCTAGGTATTCAAAGATGGTTTAGTACCATGGATTTCTAAATTATCTCAATCCTAGACAATTTCCCCTCTGTCTCTTGTAGGTAAAAAATATCTGTACTCATGGTTGTTCTATTAAGTATCACATAATTTCACAATGCCATGTGGCACAACTTGAAAAGGTTATCAAAGTTATGTCAGGGCAGTAGTCTCCAAACCAAGACTCTGGTCCTAATGGTGTAGAAGCAAAGCAGTGAATACTTCTGCAAGTCTAAATTTCACCCCCCAAATAATCTGCCATAGCAAGATGCATTCATAATAGATCCATACCTCTATTGTGACTGCAGCCATTGCCCACTGCCCCCAAATAGGCACCTTATTTCTCCTAAAAGCCTGAACTATTCCTTCCCATTAAAGCCTTGAGAAATTGCCACTGTTCCATGCTGGAAAGTCTCCATCCTTTTGCCATTCTCTAGCTAATTTAGCATGAATGAATGGGACATTCTATCCTGGTGGAAAGTGTGGTTTTGTCCTTCACTGGCAAGAACCCCAGAAGTAAAAGTTTTGGTTAATGTCCATCAGCTGTCTTTAGGTTTGGGGTCCATCTCCACCATTTTTGTGTTGTGAGAGATCCAGAATAGACATGGACTAAGAGCAATTTTCCTTTTCTCAAAACCGAGTTTTGCTGGATGTAGCACCTTGGAAAATATATTTGAAATCAACAGAGTTTTGCTATTTTTGTTGCACTTTAAAAAATCACAGCTCATTGAATTCCTCAGGAAACATACCTGATTAAAGCCAAGTTTCAGTGTGGTCAAATTAGAAGCAGCTGAAATATTAAACCTGAATTTCCAAAATGGAAACTACAATAAGCAAAATTCAATGTTGCAGTTGATACTAAGAAGAAACTGGGATTAAAGAGGAGCACAATGGACTATGGTGGTAGAATACACATATTCTAGTTGCAGTTTTGCACAGAATTCTAAATGTAAAATTCATACCAGAATCACACTTTGGGAATTTTTCTTACAGAATAATTTTTCATTTCTTCATCTCTATATTTCAGAAAACTTTCATCCTTATTCTAACTCTCTGCTGCAACTAACTCTGTCAAAATGTGGTTTGAAAGTGTCAGGATTTCCAGAAGACTTGCACATGAGCAGGGTCACCTCACTCACTTGGATTTCTTGCTGGGAGCATGCCCTATTGGATTAATTTTTCTTCTGAAGGAGGGTGTTGATAGTGAAAAAAACTGTGTCTTCCTCTTGGCTTGGTTCTGGTTTCAGGTTCCCACTGCCCTAAGGGAAGGGTTGGGATTGTTGTTATTTCTTTGCTGATGATGGTTCTGAACTTACACAGTTGTAGGGCAAAATGTGAAGGGCAAAATACTAGAGTGACACTTGGGAAAAAAAAAAAAAAAAAAAAAAAGCAAAAGCAAAACCAAACCAAACAAAACAAAAAGCATGCAAACAAAAAAAAAAAAAAAAAACCCAAACAAAATAAGAAAAAGACACAACAGCTGGGAATATATATTAAATCCCTGCAAGCAACAAGTTTCTCTAGAGATGGTATTTGCCCCTTTAATTACAGCAGAACAAAACAAGAAGGAAACTCTATTGCAAAGAACTTTTCTAGCTTTTCTTGTTATAAAATGTGTGCTGTGGGGCAGTACACTATGTGTTAGGAGGTTACTTCCTTTCTTAGGCTTGGAAGGGTTTCATAAAAAGAGCACCAGAGCCCAAGCAGAAGTCATAAATAACCTCTCTAAAGCTGAGAAAACCCCACTGAGCCAGATACAAAGGGATTTGGAAGGTTATAATTTTTCTGACAATGCAACTGTAACTGAACATAGAGGAGTTAGCATGTTTGAATTCATCTACCTTTGAAAACATATAGGCTCCAAGTAGAGCCCGTTTCCTATACAAAAAGCCAGGCTAGAAATCTTTCAAATCCCACTAGTTGTTTAGAGACCACTTGGCTGCATGAACACAATGCTGACCAAGCTTGTGTTGTTCTGTTTTTCTTTTGTTTGAGTTAGAAATGTCTCTAAAGAATCCATGAAACACTTCTGTACATCCGAATTTTTTAGCAGTTATTCAGATTTACTCTCAACTTAACTGCTTTGGTTTTGGTCTCTCTACCAATGGCCAGTAGGATCAGAAAATTATGAAATTTGCTGTACTCCTCCCAAATATGAGGCTCACAGAGTCCTTCACTGCTCATAGCCATCTTTCAGATTCTAAGCTGTGATTGAGACAATAATAGTCTTTATTATGATTATTACTTATTTAAGGGTTTTCATTGCCAAAAGATCCTAGGCAATGGCTTTATCTGGGTACAGCAAGGAAATGAAGAGGAGAGTCAGCTCTATGAAGAGCTCAGCAGTCTGTCCACAGACACTTTTTACAGCACATGCTGAAATCACACAGGGCAGGTGAGAAAAGGGCTGATGCCCTGGCATGGGATATTTCCTACTTTGAGGAATTCAGCCTGCCAAGCACAGGAGTAATGCAAGACAAAAAAAGAGGTGTGTTTTGTTACAAATATATTTATGTTTACTCGTAAATGTGTGTGCCTCTCAACCCAATGGATGCCAGCAGCCTACTGTGTTTGGAGCAGGCAAAGAAACCAGGAGGCAATTAGGCTTCTATGCAGCCAGCAGTCCTCAGAAGGAAGAAACAAGTTTGTGCTGGCTAAAATGGCATTTTGATGTAATGAAGCTTTTTTTGACAATAACTATTTTATGAGAAATTTGTTTGTTTGTTTATGTTGGTTTTGTTTGGAGCTGTTCTTACTTGTTCTGCACCTTGGGAACAAGGAGCTCACAGCCCCTGCAGTGGAAGGAGGAGAGCTTTACCCTCAGAGTCCCACCCAGCACGCAGCTTGGTGTTTTTCCACCTGACATGATGTGTTTTACAAAAGTGCCAGCAGAGGTTAACACTTCATTAACGCATTCCACTTCTTCTTTAAGAAGCCTTTTTGTTCTTTTTTAAGATCTCTTACTTCCTAATTAATTTCTCTATAATTTTTTTTCACTTTGCCTCAGCCAGAGGAGTATAGTCTTTAATGAATTAAATGACATCTTATTTATGTCTTAGGGCTCCAAGTATATTGGATATTTAATTTGGGTTTGTGCTAACTAGTCCAGCCTCCTCTTAGGCAAGATTTATTATCTAGAAATAACATCATTTGTTAATACATAGTTTAAAGGCAATTATAAAAGTACCTGATGTGCTTCCTCTCCTCTCTCTACATGTTAGAGAGCCACTTCTAAACATCCAGTTTGAATCATAGATTTGCCTATTTTCACTAACTATAAATAAATTAACAGATAAATTTCACATTCCAATTTTTTTTTCCTTTATCTATCTCAGCCATTTGATAGATTTGGTGGAGGACAATGCAGTGAGGAGACTTTAGAATAAAACGTGGTAAAGGAGAGGGAAATGGAAAACCCTGGCATCGGCTTTTCTTTCAGAGAAAATGCAAAATAGATCTTCTGGTGTTTAATTTCCTTTGTACTGAACAATGACTTGGTGAACATCTTTCCTCAGTTATGGTCAGGAAGAGGAAAGCACCCTTCACACCAATAGACCCAAGAGAAGAACTGATTCCACCTGTGAAAGAGAAGGTGGGGCTGCAAAAGATGAGCATGGAAAAAATGCACAGTAAATTGAAACCTCTGCTTCTGTTAAGGCATTTTATTTGGTATTTAACACTCTAATATTCAAGCTCAGCTTTTGAAGACATTTCATACCCTAATACAGCCTACAAAGAGAAAGGGAGTTTCACAGGCTCTCAGCACTGAAAGCCCATGTAGCAAAGAAGAGGGGAACGCCTGTTACATGGTTATCTGGAAGATAGGCATATAAATTTAGCATACGGACTTGGAAACAACTTTTTCTCCCTGAAAATAAAATGTGTTGCTTTTTCAAAACTTCTCTTTTAATTTCTTTTCCAGTTGAAAACCCCGGCAAACCACTCATTCTCCATTTCCCACCAGCATGAAGTCTGGATGCTTGATTTCTAACATAAATGTTCTACACTTCATGGCAAAAGGCCTCACTCTGCAGAATTTCAATGACATGAAAACTTCAGCAATTGTTCTAATTACAAATCTCTTAGCTATGCCTTCCAATCAATCACAGCTGCCAATCTCAGCAAAATAAGCCTCAGACGTAAAAAACTATTGATTTCTATAACAGTGATGCACAGGAATTTTACATATCTGCAAGTGACAACTGAAACAGTGAGGATCTATCAGGATTGAAAGGCTGAGACTCAGTCTAAATGACCCTCTTAATTATCCACTTGATTAATTGGCTGCCTGCAGTTTGATGCTGTTTCCATTTTCAGGAGCCTGAATTAACTGAAACATGTCTCCCTGTAAGAGCCATATTATAAATCCACTGAAGATCCAGAACAGACTGATAGGACCAAAATTAGTTCAGCTTCCAGGTGCTGAAACCAAGGAGATTGTTGAAAGAGCTCTAGAAATTATTATTCCCATGTTGCCTACCCCTCCTTCTGCCAGATGTGGCTTCCTCCACAGCTGATACATCAATATATCCTTTTTCTGGTCACCATTAAATCAAACTACTATCAATTTCAGGGCTCAGGCTAAGTTGCAAAAACTGTCTCTGATTTAGGGACTGCACCCTTTAGGCCTGAAAATTATTGTCAACACGCTAAGTGATACACAGGATTAAAATGTATTCTATGATTTTTCTGTAAAATGAGGTTCAAGAAAATGGAAGTTATGTATAGCTACACTTTTCTTTCAGTTATTTTGCACAGGTACAAATATACAGAATATGTAATTTTAGAAATAAAATTATATACATACTCTATACTATACATTGTTTAGTATATGCTATAAGAGAATCATATTATATGAACCTAATTTTAATAATTTAACCAAACTAGTAAACTCTTAATCCTATGCTAGAAGGCTGATACAATAATTATTTTGGTTATATGTTCCAAATCCCTATAATTTGGAAAAGAAATAGTGACAACTACTCTTATTCAGAAATCTTTCTAAGGAAGCCAATAAACAGTATTTTATCCTTGGTAACAAAACACACAGTATTCACCACAAAAATGTGTTCACCATGAAACTAAACAACAAATTAAAATTCTTGTATGATTGCCTTGTGTAAATAAAGGAAAAATATTTGTGCAGATCTTAGAAAGAAAGGAACAGGAATGATTTTTTTCCAGAAGTTTTTAGTGGCTTTGGATTACTGCTATTAGAATTCCCAGACTTGGATTTTACTTTAGAAGGGCTACAGTTTTCATAGGTCAAATTCTCAAAAAAGTCTGGGTTAGGTACATCTGCTTTGAAGGGTGTCACAAGCAAGATGAAATAGAAATAGAAATAGAAATAGAAATAGAAATAGATTTTGTCAATATACTATATATGCATATAGCATTATTATGTATTGTAATACCATAATTTGCAATACAGTACAATAGGCTATAATTTGGCACAAACTTTTGCAAATCCAGTGGGGAAAAACTTTCATCAAATTCCAGCAAAAATTTCACTTTGGAGAAGGATGCTCAGAGAGAGAGCCAGGGTAAGGTAAAGAAGAGAACTGCAGAGTCATTTACCAGCCTTGCTACCAAGGGCTGCAATTAAAGTGAGAATCAGGATTTCCTCCAGAATCACAGAATGGTTGGGGTGGGAAGGGATTTAAAGATCATCTAGGTCCCACCTCTCTTTCACCAGACCAGGTTGCTCAGCACCTCATCCAGCCTGGCCTCACTGCCCAAGCAGCTCTCTCAGCAAGCTGGAAACAGTCTCAGCAGCTCCCTGCTCAAATCCTGCTTTGCTGCAGGATGGGACAAGTGTATCCATGAGCAATTTCTGGCCTGTTTCTGAGCAGGTGGAAATAAGCAGCAGCACTTTAATTGGTTGCTGAGCCCTGGAGGGTTTTACTGCCTTATGTAAGGTTTCTGGGTACCATCAGGGAAAAGTATCACAAATGAGACTGGGGAGGAAAAAGTCTGTAAATCTATATTGTAGTTTTTATGGGGAAATGAAAACACACATAAAAATTAGAGTATTTTATTTCATGGGCATGGCCTCAAAGTGTTGAGTCAGTAGAACAGGAAGCAAGCAGTGTTGTAAAATAATCTGGAATAAATTGCTCATAGAAAAGAAATCCACTTCAAACACATGAAGAGGAGTGTTGTGTCCAAGCCACTTTCCCTTTGCTTGTACCCACCCAGGCCTCTGGAGATGAGCTTCCTCACCTGGATTCCTGCTTTCCAACAGCCTGACAAAGGATAGAGTGTGAATATTCTACATGTTTAAGAGGAGATTGTTAGATTAGGATCCAATATCTACAGCTGCACTGCAATGCATTGAGCTCAGTAAGAGAGTTAAAAAAGAGACTTGGGTAGCAGCACTGCACCTGAGATGAAAGTCATGTCTCACAGGAGCTCAAAGCTTCATTACAACAAAGCAGAGCAAGCAGGCTCCTGACTCATTCCAATGTATGTAAGACAAGGGAGCACAGCAAGCTGGAGGATGGCTGGACTGACTCCAGGCTGGGTATGGAGCTGGAAACACATCCTGTCAGGGACATGGCAAAGCAGCTTGTGTGCAATGCTGCACAACCCTCCACAACTGGTTCCTGGTCACAGGGCAGTCTGATCAGCTCAATGTGATTTACAAACAAGACAGCTCATCTTTGACTGACAGCACTTGTTCCCGTTCCTGCTGACCCACACACACTGTGCCAGCTCATCCGTGGCAAAAGTACGGAAAAAGGAATGATCTTTGCAGAGACACAGAGCCCTTACTCCTACAGGAGAGACACACAGTGTCACACAGGCACAGAGGAGCAGCAGTGGTATTTTCTGCTTTGGAAATGGGGCTGACACAAGAGGGAGAAAACATTTGATCTGTTACCCAGAAGGCTGCAAACCTGTCCAGAGCAAGGAGGTCCCTGCCTGGGAGTTAGTGAACTCCAGGAGCCTGTTGTGCCACCTCAGCAAAGATGCTTACATCTAAGGTTTCAAGGAGTAGGTAATAAAAGTGATGGGCTCTCTAGATTTACAATTCCTACTATTTAAAATCTCACCCGGCTGTTACAGGTCTTTGCAGCTTTGTTTAAGTTGAGGAACACACTCCATCTGTTGTCTGAAAGCAGGTAAGAGACATCCTTTCAGTGTGACATCCTTTCAGTGTAACATCCCCCCAGGATCCCAGTGGCTTTTCTAAAAATTTTCAGAAAGCTCTTAGATGAATCTTGAGCTAATATCTGCTCATAAACCTGACAAGATTTCAGGAGGCAGAGACACAGAGGGAGTTAGGTGCAGCAGTGTGAGCAGAAAACCAGATGGATGTGATGATCAAACTGACAGTGCAGGTTTCTGTTGCAGACTTGGCAAGAACAGCTACATTATACTTTTTTCAGCAGAACAGGTTTAAATCTGCTTTTACAATTGTCTGATATTCTTTTTATCAAAGAGAAGTAGAACATTTGTGTCTGAAAAAAATCTTCTGAGGCCATTTAACATAACTTCAAGAGCTGAATTATTCTAAAGAAAATCTTACAGTCTTTCCCCACCTTTAAGAGAAACGAGTATGCTATCCCTCAAGAAAGACAGAATGAAAGCAGATATCTAGGCAGAGAGAAACATACACTTTTGGAGGTTTTATTTGGCCAAACACTAGAGTGGCTGAAGAGTGATGCAAACACAGGATTCTTACCATGCAAAATTAGCTCTGCTCGTTGCAACACACTTGTCTTCAAAAATACACAAGATTCAGCACTCTATATAGTGTTATATACATGTTATATAGTGTTTGAGAAAAGTCAATCATAGTGAGAGTTGTCTAAGTAGTTCAGTGAAGCTCTTGCTGTGCCAACTCATTCCCAGAACAGTGACTGTAACTAAAACACCAGACACACAAGCAGTCCCTGCTGCAGCTGCTTCTGAGGTAGCATCCCCTGTGGTTTCCTTCTGACCTGTGACCTGCTGGAAGGTAATCTGACCATGGACATTCTCAACTGCAGTCAGGACCACAGGTTTCCCTTAAGCAAAGGGGTGCAGGAACACAGGCACCAGAGTGGAGTGGGATAAAGCACCAAGTGGAAATTATACCAGTGAAAAGGGGGAAAAAATCCTATTTTACCTCAGCTTTATATCCAATTGCCCATTTTATTGCTTTATTTTATTGCTTACATGAGGGTATAATATATCTTCTGGTGCCTATGTAAAAAGCACATCACACCAGGACAAACAGCCTTAATAACTATTCCATAACCAGCAGGATAAATGAAAACAGAAGGGCATTTTAAGGACAAGTTATGGCTTTTCCTGAAACTTTGCAAATTTGATATGCTTCACAAAAGTTACCAAGAGTAGGGGAAGTTTACTGTCTTTGGATCATTTATAGATAAACTCAATGACAAGGTGAAGGAAAAATGTTTCAGTTTCCTGACCCTACAACCAGCCAAGTGGACAGACCCTCAGGACTCAAACACTCTGCAAGTACAGAAATACATTGCTTTTGGATTTAATACATCCTTAGGCAAAAACCAGCTTTCCATTTTTCCACTGCCTTCAAAGAACATCATAACAGACAGAATGTCACAATATTAATTAATGGGGCAAAGAGAAAAAGCTGTTGATTTTGTCCCCTTGAAAATTTGCCTAATGTCTTTTTTACTGAATCAGTCCAGAATATTATTTCAGACAAAGGCATAGTATGTTTGCCAGCTCTGATAAAGATTGATTGCTCTAGCAACAAACAGCACAAGGGGATAGCTTCTAACTTCCAGGGCTGTTAAATCCTGGGAAACCTGTTCCCTTGGTGCAGCAAGAATGTAAGGAAAAATTATAGACCTACAATCCTTAAGCTAAATAATGCTTATTTACCAAAAAAAATAGGTAGTTTATGAAAAAGTCTTCAATAATCTGAATTGTTCCTTTGAACGCCCACCCTGTTTAGTTCTTCATTCAGCATACCTGAAGTCAGGTTTGAAAACTGACCCTGCCACTCAAAGAAGGTGCTCATTTAATGGTTTGGTTCAGATTTAAAATGTACACTCTTTTATTAAACACTCTTTTATTTTTCTGTTTAAAACTGAGCTAGGCACTTTTCCAAGTGCTTCAATGAACTGAGGCCTTAATTATTATGTTTCAAAACACTGCTGATGTTCTGTAAAATGCGCTAACTTTTCCTGCCTAGAGGCAAGTGAAAGAAATTTCTTTTATTTATGTGCTGAATTCTTTAGTTCAAAGAGGGACTAAATCTTCCTTGACTTCAGCAGTGGCCTTTTGCAGCCTTTGAGCATGGGGTAGAGCCCATATGGCTCACAAAAAATGTTCCCAAAATTAACAGAAAATAAAAGGTTTAATAAACAGGCAGAGTAAACAGCTCTGAAATTGTCCAAAGACTCATCCAGGAAATCTACAGGGACTCCAACAAAACTCTGGAGTTTTTTGCAGTGATATTACTCCTGTGATTTTTTTTTTTTTTTCATCATCCTATTGTCACAAGATATTTGCTGAAATGAGAGAAAATTTCACTTCATCTATCTGATATCTGCAGAGGAGAAATGCTGTATAAAAATAAGGAAATATAAATCATGCAACTGTCTTCCAGAACTGCTTGCCCTAGCAAATATTTTTCCTATAGAAGTAGGTTGAAAGGTAGAAATTTGATGTGAGAAGCAATATTTACTAATTTCATTTTTTCACCATATGTCAAATGCTTGGAAGGAATAATTATTTTTAAATGCAGGGGGAAAGAAATCTCAGGTGCTTCTAGCTTGTTATGAGAAATATTTTACCATTCCTTCTCTCTCAGTGACAAATTATACATTTTCTAATTTTCCATCAAATCTGCCTTCCTCTCATTGGTTCCATCACTTAAACTGGGAATATCCTAAAATTTATAATTATTTGCTTATAGCTCCTTTCTCCTGAGGGCTGCCATTCAACAGGAGAGCCACTCTAGTAGGGACTTATGTAAATCAGTGAGTCCATTTCTATGCACGAGTGCCCAGGAGGAAAGGAGAAACTGTCTGAATTCTCCCCTGCCTCTCAGAGGGTAGGCTGGTAGAAGACACCCTTGCTACATGACTGCCTCAAATACAAAATTGGATCCTGTGCCCTTATTCACAGCAGTCATGCCTGACCCAGCAGCAGTCCCATTTGCAAAGGCAGCAACAGTTTGGGATCAAGGGGAGGAAATGATACCTTGGGGTTTAGCTTTTATATTTTTCAGAATCTCTGCTAAGTTAACACTGCTAAGTGTGTAACTGAAACTTCATATTAGGTGTTAGTAAGTTCTCTTTACAGGGTAGTTGGACAAAACAGTTCCTTCCAAGCTAGAGAATCAAGGACAACCAGTACCCAAAAAGCAGAAGCAATGGTGAGGGAAAGGGGGCAAGCCAGGGAACTGAGACTTCATTCATGGGGCTATGGTTGGATAATTGACCCCAATATGGAGATGAACCAAAACTTATAAAAGTGTAAAAACTAGTGACCAGGATCCATCTTGGACTTGATTTGGGTGTAGCCCCTGCCAGGCCCTTGCACTGCCCAAACTGTATCCTTTCAATAAATACCTATTTTATCCCTTTTGCTCTGTCTAGTCTCTGTTCCAGGTCAGCCTTTCCAGGAAAGTTCAACTCCACCTGGTCATGCAGGTGCTGCATCCTCCTTGCCAACAGGTCTGACATTATTTGGTCACCTTCTTCTCTGCAATTAAGCAGCACAACACAGGGCACAGGCTGCTGAGCATGAACTGTAAAACCTTGGAAAGCAATGTACTTTCCTCTCAGAAATAAATCCTACCCCTTGTGAGTGCAATAGTGGCTGTTAGTGTCACACAGAATTATGGCCTTGCACACGGCCATATGACTGGACATTTATCAGTATTTTAATGTATATTCAAGTAAAAGTGTTTACTTGGAAATTCCCCAAAGTCAGACCCTGCTTTCACCAATATGCAGCCCAGGGATGACTTTCATGGCAGAAAAAGTGGCAGTCAGGGTGTGTCTCTGGCCCACCATGGCTCCCAGCACATCCCTCCCTTTACTGCAGATGAATTTACCACAGCTGCCAGAGCATCACACGCAGCATACAGACAGTGACAAGTTGTTGCCTGACTTTGTCATGTTGCAGCCTGATGGCCACCAGCTCTTTAAAATTCATTTTTGCAAGCACATTTTCACAAATGTTGAAGACAGCCCTAGGACATACCATCATAACTGAGTTTTCCCTCCTCTCAGGAACAAACTAAGAGTGGCAATGCAGAGCAAGCAGTGCCCAGTCTGATAGACTTCATCATGCATACATTTACCTTGCAAACACAACTGTGAAACTTGAAAAGAACACAAACATTCAAAATTATGTTTCTTCACACAGAAAAATAATCCACCAGTCCTCACGAGAGAGAATAAAATTCCTCCATTCTGATGATTTTACTAGTTTATATCATCCTTTCAGACATGCAAGAGGCATGAGATCTATCTTCACTCGCATCAGATGCGTGTTCACTTTATTTGTACCTAATCTAAATTAAATTAACCTAGCTTTCATTCACAGTGAGTGAAGAGAGATTTCTAGAGGTTATTAGAGGTTACTCATGGCCCTTAACTTCAGTTGGCTAAAGCTAGAGGACATTCACTTTGCTTCTTTTTTTTTTTCTTATATTACCAAGTGATCAGAATTCACTCCCTCACTCCCTTTAGAAAGGACCAGCTTCAGCTTATGTGGTTTAAGATGAATTTCTATTCATTCTCATAAAGCAACATGACTGACTATGCATCTGCCACTTTTTTATGGCAAGGTAGATCCTTTCTGTCTAATTCTATGTCTCCTTCAGCAACATATTACCACAAAGAGTTAGTTAGGAGTGATTTGCAGAAGAACAGCATGGTCAGCAGGAGGATGTTATTGGTAAGTCATTTTTCCCCAGACAAGAGGCACAGAACAGGAGAAAGCACAATGACTGTCACTTGAAATTCAGTCAATATTAGTAGGAGAGCTGGCATTGTGTGAGCTTCTTGGGCTCAAAGTGAAGACAGACAATTCAGATTTGATATTTTAGAGGACTGGGGGATGGCAAAGGATGGAGAGAGAGAGAAGACCTATGCAGACCTTTGCATATGTAAATGCTGGTACCAGAGGCAAGGTCTAGGACAGACCTGTGGGGGTCTCATTTTGCACATACTCTACCCTGACTGACACAGCTACACTGACTGAACTCTGAAGTGAGGATACTGCTGCAAGGATAAAGGGATTTAACTTTTTAAAAAGCCACTGCTGATGTGTTTTGACACAGGTTAGCATGGCCACAAACTGCATTGGCAGCACAATGCTGGGCTGCATGTAGTGATAAGAACTCTCTTGGATGTTTCTGCATGCACCAGCTCTCACATGAGGCTGGTGCTCACTGCTGAGCTGCTTTACTGCCAGAGAAACAGAGCTAGGACCTATGGAAACACTGTATGGAACCAGGGTGAACTCAGCTCTGTGGTGGGTAAGCTGGAGAGCCATGAAATAACCCAGTGCCTGAGAGCCAGCAGTCCTTGCCAGCTCTCACACCACAGTGATTTATGGAGAAGTTTTCTAGAAGTATTTTTCTCCAATATTTAATCATAAAGTAGCCTGGAGGTTTCAAAAGCTTTCAGAGCTCCTGGAAACAGCACTTACTCTTTTTGGTTATTTTCACTTAGACTAGCTAAATACTTACCTATCAGACTTTCAAATCTAGTACCTCAAGGACAACTTTGTGAGAGTTGTGGGTAATTAAGCTGTTAATGAAGTTAATATGAAAGAGTCTAGATATGCTTTAGCTCATGGAACAACAACTTAGTTAACTTTGTTAACTCAATATCTAGTCATTTCTGCTCTCACCAGTTTATAACAATAAAACATACTAATGTATTGAACTAGAAAATACTCCATTTTTGAGCTGGGAGAGATTTGCTTTCAACTCAGACTGTCCCTTATCAGCTTACTTTTCATCACACAGTCCTGTAAATAGAGAGAACATCATAAAATATCAAAACCACAAATATTAGACCTTGCACTGAAGCTACAAGTCTGGCATGAAATTTTCATTTGACTAGCAAAGCAGCAAAGAGAAGTTCTCCACACTTTCTTTGAGCTGGTGCTTCTTATCCACCAGTGGACTCCCTGTGCGCCCCAAAAATGATGGTCACTGTAAAAACCACAGAGATTTGATAGTTAAAGTCTTTTTCAAATTAAAAATAAATCTGTGAATGTTACTTCACATTTACACAGGGAAAGTTCACTTCCCCCATGAAAGGATGTGGCACTCACACCTCTCAGAAGCAGGGTATATTTGAATTTTGTTGTGTAAATCTGGGCGAATACCTTTTATTCCACATCATTAAAACATTAACAATATTTCCATTATTTTACTTCATGCACTGTGACATTTTTTCTTGACTCGGGGACGTTTTTCCTTCTAAAACCTTCTGTACATGTAAAGTGACTCTGAAGTTTCCCTGGAAGTGTTCCAGAAAACCTCTGGTTGGTTCACCCAGAAGCCCCTTTAGTTGTCTCCTTAATTCTCAGCTTCATGACAAGAAAAGTCAGAGCCTGAGGTGTTGTCAGAGAGCTTTTAGCAGTCACTTGATTCAAAATTTGGCCAAATTGTCAAGGTGTTTCTTCCAGCCTTCACCAGTTCATGCTTCAGAATCATAGCACAAGACAGTTTTCAAAAACCCACAAACCTGAAAACTCAACCCAAATCTCTGGGCAGCTTTTATCCCCAGGGAATTCTCTGTTCCAATAGCACAAGCCCTTAGATTTCTAATTTTGTTAATCAGTTGCTAACAGCTTCAGGTCTGAACCAAACTAATTTATGTCCACAGAGAATGGCCCCACAATGGCAGCAGCAGTGTTTGGAGCAGCAGTTCTGTAATATTGCCAACACTTGGAAAAGTTTTTTGGAGCAGAGCAGACAGAACCAGTGGATCCATAAAAGGCTGAGTTTATAGTCAATGCAGAAATTAAATCCAGCAAAAGTTATGAATTTTATCACTCCTGCGGTTTCTTCATTCCATTTTTTCATTAACATTTGTAGCAACTATGCATGTTATGACTCATAAAATTGTTGATTATTTTTATTGCAGTAGGTTTAAAATTTAATGGGTTTGGTACAATGACAGAAGCATTTATATTTACAATATGAATCTCAGGATGTGCAAAACTGTGCAGTGTAGTATTCTACATAAACACATCCTGTAATTCTTTGAAAGAGAATATATTAGCATTTCTTCAGGCATAATAAAATATGAAATAACTAAGGAATATATTACTATCACTGTTAGTAAGAGAGGAAAGCATCAATTATAATTGATTTATAATTATAATTATAAAATTTGCTACTGTTCTTTAAGCTTCACTTTAAGCACCTAAGTTCAAAGTGCAGAACCTGAAAACTCATCTGGTCCTGAAGATTTGTCTTGGCTATTGAACTGTTGGCAGTAAATGACTTTAAAAGCTTAGATTTCTTCAAGTATTTATGTGTACAGTAACCCAGGAGCCAGAACAACAAACCTTTCCAACACTTCAGGGTTGTGAATTAAACACAGCAGAAGAACTGCTAAAAGCCAAAGGCTGTGGTCGTGATCTTATATCATCATTGTCCACCTGTTTCTGGATATTTTATTCCAAATTAAATGGCAAGAGTTTGTGTTTAATTTTTGAACACCAGTTCAAAAACTGCCACCAGTTTTTGAGTCACTGACTAAGAAGAGATTCTGGTGCAGATTTTAGGAGGGCTAGAAGAAAAAAATCAAGAATTATGGCCTGAAAGCACATCAAGTAAAAACTGCCATTGACTTATTCAATTTGGATTTGGTCCTCATTCATTCACTTTCAGTAATTTCTAAACATGGGTTGTGTGCTAACTGGGTCTGACTCCTTGGACAAGTTCACTTTAGTGAGTCTGTAGCACTTCAGAATCTGATGGATTTTACTTTTGGATTGTTCAGAGTCATTTATTTCAGATATAATTTACTGTCAGTTATATATAAATTGGAGTTAAAGCCTCTTTATTTTGGCCCTTAACAGCTGCTATTGAGCAAAACTGAATGAAAAACACTCAACTTAATTTTAGAGACACCAACAAATCAGCATTTTAAAATCACCTTGAAAATAAAGAGATGAAATGCACCATGCAGCAAACCAAACTCCAGTTAGATGACAGGAGGCTCATCTTTGAAATTATGATCCAAGTTGCCACATAAAAGCAGTGCCTGATTACAGAAGGCATGTGCAGGTTTTTCATTTACTGGCTAACCTCACCCATAATTACACTTCAAGACCCCAGGGCCTCATTTCTTCTGTTGACTGACAAAAGAGATGAGGATAGTTTTAAGACACCTACAACTTCCAGATGAGAAATGAAAACATTTTAATGGCATCTGCAAATGACAACAACATTAGGGGAAGGACACACTGGATATGCAGGATGAGTTGAAAAATGGCCATGTTTTGGAGAAATTCTCTCTCCAGCTCCTAGCAAAATTGAAGTGTCACATTTCCATAACTGAGAAATGGCCTTAGAAAACTGTTATCAAAATGCAGCATTCAAGCCCATCCCCCATGTAAACATTCCAATGTGAGCTACTATTGCAGGACTCTGGTGCTACTTGCTCTCACTGTGTTTCATAGGACCTATCTACACCCAATTTTTACCTACAATTACTTCAGCCAGGCCTTTCCCTGGATGTTACCTGCTACAGGTGCATCAGAAATCCTGCCTGACAGCAGGTGCCAGAGCAGCACCTGCAAGTCCTTGTGCTGAAGCAGGTTGAACAGGGACCTGCTCTCACCTGAACAGGGAGCTGCTCTCTGTTCTACAGGGGTGCTCTCTGATAAATTACTTTAGGCTTCTGTATAAAATACATAGTGATATTTGAGTCTTTTAATGCAATGCACTCTGCATTTGTCTTCCACGTATGGAAAAAATTGGATTAAGTGCATAACAACCAGGAGAGGAGCACAGCAATAAGAATTAGAGGACAGCAAAAACTGGCCCCAGGGCTGAGTCCAGCCCCCAGGACATTTTGCTCCTGCTTCACTTAGCCCCATGGGTCTCTAAGGAATTTGTCTGCATGTATATTATGGATTACACATTACATTGTATTATACATTATAGGATTATATAGATACAACTCATAGAGGACTAGGGAAGCTGCTCTGTCCAGCAGTGCCAAAGACCTGGGCTGCTGCCACTGCCCTCCCTCAGTTTTGCCTCCTGATTCACCCTAGGTCACTGGTTACCTGTGTTTAATATAGCAGTGTTTTGAACTGCCTACATATTTTGCAATGAAGTGTTCTGAGGATCAAGAATTGCATAGCATTTCTTCATTCAAACTATACTCCTATGCAGCAAAGTATCTAAAGAAACATTTAATTGCTTGAATTGTCCCATCTCTTTCAGCACAAAGTCAGAAGATTTTGAAACATACACTGAAATACTTGGTGGCTAAGTGCAAATGAATAGCAAAAGCCACTTTTCTGCTGGTGACCATCAGAGCTACTCATACTTTCCATAAATTGGAAACAGAGAAAATATACTCCTATAATGAGGAAAATAGTGTGATATGAAACATTCAAATTTTATACAAATGTATGTACTTGAAGCAGTTTTGCACAAAGCATAAAAAAAACCAATTTGGAACTAACTTACACTTTTCAATTTTTGTCTTACAAGGAACCATTTTTTATTTGAGAAATAAGCAAGATGTTGACTTTAACATAAGGAAGGTTTCTGGGAAGGCTTTTCCCCACAAATCTGCTGTTTTGTGGTTTGGTTTCTTTGCTTGATGCCTTTGCCATGCCTGAGCTCCCAGGGTTAGTTTTTCCCCCTGGGGCTCCACAGGAGGTTCCAGTCTGAACCCCAACAGAAGTTGCATTACTGGCAGCAGCATAAAACACCTTATGGTCTGTCTGCTCCCAGACAGACTGAGAGTTTACTACTCTCAGTAAACACAAAAACACCCAAACAACTTGCCAGGGAAATGGACCCAGAAGAGTAAGCATCCCTTTACTGAAGGAAATGAATCAATCTATCTGCTTCAACAGCAGCAATTGGGATTGCAGAGAGGGAAATAGGAATCAGCTGTAGGCAGCAGTGTTCACAGGAGCTGACTCTGGGTGTACTGATCTTCCTTTGTATGAACCCTCTGTATTACTCCCCTGAGTAAAACAGTGCACAGAACCTGAATTCTACAGGCAAAGGCAAAGACTTTGAGGAGTTAAGATTTGATGTCCCTTGACTTCGTTTTGGATCACCCCAGCAGTGATTGTCTAAAATGCAACCAACACAAAGAATTAATGGTATTATGTTCCCAAGGGACTGAACCTGTTTCAATAGCTACCATTCAGCTTGCACATGTAAATAAACATCTTTGGAAGAAATGCAACAGTAGCCCATAGATTGATGCAATCCAAGGCACATAAAAATTTACCCTCAAATTTCAGACTGACTTGGACTTACCCAAGGGGAGAGAAGCTGTCAACCTGTGCCTGGAAGAGATAAGATATCCATTCAATAAATAGGCAAATATGGGTCTGTTGTAGAAGTCAAATTATACTGAGGATCACTCCTGCAAAATTGTTTCATACCAACCTCCCCCAGACCTGAATGGCCCTGCTGCCAGGAGCTAAATAGACCCCTAATGAATTTGATATAACAATGTCCCATCTTCCAGTGACACTAGCACTGCAACAATTCTTGCAATTTTCTCCTTTTCTGAATTCCTTCAGTTCCATATTTGGCTGGATGTCCAGGTCTAGAGAGTGGTAGTGAAAGGTGCTACATGCAGCTGGCAGCTGGCCACAAGGGGTGTTCCCCAGGGGTCAGTTTGGGCCCAGCACTATTCATAATTTTTATCAATGATGTGGGTGAGTATGCTCTTAGTAAATTTGTGGACAACACCAAGTTGGGCGTAAGTGTTGATCTGCTGGAGGGTAGGAAGGCTCTGGACAGGCTGGATCCATGGGCCAAGGCCCATGTGTGAGACTGAACAAGAATCAAGTGCTGGGTCCTGCCCTTGGGCCACAACCACCCCAGGCAGTGCTACAGGCTGGGGGAAGAGTGGTTGGAAAGTGGCCAAGTGGAAAAAATCAAGGGGGGCTGGTCAGCAGCAGCTGAACACAAGCCAGGGTGTGCCCAGGTGGCCAAGAAAGCCACTGGCATGCTGGCCTGGCTGAGCAATAGTGTGGCCAGCAGCACCAGGGAGGATTCTCCTGTGCTCAGGGCTGGTGAAGGAACCCCAGTCCTGCGCCCTGCTCTGGACCCCTCACTCCAAGAGTGACACCAATGTGCTGGAGCATGGCTGGAGAAGGGCAGGGAGGATGGGGAAGGGTCTGGAGCACAGGTTTTGTAAGGAGAATCTGCAGGAGCTGGGGGTGTTTAGCCTGGAGAAGAGGAGGCTCAGGGGAGACCTCATCCCTCTCTATGTTAAAGGAAGGGTAGCCAGGGGAGGGTTGGCCTCTCCTCCCAGAAAACCAGTCAGAGGAAAGAGGACACAGTCTTAAGCTGTGCCAGTGGAGGTTTAACTTGGACATCAGGAAGAATTTCCTCATGGAAAGGGTGACCAGGCTTCAGAATAGGCTGCCCAAGGAGGTGAGGGAGTCACAGTCCCTGCAGGTGTTAAAGGAAAGCCTGGAAGTAGCACTGGGTGCCATGGCCTAATTGGCATGGTGGTGCTCAACCATAGGTTGGATGCAATGATCTCAGAGGTCTTTTCCAATCTAATTGATTCTGTGATTTCCAACAATGCTGAGGAATCAACCAAAATGTGAGGACCAGGACATTTCAAGACTCCTTTCTTCACTCAGCCCTAACCACTGGTACATTCAGAGCCCATACTCTATTAAAACTTGCTGTTATTGTGAGAAGAATGGCTGAAATACAAAAAAACTAATTGTTTTTCTCTGGTAAAAGAGAATGCTTATCACATCTGTTGTGTGAGTATGGGCACATTGCACAGGATTCCAGAGCCTGCCATTCTTATCCATCTGACAACTAGTTCTCCTGCACAATACATCATGCACAATTAAAAAGCCCCTGAAACATCAATAAAAACTAGTCAGCCTATTTATTATGGGCTGCCTGAAAGCCACAGTTGGATCTGCCTAAGCCTTCCAACTTAGCTTCTAACAAGGTCAAGGTGTTATGCTAAGACTGAACAAGGATCGAGATAACATAGGGCAGTAAATGAGATTTTTGCTATTACAGGACTTACAGGCTCTATATTGGCCCAAGATTGCATAACCTGAGACCCTGTCTTGGACAGGCCTGAATTCAGCTGTTCAAATGTGACAACAGTCCAATGGCTGGTAGTTGTTGTCTAAGCTTATTTTGGTTGACTTACAGTTTATAGTTTAATAAATACCTATTTTGTGTGGACCAAAGTGCCTCTGTACTGCCTGGAATGGAATTGGTGCAGGATCATACTGGAGGTCACAGGTTATAAAACAAATCATGCTGATAAAGTCAGCAGTCCCTACAGGTGTACGACCTTGCATTGCTCTGGAAAAAACAGTTCTAGCAGTAAGAAAAATATTAGAAAAACTAAGTAAATGGGAAGCAGTGACCAGCACAGAAACAAAGTGCTACAAAAAGCAAACAAAATAAACCCAAGTGAAACCCAAGAGAATGGTGTAAAAAAACTTAGCACTGTAAGTGGTAAGTGTTTGTCCTGGAAAATAGGGGAGAGACAAGACACCTTTGTCTTCCCTGGTTAATGCTGCAGGGTATTGACAACTCCTCATAACCCACCCACAGGTAAACACACTGAAACTCATAGCCTGTCAACTGGAGAAACATTGCAAGGGTGAGCATAAGAAATGTGCTAAGAAGGAAATATTATTTTATCATGTTTTAACTTTATGATCAATAATTTCCAGTGTTGAGTTAGATACATGGAATATGAATATATAATATTTTATATAATATCTTCTCGTATATGTATGTTCTCCTTTTTCCTTATGAAAGGAATTTGAGCATAAGAGTAAAATCATCCTAAATATTTTTATCCTGGCCACTGAGTTGCTTCCCCAGCTGATCTGCCATCCAGAAAAATCATACAGCATGTCTTATGAATAGTAATCTGTTATTAGATTGTTTTTGGAAAAATTTTGTGTTGTCTCAGACTCTCAAATGCCACTGTATTGCAGAGAATGACTCATTCACACTGCATAGAAAATGTGTCTGAAAAAGCCAAAGGTGCTTGTTGGCAGCCACTGGGCAAGTGAAACTTTTGTCACACTGCAATCAAAGCCAGAGTTAAGAATTAATCACTCTGCACACAGGACTTGAGTGCATTCAGCCATTTCAGGAGTTTTACTCCTAGTAAACAAAGAAGTGGAGAGAAAAGAAGAAAGAAAAGACAAGCAGGAACATGTAAGTAGAATCCAGAAAAGAGATCAAGACAACAGAGAAATAAACTGCAGAGCAGTTTGAAGAATTGTCCTGGATAGAATGTTTTGAGTAGACAGAAGACCAATTGGTTCATGCTTGTATTATGTATCCTCCTACATTCTTCATGAATATGACAAGCATAAACCTGCTACCAGTTACCAAGCAACTGGAAACTGTAATATGAATTAATATTAATAAAAATGCAGAAACACTATCATAAAACTTAGGGGTTGAACTGTAAACAGGAAGCAAAGAAATATGCCTAAATGGAGTGATTTTGGCTTTTTTTAAAGTGCTACTTATTCCAAAGTATTTTTATTCAGGACTGCTCTAACAATTTTTGACTGAGACAACATGCTACAGCTCCTAATGTAAGTCTGGAATTATAAAAGCTGTAATTCCATATTGCAAGTAGAGCTCCTTCCTATTCCAGGTAGAAAGACACTAGGAGTTCTAGGATACATTTCTGAGAAACAACCTTGCAAGTTCCTGTATCAAATGGTAGATCCATTTCATGTGTTGTTTCTTCTAACATAAATTCATTTAGAAACAACTATCCATTCTTGATCATCCAGAAGTTCTGCTGATAATTTCAGGAAATGTATAAGTGAGGTCTGAGCCAGCTCTCTTTCACAGCAGTGGAAGAGTCAGTGAAGGTTAATACATAGTTTAGATCACAAGGAGTCATTTTTATTTGCACAGAGTTGCCAAAGCCCCCATGCAGATATGTATTTTATAAAAATCTTATGCATGCTAAGTGCATCACCTTCCAGAAGCTTGGGACCCCCAGCTCCCACTTAGTGTAGTCAATTCAATCATTTTAACCCCACCTTTCTAGAATAATATGTTTTAATTCCTATGACATTGTTCCATGAATGAGATTTATTGTACAAAATTGAATGCAGGTAAAATTTCAGAATGAATATATGGATTTTATCTATTTTAGAAGAGCTTGAGGGTTTTAGCATTTTTCCAGATTTTGGTGTTGTCAATTTTTAAGATTAAACATCTGGGCCTTTAAAACAGCTGACAAGAAAATGAGTAAAACCAGGTGGGCATCATTCAAGCAGAAGAATCCATTCCAGGGCAGCTCTTTGGTAAGAGGGTCTGTTTGGCTGTGCTCAGGACCTGCATAGAGAAGCTCCTCATGGTGTTAGACATGTATGCAACTGAGCTGAGCAGCTAGAAACCCACTGGGTGGGTCTCCTTAAGGTACTAAATAGAGCTCCTGCCTAATCAAAGGATTGTGTAGTTTCCCATAATAATCAGCAATTCCTCTACCAGCACTACTAAAAATACTGCTAAGTATGGCTTAACAAAGGCAGAACAGTCAGGTCAGCCTCATGCAGCCCCTCCTAGGGCAAACTTAGCCATGGCCAAATCTCCAAAATCTGCCTAAGAAGCTCACAGCAGAGGATCTCCTGGCAAATTACAAAAGACAACACACATCCTATTCTTTTGAGCCTTCAATTAAAATTTTAAAAAATCTGAAAGTAAAAGTGAAATACAAAACATAGCATTTTGGAAGCAACAGTAAAATGATTTAAAAAACAAACAAAATCATAGAACTAAAGAAACAAAAGCAGAAATTTGTTTTTTATAGATTCTGAACTCTTGCTCTTTCTGTGTCTCCCAAAAAACCCAAAATAGACTCACATTCTCAACCAAGAAAAGGGCTGGAAATAATTCCTGCCCTTCACACTGGGGGAAGTAGAGGATGGAAACTAAAACCAAACGTATAGAAACATCTTCAGCAGCTCTAAGGCCAAGGATAATGGTAATCTGAGCCCTGATATTGGTGCATTAAAAGAAGATCCATTTAAGGCTAAGGACCCAAGGATCCCCACAGACCTGTTCATAAGCTAAAAAAAAAAAGAAAGAGCAAGGGGAAAAAATAAATAAAATTGATAGTGTACTTAAAATTAATGACCTAAGGTTAATTTGGTACTTCACTGACTCAATTTGCAAATGGATTATGATGGAGAAAAGTGTCTTTCTGACAGAGTTCACATATACCAATGGCCCTGAGCACATACGTGTCTCTGTGGAATAAAAAACACATTTTACATTCTATGGAAGAAACTATTTCCTTCTCACTTTAATAAGTTTCATCTCAAAAGCTGATTTCAGGGTTTTTTGAATCTAATTGGAATTCAGTGTTTGATTTACTATTTCAAAGCATATTTTTATGGAAGGCTCAATCTTAACATTTTGTTCAGGGTGTTTCTTGCCAATCCTTCCTTGCACTGGCAGTTTTTTCTTCACTGCCTTTTTGGTGACTGAAGCCAGGCTCTGCCACCTTCCCCTTCCTGTGACCCATTGGTGTTATGGAGAAGGAATTCTGGACTTCCATTGCTTCAGTCCTCTTCCATTTATCTCAGCCATGACAGTGTCCTCTGTATTTTGTGATGTATTCCTTCCTACCTCTGAAAAACTGTGAAAGCTTCAGTCAAATTCCTTTCTAGCCTAAAACAGCACAGTGACAGTGAGGCTAAATTGTACCACAGCAGATGGTTAACTTCACAGAAAAGCTGTGAAGAAAACCTAATGACCTTCTTTGCAAGATTGCAGGGAAGATTTGCAATTCCTCTGGTCTCCTCCACATTTGTGGGTCATCCTATCCCGTGGGAATGGGAATTTATCTTCCAAGCTGGCTGACAGAATTATTTCGTTTCCAGCTGGCATTGTGCATTTCTATATTGGACTAAATGCCCCAATGTTCCAAAAATGTCCAATTTTCAGACACTTTATACCTTGCACAGGTTTCTTCCTCAGCTCTTCCAGTTAAGAGCATGACTGAGCCATGAGGGGACACTGGCAATGGCCTGATGGCTGCTGGTTGCAAGGCAGCACCACCTACTTGATCCCACCTCTCCTCCTGTACATGTAGAACTGTTTGGGACCTTTGAATTTCACAGGGAAAATACAGGCCATGGTGCTTCAGGTAAACCTTGAGGCCACATTCAGGATGAGGGTGAGTTCCATACATGTGCAACCAAACTGACATTTCGGTAAAATGAAGGTTGGGGGAGGGTGGCCGAGTCAGAGGAGAGACTGATCTGACACAATGCATCAAAAAAACAGTCTGTCCTTTGTCCGTGAGCTATTGTGAGAAGCAAAAATAAAAGTAATTTTTCAGAGCAGTCCTTTTCCTTTTCAGATTATCTTACACTTAGAGACTTCAATGGGAGGAATGAAATTCTAACTCTTCTTCCAAAGCACATTCAGTCTTTTCATAGCACAAATGTTGTGCCCACAAATATTCCTCTTCATTACACTCAATTATTTGGACCAGCCTAATTTTCACTAAATATGCATTCTAAACAACAGCCAATACCCGTACACCAATTCTGCAAATGACTTTTCACTGATACCCAGGCAGATATTTAATGCACAATGAAGAATGACTGCTTATATAAGCACAAGGTTTTCCATACCTTCTAAAAGAAACTGTTCGATATATTCTTCATTTTCATCCAATTGGTTTGAATACAAAATGATGATTAGAGATGAACATGAAAAACTAGGTATTAGGCTGACTTAACAGATCAGAAGGGAGGAACTACAAGGGTTATTGTTCCCTCTCCATGGCAGGTGACAGAGAGGCTACTTTGCTCAGTTGTCCTCCTACTCCTCTCCATATATTGAGGTAGACAATGGGAGATTCTGTCAAACATGCAGAGTATTTTGCATTTCTCTGGTCTCTCATTGCTTTAGTCCTGAATCTGATCACCACAAAACCTATATAAAAAGTTATCCATTTTGTAGTGTGATTTTTACCATTTGTTCCTCCCTTCAGCCCAGGAACCTATTGGAAATATTGTCCCTGCAAGGTGGTGACTCTGTTCAGCCTGCAACCTGGCTACTCTTCTCATCCTAGACCCTGTGGATATCCTCAGTCAGCCTTGCTCCAGGGCTGGCATGGAAATGCTTCTGTAGCCAGAGCCCAAGATCCAGCACAAGCTGAAAGGCAAGTCCCTACTGCCTCCTCAAAGCATTCCTTTAAAACCAAGATAAGACAAATCAGATTGGATTAATTTCCTCCTTTGATTGTACTTGCATATCCTCATCTGTCACTACCAAAGAAAGGTTGGTGTTTCAGAGCAATGGCCTAATTCAAACTCCACTAACACAAAGGGCAGCAGAGAACAGGTTTGTGATTTCATTAGGAGAATGTCCTCCCTGGGGACTGTGACAGAGAGCTTGTGACCCTGTGAGAAAGAGGCAGCCCTCTCTGAAGTCCCCTAGGCTGCTCCACTGCTTCAACAGCATGTGGAAGGCAGTAAAACAAAGCAGAAATTATTTTCTCTTGGCAGTCAGGTCTCCTCTAACCACCAGCCCCTGGTTCCTTGTCATCCAGCCTGGGGTTTCTGCCCGGTTTTTCCCAACCTTTCTTTGGCTGTTTGCCCCCACCATTCCAGCCCTCTTCTTGGAAGATCCATGCAACCACATGGGTGGCACAAGGCAGGTCACAGAGGTCCCATGATGGCATGGCTCAACACCTCAACATTTGCAGGGCTGGATTCTGCTTTCCACTCCAAGGGCTGATGTCTCCAGCCTCACTGACACCAGTGCTAACCTGGCTATCTCAACAGAAGGTGCTCTCAGGGTTATTCTCTGGGGAGAGGGGAGGGAGCATCTCCACTGGGTGACTTGGCACCCCTTTGGGAGGAAGGATTAGGGGGATTCTGTGCTGTGGGTGTACACAAGCCAACAGACATTAGCCAAACTTGGTTGCAACTATGTTATTTTTAGATTCAAGCCCTACTGAGACAACAGAAATCATTAATTCTATATTGTAACTGAAACCCCAGCAGGGTGATGATGGGGTTCATGACCAGAGCTCCTGAGTGCTGTTGGCAAGACTCACATAAGTTGGAAATAATGCCCATGGAAATAGCTGCCCCCCCCCCAGACTGTAACTGACTATTATTGTGCTCTTTTTGGTCTTGCAGTGTGCAGTAGAATGCAAAAGAAAAATAAAAAGCCAAAAATTAACCTGTCAATTATGTGCAAAAATAAGCCAATGCTTTAATTTCTATTTTCCTCCACACAGTATAAGTAAAGCCAGGTAAACATCTTAATAAAATATTTAAAGACACTCAGTGTTCTGTATTTTTGGTAGTTTTCTTTTCCTAAGAAATCAATGTTTATAAAACAGCAAATATGAATACTACCCCATCTTCAGGAAAACATGTGAGAGTACAGAGTAGAAGAGCCCAGTCTGAAAACGCTTCACTGACCTCATGACATAGCGAGAACAGAAAGGTTCATCATGAAGTATCAGATAACCCCAGAGAATATTATACTTCTATTTTTCAGGTTATGATACAGGCACATACTGACCCCTAGAAAATTATTTATCTACTTCAAGATTTTTTTTTCTCACTCCTACAAAGAGCACAGTTCAAAATGTCACTCAGTCACTCATGTTCATGCATGTCACTCAGTCCAACCCCAGATTTACTGACCATTCATTAGAGGTTAATGAATGTGTTTTAATTATTCATACAATTCTCTCCTTTCAAATGCAGAAAACTGAAATTTAATACAGAAATGAGTCATAACCTAAAGGCATTAGACAAGAGCACCCAAGTTCATGGGAACTAATACAGAATCTTAAACAGAGCCTACCAGCTTAGAGCCTGCACACTCACCCAGGCAACTGAAGCTCATCAATTTACCACCTCAAAAAAAAGTCTGTCTAGAGATATTATCCCATCATTTCCCATTATTGAAGACACAGATCTTAAAAAGCATGGATAGGTTTTGAAAAAAATTTCCCCAATCTCCTTACCTGATTATTTCATTTGTAAGAATCTCAGATGTGGGCTTTACCAAAAAATACTATTTGTAAAAAAAATTAATGGCCAAGAATTTTATGTCCTAATGTTCTTGTGAGCAAACAAGGTCATAAATCTCATCTACACTCTCCTTGTACCTCCTGATCTAGCTTTTTTTTGCATATTAATTCTGGTATTTAGGTCTTAACCCCAGGGAAGCTGAAGCATGAACTGTTTCTTTTCACAGGGTAACAACTGGCAAACAGCCAACGTGGATCACATTTTTATTTTCCTTGATGCTCAAGTTATATTGTTTAAGGTACTGAGTTAAGTCATCAATGGTTGCTAAAAGTAAAGCTTGTGCCTATGGAACCATGGCCTAACAGCACCCCACAAAATAATGTGATAATGTAATTTCTTTTATACCTAGGGAAATAAGAACAGGAAAACACAACAAACTTCTCTACATCAGGCACTGAGACAGAGCAGAACCTGAATCAAAGCTGAGGATGAGTCTGTGACGTGGCTGCTGTGGTATGCAGTAGCTCTAATGTGTTCCCTGATGTGCCACCCATGGGGGCATCCCTCCTCCCAGCCAGGGTAGCCACAAACACCAAGAGCTCTCCCAGCACACAAGGCAAAAGCTTTTTGCATCACCAAGAGCCCTGCATCTCACCACAGACATTTGGAGCAACTGGAGGCAGAAGTAAACACCTCACTAAAAATAAACAGAATTCATAGAGGTCTGAGAAGGAAATGCCTTTTCAAACAGCAGACTCCAGCACAGCACTGGGCTGTCTGCAAGGGGGGAAGGAAGGGCTAATGGCATTACAGCCATGACACACCACTGCTATTCATGGTAAATATTTTCTCTAGTAAAATGTAGCACATTATGAACCACCCATGACCACTCAGCTGGTTGGAACATTTGGCTGCTTAAATATCCTAACTGTGCTGGAGGAGATGGCTGAACTAGCAGCTCAGGGCCAGGAATTAGCCCCAGGTCAAACTCATTTACATAAATTACATTTTCCTACACTTCTGGAAATAAATGGTCCTGAAAACTCACAGATGCTTACTTAGTATTGTGCTAATAACTGCATCAGGCATGTGAATGCCTTCATTTACTGGGGTCTGAGGTTTCAAGAGGACAGCAAGGTCTCCCAAAGCAAGCTACATTTTCACCAGGCTGCCCTTCCACCACATTTCAGCTCGATCCAGCCATGCCCTGACCCAGAAGTGCTGTCTGTCTGAAACAGGTATCCTACCCGAGCAGCCAGCACAACAAGCATGACTATCCCTGAGCTTTCCCTGAAGGGGTAATGGTGGTGGTATTTGTACTACTTAATCAGTGGCTTGTCTTTTTTTTTTTTTTTTTTTGTCTTTCCTCAGAGTTAGGATTAAAAACACGAAGGAGATGAATTTTCTCGTGTTCAGGCTTGGTTGTTTATTAAATCTTATCTAAAGTACAGAGAATTCTGCAAAACTTCTAACTACCAGCTAAAAGTGAGCAAAATGGAAGTTTAAATTTGGCTAATTACAAAGTCTTTTAAAGCTAAACAGTCCAATAGAGAAATAACACCTATATTTACACTTTTGATCCAATAACCAAACTCTTGTGACCCACAGTGCACCACTGTCTAACTAGAAACTACTACCTGAAATCATGAAGAAGAAGGAAAAAGAAGACAGAAAGGAGACAACACCCCAAATCCTCCATCTTGTCCCATTTCTATTACTATATTATAAAACCCTCAAATTTAAAACTCTTCACCATGTGAAATCACACACTTCTATTTTGACTACAGACCCATGACTCTAACTCCATTACTCAAATTTGGAAGCCTCCTCCAAGGCCTCAAGTAAAAAACAGTATTCTCCTAAGAGTCAGTATCAAAAAACATAAAAAACTCAAAAATCCCAGGTTTATAAAATCCAAGAGGGCAACAGCAACTTGCTCCACCAAGTGTCCAACCTGCTGCTTTCCATGTTTTGGGCTGTGCTGGAGCTCCCATTCAGCAGGCTGACGTGTGGTGCTCCCTGCAGACCACACACAGGCAGTGGGAGCAGAGCTGTGACTCAGGTGTACTCAAAGCTCAGAATTATCACCTTGTCCTCAATGTTACTCCCACAAGGAAACACCTCCACACCACCTACCCAAGCTTCAGTGTCAGTGACAGCAGAGAAATCAGCAGTGTGTGGCTCGACGCTCAATTTTACCATTCTTTGTTTGTAGTCCCTTACATTGCACACAAAGCTCTCTGTGTGTACATATTTACACTGTAATATAAGGATGAATTTCAAGGCACACAAATTTATGGTGCATATTACACATGCCATCTCTGTAGCTCTCAGATAGCAGTACCAGGATAATTTTCCTGTACAAGGTTCTGTTTTGTTTTAAGGCTTAAGTGATTTTTTTGTTTTGTTTACTGAAATACAACAAATGGGATGACTTTCTATGTATGAATAAAAATTACAAGTGATATAAGGCAGGAAATACATACAGGTATGAACTTTGGATTTATTTGTAAAAAAGATCATCAGAAATATCTGCAGTCATTTTGCATATCTGATCATTCATTTTGTGCTTAGTGACAAGGGGTACCTCCCTGCATCTCTTCCCCTAGATCTTCAGCTTGTATACTGTTTTTCAAAGATCAACACATTTAGACAAGTATTTGACAACTTTGCAGCTGACAATATTGAAATCTGTGCAAGATAATCCACAAATGTAACACAGATCTGTACATCTCTGCTCTGAAAGTAGGTTTTCTTGTCTCATATGTATCCAGACATCCAGACCAAATCAGCACAGCTGAGGTGTACTGCAGAGATTCTGTTTAGCAGAATAGCCAAGCAGACTCAAGTTTAGTTCATATACAACCATTTTTAATTTTGCTTATACAAGTAAAGTCTCCAGGACCAGACAGAATACTCCACAAAATTAAGCACAGGATCCACAACACAAAAACCAAGGTTACTCACGTCATCATTTGTTTCTCAGACATGTATTTTATCATATGGCATGCTATTCATTTATGCCTTCTTTAAAAAAACCCAAAACACGTGTTTGTGAAGCCCTGAGTATCTTAAAGATGCTGCTCCACCTAACATTTCATGATCTCATGGATGAACAGCAGATCTTTAAAAACCAAGTCTCTGCTGTGATGAAAACCAGCTCTGGCAGTGCAAAAACAACACACTCACAAATATCCTTAAATAGCCAGCAAGCACAGAAACTTTGCTGCTTGCAAATTGCATTATTTCCATATTTGCACCATAAGACTACTGTCAGTACAATGTTTAGCCTCCATGCTATGCTGTTTCAAGCAGTGGTTAAAAATAAAATAGATACCACCAAAAATACAGTAAATCTGCATTTTGTTGTCCATCTCCATTTGTGTCATTTACAATACAGCAGGCCTTAAACAGGAAAAGACCCCAAATAGATCACTTTCATAGTAAGAAGAAGGATCCTTATAGTTTTGTACATTCTGTGGCACAATAACAAGTGAAGAGCTCAACTCACATCCACAGCTTTGCATTTGGTATCTATCACAAGACATACCTTTATCATTCACATCTGGGAAAAATTAAGAGGAAATGCAAACTTTTCACAGAAGCTTTGAGGCAGCCATTGATCACTTATCCTTTTTTGTCCTCTAAGAGGATAAGGGCAAAGAAGGGAGGCTGTTCTTTCAGTGAACACAAGCTGTAATCTACATCCAGGGGTTGCTAAGCAGATCTGGACAGGACCAATTTTTTCCCACTGAAGAACAGCAGTGAGCCAAGTTTTTATTGTACACATGGGAAGACTCTTAGCCATGTGGGAAAAAATGAAACCCAGAACAGTCAATTACCTGAAAATGTAGCTACTTGCCTGAAATCATGGAACATCCATGTGCTCACCCAGATGAGACATTTGAATTAACACCTCTGGGGGCTGCTCTGTGTACTACCCCATAGCTGAAGCACTGCTAAGCCAAGATGGTCTTTCCCATCTATGCCATTCTGCTCTGAAGAATTAAACCTATCATGTGTCACCATGAGATACAACTGAGAGAAGATGACAGCAGAAAAGCCAGTTGTGAGCTGATTAGTGTAGGTATTGGCTTTGCCTAACCATAGACTTGAAAACTCCTTGTCTATGCTCCAAGTGAGTTTGACAAATATCAAGTACCTATTTTCTTTTTTTTTTTTTTTTTTAGGGTTTCCTCTTCTTTTGAAGGACTTAAAGTCTTCATCAGGTTAAAGAAGGATTGACAGATGCCCACTTCTGCACTGCTGGTCAGTCTTCTTGGAGACTGAAGGAAATTTTCTTCTATTAAAGTTTTGCAAAACTCTAAAACACAAAGGATATTTCAGCTATATTCTCTACTGCAGAAAAAGCAGTATAAGATGCTTATTGCAGAGGAGAACAAAGATGCACAGAGATGCTCAAAAATCAATGGTTTATAAAAAATCCTCATACCAGAGGACGGAAACTGCGAAACAACCTTAGTGAGGGAACAATTCAACACTCAGTGAAAACTTAGCTTCATTAGTAAGTCAGAACCAGGTAACATAGAATATTCTGAGTTAGAATGGACCCACAGTGATGACTGAGTCCAACATCTGATTTCACACAGGGCAATGTGTGAAAAAAAAATCCCATGTATCTAAGAGTGTATGTAGGCCATTTAGCTATGGGGCTTCCTGCTTGGCATCAATCCTGGGCAGCAAGGAAAGGTTCTTGTGGAAAATATAATGGTTTCTGAGATGTATATGGATGAAGATCATACAGCTGTTGCATAAGTTTAACACTGCTTCTTACATATTCTTTTATTTGGGGCCTTACTTAAAAATAATAAGCCAAACTATAGATATACTACCAAAAAATCACTCCTGCTTGAGGTTCATGCAATTGCTCATCCTGACCCTGCATTCCAATGATTATACCTTTACCTTTTGGTAAGCTCTAAAGTTACAGTGACCTAAGCAGTTCAGGAGAAATTAAATGTGTTCAGCTCGCTCTGGTAAAGATATTTAATTTCTTATTTCATCCAAGAGAAGAAAATAGGAAGCCATTTTGCACTAATAGTCCCCAATATGTTTCTGTTTCTTCTGAGAGCTCTCGCTCAGGATTTCACTCCAGGGCAGATGGGCTGATGCAAAAGTCCACACTTTCATTTGTACCACCTTTTAATGAGGATAAAAGGGATTCAGCTTCAACTTATATGGTGACAAACCACCAAGCAAGTTTTAAACAGAAATAGGCAAGACAGCATGGTCAATAAAGAACAGAGTTAAATTTTGTTTTAAATCTTATTTCCTTTAAAATACAGATAAAACAAGGAAGCTGAATACCACACAGTCAATTGTTAAAACGTAAATTCTATCCTTCTTCTAAAACTGTACAGATGCTTTCTCTAATGACACTCAATGCACTTCTGAAGAGGAAATTAGGTGACAGAAAGAACAATTATGATGACTCCATGGGGCAACATTCTGTCACTACTGTTGACATTCACTAACTCCAGGTTCCCTCATGTCTGAATTAAAATACAATGGCAAGTATGAATCCCAAACTGAGAATTTAGCTTGCTGTACACAGCAGTGGATTGCAGCCTATGTAATTTATATTGCCTGTCAGCTCAAAGTTTCCTTTAAAATGGTCTGAGAGCACTGCAGAAGTTGATTGTGTAATAAAAAATAAAATTCCTGAAACTTTACATACTGAAAACCAAAGGTAAACCTGAAAATTTCAGTGAAGTCAGTGATGCTCTGACAAATTAATTTCTGGGGCATATATGCAGTCAAGCCATTTTACTGTGCTCAAGATCACTCAGGATGTTTACAGCAGAGCAAGAAACAGGAAGATTATCTTATTATCAATCCAAAACTTCAGTCAGAAAAACATTATTCCAATTCTCTGGCATTACTGTTGGCATTTTGCATTGTTGAATTGGAAAAACAGAGTCTCACAAACAAATCATATTAGTATACAACGTTTATTACCTTCTATTAATCTGAAGTCAGTAATTTTGATATGACTAAATTAATTCTGAAATAAACAGACATCTTTAAATACATATGAGGATGATGGCTTTAACATGAGAGTACTTAGTTGATCTGCACTCTTAATCCACATGCAGGATACATCAATCAAATTATTATAGATATCCTTTCATTTTACACTGGTCTATAATACAGCACAATTTCTGAAGGTGAAAGCAGGGAGGAAAGAAATCATATTTTCAAGTAGCCCTTTTATTTAAAAAGAGCATCAATGATATATTAAGCCAATGTGTTTCTCTCTGATTTTGATTTTACTTACAGTATACACTTTTGCAAAACATACAGCTCATCAATGATACACAGTGGCCCTTTACTAAGGGCAAGTAACCAAAAAAAAAGAAATACAACAGAAAAGAATTCTACAGATTAGAAAAGTCATATTTTTTTTGTCTCCAATGTTGCTAAGAAAGGTCATGCACAACATTTCTAATGTTGTCATTAGTCCATGAGAGAAATGTTGGCGTGTTTCATATGAACAGAAAAAGGTGCAAGTCAGAAAGAAAGCAGCTTTCTCCAGTTATCTCTTAGGCCTATCTATATCATCAATGGTAGCTAACAGCTTCTGTCTTGCCTTTTTGTTGATGTACGTGCCCAGACAAATATTCACCAGATTGGTCAACTGCTTAGTGGAATATTCCTGGCAAAAAAAGCAGATCATGTTAGGGCAGAATAAAACATCACACAAAGATAGACGATTTTAAAATACACAGACATACTCAGTGTGGATTTTACAACTGATGGAAGCATAAGTACAAAAGTGAGATTTAAAGCAGTAGTTCAGTCATGTCTGGATATTTCTCATAGTTGAGGCAGAGGACAAAACTATATTTTGCTACATGATTGCTTTTACTGTAAAATGATTATGACTTTAAAAGTACTGGACAGAGTTCACAGAAAGTAACTCAGTGAACATGTATATAAATCAATTTTTAATGTATTTTCCATTGGGAGGCTTGGTGGGAAATACATATGTAAATGGTTAAGCTTTCAACACAAAAACTTATTTTTTAACAAACTGTGATAAATGTTGATGATCTTTTTTATTTTGACTTCCCATTTCCAATAAGCTTCTAAATGCTTCTGTCTGCAGCATCTCCAAACAATTTTGATTTCAGTACATGATAAAAGAGGAAAAAATGTCAAAAATGTGAAGAAAAGAATTCTTAACACCTGTGAAAACACTATGGTTTCCAGTATTGCCTTTATGTCTTAACACTATCCAAAACATAGCTTCCATCAATGTGTTTTAAAAAGAGTTTTTCCCTGTAGGTCATCAAACCCTGTAGCTCACAATCTCTCTTAGGGCTCCAGACAATACAAGAAAAATTCAATCAAAGACATATTTCTTTCCTCCATGTCTAGTGGGATTTAAAGTAATCCCAAAATACAAATGTCAAGTGCTTCAATTCAAAAGAATTTTTACTTCAAAGATGGGTACCTCCAATAGCATGTAACTATTGCTTAGACAAATCTGTTCTAATTGTTAGTTCATGCAAGAGTGAGAGCATCTGAATGTTCTCAAAATATAAATATAGACTTATCTCACAAGAAATGCTGATTATGCAATATCAAATGAGGAAAGAAAAGGCAATGACTCTTCTCCATTGTGCCTTACAACTTACTTTAAGCAACCTACTCCTAAAGGCAATGCAAAACCTAATGGTGTGATCCCACACCGTAACTGATGATCACGTTTTGCACTTTGGCATAATCTGAACAGCTCACAAATGTTTTCTATTTCCCTTTGCTCTAGTTCTCTACACTTTTTATACAATAGGTAGATGAGACTGGCTTAGTCATCCTCCCCAGTGATTAGATGTTGAACCAGTTCAAACACATACTAACTTCATATGATAAAAATTAACACGTACATGCACACATACATTTATATTTATATTGCTTCCAATATAACTTTTATTATAATAAATGAAAATACACATTTATATGTCTTTATATTTATTTTTAACACATAGAAGGATTGATTATTTATAGTTGTAAGCATGTTTTTATCATCAGGGTGAATTTTCTCAATAGAGAGGAAATGAATGTAAATTTAACTCTTACCCTATGTTCTTTTATCCAGGATTCCATGTCATTTTCTGTCAGGTAGTATGCTTTAATGTAGGTCTCCACAAATTCTTTATCTGGAATAGGCCTAATGTCTGTTAACTTTTCTAGTTTCATTAAGAACTGTTGAAAATCCAGTTGCATCAAGGCACGTCCTTCATTGCTGCACTTCTTTACATTGGCATAACTAAAAAGAGAAAACAAAACTTAGAAGGAAATAAAAATTAATTTTGCTTCTCAAAGTTAACTTAGTCTTTTGAACCTTGAGGAGGAGCAAAATTACGGTTTTAAGTCAAAAGCAGACAAGAACTTCTCTTAGGATGTTGCTTGCATTGGTATACATTTTAGCCCAGTCATCAAACAGAACCCCACTGTACCCAGTGATACTTAGAAAAATCACACTCTCCTCTCCCAAAAGTCACAAAAAAAAAATCTTACATTGAACAACTCACTATATGTAAGTTAGAGGAAATTAAACCAATGCTAATTAGCACACTGGACAATGGTTTCAAGTGACCACAACCACTGGAGTCTGAAAGGTACCACAGCAGCTTTAGGAATGGTCACCAAGACACTGCTGAACCAAGAGCAAGCATCAAAGACACAAAGCTACTTCTTCAAAAACAGCCACAACCACCAGAGGATGAAAGGTGGCAGCACTGGCTCATGTCTGGGAGAAGCTGATGATTTAATGAGAGCAGATTGACAGCAAACTAGTGACAGGTTAGAAGAGACAGCAGATAAGCTTAAGGGCAGGGTAATACTAGCAAAATTATCTTTGCAGTTCCTCAAATGGATAAAGAACTGCATTTGTCAGGATCAAAGGAAATGACACTGCAGTGCCCTTAAGAATGCAAATTTCAGCTGTGTACAGGGTCTGGACACAGTGACTTGAGAGACTTAATCCAGCTCACTCACCAGTTGCTCCCACAAATGACAACCCTGTCTCACTCTTCCCCTCTACCAAATCTAAAACAAGCTCAGTTTTCCATTGGTTTATGAAGTTTATCCTAATTATTATACACTCCCTAGATTATTAGGTTTGATGGAAAAGAGGCAGCAGAAACATGCAGCTGGAAGCTGGGTACACAACAAGGTCAGGTTAAGAATATGAAAAAAATTCATAGTTAGAGTTGGTACACAGAAAGAATTCGCAAAATGCAAAAGTAACAGAGGCAAAAAGAGAAGACCAAGGCAAAAGTCCTCTGGAGCTTCATAGAAGACAAACAGATGATTTTCAACAGGCTCAGGAAGCCAGTTGGGAAACAGGAGAGAACATGGAACTAGGAGATAGGGAACAACAAAATTTAAAGAAAGCTATAGCTGACTGCAGTAGAGATAATTCTTCATTCAGTGAAGAGCCTGGTGAAAGCAATTTCAGTTGACTGGATGAGAAACATCTTCAAGGCTTTTAATTCCATACATTGATTGAATTAAGAGATAAAAGAAGCTGGGAAGGTATTGAGAGTCAGCTATTCAGAATACCTTCCTTCCCTTTCCACAGTGGGAAAAGAACCTACATGATATGTAAAAATAACAGAACTGGTCAAAAATAAGAAATTACAATCAAATATTTGGGAGAAGATGATAATGAATACTTTTTACACTCTCAGAAATGGTACAGGACAAATTATATCAGGAAAGTAAGTCCAACCAGCTTAGGTGAAAGGTCAAAGTTGAATGGTAAGTCCCAAGCATGAACCTTAACTGCAGCAGGGAGGAACACATATGAGTGATGATCTTCAGAGCTAAGAATTAAATGGTTCATGAACACTGAAGCCACAAAAGATGAATGAGATGTCATGTAGGAAAAGGAAACACAAAGGCTGAGGTAGAGGAGGTGTTATCAACTTAAAAGGTAAGGAGAATGGGAAGGAGAAGAGATAGGCCTTTGTTTCACTGCCTTTTATTTTAGGTATAATAAGTAGAAAATAAAATTTCAAAAAGGAAAGCTGGTTGTATAGGCCATATGTCATATGAAGGAATTGAGAAGCCAGAGACAAGTCGTGGACAGATTTAGTTTTTACTGAACATGAAACTGATGTCTCTAGAGACTGCAAAAGGATGATGGCATGGAAAAAAAATGGGCATGAGATTAAAAAATTATGGCTTTATGGAAGCAGAGGAAGCTGATAATCCTCAATAGGTAGCTAACACTTGGAGAAGGATGTTTTGTTGAGGTCCTAATTCAGAGCAGAGCGCAGGAGAGTGGAATGCAAAGAAGTAAAATAGGTAGTAGGGAGTGAATAGGGTAAAGATAACCAGGAAAGAATTATGGAATCATATGTAGAAGGAGTGGAAGACAGCACATATTCTATGACACAGAAGTTCTGGTAACAGCCCAATCATATGCAGCAGGAGGACAAAACTATAAAAATAAATGCAGGGGATGAAAAGTCTACAATATTCAGGCTACAAAATTGAATCCAGAAAGACTGGGACACTGATTACAAAAGCAAAGGATGAGCAAGGTGTAGGTTTCTGACTAAAGTGCTCAAGTAAGCCAACTAAGACATCTCTCTGCTCTTGATGAATTCGGAAAAACCATGTTCCATGGCTACTTGAAGAAAACTGATAGTGCTGATAACTCCATCTTTCTTCCAGGGAAAGATAAATGGTGTCACCATGGAAGTACTGATTATTATATTTTAACTCCCCTCTTTGCTCTGCTGGGAAATGGTAATTTTCATATAGAAGTTTCTTCAGCAGTATCTAGGAACAAGACCATCCCCTTTAGGCTTTATGCTGCCTCAGACTGTGAAACAACTGCTAAGGAGTGTGTAAAGCACTGATAATTTTTAGGGTCCCCAAAAGCACGTAACTCACAAGGACACTATAAAATTAGAACTTTCAACTCTATAAAACAAACATTATCATTATAGACATACTTACTCAAAAGCAAGACTTTCATAAATACTTACCCTTCCACAAGAGTTCTGTTGGCCAAGCGTATGCAGTGCTCCCAAAGGATGTTGGAGACTGGCAATGGAATACGGACTCTCTTAGACACATCATTCAACCTCCTGTTAAATTCTTCAAATTCCTAATAAAACACAAAAGATGTTTATTCCTTTAGGATAAAATGGATCATACTCTATACATCCAACAACAGCAACAACTAATTAGAAATGCACATGAAAGAAAATAATGAAAAGTAAGAGCAAAGAAGAGAGGATTAATAGGCACAAACTGCAGAAAATTCAATGTGTAAAGTAGAAAACATATCACTTTCTAGAATATCACTCACAACATAACCTCAGTGATTTTTTTAAAGGAACTGCTGCTCTGTTCCCCAGAGCTGCAGTTCTCTGTGAAACTGACACCTCTGAAAACGAACCAAGTAGCTTATCCTTCAAATGTCATTTTCATTGCTTTATTCCCTAAACTCATATTTTACTTCTTTAAGTCAAAAAACTGACTGAAGTATTGTTTTTGACTGAAGCCACTGAAGAAAATCCAGTGATGATCTCTTTATCCCTCTAAATACCCACCCACCAGCTTTCAAAAACATTGTAACCACTTTTCATTCTTCAACCTTTCACATCAGATAATTCCTTGGTGCTTCAGAAGGAGCTGAGAGAACACACAGAAAGAGGCCAAATCTAACAGTTTAGGAGCAGCAGATAACAATTCAGGTTAAAGGAAGGCACCTATCTCCACACGAACCATCAGTGGCCTGGATGGATTGCAGCTGACACTTCGAGTGAGAAACTAGTCATAAATGAATGCAATTACTGCTACAATGATTTTGTGACTTAAAGTGAAACAGAAGTCCTCTGCCAAAGATTTAAGCCTTTATCATATAAAAAAGTATCAAATGACTTCAATATCAAGCAGACTGGTAATGAACTCCTTTGTATAACCAGCAAAATTTGCAGTGCAGTCTTTTAAGACCATACTTGCCCAACAGAGATTTTATTTCCAAGCCTGTTAATCTAGGGTTTTTTCCTTTTCCCTTTTTCTTACACTCCCTCTCAAAAAATCAGTAAGTGAAGAAAATCAGAAGAGAACCTCAGTAACTAAGTGGCATTTAACACAAATTTTCTGAAAGATAAATTTGGCAAGATGTAGGGTACCACAGTATCATGCTTTAACTGGCATACAACCCATGATATAATCTCTGTCAAATTCTTCCCTCTTTGCCTTGATTTTTTTTAGCAGAGAAGAGCTAAAGTATGAAGGTGTTATCCAAACTGCTATTCCACACAGTTGTGTAGCTTTTTCTGATTCACACTTCACACATCTTTAATATAAAATTTTCAGCTTCTCTGAAAAGAATTAGTAATTAATATAGTATAATTAATTAGCATAATTCTACCACTGCCAGAACTTCCCTCTGAAGACCTTTAGAAACATTATTTAATCATATCTAAAAGGATGAGAAAGGGCTTGTCCCAAAAACTAGTTCTGTATGCCATAAGACATGGCAAATGTTAAATGACATCTATGGAATGCAACTGACAAGTTGAGTGAATAACTTCCCTTTTCAAATGTTAACTTCTAAATATAGCAACTTCAGTTAGATACTGCATGATAATTATTGGTGCTGATTTGACCTACAGCTCCTATAACATATCTCAAAGACAATCAGCAAAATTATTCAGAAGAGCAAATAGTGTGGTTTGGGGTTTTTTTTAAATGCTGTTTCTGGCCACTGAATTTCCCTCAGTGTTACTTTGTTTACTACACATTTCTCTACCATTCCAGACTTAGACATGAGACTCATTAAACTTTTTTGGACACTTTCACACAGCATGTAATCAAAAAATCATCACTGAAAGCAATGCTTTCAAAGCAAGAATAATGACACTTCTGGACAGATCTCACAGTAATTTCCCATTTGTCAGGATAGGTATTGTCCTAGCCATGCCACTTCAACGGTTTTAGTGAAGTATTACAGTAATTCAGTGCTTATATAAACTCTAGCACACCATTTCCCATAAACTATGCACCTTCAAAAGAGCATCTACGTATACATTGTGCTGTGACATGATTTCCTTCACATCCCATTTCACATTAGCCATGAGAAGAAGCATTTGTTCATAGTCAATGGCTTTAGCAGCAACAATCCAATAAACTGGTTTACGTAGTTCACTGGCAGTTGACACTGTCTGAAATAGAAAATAAAAAAATTCACTTCAGTAAATATTTGGTCAGTAGGAGCAATATATAACTATGATGTAAAAGTATTTGCACTATAATGTACAAGCTTCAAATCTTCTGTATGAAAATCAGCTGTGAATTACACAGTTCTGACCTGAGAATAGAACTGCTGAAGAAAAGGCTTCTTGGCAGCTGGCATCACTGCATCAAGATGAGGCTGAAGAAATTCAAATTGCTCAGCCAGAAATACCCTGTGACAGCAAAAAAAAATTACTGTGACTAAGTGCAACGTTTGGCATGTCTCTTTACAATTTTACTCTATAGTTGACATATCTGGCAGTAACAATAAACAACCTTGGAAAATTTAGTCCCAGGAAGAACTGTATCAGTTGTGTGCTGGGATATCAACTAGCATTCCCAATTCTGACAATTTTAAAATGTATTTGCAAACAAGAAAATACTTGAATAAAGAGACCAAGGTTTGAATATCAAAAATTCAGTTTTCCATTTTACTGAGGATACACTTCAAAAGTCTGAGCCAAGTTCTAGTAAAATCAGTGACCAAGAGCCACACAACTTCCATTGCAGGACAGTCAACATCAGCATTAAAAAATCCATCTTAGAATTTCAAAATAACATTCTCAATTAATTTTATACTGGTGAATCTGTAAAATATAATTTGATTTCATATTCTTTCCCAGGGGTATAATTTGTTAATAATGACATAATAATAAAACATATTTCTAACTAAACATAAGAGAAAAACTATTCTTATAAAATAAAAACCACTTTGTAACATTTGCATTAATTGGTTATAATCTCCTCTTCTCCTGTGGTGTGACATAGGTACACTTCTACCCATTGCAAAGAACATGGGAATTCAAGCCAACGGATATGAACTAAGCAGTTCTGAGTCAAATATTTAATATAAGGTGAAAATGAAACATACAGATTAAATATTCCCATTAACCTCTTTGAAATAAAACATTCTTTGTGTTAGATTTGGCCATGTATTGTCACAAATTACTGGATCATCTGCAGTAAAATTTCATTTCTTCTGTTTGCATGTTGCTAGACCAAAGAATTAGACTCCAGTACCTTTAATAAAGAAATTACCTTTATCAGTCATATTTAAAATCACATTGAGAGGCAGGAATTTTTGATCTGTCAAGAAGGCTTTGGTTTGTAACCACAGTTCTTAAACAATCAATAGCTTTCAGTGATCACAAGTACAGTGTGTACAGTAAACAACCTACAAGGATTCTGTGGCCACCACTCTCTCTGCCAAACCATACAGCGAATTGCCAGATGTCAAAACGACGAGATGACTGAGATGTGGGCTTGGCACCTTCTCTTTTCTCTCTTCAGCAGCTGTGAGAGTTCCTGAAGGATCAGCAGATACCTCCTGAAACAAAGAATTAAACAAATTAAACCCCACAAAACCAGCAAGGATGGCTCCTGCTGAGCAGTTTCAGATGCCACATAAGATGAAGGAATGTTTCAAATTCTAAGGTGTAATTTAAACCAAGCCAATTTCTATTTGAACAGCATAGTGAAACACATGAAAAAAATCTAACATGTAAATCAGTAGCCAAGAAAAAATAAATTACAAGAGGAAGGCAGCAAACAATCTTCTCACGACACCTTAACACCCAATCAGGCTTCAGCCCAAAAGCCTTTTGGGAGACTGACTTCTCAGCTTTGGAGGCAATATCTTCACTCTGACAGCAACCAAATAAAGAGACATATCAAAGGAATGTTACTTCTGCATGGGCTTTACTGCTTATATGAGCTGTGGCTAACTTAGGTGAAAAACAACTGATGCTCTCAATCACAGAATCACTAGGTTGGAAGAGATCTTTAAGATCATTGAGTCCAACCCATACCCTAACACCTCAACTAAACCATTCCATGAAAACATCTATCCTGCAGACATCTTGATGCTAGAAAGCAAGGAAATATTCAGAGCAAAGGAATAGAATCTGTAATGAGAAGCAGGTTATACCAGTGCCTTGTTCCAAAATTAAAGGGAAAAAATCAAGGAAAAATTCCACCCCCACATTTAAGGAATCTAAGTACAGGGTACAGCTAGAGGAGGAATCATGAAGAAAGAAATTCTCAGAGCAGGGGTACAAAGGGACACCTTCTGAAGCCTGGCTATTTCACAGGCTTCAGAGGGTTTCATGGCATGACAACATAAAAACATCAAGGCTGGCTTGGATTAATTATTCATATCATGCTTATACACAGGCCACAAGAAGATGAGAAATGCTACAAAGTAAAGGTAATACAGCACCCAGAACAGGTAAGAAGACAGGCAGGATATGGCACTGATTTTAGTAAGAACCTTTCAAGACCCTGGGGACAGAAACCCTGGCCAGAGTCTACAGTCTACGGACATCAGCCTGCATGTATGGGATGAAAATAAATAACAGTAATACAGTGACAAGGTAGCGAGAAAAGTAACTTTTACAAAAGCAAAGTAAGTGGCCCAACACGGCTGCTGCAAACAGCATAG
Source organism: Muscicapa striata striata (assembly GCA_030060385.1). Classification (NCBI taxonomy): domain Eukaryota; kingdom Metazoa; phylum Chordata; class Aves; order Passeriformes; family Muscicapidae; genus Muscicapa; species Muscicapa striata. The sequence goes on along the minus strand of JAREIS010000097.1, from coordinate 899,610 downwards.
GAACAACCAACCAACATTGACAACAATAATGCTTAAACATAACATTTATGTTTGGACTCAAAAAACCAAATTAATAGAATTCTGAAATTGCAGTTTAAAAAGGAAAAAAGATAAAACCAAAAACAACATAATGGAGAAAACCGCTTTCAAGTTTGTGAACTGTTTGTTTCTTTCAACTAGAGATAGAAATCAAAAGAGAAGAAATTGCAGTGAAGTAACTAAGGAAGGAGGGAGAAAAATAGACTCAAGCTAACCACAAGAGTAGCCATTAATTTCTTCTGGGCTTTACAGCAGAGAACAACTGTGAGACCTGAAACAGAGTACTTGCTATTCAAACAGGTTTTGTTCAGACACTTATGCTTAAGGAGGAGAGCAGGGAGCACCTGAAACACTGGTGGAAATTAGTAGTGGTGTCACTCATTCTATATGTCAGAATTGAGATAAAGACGAGTATTTCATTGCAGACCCTCAAACACCAAGAGAAAAAGTAATGCACATATGATCAGGTGAAAACTGGAAAACTAACAGGGCAATTACTCTGTCTGATAGCAAAATATCTGACAGTCCCATTGTGGTAGTGTTGTAGCAATTAAAGGCAGGGCAGGTGAAAATTGATTATGTCAAAATGTGTAAGGACCTGGTGAGAATTTAGGTGATACAGGATGAGCAGAAAGATCAAAACTTTGCTGCTATAGACAAAGCAGCACCAGAAGTGCTTACTGCTTGGATGGATGCCAAACCAAAAGTGACATTAAGAACATAAGACAACTGAGAAGAGAATAGCATCCAAGCTGTTAAAAGGGGTTTGAGGTGTGGAGCAACAAAAATTCACAAGTTCCACTTTAACTCTCTCAGATTTTCTTTGGCAGTTTCCTCTTGTGGTGTGACAGCCCAAGGCAATAGGAGGTGGATTTGCTAAATCAGAAAGGCTCTTTCAGTTCTGCATCTCCAGAGATGTCAAACACAAACAAAAATGGGCTACAGCAGATGGAACAATGCACAGTCTGGGAAAGGAGAGTCCTCACTGACAAAGGGTGAGGAAGTACCTTCAGACTTAGAAAAAAAATATTATCATAAGGTTACAGACATAAAAAGCCAATAAAGCAGGGAACCTTGATAGTTCCCCACAGAAAATCTGACATTAAAAATAAGGTTTGCTAACTGAGAAATTCCATTAACACATCATTTGTAACACAAAAAGATCTCACAGAAATACATCAATGAGCAGAAGATAAAACTTCTAAAAGAAGCTTATGGCAAATGTGATCAGGTACAGTTGTACTGAGTATAGGAACAATTATAAAGACTAGCTACATTGTTTTGTTATTTGAACAATTTATTTTCTTTGCTCTTATCTGTGTTCACATTCAACCAGATAAATCTGGAATTAAACTGACTAGATGCATCACAATACTATGAAGTCTGCATTCTGCTGAGTTTATCAGGAGCAAGCCAAAAGTCCTGGATATTTGCTAAAGTTCATGCACTCCTTTCAGAGAGCTCTAAGGTACTTCCTGAGCATATCCACATGTTTACTGTAGATAGGCAATGACATCTAACCAACAATCAATTCCCTAAATACATTAACCACGGCAAAGACAATATTGATTAGTTATTAAAATTCCCTCTCTATCTGTTCACTCTCACACTTCTTGCACTTCATTCCATTCTCAAAAACCCAGATCAAAGGAAAAAAAACCCAAAACAAACAAAAATTTAAAAAAGTCCATTTCGAAGGGTTTACACAGGACAAAATTAGCCAAACCCACAGCTCACCAAGGAATGCTGCATCCTTAGGAGAGGCAATGAGTGACCGAGCTGGGTAAGAGTATCAGTAGTAAACATTTAAGAAGCTTTCTTTCTTTCAAAGACAAACTATGTTAAAACAAAATATTATGAAGACTTCATTTTGTATTTATCTCACTTCAAAGTTGCCTGCCACTTTAGAAAAATTTTAAACTTTTTTTTTCTTCCTTTTTGCTTCCCATGAATGTAAGCAACATCTTTTAAATGCCAAAGTTGTGTTGCATCTGAAGAACATGAAAGGTACATGAGAACTGGCTAAGTCAAAGATATGCTACTTCAACTAGGGAGTGAAACTCTGGTTCAAGTATCATGGCCAAGCAGCATGAGCATTTCATTCCCCTAATTTGTTCTAAAAAGCAGGCACTGCAAAAGCATGTTGATAGCAAAAAGCAAACAGCCAGTGTGCCAATACCTCAAAGAAGCACAGGGTCACTCTGAAAGGGCCTCAGGTGATGCATGTGTTTTATCCTCCTGCCTTCATTAACAGAAATGATCAAATGACTGAAAGCAGCAAATAAAGGGGCAAAACACACAGGCTGGAACAGAAAAAAAGGCTACAGACTATTTAAAGAAATCAGATGTTTTTCAGTGCACTGGACTTGTTAAAGTTAACCCTTCCAGTAATGAAGAAAATCTGCAAGAAAATGTCTGTTGCCAGAGATTCCCTTTGTGTACCACAGCAAACAAGCAGAGTCCTGTAAAACTGCCAGCCTCAAGAGGAAGAGGAGAGGAGTAGAAGCCAGAAAATTAATTAGCAGCCAGCTGAATTTTAATTTCAAGAAATGTCAAGCTACACTGGGAACATATTGTAGCACCCAGCATTAAGCATGCAGAGAGCAATACTGAAGCAGAATAAACTTGCTTAGCTCCTTCCTGCACCAGAGCATCAGGTCTTGCTGATCCAGCAGAACTGGGATATGTCGAAGACATGTCACAGCCCACACAACATCCTTGTAAGAAAACTGCACAAAATAGATTTGATAAAATAATTTCAAGGTATACATGGAACTGATGCAAACTACAAGATGCTCTTCTCCTTCCTTGCCAAAAAAAGAAAAAATCCAAAGGGTTAAAAATTTTTAAAAGGAAATATTAAAAGCATTAGACTTACCTGAACAATACCTAAATGAGTTGTAGCAGGCACAGCAGGACAGGTTAACCAGTATTGCCTGCAGACACCTTACAGCAGGTCTTATCTATTAAATTTTCTCTAGTCTTAGTTTAATTTCCTCATACTGTCACATGAAAAGAACTGTGTTTTCTAATGCTATACATGATAGGCATACCCAAATAGCAATTTTTTTTAAAAGCCTCTTTGCTATAAAGACCTGAAAAAATCATGATGAAGTGTTAAAGCAGGCTTATGACTGCTTTGCCTAACTAAGGGTTGCTAATGACAGTAGTACGAGATACAGTTATGATTTGGGAAGTATCTTTGCAAGATACCTGCAGTTGAATTAAAATTCATCTGGAACATGTTTTTACAAACAAAAAAGTATCTATTATCAAATAACAAGTATCAGATGAATGGGAGCATGATATTATTTAATCGTTGAGTATTGCACTTTATCATTTAATTGTTTACTCCCAAGAAGAAAATTTTTAATTAACAGGTATAAAAATAAAACATATTTGTGTAAGGAACAAGCCTTTCCTTCAATCTCTTCCTCTAAAAATGTCATCTGTAACAAGAGGACATTTGCATTTCCAGTCTGGCTGAATCTAGTGGCAAGGCTCTGTTAAGCCTTCCATCTCAATGGAAAGAGGAGACTATAAACAAATTACCTAAATGGGAAGTAAAAACTATATAAGCCAATTATCTAAGTTAAAACTTTGACATTCAATTTGCAAGAGACACATATTTACATGGCTGAATTCATTGTGAGAACAGAAACACTTTTATTTCAGTTATCCAAAAGAACATATGACTGAAGCAACTGATTATCTGCCAGTTATGGTGAAATAGTTGACAGTTAATTACAATCATCCACTTCCACTAACTTTAAACAAAAACCAGTAAACTTCCCAACCTGTCCCCAGCACATGAAGTTCTGCAGATCACACTCACAACCACCACCCTTTTAAAACTGCTCTTCTTCTGGCCTAATATTTTTGAACTATATTTCAGTTTTAGAATTGTTTTGATTTAATATACATACACAATAGCAAAAATTTTACATTTGATTTTGCAATAACTCTAAATGTTACTGAAGAAATCCTGATGTTAAAGGAGTAAGCTGTGTTCAAAAAGCATGGACAAAACTTTACTATCTGAAAAGGTTCTGGAAGTAGAACAGGCTAGAGCAGCTGTGACATGCCAACACTTTTACCAAGAACTTGATGTGTGCTGATGGACGAGGAAAAGCAGACTAATCCCAAATGTTTACACAAAACAGGATAGCTCTATAATTTCTGTTTATAAAACTGTAATTATTAGTTTCTGTAGCATCACAAGAATCAACTACAAGAAAAACTGATCAAAGAAAGCATAACTTTGTCATGTATTCAAAAGCTGTCTGAAAATAGTTCAACTGCCTCCAAGCAGATGCTTAATATACAAGAATTTTTTATCACAAGAAATCTACTGAAAGCAACCAATTAGACTTTTTGTCTTCTCTGAGTTTACACATCCCTAACTGTTCTTGAAACTGAATGCTAAAAATTATAGGTAGGGTAATTGCAAAAGCACATTGCTTTCAAGGTAAAAGTATTTCTTGAATATATTGTAAACATGTTAAGGTTTTAAAATGGTATTTTACAATACTCTTACTAGGGGTTAAGTTGCAAGATTAGTATTTTCTTGCCGAGAGGCACAAAACTTACCAAGCAGGTAATCTTGCTTAAACTCTCAAGAAAGTAAATCAAACATAAACAATGTAAGCTACCACAATGATTGCCACTCTACAGGCTTTAAGAAAGAAGATCTTTAAAAATCAAACTACAAACCATCTTGAGAAACCATGCTATTAATTTTCTATTATTTACAATGTTTTTCATGCAAGTGGCAATTTTATAGCATTATTGAAGAGCCAGAAAAGGGATCTCCAAACTTCCCAACACTTACAGTGCACATATTTCACATTGTCTCCAGGGTTGAATTTATCAGCATTACCTCACAACAGGCATGAGGTTCTGATTTGAAGAGTGTGGATGCTCCACACTCTTTGTCACAAAAGAAGCATGTCCCAGACCTCCGCTGGGTCAGTCCCACTGACTTCAGTAAAAGAATTCAATAAAGTTTGCACTGAAACTTCTGTGATCTCTGCATTTCTTTTATGTTTTAATGTTCAAAGATAAATGGAAGACTTTTTGCACTAAAAATTACAAGAAGTTGGAAGTTTTATTTACTATCTTGTCTCAACCAATGCAACAATGCCTCTGTGAGGAACCACTGTGTGCTGACAGACAGCTGAGAAAATGAGTCATTAATAATGCCCTAAAATAATAAATGTCAAATGAAACTCCACAGAAAAGCACCTGAACCACCACCTTGCAAAAAAAACATGTAAGCTGGTCTGGTCTGCTCATACACATTTTTACTGGAGCACTTTCTTGTATAAAGAAATTTTCTCAGGAAGAGCTGCTGCTGGTTCCCAGGTGCTCAGCTGTGACTCTGTGGACACCTGCACTCATCTGGAAACAGCCCATTTTCAGTGCACAGCCAGAAGAGTCTGAAGTGACAAAAATGAGATCCCCCCAGAGACTGCTTAAAGAGAGACCAAACAAATGCCAAAACCCAGAAGATATATCCAATTAAATAAGCTCAAATATTTCAGTAAATTATTCCTGTCTACTTGATAATACAGTCAAGTAAACAAAGAAAAGCTGTATGAAGAACTCTATGCTAGGACTTCTGCAGGTGTTTTCTTTCCTCACATTATTCATTTAATGTCAAAGTGCTCGTCATGTCAGAACTTTGTCTACACAGAGCTCTCTTCCCTTGACAAGCAATTCATACAGCACCTTAAAAATTGTCATTATGTACACTTAGAAATCCCTTTTAAAGAGAGGAAAGAGAAAACCAATAAACTCTGTTTTCTTCTTTTTTTCTTCAGTTTTTTTTTTTCCTTTTAAGCACCAGGAGACCAAGCATGGATTAAAAATGTTGCACAAGGTATCTTCAGCCAAATAAAACCTCACCAAGAATCACAGCTATTATTTCACTGAGGACCTTAGCTATGCCCTTTAGGAGCTGCATCCTGTGCTAGGCATAGTCATGTCAGGCAAACAATTCCACAGTCAAGACTCTCCAGAGCTTTCCACTAATATTTTGCCAACCGTATGTAACAGCCCACGTTATGTAATGCAGGCCTGTGACGGGACATTTTAAGTAAAACCAAACTATTTGTTTCCAGCACTGGGACTAATGTAACCTAATTGTACCATTCCACAGGATAAAAGAGTCAAAGCCAAAATGCGATGGGAAGTCAGACATGAAGAAAAAAAAAAATTCCTACCAATCTTTATCTTATTTGTACATCTGAATAATCTATGTTTTCCATCTCTGCACCATCAATCTCTAACCTGACTCTGCCAAAAGACACATACTTTCTGGGGAAGGAGTCCAAAGGCCTAAGTAAAGACAGATTCTAAAACACATTGACCCATACTCATTTATATCAGTAATTCCTTCCACCTACTCTTCTATACATTGCATTGCAATGCTTAGATACTTTACTACAGTGATTTATTTTCTACTGCTGTAAGGCACAGTAACTTTAAGAAACTTCTTTCTAAATTTCAGTTTTGCTTGAGCCAACCTGTTTGTAATGAATTATTTATGAGTATTCCATGGTTATTTCCCCCCAAATCTCTTTTTGCAGCAATATAACTCAAAGCAGCTATTTATATACATGGGATATTCACAAACAAGATCTAGGCAACAGCGGTATCACAATTACATTACACTTTATGAAAATAAGGAAGCTGCTTGAAAACAGAAAAAGCAAAGAATCAGAAGTATTTTCCTTACAAAGCACTAATTATTCCTACCAAAGCACACAAGCAACTGATTGATACCTTGTACCTAGGAGCTCAAAGCTCTCAGAGAACTCATATGGACATCATTACTGGGTAAAAATACATTCCTGTTAGAAACTACAACACAAGGACACAATGTGTGTAGGTACTTCTACATATTGACTTGGAAACTGTCAGTGAAGAGATACAAGCAACTCAAAAAACAGGCTTGTTTTGATGTATTTAGCCTAATCTAAACCACATCTGAGTGAGGCTGAAAGAACAGCACTTCTTCATCCCCTTTTCAGTCTTCTCTTTCTGTGTTTTCTTTTTAATACAATCTGCTTAGGAGTAGAGTGTAGAGTGCTACTTTTGGAGGATCTAGAAGTAATAACTTAATTAAATTATTAACTCTGAAGCTGCTGCATAGCAGAAATCTGTATGAAAGCTATTTTGTCCTAGATGTCCAAAAACCTGACTATGAAATTCAGATACACATATGAAGTTCAGTACAGTGTAGCCAAATAAATCTTAGAAAGTCATACTGTTCTCTTAACTCTCAGAAATTAAACTGGACCCTAAACTACTTTAAAACAAACACTCACAGTGTTTTTATTTTTTATACTTTTGATTTAGCCTAAAGGTATTTCTTTAAGGCAAAGACAAGGAGGTTACATACAGAAAACAGCCTACTCAATCACTGTAAGCTGTCAGCACACTACCACATAACTTACTAAAAGAAAGGGGTGCTAATTGGTAGGTCCCTTTTATTTGCTTTTAACTAAGTCTATTTATTTACCAAAAGAAATTTCAGAACATACTTAAACCAGTATCTGTATTAGCAGTACAGAGTTATAAAAGGAGGCATAATTGGATTTCATTATTATTAAATTTATGACAGTTTGAGATTGGAAGCATATCTAAAGTGTTAGTGTTTTAAGAACTTGCTTGCTCAATTTTAAAGAGTTAAGTCCCTTTATCATTGTCATAATAAAGTCTTTCATCACTGTCATTTTGATTAGATCATACAGAACAACCAAATCTTAAGAAAAGTTCAAATTTAAAATGCAGGAGCAGCAGGAGCACATTTCCTACCAACCGAAGCAGTTTGGCCATTGTTTATTGTTTGGGGGCTTTTTTTACTATAAAGTATTTTATCATTTATCATTGTAAGAGACATATTGACATTGAATAATATGTATCACAGCTGAGGTGTCACATTATTGCCTTGCAATGAGGACCAAACACGTGTTCCCATTTCAGCTATTTTCAGTTCACTGTCTAAGACATTCATCTAAACTGCAGGAGGAATTGCTGCAGTTTATGAAGTACAGTTGGTTTTGAGATGAAGTATTAGACTGCAAAAAACAGTGGAGTGATTCAGCTATAGTTGAATACTGCTCAGAGGGGACAAGGACCTCCAGCAAAAGCAGGAGGCATATGATGCATGAGAAGGCAGGGAAGGAAGAGTAGAGGAAGTGCCTCAAATTGCTGCAGCCTTTTGCACACTGGCCACAAATCAGAAATTTGACTTAGTCTCTCAGTGGTCCAAATAAAAACCAGGATAGCACTTCTTTTCCAAGTATGGTCAGTATACTGTAAGCACAGTATATATTAAAGGAAAGAAACTTCTTCACTGCAATAATGGGAAAACAGAGCAGCTCCATAAGGAGTTACAGGGAATGCCTCCAATACTCTCCATACTGAACATGCTATAAAAATGCCAGAAAGAACACTTAGTGCTTTAACTTGCCAGAAGTGGAACTCCCATTTCACATTGCTGTTTCCTTCACAAAGGAAACTTAAAATTCAGCTGAATAACAATAAAGTAGTATTTTAAAAAAATAAATAAATAAAAAATAAAAATAAGTTATCTGGTATAAACTAGATAGCATTAATTCAATCCCAAACAGAAAATACCAGAATTCTGCACAAAGCTGGAGGGAATGGCCACTCAATCCTCCAATTATTACTTTAACTCCTGAAAATAAATTTGAGTAAAGAGGCCTTCACTCATTGATATTTAAAAAAAAAAAAAAAGGAATTGAGAAAGTCCAAGAGGAAAGCTAGAAATAATCCAGTCTAAATTACTGAAGAGTCTTGGACCTTCACAGACACTGACAGATTTGTGAAATTATCCTGATCTACACGCAAGTCTGGCCACGAGTTTTGGTCACCAACTCAGAACTGTCAGATTCAGACTATCTTTATGGAAATAAAATATTGATGCTGCCATCAGTAACTGAATTATGACAGAAATGAAGCCCTTAATAAAGTCACCATGGATAGAAGACAAGGCAAAAATTCTAAAATCCCAAGAGGCCATGGGACTGAATGCCACAACACAAACATGAATACTTTCAGAAAGCAATTTACAAAAATTTAAAATAGGATAGAAGAATCCCTTGAGCAGTTCAGAACCGTCCATACAGTCTCGAGAAATACCCTTTTTATGATACCATGAAAATGAACCTTGACTTTCACAAACTCTTAAAAATAAGCAAACAACAAACAAAAATACCCAGAATACTTTTACTTCCTCATACATCAAAAAGTGAAAAATTTCCATTTATAATAAAAGATTGGTGTAAGTTCATAATATTAATATTAATAAACCTCATGGAATGTCTTTAAGTTAATAGCACTTAAAGATAGCTAAGATTTCTTTCTTCTTTCAAATCTTACATTGAACATAGCTATTAATTTTAATGGCAAGAACATTATCTGTTACAGTACTATTAATGACTGAGGAAGAAAACAAACTGCTGTTATTTTTCCATTTCACCCCTAGAAATTTATTTTTTTATTTAAATTATTTTAACTGCTAAAAAATGAAGTCTGTAAAGCACTGTCAGGAACCATCACTACAGTGAAATTTTAAAAATTAATTCCATAACTTGCCATTTTTCCATAATCATGAATTGATTCATTTGCAAGTTCTTCCTAGAATGAATTTTTCTTTGTGCATACACTGCCTTTGAGAAGAATATCAAGAAGCCTTTTCTCTTTTACAGAGGCCTAGGGTTATTAGTTATCTCATGCTCCCTCTACTGACTGTATAAGAAATGGCCTCCAAGACCTTTAAGATGCTTCTCTGAGAGAACAGTTTAGGATTCAATATAATACTTCAAGGAATTAAGTATATTTCTGTTGAGTGTCAAATCCTTGTGCAAGTCAGAGTGGAACATCTTCTTCTTCGTTCTAAGATAGAAGCCTCAGGAAATAAAACCTTCCTGTAGCATCCATGGTATTAACTACTACACAAGCCATTTATGATACCCTGAGGAAATTTAGTCACAGTGTTCCAAGAGTTTTATATTTAGGTGGTATATGAGAACTTCAAACTTCCACTTCTGGTGTAGTTTTTAGCAGTATTTCTTTATAAATTCTGCTGTTCAGTTGAATCCACAAAAACTTCCTACAGTCTTCTTTACCATCCTCCTGTGCAGGACAGTAATCTACTGCCAGTGTGACATGAGCACCATATTTACTGCTCACACTTTGAAAATAAATCACAAAATTACCAATGGGATATAATAAAACAAATACTTCAGGGAAAGTTCCCCAAAATTATGGAAGGCCTTATATACAACCTCTATTATCCAGAAAGGTGAATAATCTTCAGGATAGCTTACTGTTTCACTATTTTTTTACCAAAGAAAAATGAGTCATCTATTTCTTTTTATAAAATGTCTCTTTTAAGGATAATACTGAATGTCTCTCTTTATTACATGAACCATAATAGAAGATTTAAATACAGAATTTCACTGTTACATCTCACAAAATCTATTTAATTTGTTTTGCTGTACATTAGAAACAAGTGATTTCATACAATAATGACCTCTACATTATGAAACTAAGCCTTTGTTATTAGACACTGAATGTGAAAAGAGAAAAAAAAAATCAAAAAGCCATGATGAAACATAATTCCTGAATGCCATACACAGACCTCTATCCCACTGAGAATTAACAAAGTCCAGGTACTTACCAGGTCAATCAGACTCTCCTGGATTCTGTTCAGTGTGGTGCGCAATCTGCTGCTGCTGAGGCCCAGTCCTGTTGATTCAAACTGGAAGAAATACATTCTACTTAATTTGTGAAAGGAAATCTCATTGGCTCAAACTTTGAAGTGATACAGCAAAATTTGAGCTTGCAAAGACTATCTACAACTTACACTAAAATTTTAGCACAGAATCACAACCATACAAAATGAAAAGAAAATCGACAGAGGTCACAGCACGCAACACTGCACTGGTGTGAAGAATGATCTAACAATCTTTCATGAAGATGAAAGTGTACCATTCATACCAATAAAACATCCAGTATCTTTTACTGCTATAATTCTGTATTTGACTGCAGCACTCTAGATTTTCTCATTTCAGTCATGAGCCCAGAATGGTGCCCCACACCCCACCTCCTTGCCTTGCATTCACACCACATCCAAGTCAAATGGCTTTCACTCCTCTTTCTAGCAATAAAATATCTTGTAATTATCAAATATGTATCTTGCATATGCAAAAATCATAACCACTGATCTTTATAAACAGTCATTTTTACTTAATGCCTACAAAGATCTACCTCAGAAATGTGCCATCTTCATGTTCATGGCTCAGGAGTATATGGGGCAGATGCTCAGCTGGGATGTATAGTTTTTTATATATATATATATATATATACACACACACACACCTATGCTATATATATGCATTTATTTTATTTCTATATACATATACATACATATATATAGCTACACTAATTTCCTGCTAAGTGCAATGGATTATACCAGCTGAGGGTCTGATTTGACATGCATAATTATTGTAATTTCTTCTACTGTTAATTGAAACCCCCAACAAACTAACACAACAGAGAAAGTGAAAATGGGACATGTAAGAAACACACATTTAAGTCAACAACCTGGAAGGATTGAAATACAGTTCTGGTATGTGATTCACACCATAAGGTAATTTGCTGAACAATATTTAGGGCACTTTTGTGCACTGCATTATTAGACTTCCTTCCAGTGGGCTGAATCAGGGAAGGAAGTATTTGTGTTTATGTGACCTCCTCCCCCCCTATTTTTGAATACTAACAGGTATAATTTAGGTCCCCATTTACTGCATCTAAAGTTTCTGATTTAAAATGTCCATCTACCCCAATCCTTCTATATATTAAATGACAATTTACATGTCAGTTGAATTCCCACAGGAAGTACACTCTGATGAAATCTAAAATCTGATCTAGGAGACATGTCCACAAGAACAGAATCTCATGGCTTCACCATGAACATTTCACTTATCAGTACATCTGACTCACTCCATACAAGTTCTCACTATTTCTATTTGCAGAACTATAGATTTTTAAATTCCATAAATTGATGACCTAGTAAGGTTAGTAAGAAGAGCATTAAACAACTTGCAGAATAATTCTATTCATCACCAATTTTACCTCTTATCACTAACCTCTTATAGTAATTACCTCTTATAAAACCTTCCTATAGTTTTTTTTTAAAAAGTTTACAAATTAGTGCAATGTCCTGTAAATAAAAAGCTCACCTCAATTTGTTTCTGCTAAAGAAAATTATTTTGTGGCATGTTCATTAATGTCTTAAATTTTAGTGAGTAGATGCTAAATACAGCCAATCCTTTTAATTTTTCCTTGCTCCATAATTTGATATATGCCAGGCTTAATTTGCATCCCACAAATAAAAGAAGTTTTAAAAGCCATTTTGGCTACAACAATGTTTCATTTTTGGCAGTGGAGAAAGAAAAATACCGATTACATAGGTAATGGTTCAAACAAGGTCTGGAAGAGCAATGACAGCATGATAAAAGGACACAGAACTCAACATGTATATTTTAAATCCCTGGTTTTCACTTAGCTGGCAATGAACTCTGTGTAACCAATCACTCTCCTCATATGTGTACTAATTCACATATACAAATTAACCCCAACAATTATTCAAAAATAATTTTAAACATTTAAGGAAGCTAAACCAGCATACTCTAAGAATCCCATTTGACATTATTTTCTGAACAAAAATAAAACAGGAACTCTCTGAGTGGTCTAAATCACATACCATTACCCATCTCTATTTTCTAAAGGTTTAGAAACACTATAGGGAATGAGGACATTTAAGCAACACTACAAGAGGGTTTATTATAATCATAAACCCTTGTAAGCATGGAAAACAATCTGTCAAAACAAATACTAGGCACACTACAAAAACATCACCATTTCACCACCCATCTGCTATCACGTTTACCTGCCTAGCACTGTGCTGCTCTCTGTTAGAAGCACAGAGTGAGGAAGTTGGTATGGGCTTTTGAAACACAAAACAGGAGGTGCAAAAAAATAACAATAAATCCAACACAATGTGAATACCAGAGCAACTAAGCACAGAAATCAATTATTTTAACAAAACAAACCAAAAAGCCCCAAACCAAACCACAAACAAACAAAAAAACAAAACACAAAACCCAACAAAAAGAAATCCTCCACCCATCTTGTAAATACAAATTGCAAATACATTTGTCCTGCCAAACAGAACAGTTCAAAATCTTTTAGAACCACATGTTGAGTTTGAAAATTCATTACAATTTGCCAACATATGATGATGGATTTGGAACCCCTCGATATTGTTACTTGTAGAGTAATTTAGGCCAAGATAGGAGAAAGTTGTTTTACATGCAGCTATTAAGATAATTCTATTGAAAGCTGATCCATTATGTAAAGACATTGCCAACAAGCATTTCTTTCAGCCACAAGATCACTCAAAAAAACATTGTTTTTATTAATTCAAGTAGTTTGCCAGAAGGATAGTAGATATGAAAAAGTGTCTTTCAAACTTCTTAAACTTGAGTAACTACTTAACTTCCATGGCCCCCTTTTCCTCTATTTGCTATTCTTATGCAAACCAGAGAAATACATATAGAAAAATTCAACCACCTTATACTGTCTAGGCTCAAACTACCCTCCTTTTGCAGGCTCCTTTGCTACTTTCTACCTACTTCTAGGTATTTCACATTGTCTTTCCTCCTTTTCAATGGTGCAGGAAAAAAGAATAGAGAATCAGTCTATTCAAAACATAATATGATTAATGTCTCACTGACAATAATGCTCCCAGTACTTAATTCCTTTATTACTGATCTAATCAGCCTTTTCTTACTCCTACATTCAAATCCATTCTGTTGCTGCTAATTTTTCTGGGGATTACATATTAAGTGGCATTTTAAGCAAAGACATCTCCTCTGTATTTTCATTCTCTGTGTACAGTAATACTTGATAATGAAAAATGCTTCTACCTACCATGTCATTTCGGCCAAAAAATGTATAGACTGCATACAGATAGTAATCAAAGAGCTGGGACATGAAGTGGATCACATCAAATGCAATAGGTTTCAGAATATTCATCATCTGCATGTATTTCCCTTAAAAATTAAATACAGAAGATCAGTTTCCTCAGCACAAGTGCTATAAAGACAGTTTAGACAGAGTCAAAGCCAGCTTTACCAAGTGTATTATGTAGCCTTCAACGTTTATTAACAACAACTTAATAATAGTTTACAGATTGGAGAGGTTTAAAAACAAAGCTAAAATGATGGCTTAAGACACCACAATTGTTTCAAGATTTCTCAAAATGTAGATGTTAATCCATATCAAAATGTCTTCAACCATTCTTGGTCTTCTTGTACCAAATTCTAAACACACAACTGTCTGGTTGTTTCAGCTTCATTTAGCTAAAAAATAATAATCTGCTAAAGCAGTCTCTGGAAAATGCTATATAGAGCCACTGAAGATTTTATGCATTAGTGTGTTTAAATATATGGGTATTTTTCAAGCAATACAAAAACACAGTATAAAATGGTATGTCCAAGATTGGATTTTACTCAACAAGTCTAGGAATTATGTGTTTCACATCAGTGATACAGCATTTTCTGCTCTCCTTCCTTTCTGTCCTGTGGTAAGAATCTCAAGTAGTTTTAAGTTTGAAATATTTCCAGGGGGACAGACTATGAGTAAAGGAGGATGTCAGTACCCTGGCACATCCAGGAAGAAGAATAATTCCTTCTCTTCCTTCCTATTCTCTGCTGTAACATACTGGACTTGGGAAAATATTATTTTTAAAATAATAAAAAAACCAGCCTCAGGAATTTCATTTATATGTTATCTGAATCAAACTGATCATAGGATGTGGAGTCCAAAAGGGATTTTTCCCAACAGTCCTAGCTCACAGGGCCTACAGTTTTCAGTTATTTTTGTTTTCCAGCACAGGACATGGCTCTTCATTGGATCATAAAAGAAGCACACTCAATGAAAACCCTGATATCGCAGAGATCCCACATTTCCTACTGGCTACCTCAAAAATGACATCCTGCTTGCCCTTTTATTGTTCTAAAAACATAACATATAACAAACTTTTGGTTATTACATGAAGAGACAGCAATTTTTAAACCAAAACACAAATGCAGTCTACCCCAGCATGCAGGATACAGCAGGTCATTTCACAGATTGTCATATTCCAGACAGGTTTAGATGTGACAGGTTAGAAAAATTACAGGAAGGTGCTAAAATAATTTCTTTTCACTGCAGTCAACAACATTCATCTTCAAATTAATACTGTGCCCAGAAAAGTAATTTACTAATAGATAGAGAAAATATTGGTTTAATCAGAGAAACTGGATAACAGAGAAACTGGATAACAAAGAAACTAAGCTAGCTTTTAATAATGGAGGAGTTATTTGAGTTCTTCAAGCAAGTAATTGTGTAGGTCACCAAAGATAACTACATTGAAAAATGCATGATACAGCTACATACCTGATAAAGTGGTAGAGCACTAGAGTAAGAACCAAGGAATAGCCTGACATTGTTACTTTCCAGGTTTCTATCTAATTTAGACTCCTTATTGAATACTATATAACTATGCCCCTGTTTGCTAATACACACAAGCATATGTTTTGTTATTTTTAGAGATTTGACACAGGTTGTAATAACTAATATTTGTCAGTTTAGCCCATTTGTTAATGCTATACTATTTAATTATTAATGCTTTGACACAGAGCATTGAACAAACTGAAAAGTGATCTTAAAAATTGTATTTGTCTTCTAAAAGGCAAAATCAAATGCATAGTCCAATGTGGAAATTTTTGGATGTTTGTGAAAGGATGGTCCTGATACCCCAATGAAAACAAGTGTCACCTTCATCCATACTATCTGAATATTCTGTATTGGACAGGCTGACTTTTTCCACTTACTCTATGATAAACATATTTCTTAATTCACCTGCAACTCAAACACAATATGAGTGATGAGTCACATTCTGGATAGTTAAGACTTCCAAGTATCTGTGCAGCTGGCATGAATATTGAAGGCAATCTCTTGGGCAGTGTCTTACACTTTTCCAAAGGGCTGTGCACTGTACACTGCCCAAGTACTGTCCCTATAAAAATCTTCCAGAGCCAAGAACATTTCTCTATTACTACATCACTCAGCATCTTGACACAACAAGTGTTCCAAGAACATTGCCTTCTCATTGCTCTAACAGGACAAAATGGAAGTAACTTAGGATCATGATGCAATGATATTAGAATTAGACAATGCAGGAAGATCTCATCCAAATTGCACATGACTTTGGTAAGATTACAACAAGAGCAAAAAATTTAAGTTTCTGGTGGATAAATACAGAGGACACTAGAAATCTTGGCACGTTGTTTAGCAAAACAAAGACTGAGAAGAAATAGGATTGCTTCCTGTAAGAACAGCAGACCAGTATGCAGCAAAAAACAAAATGATCTGTTAAACCTCAAAATTTCTTTTGTCATAAGATCAAGTCAGCAGAAAATAGGAAGATAATTTCTTTTTTTTATTCTATAGGCTGACAAGGCTCCTGAAATAGAATTCCTATTAGAATGAGTGGTGGAAACAGAAGTATTTTTAAGCTGGAGCTCAAAAGAAGCATATTTACAGGCAGTACTAAAGGCAGTACTTTTAGTACACAGGAGGTCCTTTCCAATTCCTTGTTTCAAGCAGCACTACTATCACTCATTACCAAAACAATACAAAACACCCCAAACAGCAGAAAATTTGAACATTTATAATTCCAGAAGGAGAAAAGTGCATAAATATGAGCTTTTAAAATAATACTTAATTTTGGGGATATGAACATAATCCACAAATAGGACTCCTTATGTAAAATTGAAAAACTAGAACTACTACTTCACCTACTGGTACAGTGTTTTATGGCAGGGACAAAGGCTGGAATTTGCATGAAAGTGACATGATTGGTTTCTAGATTCAATCCTCAATTTTCTTAGAGCAAAACCTTATAGCAGAAAGCAACAAACATATCTCTCCAACCTAAGCCACAGATCAATTACAGAAAAGTCACAAGAGAATAAACTCTCATTTCAGGTCTATATGGTAAATGCTCAAGGAAAAAAAGGGTTTTAGCAAACCTGCAAAAAAAATTTAGAAAATTAATTCCAGACTTTTGTGCTGCCCTCAAAGACAGCAAAAGGTGCTAACCCAGTGTTAACCTTTTTCAAAAAGGCTTATTCTGAAGTGCAACAATCATTTTCAAACTTTGAAGGCAAACCTCATTAATGCAACACATACAGAATTCCTCTCTCTTCTGCCTACTCAAGATAAATTTAGGCAGTTACTAGCCCTTCTCTATAAATAAAACAGAAGTCAGTAGCAGAAAATTGCTATCATACCATTATCTGGATCATTACAACACAAGGTATGATCACAAAAAAAATCAGTCCCATCACATCTAGAATTGGAGGCCAGTGTTTTCACAGAAAAGTTGGGCAAGAAAAGACCTCAAGAACTGGCCCAGTGCAACCTCCTGTTCAGGGCAGGTGTAGACATGAGGCTGCTCAGCAGGTCTTGATGACCTCCAGAGACAGAGATTCCCTTAATCCCTAGGGATTACTAGGACTTATGAGAGAGCTCTTTTCTTCTAGGTGATTACTAGAAGATTACTACTTTTATGTAGTAAAACCAGTTATTCTGAGCATGAGAATTTGAATAATGGAATGGAAAAAAACCCTAACCTTAAAGTTCTTACTTTTGCAAAAATTCTACTTTAAAATAAATAATTTCATAGAATGCATCAGCAACACAGAGCATTAATCTTTTTGCTTGCTATCTCCATTCTTCTAACACATTTAATATTTTAGACAAATAAACTACCATTATAGGCTAAAACTAATATATGCATGCAGATTAATTTTCTAGGTAAAAATAACTCACAAGATATAAGCAAATTTGTCTATTTAATTAAAGAATTTGTTTAGTGCTTTATTTCTATTTTATTAACATTTCCAAAGAGTAGAAAAGAGCCCAAGTGGGTATCTTTTTCAGGGCCTTAAATATCATTTAACATATTTGCTATAATCCATAAGACTGCACAAAAATCAAAAACACTCATAAAAAACTACAATTGTTCTACATACCAACAAGCCTTATTACATTCAGTGTAGTGTTGGTTAGAATAGGTGCATTCACTTTATTGAGGTTATAATCTGATCTCTTTCTGCTCCTCAGAGTTTCTCGAGAAACACTTGAAAGAAAACAAAACAAAATACAGCAAATGTGAAAACATTCAAAGACATATAAATGAAATTTAGTGGAAAATATTCTGTTCCTCCCCCCTTCTTTCACATGACAGTGTCTTCCAGTGCAGAATTTTATTTACACCAAAGCACAACTGGTTTAGTTGTGCTATTTAAGAAAGAAGACTGACCTAATAGAATTGTGCTAGAGATAGGAATTTTTGACTTTTATTCTAATGCTGGAGTTCTGCAGGCCTCTCTCTTGTCCCAACAGTCATTTTATTCACTCTGACTCAAATTCATAATTCATTAAGAGAATAAAAACAAGTCACAACAATACAGAGGCAGATTAGTCAGCCACAGCTGAAAGTTACTGCCTAGAAATAGAAGCAATTTTGAGGAAGATGAAACTAAGAAAGTTGTTAAATTTTTCATAAATTTTAGTCCTGAAAGATGCAGGAAGTTGGACTCAATGATATTTATCCAACTAGACACATTTTAATTTTCCATAAGAGAAACTCTCTGCCAGCTACTATACCTCAAAACTATATTCTTTCAAAAATTTCAATTTCAGCCACTTTTGTTTGTTCCAATTAAGGAATTTTTAACTATATCTCCGTCACTTCTTTGAAAGGAGGCAGTTTACATGATGTACCTTATAGAAAGAATCATGCTAACAATATTTTATCCTAAAGAGTTATCTTGTAACTACTCTGCTACTCTGCTTTGATACAGGTGATGGCATTCTAGTTGTTCTGTATACCCTACATAAAAAAATGCTAGCCTGTTTCTGAATGTACATCTAAGTTGTACAGTGTCCTAGATAGAAACTTGTTTACAGATCCTTTTAAAGGATACAAAGTTGGCTTTTTTATATGAATATATATGAATAAAATACTTTTTATATACATCAAAATAAAATATCTATATTCATTTATATATATCTATGTGTGCATTACAGAAAAAGAGAACTTAAAATTCAAAAGTCTTCAAGCTATGGAGGAATCTAATTTTTTTCTTAACCTGTACTAGTTTACCGTAATGTAGAAGCAGAAGCCCAAAACTCAAAGCATTTGTCTGCAAACAACTGCTTTTGACACAACAGAAATTACACACATACACAACAGCTACTATAGAAGGACCTTCAGTTAACATCTTGTCCTTACTAATCAACTTTCCACTGCCTTCTTCAGAGAGCCTTTACCTGCTTTCAAAATTTTCCTTTCTTCACATTTTGTCTGCAATTATGATGAGCAGTTTAATGTTCCTTCCCATTCTGGAGATCTAAGTGCTGAGCCTTCTAACTGTGCAGGCAGCATAATGTTTATTTGATTATTATTCCACTGTTGTAGATTACAGAAACTGAACTAATTAGAATACTGAGATGAAAAGCATGTGAATTACACCAAGGACACACACATCTACTTACCTTTTTATCGGGGCATCTCCTGTCTGCTCATCCACATAATCTCTCTTCAACTCTTCAGGAACATCACTGTCGCTATCATACTCTTGATAAGCACTTTTTTCCTGTTCATCTGACTCATACTGTTAAAAAAAAGAAAACAACAAATCGACTACCATTAGTTTTTTTATAATATTGTCATTCATTTAATGCTGCATTTTGGTCATTTTTTTGGCTTTTACCCTGATCGGGATACAAATAACTTTGCTGGTTGAAAGGCTGCTGACAATGATCTTTAAAAATGCAGCAGGAAAATTATATTATGTTGATTAAGTAAATATTTGCATCATTCTATTTCATCTACAGATAATTTGTGTTGCTTTCTAGCTGATGTGTAAAGTACCCACATATTTGAGCTTTTATTATTTGCTTTATAGCTGGAAAAAAAAAAACAGTAATAAATCCTCAAAATTCATCCATACAGTGGCAGCAAAAAAAAAAAAAAAAAAAAAAAGAATCCTGGCAGTGCATAATACTTACTCATTATTGCAAGAAGAAGTAAACTATTGCTTCACAAGAATACTTGTTTATATTGTACATATTTAATTAAGAAAAGAACCCAATAAAAACAAAATAACTTGCAGTTGGGCAGCATGCACCTGCACTTGAAGAGTGAAACTTTTCCTTAATGCATACATTGCTTTGAAGCCAGTTTATACACACAGTCAACAGTGACATAGGTAACACACTCTGGTTCCAGAATCTTCAAGAAATGGCAGCCAAAACACACTAGGATGTATTTTTTCAGTCATGCATGCCCTGGCCCCAAGTTACTGAGAGTTTTAAAGGCAAGCACTACAAAAGCACTATGTTATAAAAACACAACAAACCCCACAGTACAAAAAGTTCAAAACAAAATAGTTCAGGTGGAAGAAAAAGAATGTAGTAAGAGACACTCAAAAGAAATGTTCAGACCATTAGTATTCCCAGGCAAAATACCTGCCTCATGAACATTCTAGTCAAAGGGAAGTTTTAAAGAAAGCAGCTCAGTTTATTTCAAAAATGAGCTGAGGTCAGCCTTGACTGAGGACAAAAATAACCATAGTTTAACTAACTGGCTGGAACTTTAGCACAGAGAATTACCACCACTTATTATGCATTCATATATAATAATTCAATTAAAATCCAGTGAAAGTAAAACAATAAATTGACTGCAAACTGCTAACCACAATTCATATTGATGTAAGAATCTGTCAGTTGACATTAATTTTCTTAACATCATTGAATAAGAGGGATTTTGATTTTTCTTTTTAACATGGAAAATTACTTTATTAAGCCTCCTCAACCTAATACTATTAATGATCTGGAACTGTTATTTATGAGACAAATGCATTTGTATTTTAAAGTACACATTAACTCACAGCTATTAAAGAGTGACCTCAATCTGAAGAGACCTTATAAATCCATTCTGAATATGCACAGACTGCAGTGAAATTTTACAGTGGCAACATGAATTCACATATCTTGTAGCAATAATCAGTTACAAGTGTTTAGGCAACCCATCCAAACCAACCCACAGGCAACTGTAAGATTCATCGAAGTTGAAGAATGTTACAATACTGCAAGTTAACTGTATCACAACAGAGACATTTAAGAAGCTACAGAAAAGGGACATAAGGCATCTCACTGAACCTCCAGATACTGAGCTGAGGTAATTGGGTCCAGGGGCTCCATTTTGCAACAACTAAACACTTAAAAAGACTTTAAAATTTGCAACAGAAATTCTGACAGTTCTTCCAATCCTACAGATAAACTGGCAAATAAATCAACTGTTTATGTTCTTATTGTGCTTCTTCCTTCTACACTTGCCCACATTCCTGGAAACAAAATTTCACAACCTCCATCTGGAATAATTCCAATTTTCAGTGCTAAAATGCACCTCCACCTTAACTGGTCAGTCAAGACACTGAAACACAAAACCTCAGTAAAAACTTTAACCTGCATTGTCTAAGTAGTTTATCTTTCTATGTAAAGAATAACAAAATAGGTGTACCTTCTACTTCTCAAACAGGAGACCTTTCTGTGTCAGCATTATGGAACAGACAATAGTGAGAGACTGAAACATTAAAGGTTTATGGCTCAAGCAATCAGCAATTTACAAGAGCTGAGGCCAGGGCTGCACACAACAACTGTGTGCTGGCAGAACCCCTGTTCTCCTTAAGACAGAGGAGGTGCACACCCACCACCAGAGGATGACCATGAAAACCAGTCTTTGTTTAGCAACAAGCCATGTTTTGACCCAGATAAGGAAAAAACATCAACAATAAACAGATTCAGTGAGAAAGGATAATGCTTTTTATCATGCCAACATCCTTCCCATGGGGAGGTATCAAATAAGCCTTAAGGTATTCATCCCTTCTGATAATGCATAAGTGGCTCAACTAAGCCAGGTCAAACAGCAGTTAAGTTATTTAGAAGAGGCCACAAACCATCAAAGTCCCCCAAAATGCCCCAAGACTCATTTCTGCAGCCTTCCACCAGAGGATTTCACATGATCCACAGTGTTGCAGCAAACAAATAAACACTCATCCAGTGGAGGCACCTGACTGCTCCCCCTGAGCATGAGTATCTATTAACCCAGTGAACTTTGATGTTTGGTGGTTTTCTCCCAGCCCAAACAGATCAAGACTGTGGCCCTCACTTTGACTAATGGACAATGAAATTGCAAAAACCAAGTCCTGGTTGGATCCACAAATAGTGTTATCTTTCTATCTGCTATCTACTCTAACCCCTTCCTTCTTTTTTTGATTTGTATATTTTTTTGTATATTTTCTTAAATTATATCTTGATACTTCTATATTACTACATTACTATTGATATAGTAATTACATGCTATATAAAACAGCTACTACACATCTCATTTCCACTTTAACCAAATTGTTCTAAAATAAACCTGCCATTTATACATATATATAAACAGCAATTATTCAGTGCTGTTTCACTCTAATCCATCCCAAAGGATCTATTAACAAGAACTTCAGTTACCCTGCCTCTGGGACAGTAATGCAGAGAGGAGACTAAAAATGTCAAAATGGAAAGTAGGATGGTCATCTGTAGAGTATAGTCACCTCAGAAAAACCTTCGTTCCAATACCAGCCCTGGGAGATGTCCTGTACACCTGCTGACAAGTTAATTAACCTGTCCTGTGCCTCCATTCAGAGAGACAAATTTCTGTCTGTTTTACACTTATGTTTTGTAACTCATGCAGGTTTCAAAGAGTGCCAGTAAGACCTGTAGGACACTACTTCTCATGAGCCTGAAGTGTCTGTGCCAGAGGTCCCTTCGAACACTAACAATTCACTGATTGTCCTACTGACAGAAGGCACCAGTGTGGCACTTCATACTAGCAAAAGCCAACAAAAGAGTTCAACAAGTTCATCAGCATTTGCTATCCAGTTTTTCATCAAATGATTTCATGCTTGCAAAAGCAAAAGCTTTGCAGAGAGTAAGACAACATCTTTTAAATTTTTCTTCAAGCTAAGAGAAACAGATTCTGAAGGGTAAAATGTTAGAAATGGAAAGACCAAAGAAGTTCTGTCCTAACTTGTTTGCAGAGTTTTCATATCTCATACAAATGTGCAGAGAGAAATCCAAACACCCCAGCATATCCATAGCCAAGGAATGAAGACAATTCTAGCCTTCTACAAGTGTAAGTATGCTGCTTACGAGTCACTGAACAAAAAAATACGGAACAACGTAGGTTCTCGTTCACTAGCAGCAACCTGCAAGGTATTAGAGTTTGAAATCACTAACCAGCAATTATTCTTTTTTGTTCTTGAGATGTTATCCAGTCTCAGTAGCACAAGTTAAGGCTAAGAAAACATCATACATCAAAGGGATAAACAATAACAAAAGCAACAAAATGTGCTAATGTAGCATTTAAGAGAATGGTACAAAGTTTTATATTGAAACACATTTAATCATCACTAGATTTTGACAGACTTCTGAAAAAAATCCACACAGTTATTGTTCAGTTTTACAGAACCCACAATAAAGAGAATGCCTTGAGCATTTAAATTGCAACTAAAAATGATGTAACAAACATCAAATATCCATGACAAATCACATAGGTGTGAACAAACACAACAAAAGGAGCAACTCACAATGATTCTTTCCTATGAAGCCAGAAAGCAAGTCCTAAAATGACAGAATTACCTCCACAAAGAAAGCTAACTTAAATCCCTGGAAAAATACTAATTTAGGTGGAACATGCCTCGTTAACCTTCAGGAACGCTTGACCTCAGTGGAAAAAAGTACTGATTCAGTGCAAAACAAACTGAACTTTCAACAGGATGCCTGGCTTTCTGGCACTTTTAAAAGCAAAGCAGCACAGTACTGCAGGCAACAGATTACTGTACTAAGACACATCATTGCTACACAAAATAAATCATCATTTACTGAAAGCACTATTTGCCTTTTTCTTTTTTTTTTGTCTTTTTTCCTGAAACACTCCATACCCCATTGGAAGCTAGCACGTCTTCTGTCTCATCCTCTTTGCTGTCAGCCTGAATTTCGAAGGGGTTTCCTCCGTGGCAGTACTGCTGGAACAGCGTCACCGAGGAGGACGCTGCCGAGGCAGGCTGCTTGCTCGGCGACACGGACGGGGAGCGCGACTGCTCCAGGAACTTAAACTCCTACCAACAGAAACAAACCACCTGTTAATCAGCCATTTTCAATGCTATTATGACTCCAGTTCCATAAAGACAAAGGGTAACAACAAACCCGTGGACAATTAACTTTGAGCCAAAGTTTGCTGCTTATTTTAAACATGCTTTTCATGCTGGCTCAAGTTAACCTTGAAAGTGGCAACCTTACGCTGGCTTGTACTTTTAGAAATTTCCTGCTACAACATGCAATACATCTGCATCCTGAAAGTATCTACTGCCTAAAACTAGGTGAAAACTAATTGTGTTTTTTATTTCACAGAAATAAGGAGATAAAAGTGACTTAAATTCAGTCCAAAAATGCCTTTTTAATACACAAGTTACCTAGTAATTTACTAAAGTTGAAAATTTTATTGTTGATACTTTGTTTTTAAAAAGTTGTCAAAATTTTTTACTTCTTAAACCCACTGCACAATTTCTGATCACAGGGTGAGTGCACAAACTCTTGCAAGTGTATGGACCAAATAGGACCCAAAAGGCATGATTTTTTACTTTTTTTTTCCTAAAAAACACAACTTATCTCAAATGGCATATCACTTATCTATTAAACTCTAGCTATCGATATTCATAATGGCAAAATGCACATTTTCATTGAACGAAAGGTTTAAAGATCGAAACACATGCTGCTAAAAGGACTACAATATTAGATTTCTGTTTGCTTAACAAATCAGTAACTTTCTGCCATTTTCTGCTGCTACAGTCCCTTGAGCACTATGTATGGATTTTTAATCCCCTTTCTTTACTAAAAATATTATTTCTTTTGCTACTGGATGCTTACCGAGGGTCCTCTCTTCCTCTATATTTTTAGTGATTCAGTAGCCCATTGTCTACTTCTACAGTTAATTCTACAGAAGTTGCACAATGATCTTGCTTAATGTTGCTGTGCTAAAACATTTCTGAACTTTAGCTATAGCTTTAATCACAGGCACCATGTTTTATTTGGCAAAACAAGTTAATTCCATCCACCACATGCTAAAATTCAAAAAAATCACTTCAGATGATTAGAAGGTGAGTACAGTAATTACTTGCTTTCAGTTGGACTTCACCACAGAAGAATATTTTTTTCCCTGTCCAAGTGAGGCCATATGACCTATGTTTCCAGAAACAGATGCCAAATTGGTACAAGCTAGCAAGTGCTCATGCAACTACTTCTAGGCACTCATGTTTTAGCATCTTACTGTCAAATAAATAATTTAGAAATTAAAAAAACAGACACAATGAAACAGGAAAAATAAAGGCTATCATTATGCTTACAACTCTAGCATCTTCCATAAAAACCTCTGCCTACCTGAAACAGAAACACTACTGTTTCAAAACCATTTGACTCCTAAGTTTCTAATAGCATGAAGTAAAATTAAGGAGCTTTTAGAAGCCATTAAAAACATTTGTACAGTAGTTCATGGATCTTACTCCTTCTTAGAACACTATGCTCTTAATTATTAAAGTATTAATACATTTGTATATTTTATTCATAGAACGTACATGAAGCTGCAAAATACTAAAGCTTGATTTAACAGGACAAAGTTCCCAGGTCTCATTCTCCAAAAACATTCTTAGTTCTTCAAGACGAGTTCTGAAACACAAATGAATACTCTTAATTGGCAGAAAGAGTAAATCACAAAGTTGGCAATTACTTCACTTCTGCAGTGAAAAACTCCTTCTAAAATTGTAGGAAAGTTACACTTTAAAACAAGTATTTAAGCATTTCTTCTAACCAATAAACCACTCAAAACCTGTGGCTACCAAAGCAGTGTATTTTTTATGACACCTCTGGAGACAAATATTCTTTGAGACTATCTCTAAAATTTGTAAACTAATTTTTTTAGTCAAAACCATAACAAATTATAGAGGTACACCTAGAATTACACAGAAATACTGGATCTTTTTCCTCTGTAAACTGTAGAAAGCAATATAGTATATACAAACACTCCACTAGCAACACAACAGCTTCTGATTGCCCACATAAGACAGATGCTTCTTTCAAACACACTGAAGCCAACAGAGAGCAAAGGGGAAAGAAATAATATTCTAATCTCAAGTTTTCAAAGAAAAAAATTAAATGGCTCTTAATCTCTAATTTTCTTCATATCTTAATTTTACTTTGGTATCAATAGAGTAATAAGGAATAGTAATCAAGCCATTACATCTCTGCATTTCTTCTGTTGTTTTTAATCACTAGAAAAGCCTCCACTCTGCCATAAGCAGAAACGTCTTTAAAAAATAAAAGAATTGTGCAACATAAATGGGACATATAAGAAAAGACACCAATGAATGCTTTTTGGGATCACATTGCTCTCTCTTTTCCTCTTAATATAGGGCATATTGTTTTGTTTAACAAGTAACAGTTGGTCAATTATGCACTGGGTTTCTAATTAGGCAATAAAATATTCTAGGAATACCACAACTTCAATAAAGAACTACAACCACCACTACAATTAAAATTTGCTTGCCACGATGAGATAAGCAACGTGTTGAATGGTGACTACAGTTTGCTGTATCTAATTAAATTCACCAGTTAAATACAAATAGACTTAAAGTGCTATTTTCAGTGCATTGGTACCCATAGCCTGCAAATCTTCTCACAGTAAAACCACAGAAACAACAGCTAGAGATGCTGTGAAAACCAACATCAGAGATTAAAAGTCTTTGTGAGGAAGACTAAGGTGAAAGAGTCATAGAAAAGCAAACATTTAAAAGCCACACAACAGGTTTTGTAGCATTTCAAATCTGAAACCAAGTCTCTGACAGAGCACTTGAAGAAATGCTCTTAATTTTCACCAGAATGTACATCTAGAAAGGAGAATGCATGAAGACCTGATGTATTCATTCTCTGAAAAGCTTAAGTGATCAGATACATCTTTTTACAAGTGCAGCAGTAAGAAAAAGTAAATTGCATTTCAAAAATCATCTTACTGATGCTCTTTGCCAAAAGCTCATTCTGATTTATCAGAACAATCAACTTGCACCCAAAAAAGGGCTTCCTGTATGCTCTAGCACTATACTCTCCTCTATGTTTTTTGAATCACACAGCCAATCCTTTCAATATTTTCTCTGTGTTGGCAGTTCTCTATAACACCACACTGCCCAGGAGGCCATATATGTCAAATTACACAAAGAACTGATTACTCCTGATTTCTAAGCATTTCAGCTCTGTGTAGCTTTCATGTACTAATGAATCCTTAAAAGCACTCCTGCTTTTTTTTTTCCCTCCCCTCCAATTAAATACCCAAGAGAAGTGAAAGCCACATTAGCTTGATCTGAAAAGGCAAGACACTTAAAGCTTTTATATAAAACACCCTAGGGGATATAGCTCTGAGACAAGGGTTTTTTATGTTTTTCCTTCTGAGGTTAAAAACATCAGCCAATTAATCTTCACAATACCCATGCAGCATAAAACATGTAGAAAGTATTAAAAGGTTTCATATAATTTAATTCATGTCAATAAATATTTCATTTTCACAAGAATTACTTTATCTTAAAAAATACAAGTTATTTCAAAAAAATTACTATTTCTACATATATTCCATCAATGTTCCTTAATCTTTACTCAAAGATAATTCAGAAAATTAGTCTATGACTCCTTAGCTGTTAAACATAAGCAAAACCATACCAGTCAAAATTATGTTTACTTAAACCCAACAAGGCACTATGTGATAAGTCAGTGTAGTAAAAGATGGTTAGGTAGAACCAGAACCAGTTCATGAAATTTGGTTCAGGATTGAGAAAAATTTCAAGAAATAAAAATAGTGGCATCCCCTGACAAGACACAATGTGGATCTGAGGAAGGCTCAGACTCAGGCTCAGTTGTTTTTCAGACAACTGCAATTGAGGTCTTCATCAAATGTCCAGAAAAAATTCCCAGCTACAAACTACCAAAGCTGAAAGAAATTCCAAACTACATTCTCATCTTCTGAATTTGGACAATGTTTCCTGTTTTCCTGCCATCATTTTCATACTTCATTTTAGGCAGAAAGTCACAGACTTTTCAAATGGCTCTGGATATATTACTCATATGACAGCTCCCATAAAGAGGACAACAGATCAAGACTAGGAAAGTAAGCGTTTCCTGGAATGCTCTATTTCTTCTCATATCTTCCTAGTTTTTACACCCAGAAAGAATGTAATGCTAGACAACTAAAATTAAAAATATGTCAATCACCCAAACCAAAACATTCATAAAATCAAGGCAACAAAAACAAACAAATAGAAAGGTAAGTGTTGATGCTGCTATAGCCTATATTATATCTGAGTCCAGAGAATGCCCATCCATGACAACATATGAATGGCCTCAGATATGACAAGAGTGCTGGTTGAAATGTCATTAGATCCTGCCAACAAATAAGCCATGAAAACATGATTCAAAATGATGGACTCAGTTCTAAATATTTTACTTTATGCAAGACAAAATTGCATATTGAGAAAAGCATTTCATAGTCATATATGATGAGTCTTCTTAAGCAAGAGCATAGAAAAGAAGACACAATTTTGCTACAAACTATGGACTTCAGAAGCATTCCTCCTCAGGATGCCAGGAGACAAGAGGCAACCTAAAAAACTATTGAAATTCTACCTTTAAAAGTTGCTAATCTTGATCTGGCTTGCCTGCTGCAGAACTATGGTTTTCCACAAACCCAGTGGAAACAAAGGCTTCTCTATCCTCTCCCCTTCTCCAGGGTTCAGAGCCTTATTCTCCTCAGGAAACACACTGTACTGTCAACTTCAATGCAGGAACATTATGCAGTGGAATTCCTTTGGAAAGCATTTACCCAACAATAAATGTCATTAGAATCATCCACTGCACATATAACAGTCTCACCTGTGGTATGTTTTGAAATAGTTAACGCTTTGTTTTCTGATAGATTCTTGCAAAACTTCAGACTTACTGCCACAAAACTCTTCTCCAACCTGCATCAGCCTAGAGTAATAAAACAAAGTTTAGATATATTTATTGATTTCTTAATACTGCTGTTCCAACTGTGAGTGTAAATGTATCATCATAAACACAGAACCAATGTTACACTACAATGTTAAGGTTGCATTCCACAGAAGTCCATGTCTCATTTTCCTTCAAATCCTGTCACTGTGTGCCATACACATAGGGACAAAGAGCTATAAGCAAAATAATGTATTTTTGAGAGCCCACTATAAAGGGCAAGCTGTCAGTCCACAGTTTCAATCTGTCACTTTATTACCAAAACAGAAGGACATAACATTGTACAGGTTGGCACAGTACTTTTCTACTTGACTCAGACTCCCTTTAAAAGCTCTTAGAAAAAAAAATTGCTAGACCTGAACACCCCGTATCTTAAAAGGAGACGATACTGAAATCATATCACACTTAAGCAGCAAAGCAGTTCCTGCTACCTCTCCTAAATACATCCTCATAAACTCTCACATATATAGAAGAATTTCTCTTCAAGCTACCAGCACACTTGAATGACATTAGCATCAAAATGCAAATATCAGCCTTAATCAACAGTGCTATCTTATCAGAGCTCGTTTGTGGACAGGTACTAGAAGGCCTTACAACCACACCAGCATACCTGCTGATAATGTCAAGTACAAATATGAAGTCATCATATTTGAAGTTAGACAGATCTGTTCCCAGAAGATATGTTTTCACTTTCAATTGAACATCCTACAAAACACAAACAAGTTTTTTGTACTGAAGACAAAAGTGAAGGCTTGGATGCCTGGTTCATTAGTACTTGTTGGTTGCTTCTTTTTTTGATATTTAGAATAGAATTCCATTTTCTGTAACATGGGCAATTTCTCTAAAATAATTTTATAATCACTTTCTGTAGCACTCTATAGAGTGCTAACATAGAGTCAATCCTAGATGCTTTACTGTCAATGCAAAAACAGAACTCAGCTTTTTCATCATATATTTTGGTTGACACCAAACTGATTCAGCAATCACATCATGGATACCATAAAACCAGTCAGGCTCTCAAGGCTCCAGGCTGAGAACCATATAACTATGTATATATATATATATAACCATAGCTATGGTTATAGCAGAAATATAAAGCAGTATACAGAGAAAAAGCACATGAGAAGAAAACAGATTGTGTGGCAGCATGCAGGTTGAAAGAAGGGACCAGATTAAAGGTCTTGTTACTATGTTTTGGTATCTGTGACTGAGTTTGGAAGCATTGCAACCACTAAATCATAGAAATTATATTTCCGTGGTCTTGATAGATTCACATCAAAACAAATCACTTAAAAAAAAACAAAAACTGGAGACATTTCTTTAAGAACATTAGTATAAATATAACCATAATTAATATTGGAGAGGTGGAAGAGGGGGGGAAATAAATACTTAGGGGAAACAAAATTCAAAACCCATACCTGCCATATTCGGGAAAGCCCGTGCTCCAATTTCTTTTTTACATAGTTGCGGTCAAAACTGTTCTCTTCACTTCCAATCACATTGTTGCCATCTGAAACTTCAGGTTAAAGGTATTGTAAATATTTCTAAAAGCTCTGAAAGTTATTCTACACAGAATTACATTTCCTTAGCTATTGCCATATTATTGATTATGCAAAGCCCAGAAGAGCCACTTTGCTCTAAACTTCTGAACAGAAATGAATAATGCACATATAAGCATATAATCATTATATGCAAATGTAGACCAGGAGAGTATCATCACCTGCATACCAAATATCTGTCCCAGTAGTGTTCCTTAGGTAGTAATGTACTGCAAAGATCACAGTGAGAGCTAATCCTAACTGACCCTTGCAGTTCTCCAATAGTTAGGCTTCACAGCTTTTTCCAGAAAAAATCCTGGCTTAGTTTTACCTCCCCTAGAGAAAAGAGCAATTTTTCATGTCTAATGCTGTTGCCTACTGAAGAAAAGACCAGAAACATAAACAACATACATATGTCCTCCATTTGTCAGCATCAAGAAATTTTTATCAACAAAGTGTGCTCTTTCCTTGTCATGCCTTGCCCTGAATCCAGACCTTGCAGTCTAGATGTAAATATTGTGAGCACCTTACTAAAGAGGCCAGTAAGGAATGGGACACTGGATACAAGATTTTTATCAACCTTTTCAGATGTGGGCAGAACAGACCTGCAGCATTACCTGGACTACCACATATTTAAGAGAACAAAAGAAAAAACATCCACTAACAGGGATTGTTTATGACTTGTATCAGACACTGATAATTCAATTAAACCAAAATAACAATAGAGCACAGCAGTCTGACCATGTTTTGACTGTATCATCTTCAGATCATCCACTGTTCACTGTCAAGTGAGCAGAGTTTCTTTCTGAAACAATCACCAATTATAAATAGCACTTAGCTGTGCCTCATTCCCCCAGTCCTAGGCCAGACTCTTTGTAAGCAGAGTACCATCTGGTTTCTGATTTGAACTTTTCCAGAGTATGTTTCTCAGAACAAGAACTATTGCTTATTATAAGAATGCTTATATAAGTTTAACAGGAACAACAAAAACATCTTTATTATACCTGCGAAAACCACAGCAAAACATACATAATTAAAAAGTGTAACTATCTTATTTAAACTGTAAATGTAAATATTATTGAGAATGGGTAATTCAATCAAAAATTTAGGAATCTTTCTTCACATAGAACATCACAAAAGCAAATATTTCAACTCTGAATTTTACATCTGTTATAGCTATAAAAACTTGCATCTCAAGCAATGGCTTCAACTCAAAAAACAGCTGCAGCAATCCAAAATATTTTTTTACTAAAAAAATTTTCTATTATCTTTTTTTTTTAGGATTCCACACAATAAGGGAAGGACATTTCCACTAAGCACTGTTTAAAATAAAATCATTTATATCTGCAAGACTGGCACATACAAATATTCATTAAAAAATTAGCTTAATATTGAAGAGTAAAAAAATCCAGTGAGTGCTTTAGTCCTTACTTCACACTATCAGCAAAAATCCTGAAGGCATTGAGTCAAGACCACAAAGATACCAACACATAAATTAATAACCTGAGCACAAGATAAGTTATTTCCAAATATCAGAAGTTGTGTTTCCAGCAGTTTCTTACCAGAAGACACAACTGCTGCCTCATCTTGGTCATGGTTCTCATGCCACTGCATCGTTCGGTAGTAACTGAGCATCACTTCCCAAAGGGCTTTGCAGAGATCAGCAAGGCATGGAATGTAGCTGTCTGATGTAATATGCTACAGAACAACAAAATAGCACTGTGAAACTTCAAAACTGTGTTCCCTGCAGCAACACAAACCATAACAAACTCTCCAAATTGATACAGCTGAGCTGACATATATCAGTTTCATTTTCAAATATACTTTAAGAAGTGATAGATTATTGATTTTGGTCAAGTAATCAAATGCTGTCTAAAAGTATAAAGTGTTTTTGTTAGCATCTTTTTTTCTCATTTTCTAAATTGGTCTGTATGTTAACTACCTCTTATATTTATTTTACAGTAACAGAGATATAGAAGTAAGGCCATCTCATCATGCATCCCATCAGAGGGATGCAGCCACCCTGTATATCAGTTCAATGACACAGACTTTTGCACTTCAGTGCTACAGAGAAGCCTTACTGGCAAATATCCCATTGAATTGTTCTTGATCTCTAAAGAAGTACTTTAAAACAACAAAAAAAAAAAATCTAACAAACTTGCTGACTCAGCAATTTTCTCTACTAACTTTTTAGGAAATGATACTGTATTTCAGGGCTTTTAGTATCTAAAATCTAAACTTTGCTTGTGTAAATCACTATACTGGAAGATATACTGAGTTTCAGGCAGACAGAAAGAAAGAATTACTTACTAAATACCAAGACAATTCAACTTTAAGGAAACAACTAAATTTCTTTGAGCTTATACTAGAATAAAGAAAATCAAAACTGGAGACTGAAGCAGCCAAGCTTTGCCCTGCTCTAGCAATATCTGAAAATACATAAAAGCATGGCATAATGCTAAGAAAAGAAACACTCAACAATGAAACAGTGACTCTGAGTGCATAGGTACTAACTTTTATAAATGCTTAAAAGAAGCATTATTCTTCTTTAGAAGAATTTGAAACATTATTATTTTTTAATATTTTAAAACATTATTCACATTAACTTAAGCATCATCTCATTAGGGCTTTGCATAAGTAAAAATTAACAGAAATAATGAGGTAATAATTTTGTAACCATGCCACTAAAGCCACCCTCTTTCTTTGTATTACAAAATGTGGTATTTCCAAGCACCTGAAAGATCCCTCCACACATTCAAGTAGAAGGATAAACAGCAACACAGAACCTGTATTTTAGAATTGGTCAGAAGCAGCTCAGTAGTTCGTTTGTAAATGTAAATAAATGGGCTTAGTATCATTAGTATAAGCAAGGAATGAGAAATAAACTGGACATACAGATGCATAAAGCAAAAAATAAAAATAAAAACTTGGAAGAAAAGTTCACCAGAAACTAAGAAACAGAAATAAAACCACACTCTGAAGGCTTATAGCAGAAAATGAAAGGACTGCAGTCTGGAGATCAGAGTTTGCTGGCTTTCTGCAGCTAGAATTCATCTCAGGGAAGTGGAAATACCAACTATCCAGAAACATACTCATTATGTTCATGAATACTTAACTCAATTATTCCCAATAAATTTATTTTGCTTATCACACTTTTATTTGTATGAAGGCTCTTAGATTATGTAATCTTTTTAAATCAAAGAGGAACCTCTTTAAAATGAATGCAGATGTGTTGTTTACTAGTGGCAGCTACATGATGCCAGGAGATTCGACAAGGGAAAGAACAGAAAATGGATCAGAATTTAAACTTCAATCTCCTTGTGACTGTATTTTAATTTAATAAATTGCAACTGATGGGGTGGGTCCTTAAGTTGATGAAGTGTGATGAAGGCTTAGTCCGTGACTGAAACATACATCATAAAGAACATTCAAGACAGAAACATAATTTCAAATTGCAATTAAATGTTAGAACCACCTAAAATGTCTCATATTCTTCTTCCCCACCACTGAAGCTTTAGAAAATTTCTCAGGGTGTAACAGTAAAATCCCAACTGAAAAAATTAAAAGAGTGGACTAAAATTTGTAGTAATGGAAAATATATGTATGTTCCCAGCCCATGATCTGTCTATTACCCAGCTTTCACATCTCAAGTGCAAAATTAATGTGAGAATGAAAAGTGAATGATACAAAGTCAGGGATAATGGGAAGACTCCAATTAAATTAGAATCTTTACAAGAATTCTTACTGAAGTGCAGTATCAGAGGAATTGTGAATACCACCTAAATGCACTGGAATAAAGTTCAAAGATAATAGCTACTCCAATAACTAGCATATCGTACTGAAGACACATACTTTTTGAAATGCTGTTTTTTGTTAGATGGAGTGCACAATAACTCCAAGGTGCTAAAATTCAGTGCAATCAATTAAATTATGAGTAACAAATATCTCAAATAATCATAAATTGTATTATGAAACTAGACTAGTTACAGGATTAACAACTGAGTCCCTATTGACAAAAGGTACATCTACAACAGTGAAAAAATTCAGATTTAAAACCAAATATATATATATATATATATATATATATATATATATAGAATTACATACTGTACAAAGGTCTTTGTACTGTAACTTCTGAAACTTGGTGTCTGTGTTTCCTGCACACAGCTCCACATATCCAAGGACTACTTGAAACACAGTATTGTGAATGGCTTGGGTGAAGTGCATATGTAACTGGTCCATTGCTGTCTGAAAGAAATGAAGTAACATAAAATCAAATAGTAAAATTCAATTTGTCATATGCCATCATCTTTTAGCCATCATCTTTTGATGTCTTTTTCAGTACTGAACACTTGTAAGTATATCCTCCAATCTCTCTTAAACATACCTAACACAGACCTTGGCAATATTACAACATGGTCACATAAAAGAGTTCAGGTATTGCAAGTAAAATTGGTTTCCTCTGCCATCTTCCCTCTGTAATTTACCTTTTTTTTCTGTACGCTGCCACTAGTAAATATCAATATAATATAGCTTATTATAGAATTTACTCACTCATTTATTTACCCTCTCAGTCACTGATTATGTGTCAAAAAGAAATTAGTTGAGATTCATGCTCTTTCCTCCAGTGGAAACACTGCCAATTAAATAAAAATATTTCCTTTGCAATCATTAAAATTAAAAGCAGGATTACAAAATCTTCATCCACTTGCCAGAGTGAAGAACTGAAAGTACAATTAAGCATTACAGAAAGGCATGCACATCATATCAATAAATTTTCTACAAAACTCCTCTTTTTGATAGAAAAAAAAGTCTTTTTTTTTTTTTTTTAAACATTACCTTTTCCAGGAAAAAGTAAAGTACTAAGGACTAATAACTATGTAACATATTAATTTTGCCACAATCATGTCTGAGTTTCAGGTCAGGATGTTTCCCAAGTGTCCCTGTTGTTAATAAATTGCATGTAACAGTATTCCATTTCAGAAACTGAATTTTCTCTCTATTTTCACATTCATGCAAATCAGCAAATTTTAAAGTGTTCAGTTTCACTACTTCCTATTTGACATTTTTAGCTACCAACATGAGCTGAGAACTCAATCACTCCATAAGAAATGAAGAAGCAATTCTGCTGAAATCCTATTGAAAACAGCCCACCTTCTACAGCTAGTCCTAACTAGCCAAAGAAAATAGAATGACAAATGAAATAATGAAAAGTACTGAAGATGCTGAAGAATCTTGACATTTTGTTTCCTGAGAAGAGGTCAATATGGAAGAGGTATGAATAACAATGCAAGTTCAAAAAAACAAGTTCAAAATATGTACTTTACTAGTAATAAAAAGAATGTCAAAACCAAGTCAGTCTATAATGGAACAAAGCAAGCAAAACCAAGCAGTAACAAATAACACTTTCATTTTGTCAGAAACTCCATTCCTCTCCAACAAGTATCTGCCTTTCTCAACATGCACTTGACATGCCGTGAATGCATTGTGTCTATTTTTGTTCAGTAAGTAAGAAATTGAATACTTCTTTAGGCATTCTAATAGTTCTGCACATTAACAAAGTATGAGAAGGTAACTCCATTTCTATCCAATTGCAGAGCTACACTGTTATTACAGTCAAGCCAGGAAAAAAAGAACCCAACTTTACTAGAAAGTTTCTAATTAGAAAGAAGCAAAACTAGCAAATAAAAATTTAAAACAAACCCAAGAAATCAATCTTATATCAGATATGCTCCTGAAATCTTGAAAGAGCATTAAAAAAGCCAAGCATAATAAAAAATGATTTGGGTTCTTGTCCTGTTTTCATCAGGGGACAGGTGCTTTGACTTGATCTTTAGCAATTAAAGCTTTCTGGGGGAATCTCTCCCCCAAATAAATCAATTCCTGTTACACTGGCACCACCACGTTCAGCCTGTATTATAAGCACTGATCACTGACAAAACATGCCTCCAAGACTTTTATGTCTCCTTATCCCCTTTATCTCACAGGACCTTGATATTAGCTCCCATACTTCATACCTTCTGAAGGAAACTTGTTAATTGCCTTCTCAGAGAAAAAAAACAATATGAAGCCTCAAGGCAGTGCACCAAAGAGAAGAGAACTCCATCCTATGGGAGAATTTAGGTCTACTCTTATACACTCTAGGCACACACAGATGTAACTTTCAGGACATGCCCACAGTATGTGTTTGACACATGGGATGTATTCTACTGCAAAAAAATCTATCTCCTCACATGTTCCATTCCCATCATGTTAACACTACAATATAAAATGGAAATACTCAAGGCAGAGGTTGTGCACAACCCAGAAAAACAGACCTAACTATAAAAAATAGTATTCACATGGTCAAATAGAATGAGTAGTGCAAACAGCAGTATAAACAGAGCTGAAATATACAACAGTTATAACCTGTCCAAAAAACTAGATGTTGCAGTAACACACAGCTCATCTTTAGCAAGTATTGTTAAATTATGTGAGCATTGTAAGAACCTTTGTATACATATATTTGGCAAGATTACCAGCCTTAGTGTGCTGGTTTTTGCTGGCATAGTTAATTTTCTTTACAGTAGCGACTATGGGGCATGAGCCTGTGTTTTTTATTTGTGCTGGAAACAGTGTTGATAATTCAGGGATGTTTTAGCCATTGCTGAGCAGGGCTTACACAGGGTCAAGGCTTTTTGTGCCTCTCAGCCCAAGCCTCCAGAGTGGGCTAGGAGTGCACAAAGAGTTGGGAGGAGACATAGCCAGGACAGCTGAGCCCAACTGACCAAAGGGATATTCCATAATATGTGGTGTCATGCTTAGTAATAAAAGCTGGGCAAGAAGTCAGAATAAGTCTTGTGAAGTTTGTCCTCACAAGTCACTCTTACACATGATGGAGTCCTGCTGTCCTGAGGATGACTGAACACCTGCCTGCCCTCTGACTTTGCCATCACACCAAGGAGGAGGAAGGGAGCAGCTGTGTGGGGCTTAGCTGCCAACTGGGATTAAACCACAACAATTAGGAAAATAAATTTCCATCACAGTACTCAAAGCTTCATGCTGTGATATGGCTATTCATTGTGACTTCCTCAGAAGAGAAGTACTAACCTGTGTTTTTCCAAGCAGCCTGTAAGCCTGCTGAACTTTTGTATAATGATTGATATCAAAATTCTTGCATATTTTGGAAAGTGCTACGTCCAGTTGTTCCTATAAAAATGAAAGAAAAAATGTGTTAAACACTAAATAAAAACAGGCCAAATTATACATTACTCAAACAACAGCAAACAAGGAAGATGTTTATTTAAACAGTGTGATAATTATGGTTGTAAAGTAACCAAGACTGTGTGTGAACTGGATTGTTCTGGGGTGCTTAAGTGTTACCTCGTGCACTGTAAGTACTTCAGTATCAGCCAAAGAGTTTCACCACTCCCAAGAATAAGCAAGAACAATGAAGTCAAATACAAAGTGATGTTTACTTTGAGAAGGCCAGGAACCTCAATATGGGAGAGCTGGGATTTCTAAGTTGGTCTACTTCCACCCTTAAGAGAAACCCAGATCTGGGGGTTTCAGCTCAATCAATTCAGTTATAGACTTCTTAACCCTCTGACAAGATCTCTTAAATGGAACTAACACTATCTGAATTAAAAGTTCATTGGCAAACAACTGTTTATAGAATACTACATCAGCACACCAATCAGTACCTGAGAGGAGTCAAGAAAGAAGGCAGACACACAAATACGGGTTCTGCCACTGCAGAGCTGTGTCTGAGCATACTGAACAGCTCTGCAGCAAATGAAGTTCACCTACTATGTAAACTAAGTGAAAAACACACTTCAATAGGATCATGCATTTAGTGACTAATAAAGCTTTCAAGAATTAGTCTATGTAGCTTAATAACATAATTCTCACATAGATGCCACAATACATTCAGATACACAACCTAATTTAGTTATTTTCAACCAACAGTGCAAAAGATAAAAACAGAATGAATCAATAACATATAGTAACATACACAATTCACAAACATTTTCTTTCCTTGCTACATAATAAAACCATTTCAATTCTTATTATTTAATGATCTTGCAATACAGTCTTGCTCTTAAAAATAGAACCACAGTAGAAGGGTGTTTTGTCTGTTATGTAGTTAATCCATTGGAAAATTTTCATTAATTACCTCTTTAGTCACAAAATATTTTTGGTGTTAATCCTAGAGATTTGGTGGGGGTTGTTCACTGTACTTTCTTCCCTAAGCCAAATGGTAAAATGACAACCTAAAGATTCCAAACTTCTCTAAAACTTTACCCAGCAATTTCAATTTCAGACATATATTGATTTTTTAAAAATTCCTTGTTTCTTGCAGAACAGCTGTACAAAGAGAAAAACTGGGATATCAAACTGCCCATGAACAGAGCTCTTAAAAAGAGAACATTAATCTTTTCTGTTACATTTTTCAACAGTTCCTTCCACTATACCATCTTGCATTTTATTTGTAACATAGTATAAAAGTACGATCTATATTAAAACCTAAATTTAAAAAAGACAAAAAAAAGAAAAAAATAATAGACTTAAGTAGAGGCACTCAACTATTGAAAGGACTCATTATTGAAATCCTAATTAGCAGAATATTATTCTATATTAATTAGACTATGAATTTCACAGCAATACTCCATGGACCCCAGGATGACTTAGATTTCTTCCATATGCACCGGCATAACTCCAGTAGAAAATAAGATACTTTTACAGGAAGAAAATAAGATATTTTTATAAATTCACAAGTAAAAAATCTTGAACATGATTATTTAGCTAGCTGTGAATTGCTTTCACCAATCAATATGGCAAATTTCATCATATTTTGATAAGACAAGAATTTGCTCTTCAAAGCTGTGACTGGAAGGAAGTAAAGATGCATGCCTCTTTTTAAGCAACATCAGTATTTGCTCACAAGGAAAAAGGAGTGCTCACTCTGTGTTAGGCCTGCGTTAGAGTGGGAAGAAAACAGTCATTCCATCAGCTCTTTGAATCAGACATGCTCTGAATAAAGCACTGTCAGAGAAAGACTAAAGGAATAAAAAAGCTTTGCATAAAAGCTGAAGTAGAAAGACATAACTGAAGAAAACTGACAAAGTTTTAATTTTACAGGGAGTTAAATAACAAGGTATGATAAAACGTGCTAGTCTGACTTTCTGAAGAGCATGTGACAACGGGTGTAGACAGCTGCTCAAATAGCTAAGTCAGGTTCCTGCTAAAGATTACATGTGTATGCATTACATGCATCACATACACAATATACATACCTATAATTCTAGACTTCTTATGAAAAGCTTGCCAAGTTCCAGCTCAAAATTACCTAGTAGTGGAGTTCAAAGAATGCCTTTTTCTTACCAGTTTCCAGGAAGACACTTAGCATTTTATATTCCTTTGCTTTTGTGATACTATCTCCCAACTTAAACCAACCTTAGCCTCATCCTTCACAGCTATTCAAGTCGTATTTCCTATAGCTTAGCACTGGTCCTATCCAGTAGTTTCCAATTTGCTGACCTCTAAAATTTCCTGTGAAACTATGATCTCTTATATAGCTTATCCAAACCTACTGGCTTGCTATTAGTTTATTTTTCACAACCCTTTAAACATTCAATACTCCAAATGTTACGTGACCTTTTAAATTTGACTGCTCTACAACTTACAGTGAGCACAACTAGTGAGCTTGGTCATAATATGATAACATATTACAGAGCATTTAGGTTGATTACAGCACTAAAGTCTACATGAACAGCAATGGCTACAGCATCCAAAGAGAGTATTTGAAAGAAATGTACACATTCTATAATTGCTAACAACATTTTGTTAGAAAGCTCTAGTACTTAGAGATTAAATACTAGCACATACTTAGAGGTTAAATAATAACATATAATAAACATTAGTATATTAATTCTTACCTCTATTTGTTCCAAGGTGTCTTGCAGTTTTGAATTTAACTCGCTATTGATAAACGAAAAAAATGTTTAGAGTAAAATTACTGATTATAGAAACATTTCAGACCATTTCTTATTTCCAAAAACCTTGCTACTGAGCCACAACACAGTAATGAATCATAAACCACTAAGCTGCTGTTGCTGGGTCAGACTAGCACCACCACACCACTGCTATGTGGAAAGGCACATTATTCTATGTTTATAATGCAACAGTGTTAAGAAGGTCTAGACTCCATCCTGCTAGGATTTAACCAAGAATTCAAAGACATTCCCAACTCCCAAGAAATCTGCTTTAAATGTATTGGTTTGGCACTGTGGTCTACAGCAGAACATATCCAGAAGGGTCAGGATGGTCAACCCTTTCCATACTGCAGTAATTTTTATTTGCTATTCAAGAACTCCTTACAGAAATGCTATAGGAAAAAGAGAATTTAAGCTTTCTCAGAAAAAAATTTAAAGTTGGTATAAAAAATTAACAAAAATAGCTACCATAAGAGAAACTACTCAGGACAAAGAAAGGCACCACTACACCTTTGCAACAATCAGCTTTAAAAATTTCAGAACAGCAGAAAAAAAAAAAAAAGACAAAAAAAGACTACTAGGCTTTAGTTTGGAAGGGCCAAAGCAACAAAGAAATAGGCGGGATATTCTCTTCTAGCACAGAAAGCCCAGTTTTCATTAAATAATCACCATATTTAATTTTAGACAACTTCCTTCTGTGCTGTGAATCTTCTTCTTAGGGGACCACATTCATTATTGAAAGACAGATTCTAGCATCTCTGCTTAGTTCTCTATGCTTCAATGATACACCCATCACCCTCCTTTTTTGTTTCCATCAGATAAATTAGGTACAAAATCCTCCAAAGAAAAGTTTAAATAGAAAAAAAAGGCATCAAAAAGAACTGCCATTAAGCACTCAAGAGAGTAGCCAGTATTTATTTATTTTTCTCCACATGCAATGAACCTTCAAACAGAAGGATCTCCATAATAATGTGATTTTATTATATCTCCTGCTAGAGTTTATGAGCATTTCTTGCAAATTCTTTTTTTTTTTTTTTTTAAGCAATGGAATCATTAAGTCTTTCTAAGTTAGAAACTGCAGATATTTGGATTAGTCTCACTTCTGAAAGCAGTTTCTTCATGTCAGCATGAAACTCTGCACTTGCTAATCTCACTGACAAGAATCAGGGTAAGTTATCCTGCAGAAGCCATCTTGCTATAGGTAAATTAATTCCAGAATAAAAAT
The DNA here is from genome assembly GCA_030060385.1 of Muscicapa striata striata. Lineage (NCBI taxonomy): Eukaryota > Metazoa > Chordata > Aves > Passeriformes > Muscicapidae > Muscicapa > Muscicapa striata. The sequence continues at coordinate 857,491 of JAREIS010000097.1, read as the reverse complement.
TTCTCATTAGAAACTCAGCTCGGGTATCTCTAGGCAGGAGGTTGTATATATATGCATATATATATATGGTTATAATGCACTTGAAGTTGAAACTTGACCTGCCAACAATTACAACAGTTACAAAACAATTATATAGTCTAAACATTGATTTTGTGCTGTTATGACTGTGAAGACTGGTTAGTTGAGGTAGAGGGAAGTGGGAAACTACAGAGGATACTTATGCTTTTATAACTGCCCCAGTTTTACTTTTCTAAGCTGAAAATTACTTTTCAATTAAAATTTCTTTAGAGAATGAGAATCAATGATCATTTTATACCACTCACAAATCATATAGAAGCTGACATCTGCACAATGTCACCCTACCTTATACAACTGTAGTGTTTGAAAGTGCTGGCAGCTTTCTGGCATTCCAAGCATAGTTGAATAGCTCCTGGATAATCCTCTTCCTTAGGATAAAATACAATTGAAAGCTCATCTGAAGCAACAGTACAATACCCATTTTTGCTTGCATGCTTATGTATAAACATTAAGAATAAAATATTTTTACTCTCCTGTCTAAACAGTAAAGTTAAAGGAAAAGAGTGAGGGTCTACTGCAACACTTAATGTACAAGCAGTTTAGAATTAGCAACATCTGAAAACACTAGGCATTACAACTTGCTGTATTGTTTCCTTATCCATACATCAAAAATACATCAAAAGGTTTTTATTACAGACCAACTAATATCTTCCCAGTAAGCTATTCATGAGCATGGAAAGAGGTTCGTTCAGGCACTGGCAGGCTCTTCCCATAGCTTATAAAACATAAAAGGAGACAAGGAAGAACACTCCCAACATTATGCCCAAAAAAACACTATTTAAATTTGAGACATATTCAGCTCATTAGAAATTAACTTGAATACAATTGACTCACAGAAGGCTTCAGGCAACAAAGAACACACTATGGACACATTGTCCTAAAATATAAGAAGAATATCCAATAGGCAGACAGCTCAATCAGGAAGTATATGAGGATGTCAGGACAAAATAAAAACATACACATAAAAATGTAAAACCCAAGAATTATACCAACAAGACATGGGCATTGCCTTGGATATATCTATTATTTTTGTATTCTGTTAGACATGAGATCAGAAAGAATATTGGAGGAAGAGAAACCCTCTTTAATAGCTAAGAGCTTTTGGATTTTGTCATAATTACATCTGTTATATTACATGCTTTAGAGAGCTCAAACTCAAAGCTGTTACTGGAATTTCAGTCATTCATTAAAGAGTAAAAATGCAAGGGTAATTTATATTCAGCTGTTATCACACAGGAGTTTCTGAAATGAAATTGGTTTTAACACCAATGTTCTAATGCAGATCAAATTTAGCTAAAAAACACAAAAAAACCCAAATATATTATCCATTAGATGAAAACAGAACAGTACACTGGTGTAAAAAGACTGATGCATTTATAGCTCTTTACATCTCTCTCCACTGGAAACCTGGTACTTACTCCATTAAGTCTAACAGAGCTCAAATCAGAAAGCCTGCTTGCATAAAATATGTTACAATATATTCCAGATGAAGCTCAACCCTGTAAGCTACTGTAGCTTCATGCCAAGTCTTTTCTTAATTAGGAACCCTTTCAAAATGCTCTTCTGTGAGTGGCTACTAATAGTTTTCATGCATATTCCAACCTACTAACTTCTTGGAGTACAGAAATAAATGGGCCAGTAGATCAGGTAACTTCCTGGGAGCAGACACTGAGCACAGCTCTAAAACTGCACTCTGCCAAAAACAACAGTTCCAGCCCTTAAAAATCACTGACCAATTATAATAATCAGACATTAGGGTCTGTGTGTGAATACAACACCCACACCTCCTCAGGACAACTACTGCCAGTAGACAGTGAAGAGTTTATTTCCTGTGTAGCAAAATACAGCACAGAAATTAAAAGTTAATCATTGTACAGGGCTTACTGAGCAGAAAGCATTTATTCCATCTGAAAATGAGTGCAGTTTTGCTTATCAAAGAGTAAGAAAGTTTGCTGACAAGGTAACTTACTCAACATGGAATTAAATTCACAGAATCTTGAAAGTTAAAACTATTAAGATTCAATTTCCAAATCTAATAACTGGGGATTGTCATCATGACATTCCATCCAGTATTAGCTGTAAATATTTGGCAAACTCGCAAGTTGAAATTGCTACACTACATGTACTATAGCTGTCAATAAATCCTGAGGCTTTCTTTCATACAATTCATCACCTTAAGACAAGATCTTTTGCTCTGTGCAGCATCTACTGCATTTTTAGGCAGTTAACATAACAGCATAAAAATTTTCAGTGTCATGGCCTGCATGCTGCAATGTTTTCTACAATTTAATTAAAAAGCCAACCCAATGAATAAGGACAGAAGGATACTACTTTACAAATAAAATACTAAGCAGGGAGCTCATCAATAAATTTGTATAGCAATGTATCCATTGAAATTCTTTATCCAGGCCCAGCATATCAACGGTTAGCTAAATTTCACCTTTTTTTTTTCTTCCCAAACATCAAGCTAAAGAAAAGAGGTGTAAGTTGAGAGCAGGGATAAGTAAAGACTCCTCAATATTTTTACTGACCTAACTCAAAATTCAGTGCAGTGATATAAAGGCAGAAATTAGTTTTTGATAGAAAATACTCCCCCCAGCAGAGAAGCTATCTAAATTGATATTAAGTTTTTCTCAATTTAAAAGAAGAATAAAAATATAATTTCATGCCATGCACACACCTTGTTTGCAAGAGGAAAGGAAGGGACAAAATTAAGATGACTGACAAATGTAGACTTAGAACAGCTCCAAATTATACCAGTCTGGTAGGGACTTACCTCCAGCATCTCACTCAAACGCACATCAGTTCTTTGCTTAAAAAAAAAAAAAAAAAAAAATTCCAGTCATTACTATGCACAAATGAAGAAAAGTATTTTTCACTGAACAAAAACAACTGTACATACCAGTGTTTTTATTGTTCTCAGAGATTTTAGCAGTCCAATAAGCAACTGTCGTTTCCTCTGATTTGCAAGTAGCCCCAGACTAGTTTGTGTGAAGCCTTCCTTTGCTATATTCAGGTGTCTGCAAGGTAAAAATTAAAATAAACTTCAACAATTCTTAAAATAAAACTTCCTTCTAATAAATTCTAACAATGAATTGATCCAACAAAATAAATGCAGAAAATAAGATTTTCAGCATTTTTAGGGAAACACAGAAAATGAGATTGTACCAACAGACTACTCAGAATGTACATCCTCCCTTCTGCACTTTTCTGTGGATCAGTGGTTTATCTCCAAAGGTTTCTTTTTCAAAGAAAACTCCCAGTTGTAGAAGTGAGAGCTGCAAGAGTTTGCAACTGTTTCAGTATCTCTAACTACTACTGCTAGTACCATTCAGCACATAAACAGAAAATATCATCAGCAAGCAAACTTCCTGGGTTTACAGAATTCCTGTTAAATACTTCCCCACTTTCAATCTCTGCAGTTCCTTAAGCAAGATACCTTCTTCCATTTGTGCAAATAACCGCTGCTAACTGAAGGCCACTCTGTAATGATGTAACACGTTCCAGTTCCTACAGACAGACAACAGGTTAAACAAATACACAGGTTAAACAAATATACAAGTTAAACAAATACACAAGTTACACACAAGTGAAGACTGCTGATTGGTAGATTTCTCTTGAGATATTATAACAACTTTGTAGAGTTACTTTATATATTATTTTTCATCATTTTATATGCACTAAGCACTGCAATGTAACATTAATATAAACTGTATTTTGAAATACAATTCTCTTTTGAACATAAGATAGTTGAAATCTGTTTTCATTGCAGTGGGACCCTCTACATCTACATATTGCACATTTAGCCTAAGTATTTCTATACCATTAATGCATTACAATAGAATGATCTAAGCTTCGGGGGTGGAAGCACAGGGCTTAATTTGCATTAATATGCCAGAGAGCCACAAAACAAAAAAAAAAATTATGTTTCACACAGCATTTTCTTGTTTAGAAGCACTTGTGTTCTATCAATTTAATAGATGTCAAATCATAATGAATGTTAATTATATCCTGTTTACTTTCAGCTGAAAACTCTTCAGAAGAGGTGACCTGAATTTAGCTTGATTTTGATTTAGTGAAGTGCCTAGCATAATCTCAACTCCATGAAAAAAAAAAATGTTTTAATATAACTATTAGTATTTCTTTTGTTAGAACAGCTCTGCAGAAAAATGCATTCTTTCCTCAGGCTACAGAAAAAAAGATCATATATTTATTTATTTATTTTAAATTTTATTTTTTAATTCTGCTCATCATTTCAAAATGTATCAAGTGCTTTTCATGAGAAGAGAGATTTTCACTTTGAAAACTAATTCAATTTTAATAATATGACAAGCAAAAATGAGTTGAAAGTTCAGTTTCAGTTTTAGATCACCTCCTGGTCAGTCTCCATCTTCCACCAATACCTGCTCCTTTATGTTACCAGTGCTGCTTTTGCATAAATGACAGCCTAGTTGCTGATATGTGAAATACCTTAAGAAACAAAATTCAAGATTGCTTTCCTCAATACCTACCTCTCTCTAAAAACATACTTCGCAAATACCAGAGCAAAAAGCCATTGTTCCCTTGCTCACGAGCAAACACATACAAAAAGGAGCAACTCCACTCCAGTCTTGCCTCTTGCAGATTCTTTAAAATCTCTCCTTTGAACACAACTGGAGAGGAATGGGGAGAGAGTACAGTCTAAATATTCCCAAAGAGGGAGCCTTCTGCCCAGCATTTAGGGCTGAATACAAATTTTCTCTTCTCAAAAAGTCTCTCACCCACTGGTTGTTCCTAAAGCGTGTCCTTCTTCCAAGAAAAGAAAACTGTAAATCCTTTACATGTGTCTGTGCCATGCTCTTGTGGCCACAGGAGTGCCTGTTAGACCAGCACTTCATACTAGGCATGGGCTTCAAACCATGATACCCCTAAACTACACTCTGCACCGTGAAAAAGTCTCCAGGAGATGTGTTCAATTGCATTTTTGGTTATTGTAATGATCTGTCACTGTAGTTGAACACTGAACTGGAGCTGCCACTACAAGTTCACACAGCACAGCAGGAGGTTCATTTTATGAATCAGTGAGAAAGTCAGACCTATAATGCTCACCAGAAATCTTCTATAAGGCTACTGACAAGGCCTGTGCCCATAAGTAATACTGAAGGGTTATTGACTTAATCAGGCACAAATGCACTTTAGAAAAGTTTTTAAAAGGTTTTTACTGGCACAGCAGATTTTTAACTGTCCGTTTGGAACATCTGAAAGCACTTCTAGGTATAAAACAGGTGCACCTCACTAAGATGTCTGCAATAAGAACATTAACATTACACAGCAAAATGCAAGAACATTTGCTGCAGTTCCACCATGCAGTAAGAGGTTTTCAAAGTGAAGCTCAGAGGTTTTCAAAGGATTCAGAAAAAGCAGCACTCACTCAAAACTATCAATTTCGAACCCAGCAACAGTGAATTAATACCAGAAGATTTTTATACCATACAATTACCCTTTCTCCCCCTTCTACACTGTCATGTGAAGACTTAACCACTTATCAGCCTCCTTCTGCAATAGCTTCCCACCTCATCCCTTTAACTAAAACTGAAACAACTTCACTGTCACAGCCTTTTTCTTCCACCTGCTATTGCAGGAGATGATGCAAACAAGGGTCACTTCTCCCCACTCCATTGTTCTTTAAACTGCAGCACTCCTTTCACCAAGCAACAATGCCAGAACACAGATGGCAACTTCACTAACGCTGGATGCACTGGCCATAAGAACAATCAAACAGGGACATTGTGGCCTCTGGACAAGAGGAAAATAATAGCAGCTCCATGACATCTACCATAGGTTAATAGTCAGGAAGCCATCATTGTTCTTCCACACTCTCTCCAGCTTCTTGCCCAAACTAAGAATTGCCTTAATCACCAGTATAACAATGGTGATGTAAGGCGCTGTACACAAACAGAAGTATTCAACATAGGATCATTCTCAGACTAACTTAATAACAATCACCATTTTCACTTTGCAGAATTTTTGGACAATATTCCCAGGCACATGGCGTGACTGTGGGGACAGCTCTGTGCAGGGACAAGAGCTGGACTTGATGATCCTGGTGGGTCCTTTCCAACACAACATATTTTGTGACTGTGATTTTCACAACTGTCTGATCAGTGGCAGTTAAGTGATCTTAAGAAAGATCACTACTGCTTTGTCCAATGGAATAAGATGTGACACCACTCCTTAACAGGGGCACTAAAGCAGCTCCTGTTCCAAGTCCATTACAGGTATTAAAGCCTGTGAATTGATGAATTCTGAATTCTTCAGAAAGCCTTGTGAAATGACCGTATGCCAAAACCTTTATCGTCTTAAGGACTTTCAACTCAATACACCATTGGTTTTCACTATAGAGACAGAGCATTAGCATACAAAAATAGCTGGTTCCAACCAGGCACCAGCACTCCTACTACAAATTACTATAATGACACAACTGCAGCATTTTAACAGCACAAAATTGAGCAGTTTATTCCTGAAAATTAAGTGTTAGTTGTCTTACCTCAACATATGCAGGCTGTTTTTCAAGGATTAAATCTGCAACTTTCTTAGATACCTTAAAAAGAAGAACACTCCATGTGATATACAGCAATCTCAATTAAGTAGGCCATGCCTATACTAAAGTTCTACAAGTTTGTGATTCTTTACCATTAAGTTCTGCATTTTTCAAATTTATTAATAAATACTCTGTGGATGATACAAAACTCCCAGGAAAATATCCCTGGGAAGTTCTCTCCTGAGAAACAAAGAAAAATTCCTCTCACATGAGACAATTTCTGCCTGAAAACTTCTTATCACTTTAGAGTTTTATTGGTGTTTAAGTTAGCGCAGTGATTGGTTTCTTTTTAGAGTGTTAAGTGAAATATAATTGGATATTGAGTTTAACTAGTGTTTTAATTGGTTCTTTTCTGAATCCCTCTGAAATCTATAAATACTTCTGTCCTACCTGTATCTAATGGACTTGTAGACTGAAATCCCTTCGGAGAATAAACTGTCTCTAGAATAATTCAGCTACAGGTCTCAGTCTTTGTTCCTCGCTGGCAGGTAGCCAAAGGGCTACCTGAACCCCCCTTAGCTATCTGGGTTCTCGTAGCACCTTGGGGGCTAGCTTAACCCTGTCCCCCCAACGCTACAATACTCCACAACAACATATTAAAAAAATTGTAAAAATTATGATCAGCTTTCCTCAGAACCAAGACAAGAGAAACGTTCACAATCTTATCTAGTGATTAGTGGGCATTTTTAGACTACTTACTTAACTCTCTGCTTGTTAAGAAACATGCTAGAAAATCAAATAGAAATAATTTGGGACATTACAAGTGTTTACATTTTGCTCATGCCATTGCTAGAGTACAAATTTAAGTCAACCATATAGCACGGTGTGCTGGCTTGGGCTGGAGTATTCAATTTTATTCAAAGAACCTGGTATGGGGCTGTTTTAGACTTGGGCTGAAACCAGTTTTGGTAACACAGAGGTGTTTCAGTTGAGCAGTACCTGCAGAGAATCAAGGCCTTTTTTACTCCTTGAACCACCTCACCAGCAAGTGGGCAGGGGGTGCACAAACCTTTGAGAGGGTACATAGCTGAGACACTTGATCCCAACTGACCCATAGGATATCCTAAACACATGGTGTCATGATCAGCATATACAGCTGTGGGAAAAAGGAAGGGAAGGATGCTAAGAGTGATAATGTTTGTCTTCACAAATAACTGCTACACATGATAGAGCCCTGCTCTCCTGGAGAAGGCTGAACAGCTGCCTGCCCATGAAAAGCCGTTAATTAATTCCTTGTTTTGCTTCAATTGCTTTCGCTTTACCTATTTTTTAGCTATTTCTTCTGCAATATCTACCATCCTCTCAACCCATGAGCTTTTTCACTTTTACTCCTCACATTCTCCCCCCTACCCCTCTGGTGGAGAAGTGTCTGAGAGGCTGCATGACACTTGATTGCCATCTAGAGTTAAACCACAATACATTTAACACAAGGAGACCTCTGAGACTGATACTGCATTAAATTAAAACCATATCACAATGAATATGTACCCTCTACAGATTATATCCTTTCTTTAGAACACAAATATGTTTATTTTAAAATTTTCTTCACTGCTCTGAGTATAATTCCTAAGTAGAATGCTCCTGAGAGCTGCTGCCTGTATTGAATTTAAAAACTGGGCATTGATACCTTAATCAATCTCTTGTTCACAAACACAGAAGCTTAAAAAGAAATCCAACAGTAATAGTCTTATAAATGCCAGCTTGAGAAAAGAGTATTGTTTTTCATCAGGGACTAAAAATATTTAAGAAATGGTTTCAAACATGACAAAGAAATTACTGGTATTGCTCTATATTCTTTTGGGGGAACAATACTCCCAGAAATGGAAATAAAATACAACTGGCTATGACAACCAGCCCACAATGCACTATTGGCAAAGACAAACCAAGAGGATTTTGTAAACTTGACTGCCTAGGCAAACATAGCACTAAGCTGAGCTCTTCAAATAGCATTCCTGTAACAAACTTATACTGGCTCCACCAGCTCAATTCCCATCCTCTGGAACAGCACTTGCACATAAATGGTGTTTGAAGTATTCCAATGCCATCAGGGGCAATGTGGACAAGGGGCATATACCTAGCTATGCTTTCCTCCTTCCATATCACAAGCAGGCCAGAACCACAAAGCAATTTTAAAATTTTTCAGTTGTTCTTAACCTTTTAGCTGTTTTATAACTTATAAAGCTTTCCTCTGCAGGACAGCAAAAGAACAACTCCAGAGGGAGGTGGGGTCAGGACAGCACATTATCAAGCCAAATGCTACACAAGTCTACATGACCCTGGGGCTCTTAAGAAATTTTCTTCACTCTGCAGTCTATGCACTGTGAAATTTTCACCTTTTTTCAACATATTCTTCATTCTAGTCCTGTACCTGGAAAAAACTTTAGGACATGGATATACCTGCTAGTTATTCAATGCTCTAGTACAAACCTAACAGTTTTATTCTTCACTGTTAAGCAATGTTCAAGCAGCACACATGAATAAAAGATACATTTCTGGTTTTACACTCTTTTTGTTTTGCAAGTCCTCAGTTATTCTTGACTAATAACGACCTCAACATTGACAAGCACCTGCCACAGGCACTTTTTTTTCTTTTGCCAGAAATCCCTCAAAGAGGTACTACACCACTATTTAGCACTACGTTGAACTTAAGAGATAAATATTCAAAAAGTCAAATTTCTAAAAAAATAGTTAGTACATTTGCTTTTTGTTACAATACTTAACACTAAGATTTACTTCCATGGGTTCATATGATCATGATTTAGCAATGATTTTCAACTATTAAGGTACACAACATGATATTAAGAAAAAAATACTTAGTATCTAATGTGTTAAGAAATTAAATCTTTTGCAGTTACACTTCTTGCTAGACTTATAGACAGGACAACAAATTGTGTAAGGGTACAGAAGAAAAAACTTTACTTACAGCTGCTTGCTGTTGCTTTAGTTTGTCTCTGTACTCTTCCAGTTCTTGAAGACTAAGTACTGGAGGAAGCCTCTGCATTTAAATAATAAATTGAAATCAGTGAAAATTTAAGATTGTTAACTCATACATAGTATCAGCTAGGCAATCAGTTTCATAAAATGAACATTCTTATGGCTTCTGTAATCTAATCTGCAGAATTAATCAATTTTTTTCAAACGACGGATATTGAAATCAATTAGTGTTGATATACTACATATGATCATAATTGCCTCATATAATATTATAATTACCTCAAAGTTACCTTATTTTACAGCATATATGTATACACACAACCACCCAAGCACAGAAATTACTGTATCAGTCAGTTTGCTAAAAAAACCCACAAAATATAGAACAGATTTGTTTCCTCAGCTACCTTGACATTTTCACTACAGTTTAAATTATGAAATGCCTTTAGCAGATTCCACCACATTAAAAAAAAGAGACAATATACTACATATATGCACCAATACTCTATGCTAGAAGCTCCACTCAACTGCAAGACGTAGGGGAATACAATATTGTATAATGAAAGAACCAAGAAACAAAAACAGCTCATTGAAACAAGCATACTTTTGGTCTTAATTTTTTGTTATGTTACCATTTTTTCTTTTGACAGCTTACCTCTAACTCATACTTCACAATATCAAAGGAGTCATTGGAAAAATAAACTTCTTCAATGCTGTTAATTATTTCCTGTTGTGCCTGAGGATCAGTTGGTTCTTCATGTAGTTCTCTGAGCTCCTCCTGCACAAAACAAAAAAGAATTTCCATAATCTAATAACACATCCTAGGAAAAGCAACATTTTAACAAAACAAACATCTTTCAAAAGCCACTTCCAACATTAGCACAAGAAGCAACAGCAAAATACAGAAAGATAAGTACACTGTGACTTGTACTTCCTATTAGGGACAGCAACACATTTAAAACATTTCAAAAAACAAGGTGTAGACTTCAGTGTTGCAGCCAACTTAAAGACCTCTTCATTGATACACTTATGGCACCAAGTGCATGTTGAGTCTTGTTTTTTTCTACTTAACTTTAGAAATTCTCATAATAAACTAAAAATAAACTGGCAGACTATTTCTCCAGAAGGAGGAAAAACAAACTGCATAGAACAAAACAAATAAAACCTGAATTTTTTAAAACAGAAAATGGCAGGCACACAGTGTCACTACAAATGTATAACTTTTCAGCTCACATATTCACTGAAATAAAAGTCATGCCATTAAATATTTGATTTCTAGAGGTAAAACCAGAACATATCTGCCTTCTTTGCACAAGATTAACAGCTCTCAGATTTTAGCACAGTGGTTTAAGTAGAGATGTGCTGTCAGCTCTCTGGAAGCTAATATTCTGGAGATAAGCAGCCCCCTCCTTGCTGTCACGATCTCCTCTGGAAGGGCTCCCCAACAACCCAGATGTTTCCAGTGGTTAAAGCAAACCAAGGACTCAGCCTGAACTTCCTCTTCCTCTTCTGCGCTGGACGCTGCAACTAATACTGGCCCTCTCCTGGATGTTGTTCTCTCAAAATGAAGGAAAAATCCTTTATCAGAGACTAGCTTCAACAGAAACACATCTGTCACTCCAGGAGGACTGCAGCCACCATTTAAACGGACTGCTACCAACAACCTGTCAGGTTGTATTCTGACTCTGTCAGTGTTTTGTTGTTTTTTTGTTACTGTATTTTTATTTTAATTTTCCTAGCAAAGAACTGTGTTGGATCCCAGAAACATGGGGGTTTTGAGCTTTCTGTGCTTTCTGCCACAGACTCCCTGGAGAACACTGCTTTTGACCTGAGGCCTGGGAGGTGACTTCTAAATATGAGTGATGAAGTGAAAATCGGGAGTGTGTAGTGAATCAGAATTGTATGCTTTTATATGGTGATGGATTTTAAATTTGAGGTTTTTATATAGCATAGCATTTTATTTAGTACAGCAATAGGTAAGGGACAAGATGGAGGATTTTGGGTGGTGTCTCTTTCTTTGTTCATCTTTCTTCCTCTTCCTTCTTCTTCATGGATTTCAGGTAGTAGTTTCTGGCTGGTCAGTCAGTGTCACTCTAAGGGTCATGGGAATCTAGTTTTTGGGTCAAAAGTATAAATAATATAGGTTAATTCTCTATTGGACTATTTGGCTTTAAAAGACCTTGTAGCAACTGCATCTCAAGCCATTTTTCCTCACTTCTAGCAGGCAGCTGGAAGTGCTGTCCTACGCTCGATACTTTCTGATAAGACATTATAAACATCCAAGCCCGAACACAAGAAAAACTGTTTCAATAATGTTTTTGTTAATCCTGGATCTGAGGGAAAACAGATGAGACTGAGACAAACCACCAATTAGGTGGTGCAAAGCCCTCCACCACTGCTACATAATCGTTATTCCTATTCCCATATCTTTGCCTGAGACCCCCTTATTTCAAAATTATAATAATTCAGAAGGGAGGGGGTTTACATCTGCCATTTGAAAGGAGGCTCCTCCCCTCCTTAGCAGACATCTATCTTTCAAACCAAGACAGTGAGTAAAACCATCAAGCAGGCAGCAGGAAACCAGGGAAAGCCCTTGAGCAGCCACCTTTTCCCACCCCATGAGGCCCCAGGAGCCTCCAATCTCCATGTGAAACACATGATGCAGTCACTGCCACCAGCACAGGGTGAACGTACCAACCCATGCTTGACCAGAGAAAGGACGTGGACTGCACCAACAAGCCAAGAGAAATGAGGAAATGATACAGTTACATCATTATATATCTGTAATGGTAGCTTTATAATGTACACCCCACAGTAAATCAGTTTCACATCTTACAGTACATTGAGTTTTACCTATATGAAACTAAAATTAAAAATTATCCAAGACAGGCAAAAGGGTTTACTGAACTATTGCAAATGGCATAACTGAATTTATCATCCGATAGTTGCCTACAAGTTCCTGCATGGCTGTTTCCTAAAAGAAAAAAAGATGAAAAACTAACCAAAGAAGAAATGCTTAGGATCACTTGAAATTCTGGACTACTGATATCTTGTCATGTTAGTTAAAAAATATCTCAATGCCATAGGTCAGTGGTGATTTACATCTGCTAAAGATGCATTAAGAAAGCCATTATGGACACAGATTCTGGATTTAATGTTGGAGTGCCTAGGAAAATTGCTAAGAAACCATTTTATCCTGTCTCAGAAATATCACTCATCTGACTGTTGCTTGCCAAAATACTACCCAAGAAAATATTTATTAAATGACAAGCTTTTTTCTTTACCTTGTTCATTTTTTCTAGAAAAGCAGTCTCGTTAGAACAACTCTCTGGGATAAACTTTAGCTCCCGCATAAATTACATTATCTGACACCAGACTTTCTGCCATGATAACGCACAGCTTTCAGCACATCACGCTCCAGTAGTTTGAAGAAACCAACATAGTGAAGGCCAATTTATTCACTCACCACTAAAGGAGGCAACCATCCCCAGCTAAAGTTTATTTGCTGGTATTCCATTTTCCTTATCCTTTCAATGAGATATAAAAAAACAATTTCACTATATAGAAATAAGCCAATAGTTTCAGGGGTCTTGGCAAAAGGCTGGTTTAGCTCCATGGGCTTGGTACTCACACACTTAGTAGAAGGAAAGAGAGAAGCTCTATTAAATCCCTCAAGGTATTTTTCCACCTCAAAACCTGCCTAGCTATTGCCACATAATTATCTACCTTAAAAAGAAAAGAAAAGTCAGCATTAAAACACATTTAACATTTTGCATTTTACGTAATTCAGCAATTCCAACTGCTATTCTGAACAGAAAAACCTGTCAAAAATTGTGACAGCAGGAATCTCATGGTGATACTCTTGCAGAGAACTTTGCCACTGCTAAACTGAGTCAATTAGACACATAGGAGGTCAGGAAGAGCAGCATATTGGCAAGGTGGACTCCCACAATATTCACTTCAATCCACCTGTCCAGGTTAACACACACGTTCAGCAGTAGGAACTCTCCAATCAATAATGGGCCAACACAGCCTGCCAAGATACTTTTTCACAGGCTACTCATTTTTTCCAAAGTTTTATTCAGCAAGAGGCTTCATCTACCTAAAACTTGTGTCACTTGTGGTGCAAATTGCACAATTTTTTTTTCTCTCAGTACTTTGGGATCATATTTTCATGGAAAACCAACTTATCCTGTCAGGTTACCATTCGTGCAACCTTCAGCAGCAGGCCTCTCTCATTATGCCACCTAAATAGATCAGTGAAAGACAGCATTTGGGAAGGAAAAGAAAGAAGGAAAAAGGAGTCCGACAGCTTTGCGTATTCAAAGAAGCCATTGCTAAATAAAACACAGTGCTTGCATCCACACACATCTCTCATCATTTTGTATTTCTGTTCTATGGAAATAGGAGTTTACAGTCGAGAAGCCTGTGGCAATTCCTTGATACGTATTTCAGAAGAGTCATCCCATTGCAGACTCATCTGAAATGCAGTTCAGCAAGTTTTAGATGCCTACCCAGCTATTCCCCAGTGCATCACACTCCCACTCCTTGTATACTATGTTGCCCATAGCAAGAAAACCAATATATTGCTCTGTTGAATGAAGCACTACTGGCAAGGAGTAGAAACAAACACCTGCATTCCAGTCACTATGATCTAAAAGACTGGGAAATGAAGACCTTGAAAAGAGTTAACTGATATTACTCAGAGAAAAAAATAATTCTGAACAGTTTCTAATCTAGTTAAAAACTGAAGTTCAGCAACAGCCTATGCACTTCTATCCAGAGATTACCAGGGGGCCAAGTCTGTGCTATACTCATTTGGACACAGCCTCCCTTTCTGTCATGAGCCAAAAATATACCAGTGAATATGCTGCTGATTTATATCCCTCCATTCAGAACACGGATAACACCTGTGCTAAAAGCTAATCCTAAATACCAGGATGGGGGCCGTGCTCAACAGATTTAATTAACACGTATACCACAGCACTGCAGCACTGTGAAGTAAAAGAAGTATTAAAGCATTTGTACATGTATCTGTATACACACATGAAAACGCAATCTATAAACAAAGATATATTTAGAGATTATATTTGTCTTATCATCACAGAATCACAGAATACAGAGTTTGAAGGGACCCACAAGGATTGAAGTCCAACTCCTGGCCCTGCACAGGACCATCCCCAAAAGTGCCACCAAATGCCTGAGAGCACTGTCCAAATGCTTCTTGAACTCTGACAGGCTGCTGCTGTGATCACTTCTCTGGAGAGCTGTACCAGTGCTCAACCACCTTTGGGTGAAGAACCTTTATCTAGTATCTAATCTAATGTATGTATTAGAATATATTATACTGTATTATACTCTAATGTAACAGTATATATTTCATACAACAACATACATACATTATGTAACTATACATATTTTTATAAAACAATCTAATATATCTTTATGTATTTTATATAACAATTAATGTCTATAATATCATAAAATACAATGTATAACTATATCTATTATAAACTTACTTTGCTTTTCCTCCCTGCTCCCCCTTCCCCAGCTAAGTAAGGTAGTACCACAGAGAAGTTTGTGGTATTTCGTGTCTTTCAGACAAAATGCCCAGAACCTCCTTTTGATCTTTCCTTGTTCAATTTGTACAGACAATACTTATTAAAAAGCTCTCACTCTACCAAAACAAACATTATACTTTGAAAACAAGTCTCCTGATGGAGAGAACAACAAAGCTTATCCATAGAACACATCTTAGCCACACCACTACTTAATGCACTACTGAAAAGCACTCAGCTAGAGCTGGGGAAATAGAGATCCACATTCCTGTATCTATAGGAAAAATATTTTAAAAAACCTCAGTTCTTCTTACCATGATAAGCTGAAAAGTAAAATAATATTCATATATTGCATATGAGCTGATTATCATCAAAATAAATATAACCTAATTCAAAGTTAACTCACCCTTAATGCAACACACTTGAATTCAAGCATGCAAAACACCTACCTCAGCCTTTTGTGACAGAATCTGCTAAACAAAACTGTTATCAGCTTGGGAAACAATAACAGAATGGTTAAAAAATAATTAATTTCCCTGGGTAATCAGGGTATCCTAATGAAGTAGGTATCTCAGTCAAAACTGACATGTCCTTCCACAGACAACTTTCTCTTCTAGATATCAGAGAATCATCAAACAATCATCAGAGAATGATGGAAAGAATCTTGAAGATCATCTAGTTCCAGCTCTCCTGTCATGGACACCTTTCACTAGACCAGGTTGTTCAGAGCTCCATCCAAGCTGGCCTTGAACACTGCCAGGGATGGGGCATCCACAACTTCTCTGGGCAACCTGTTATATCCAGCCTTGCAGTTCAGATTTGACTTCCCTACAGACTTTATCACAGACTCAAATTATTATGCACTTATTTCCTACTGAGATACTTCCCTATGTGAGTTGGCTGCATGAGTCTGTATTAACAACAAGTAAGGCAAGTTTGCTGGTGATTTGCCTTCATATAGTAAAAAATTGAAATTTTTCAAAATAGTTGCAGAACTTATTGGAGTACTGCTTAACATGAGTGATACACCGACAATTTCATTGCCTAAAAATATAAAATTGAGGAGTACAGTCATCACTTCATCATGCTGGCCAGTCAGCAAACAGTCAGCAGATACCAAGACCCAAAAGAATTTTGCTGGTTTTGCCCTCAGGGGATGGAATGTCAGCATATTCTTCTTCCTGACCTCCGTATTTCTGATTTGACCTCCAAACTAATGTGATAGTCCCTCACCTCAAAAAACATGGGTTTGTACCTAGGGTTGGCTAAACAATGGCATGTGCTTTTACCAGTAATTTATACTGGCCCTAATTAATAGTGACCCTACAAACTTTCATTCTGTATGCTTCTGTATAGCTTTAATGCAGCTTTTGAAGCTTTCAATAATATTTGTCCTAAATCAGTCTGGAGATACCAATTTGAACGTGGAAGTGTGACAATGAAAGCACAGCATCATAACCATTCTGTCATCAAAACAGCTTGAGACTTCCATGATTCAAGAGATAAATAAAAACAGTTACTGCTACACAGTTTAGACTTATCAGATGTATAAACATCAAACCATTACAGAATGGAAATCCAGCCAAGATACCCTACATCTACTTTTAGCTGGAGAGCCAACTTGGCAAAAAGACAGTTTGAAACTGGTTGCTCAGAGAATGGCAGGAATCTGCAATTGTGAAATCTAAGCCATGGAGATGTGACAGTTCTTCAACATTGCTGCAACTGATTGCTTCTGCTCTTTGATATCAATATATTGGCCACTGTTTATCAAAGTATAATGTACCAATTCAGAGACTCTTACTCGATTTTTTAAATACACAGTAATGCTAATTTTCTGACGTATCTCAAGCACAAGCAACATATTACACAATGCTTCTACAGAGACAAAGAAGAGACAAAAGTGGTCTTTTGGTTTGATTTTTTAACTATTGTAAAATAGGTCATCTAAATTCAAGTCAGTAATTTAAGCATCTTATTGGTTAAAGGCAAAGACCAAATTCATAGAAAATAATAGACAACAATAGAAAAGTCTTGTGAATCCTTCCCTCAGATAAACAGGGTATAGGGAACAGTCAATTATTGTGACAATTGTTCCCTCACACACAGATTACTCAGCATGACTTGTGAGATGACAGTGAGCTGGCTTCATTTAAATAGTGAGACCCAAAAAATACCAAAAATTATTGCTATTATAAAGATATAACTTTTAAAGTAGAACATGAAGTTAATTATATATGCTGAAGATTAAAACTATGAAAGTACAAAATATACTTACAGCACCAAAACCATGAAGAAACTAAATGTTAAGACTAGAACTATACAGGCCATCCACACAGCATCTACTTTCCAAAGTAAAACTAAAACAGGCATTTTTCTTTTTCCTTCTTCTTTTTTTTAATTCACGCCAGCAAAAAGCCTTAATAATATTAAGATCATCATCCAGTGACAACAGAAAAGTTTTAAGAAAAAAATTTTCATGCAAATTCATTTGGAGTCAGTGAATTGATTTGTCTCACATCTCTTAACAATTTCATTAAAATACTCTAAAAGATTTTCAGCAAAAATAAAACTGAAAAAAGAACAACAGCAAACCTGCTGTTAAGGAAAAAAGGACACAACTGAGTGTCAATTAACTATAAAATTAAAAACTAAAAACAAAGGGAATGGGAGGAAAGGGATGTTGCATCATACCTTTGTAGGAATCCGAAAGCTTTCAATAGGACTGAGGTCATTAACACTCTCCTGAGGACTTCTTAGACCCTTTAAAACAATTTTAATAATCCATTAAGTTTGATTCCTTTATGTATCTTGCAATCAAGTTTTACCTGATGTTGAATAGATATCTACAGGTCCCTCAATAAATATTCTGACATGTAGCTGGAAGGCTAAGACCTCATTCTAGAAACAGTTAAGCAAGACCATTGGTATAGAAATTATGCTCCTCAAACATCTAAGCATTTCCAGTTTTATTTATACTGAAAATGTACTTTTTCAGTACAGTTCACTAACATTTTCTTTATAAGACTCACTCACATCCTCCTGTCAATGTCCAGATGTCCTCTTACATTTTAAAATGAGCATGTGTCCAAAAAATATAGCATATTTTGTTCCACTAACTTAATGATTTAATGGAATCAAACACCTGAATTCAAGTTAAGTGCCACCTACTTTATAGCAAGATTATTTCTGCTTGATGGCATATTTTTCTACTTACCATATTCCACTTCTAGGACTGGCTTTCCCTATGTGTGACTGAACTGAAAAGGTTGCATAATCCACATTAGCTGCTTTATGTAATTATTACTCCTTAAAACACACATCACCACATAAAGAACTTGTATGTTTGTTGAATATCAAACACATTCACAATTTTCATAGAAAGGTTTAGGTCAGAAGGAATCTAAGGATCACGTAGCTCCAAGCCCTGCCATGGGCAGGGACACCTTCCATTAGATCAGGTTACTCAGGGCCCCATCCAACCTGGCCTTGAACATTTCCAGGGAGGAGCATCCATAACTTCCCATGACAACCTGAAACTGCATCTCACCATTCCATGCAGTAATATCACACAACAGGCTGCTTAGCATGTTTTCTGCCAGCTCCCTAGGCAGAAATGAATCTACACATTCAAATTGCAGATATGGTTCTGACTCCAGTTTCCCTTGAGACTTCAGGTATCAGGCAGGCCTCCTTCCTGCTCTTGTGATTGATGTTAACAGTATTTTTTCCAAGCCCCTTTCTGTCCCTGGGTACCTATATTTCTAAAAGGACTCATGCAAGTACTATGTTAGGTTATGGTAATAGAGTCTCTATTTATTCTTTGAAACTGATTAAGTATTGTAAATCTCTTCAGTGGTAACTACTACATTTTACAACTGTTTCATCTTTCCCAGATGCAAAACTTCTCCATTTTGGTTTTGATTCTCAGATTTGCTGCACATCACTTCAAAACATCCTCCCTCTGCAGTTGCTACCATCAAAGGTGACTCACCTCTACGCATCAGAAATTCAAAGTAAGCAAAGCAACTGCTGCAGTTTCTCATACTTCACACAAAATCTTCCCCAAGTCCTCTCAAAAATATGCAGTTCTAGCTAGTGACTTATCTCCAGAAGAAATAAAAGGTTTCACTTATCAAATGGTAAATGGAACCTAATCTTCCGAATGAGTGAAAATTGCCTAAGTTGTATCATTTGCAGAAAACATCATCTCCACACTGGGCAGGCTTCCCAGCACTCCTCCTAGTCAAGCTGAAAATTAACCATGTACCCCTCTACTGAAGCAGAACAGAACATTATTTTGGCAATTCCACTTTTGTGTAAGCGTTCATTTTTAAGCCTTGCCTCCTGCATAAGGATCACAACCCTGAGAGTGTAGTTTTAGGAATTCTGACTTCCCCATGATTTTCAATAACTATCTAGAATATCTGATGTAGGTGACACAAGTGATTTTTTAAAGTTCTCCAATAAACAAGCTTCTTTTCAGGGGTATCTTATATATGTGAGTAACTGGAATGTTCTGCTGATACATTCCTTAAAAGGACTCTCAACCTTAGGAATATTGGTCTAAACGTAGCCTTAGATCTCCATGATCCTGGAGACAACCGGTCCGGGTGGCACACAGCAGGGAGCTGACAGACGCACACTCACTATGCGCCCACTCAGGTATGTCCCTGGCACCTCCTCAGCCTCGCCTCCCTTTGGACCAAAAGCATTTGCTGCCAAACAAAGCCACGTTACAGAACCACAGCCCAGCGCTCAAAATTTTGTGTCAAAAAAGCGAACTGTCACAGGCCCGTCCTGTCATCTTCAACAGCGATTTCTCTGCTGTGACAGGAGCTACGCGCTGGCACCTGCGCACGCTGCCATTTCTCGCGGTAAGGAGGAAAACAAGGTGGATGCGTGTGCAGCGAGAGCTCACACGCCCCAGGCTTCCCTCCCCGGGCAGGGCAGAGGGCGATGTCCGCGCACCGGCGGCTCTCCGGAGTGCCGGGCACGGCGGCCGCGAGCAGAGCCCGGCCGGCCGCGGCTGTACCGCGCCGCCCCCCCAAGAAGAGCCGCTCACCTGGCGGGTCATCAGCGACTTGATCTTCTGCATGATGGCCCCGCCGCCGCCCCGAGTGCGCTCAGCGGCCGCGCAGAGCGCCGGGGCACGGCGCAGCCATGTTGGGCGCCACCTGACCGCGCCCGCGCGCGGCTCCCTGGGAGCGGTAGTTCCGGGCCGGCCCGCCGCACTACAACTCCCGGCAGCGCGGCGGGCGGGGCGGGCTCTGAGCGGTGCGGTTCGCCTGTGTGGAGCTGGGAGCGGCTCGCTCAGGAGACAAAAGGAGGTTCTGTTTGTGGAGACAAGCTAGAGCGTACACGTAGATGAGGAGAATTTCCCTGTTGTCTCGGGTTATTTCAGACGCACAGGGCACGTCTGGCCTGTTCACGGGTGATGGGTGTAGTTTTGCGTCGCCCAAACAGGCTTGTGTCTTTCTATTTAGTTGTATTGATAGCAACTTTAAAAAAAAAAAAAAACACACACACCAAAGCCCACCATATGGCTTTTTAAATCTGTTTTATATCAGCACAAGAATATAAAGAGTTTATCCTTCAGTCTTTGCTTAAGCACGGACAGCATTCCGGTGAGAGTAGCGGCACATCCATCGCCTGTGTATGGCTGTACCTGTATAAAAAGGGGATTTTCCTCTCGCGTGCCCGCAGGTGAGCTGGGCTGTTTCCCGATGCCGCCGTCCCTCAGGCCCAGCTGCCGCAGTGTTGTTCAGGGCAGGGCAGGTACGAGCAGGTGTTTGTGAACGACACCCGGACAAAGGGAGGGTCAGCGCCCGCGGCCCCTCCCGTTCTGTACGGGAGCCCATCGCTTCTGGCTACCGCTGCGAATATCGTGTCACTGTTTTGTGGAAAACCTCTCACAGGTTTACCACGTGACAAAGTTTCTTCTCATTAATAAAATAACTGCAATTTACAGAATGTTGGCGCTGCAAATAGCATTTCTTTAATGTAGTTGATTCCCTTCAAAAGGAGGGAGGTTTGATTTGTATTAAATCTAAATGCCATTTAACAACTAGTGCAAGCTACAATTCCACAGAAAAAAAATTCATTTTTCACATGCACGACATTTGTGTGAGTAAGAGTATATTCAAATCCTGGAAATGACAGGACACAATTGAAAAACATAACTGTGCTAATCTGTTCCCTTTTTTATTATTATTTTCTTTGCCTATATGGGGCATTTAAAGTGCCAACATGGCTTTTATTCCAATGCTAAAGGTCCCATCATTTTAGTCAGAACTTAGAAACCTATGACCAATATTTTATTACATGGTAAAATCAAGTAACTTATAATTTCTAACTTAGATTTTATGAAAGGTTGGAATTTGATATATCAAACCTACATTTAGGTGGATTAAGCAGGTTATAAACAACAACATTCAGGAGGGCAGAACAATGGAGCCATAAAGCCTTTGGGAATATGTGAAATACCCTCTTAATCTCCTGACATATGTTGGGTGGTGATATTATGTCTGGTGAGACCACTGTACTTCTGCTTTATTAACCCTTCTGCTGGAATAACCTTTGTGTTTCTTATATTGGACCTGGACGCATCTGGGTGTTTTCACCTCTCTTTAACTAAGGTAATGGGGGCTGAGCACCTTGCTGGACCCTGCTCCTAGCACACAATCAAGAGGGAGGCAATTCCTTCCTGCCAGTTGCTCCTGCACAAAGCCAGATACAGTCTAGCCTAATATTTGTAAATCCATAATAGTCTGCCTAAGTGCTGTTTAGTGAAAAATATTGTATGGTTTTGTATGGACAAACCATCTCTGTCACTGCTAATATTTGCTGTTGCAAACTGTTACTGCACAGCTCTGGGAGGGCTTGTCCGGTTTGCTGCTGATATGTGTGCTGAGTGACAGCTTTGGACAAAATGCAAACCCTACATTAATATTAATTTAAACTGATGTAAGTTAATGGACAAGAAGCAATAATCAGCAGTTAACAGCTGTAGTAAGCTGTCCACTCTAGCCATAGGATTTTCATTTCAAAGATGTCTCAGAGGCACTTGACCTCACATGTTGTTTAGAGAAAGGGAATTAATTCTTTGCTGAGTTATACTTATGTTTAGGAAAAAAATACAGAAAACTTACAGGCTTGAAAGTGCTAAGAAAAAAAAATTAGTAAGGCTCTTTCACGACTATTTAATTTTTTGCAACAGAAAATGAGAGGCTGTCATTAGAAAAGTTCTGAAAAGATATTCTGAATAGTAATTTTAGTTTGAAAGAAGCATGTAGCATCACAGTATTTTTTATGAAACTGTAACTAAAGTAAGTTAATAACTGTATAACCTGTTCACATGGTGCGTTTACTTACTTCTATTAATTAAATGTACTTTGTATTGTGTGCCCCATTTATTACATTCTGTGTCATATTTGCTGTGACTGCCGGGGAAGGGTTATGATAAAGTCAGAGGCAATGAAGATGGGTCCTCATCTAACAGGTGCTCCACTCCCTTTGTTCTTTGTATACACATATTCAAATCACCTAAGGCAGGGGACAGGATAGGGCCTGTTAACTCATTACTGATTTCCCTAGCAAATAAACCAGCAGCTGCAGGTCCAAGCCCTGGCTTAGTGCTGAGAAGGTGGCATTTGTGTGGGACAGGATGCTTTCATGGAGCCCTTTAGCCAACTTCTTTTGGGACTTACAGTGCAAACTATATTTTCTGCTTGTAGGTAAGATACAGTAGGAATTATATTTGATTTGTGGAAATGTTAATTGATTCTGTAAGATATATCTTTATATATTTAAAGATAGTTCTGTTGTATTGTCAGGTGTTTGATTTCAGGAAGGTAGCCTAAAAGTTTTCATCAGATAGTGGCACCTTGTTTTATGAGTGGAGCTGAAGGTTTAGCAGAACTGAACAAAAATGAATGCTATGCATTATCTCTATGTAAAACTTGGCATTGATTAAATATACATAATATACATGTAAAACATGGGTATTGATTAAATATGTATTATTACATTTTATTGAGTAACATACACATTGTGCCTTCTTTTTAACAAGTAAGGCTGGACAGGTTCTGCACCAAAGATTATCAGAGGGTGTTACACACTTCTTTAAAAATTTATTGAGGCTACACTGGTACATTATTTTTCACTTCTTTATGATTAATTAATTTATATTAAGGTCTAAATGTAATTGGTATTGAAATTAAATTAACCTTTTAGTCAGCTGAATAATATCTCCTCATTAATAGTGCATTTGTTTGGTGTCTGGGTGCAGTTTTTGTAAGTGCATTTTTTATCCATGCAATGGATAAAAAAATAGATGTTCTATATACTTTGACAGAAATATCCTGTGAGCAAATGTTAGATAAGCTTATTTCTACAAACTGCTGTAATTACCTTTTTCTATATTTAATTGTTTTTGTAAATGTCAACAGAGGAAATATATAATATTACAAATGTAGTGCATCCTCTAATCATTCACATATAGGAACAACTTTACTTTTATCTTCTTTGTGAACCTCACATTTCTAGCTTATTATAGAGTCACTTAGTTTCCTAGATTTTGAGCTCAATACTTTTTCAATACTTTTGGCTTTGTAAGGATTGATGTTTTATATGACAATTATTGGATCTTTTTTTTTAAAAGGAAAAATATTTGGTTAATAAAAAACTCTAACTTTGTGCTTTATCTACTTTATTGGATATTTTTTGTTAAAATCCTACAAGAGTTTTTGTCATGCAAGTAGAGTGCATTAGAGTACAGGCTTATTCACCAGGAAGCCTTACATCCTTACCCAGATATACACATTTTCTCGTCAGGGAAATGTGCTGCCCATACTTCATATCATGATGGGAATTGGGTGCGTTGGAGACGTGACACAAAGGCACTGACCTCAGCAAATAAAATTAAGTCCTGTTACAAAGCTCAGTGGAACTTTTTCATGGGCAAAAATCCCAACCCAGGGAAGAATATTCCCAAGTTTTCCATGATACAAATGGAGGGATTGAAATTAGAGCTTTCCTGGACCATTACATCTGGCTTGTTTGGGTTTGTTTTTTTTTTTTCCCATAAATGAACATACTTGTAAAAAGAGAAAAAGAAATATTTCACTGATCTAGTGACATTTTGCACCAAGTTCAGGATAACTTTTTTTTGATGAAAAGCAGTTCGGAATCCAAACACACTTTGACGAGATGTCCATGTTAAATTCAGAGAATGCTGAAACCTTGCTAGACAGGTTTCAGTTTATGCCATAAACTCAAAAGTTATGTCATAGTTTTTTATTTAAACTAAAACTGCAGACCTTGTTTTATGTCAACAACAATTCTGTTGTCCTTGCTAATACTGGTGATAGCTAAGTGAGATGGAAGCAAAGCACAGATCACTGATCTCCAAATGGAGGTCATTGTGGTACAGCCCTTACACTACACAAAATTAGGTTTTGGAATTCTGTCATCTTGGAAAAAAAGTTTATTATATTTGTAAAGCTGGGGATAGCTACAATTTTATGTAATTTGGGCCTGAAAGATATTAGTTTAGTTTGACACATTGGCTTGATTTTGCTATTGACATAAATTCAAGAATTGGTCATAACAATCTCCATTTTAAATTAAAAATCAAAATTAATTAAATACAAGTGAATCATAGAACCCTCTAGGTTGGGGAAGTCCCTAAAGAGCATCAAGTCCAGCTGTTCCACTGCCAGTTCCACCATTAAAGCATGTTCCTGAGCACTGCATCTACACATCTTTGCAGTACCCCCAGGGAGAGTGATTCCACCACTTCCCTGGGTTTCCCTTTCCAATGCCTGACAGCACTTTGGGGGAAGAGGGTAACCCTCTCAATAAAGAATATTCCAGACTGCAGAAGACATGGTATCTGCTAAGACCAGAATACTTCCACACTGCTTCTGTAAAACCCTTGCCTTTGACAGAGCACCATTATCTGATAACTTGCCCCAGGCACCCCACAAAATCACCCCAGCAAAGCCAGAGAGAGCAACAAGAACTGGAGTTATCTAAAGCCATGCATGGAGGGACTGAGGGGAAAATGGGGTTACTGCACCTCTGGTCCTAGCTTAAAGAATTTCCTTAACTGCAGATCAGACTGTCTTTCTGAGACATTACACAGAGCCAATTTTCAATCAAGTGGAACAAAGTTAATTTGCAGTTTCTATTCCAACAATTTTTAGTTGCAAAGAAAGATTTCCAGGCCTGATTCTCTTTTCATTACTCTGTTTTGCTGTTACGTTCTGTACTGGTGGTCCTAGTTATCCTGGTGCTCACAAAATCTGCTGAGAAATAGATCTGTGAGAAATATTATTTGTTTTCCATATTTTATGACTGCACTGCTTCTGTTACTGGCATATTGTTCAACAGGACAATCATCCATTGACAACTAAATAAACCCAAGAATTGAGCAGCATCATACATAAGTAATGAGTAAGTACATGGACAGATCTTTTACAGATCTCTCTGTGTCTGAGAGATGTTTTTTACTTTATTCCAGTTAATCTAAAAATTGAAATGAGTGGTTATATAATTAGTAGGTTATATGAAATAGATCTCCAGCATTAAATATTTCATGCAAGATTTTACTGAGGAGTTACTCTCTTTCTCTCTTTTTCAAGTGGACAACAGCAGTTTAAATCTGATTTGAACTGTAATGTTGTCAGGGAGCATATGAATGTCTGAAAAGTGTTAGAACAACCAACAAAATACTTATTTTCCTGTTATCCAGAGTCTATCAAGCCTTGAAGAGTTGTGCAGTATTAGAAAATTGCAAGAGCAAAAGGCTAAAAATACTGTTAAAAAGGGGTAGGAGAGCAGGTTTCAATTTGATGTGCATCATCCATTTCAGGGTTTTCATCTAGAAAATTAAGTACGTAAATATCTCTGTCCTATATGTCCTCCACTGCAGCCATTCCACATTTTTTCTACACTCTTCCTCTTTTTTTACCCTGTTTTCCTATCTCAGCTGAACCCCAGCCAGTCCTTTACACATTAAAGTCCATGCAGCCTGAGGCCCTCTGCCTGCTTCCTCCTTAGTCCCCATTAATGGGGGCTTGCCAGACTTTCTGTCAAAGGATTTCACTGTCTTTTTGTATATTTCCCTGTTAGTATTCTGCAGCATTTTCCTTTGGCTTCTCTGCCATGCCCTCAGAAATTCTGTGAGCTGTCTTTAGCTGAGTGTAATATTGCTCAGCTTTATGAAAAGGGAAGCCAGCCACAAAATTAATTTTTTTTGGGGTAGATTCTGTACAACACTGCTGGCTACCCATGAGCCAGTCCACTCACACTCCAGCTCTGCTCTACTACTTTGCATGCCCTTCCAGAGTACCTCTGACATTAATTACTGGCATTACTCCTGCATCTGTAACCATCACCACGTTTTTGTGTCCCCACCCTCATCCCCAACAAGTTTGCTTTGCCATTACCTCATGGCAATTGACTGTGCACTGAAATTTGATTATTCTAACCCAAAAGACTTGTACAGATACCATATTATGCTACTGATTTTTTTTCTGTGAAATAACTTAGGAAATTAAACATAAATTAACCTTTAACAATTTCTGTCATAAAGAATAATGATATGAAAGTAGGAAATGTAAGAAACAAAGTTAACTCTGAATTATATTAATGAGCACAGTCAGATATTTTTCATACATTGCTCCTTTTGCCCTTCTCTACCCACCCAGATCTTTCCAGGTAGAAATGCATTCCATGTGCATCAACTTGGAAGCTACTTTTTCATTACAGGTATCTGGAGGCTTGTCAAGAATCACAGAATCTCAGGTTTGAGGGACCTCAGGGATCATCAAGTTCAACCAAAAAATGATCATTAGTAGGAAAATAATAGATGGTGCATGGTGAAAGCATTGTGTGTTGTCCTGGGCAGTGCATTCTCAGTCTCCATTGTGTTCTTATGCAGTAGCAGATGGATTACTTAAATCACAGTTTTTAAATTTTTTACTTATAAAAGATTGACTTTTTTCCTAGGGTTTTTTAGCACTTGCAGCATGCTTTTCACGAGTATTGAGCACAAATCCGAGCAATCAAACCTACAATTAGAGTCAATTGGAGTTGCATCTTGAACATACTAAACTGTTTGTATGTATTTTGAAAAATTGTGTCCTTAATATTTCAAAACTGATCATCCAAAATGAGTCTGCATTTTTAATGTTAATTTTTTCTGGGCTTAAATTCTTTATCTCTGAAGTCCTATCAGTTAAAATGGTGTAATGAGATCATTAATGTCAATTCTTTACATCATTACTGTTCTCATGAGTGCTGTAGAAAAGTTAATGTGAAAAATCAATCATTTAGTCCCAAGACTAAAGCTTTAGTTTTTTCTTAGTCTTCTATAAATATGTCTTAGGCCAGCACAAGGAAAAATTATTTTAAAAAATATGTGGGAAAGACAATTAACTGAGGAATGGCCTTTTTGCACCACAACAGAGACAGAATTTTTGGAAAACAGAATTAATCATCTGCCTGAAAATTTCACTTTTGTGCATATCAACAGCAAGGGTTAATTCTACCAATGTCCTATAACTGGAATACTTGACTATTGCAAGCTTTGTATTGTTTCTTGCATTTAGCCTTACAGGTACAGAGCAGTCAGCAATAATAATTATATATGGTTTTAGTCAGAATTCATTAAAGTTCTGCTTGTCAGATTTTCAGTCAGTTTCTCAGTATAATTGGCAGAGTACCTAAGAAGCTCCTCTGTAGCTGAACCAACCCAGAAAAAATCCTAAAACTGAGTTTAAAATCCAAGACTGTTAGACAGTGTAAGACCTAGAAATAAGAAATATTTTAAAGGGAAGATATTTTGTACATTAAGGTAAACGTACATTATCTCACTTTTGTCAAACTTTCAACATAAAAGATCCTTTCTTTGGCTTTTTGTATAATTTGAGGCTAGAACTCTGCAGCCACATCTAGCTTCCCCAAGGTCATGAGCTCTTGCTGCTTTTGTACTTAAAATCTGAGTTATAACCATGGAAAAAATGTAAGTTTTAGCCTTGAGAATTTTTTCACTGTGAGAATTTCTCATTTGAGTTTTCTGGGGTTTCCATTTGTGTTTCAGGTTTGTTTATTTGTTTGTTCTTTCATTTTTATACAGGGATTTGTTCTGCCTTAAAATTGACAGTACCATCTCATACCATCCATGGTATTGAGGGGCAACCACTTCATCTTTCTGTTGACTACAATTTCAATGCTACAGCTTCTGAAATCCAGATAATTTGGCTTTTTGAGAGGTCTCAAAGTAATCCAAAATATGTGGTTGGCTCTGTAAATCAAGGAGTAATTCCAGACTTGGAATACCAGGACAAGTTTACCCTTATACCACCAAATGCATCTTTGAGGATTAATCCATTGCATCTCAGTGATGAGGGCAATTACATTGTAAAAGTCAATGTCCGTGGAAATGGGACCATAGCTGCAAGTCAAAAGATTCAAGTAGCTGTTGATGGTAAGTTAGAAAAGATAGTATCTTCATTCTGAAAATACAGTTACAATAGTTTTGAAGTCCTGATTCTTAGTATCCAGTTACAATGGTGTCTCACTTAATGAATTTAATGAATAAATTTTAACAATGAAGTTATATTGTTTTCTGCTGCTGGAGGGAATATTAAAATATGTCATCATTAGGCAAAATTAATACACTGATTGATGTTTCTATATTGTAAGTAAAAGAAGCTGAAAAAGTACAGAAACATTAAAGATTAAATTAGACAGACTTCTAAAAAACAATATTTAATAAGTTTCTGCTGTGCTATCATGAAGATGCATTGAATTTCAAATTGTCTTTTTCCCTGAACAACTTTACCTCTTGTAATAAAGAGAAGCTATTTACTTTTGCTGGTGATTGTAGCCCTGTGCCTGTAAAAGAAGCCTGTAAAAGTAAATTCATAATGTACTGAATTTCCCTCTTTAGATTCTACTCTTTGTACTTAAAAAAAAAAAAAAAAAAAAAAGTGGAAACGGAAATTAATTATCTAAAAGAATGACAAGCGGCTTCTGTAATTTATGGATTTTACAGAGGGAAACATGTAACTGTTGGGCTTGGAAGGAATGAGACTAATGACATCTTGAGATGACAAAGTTGTAGCTGCCATTTAACTCCCAAACCCATCCCAATCTGCAGAATCCTCGTGTCAGATCACCCAGATTTCAGTGGGGCCCAGTGTGGGCAAGGCTGTGGGCAGTCATGCTGAGAGGTTGCACACGGTGGGCAGTGTCATGCTTTGTGCTTGTTTCATTTCTGTGGACTCAGTGGTTTGTATTTGAGACAAGAGGCTGTGGTACATGACTGCAGCCTTTATCCTATTATCAGTAATATAAGCAGTCTGGTTTTATTTCTGTCCCATAACAATTCTTACAGTCACCAGCTGAGAATATGGCCTTCTTTTTTTAACCTTTAGCTACATTTAAGAGATAAAATTTGAAATATTAGTAACTTCCAGAGAGAATGATGATTTCTGTTTGAATCATCTTGACCATGAAGACTGCAATATAAAGGCTTGTCACTTTAACAACTCTTCATATCTCTTTATTTTACAGTTCCAGTCACAAAACCAACTGTACATACTGAACCATCTTCAGGAGTAGTGGAGTATGTAGGGAATATTACCCTAAAGTGTACTGTGGATAGAGGTACAAGAGTAGTTTACCAGTGGATGAAAAATGGGAAGTGTCTTCATGCTGGCCCTAATTATACCTTTTCATCAAACAATGCTACACTTCTAATTGGTCCTGTAGTAAAAGAAGACATTGGGAATTACAGCTGTCTGGTATCTAACCCTGTAAGTGCAATGGAAAGTGAGATAATTGCACCAACCATATATTGTGAGTATATTAAATATTCATTATTATCTTTGTATGAATGATTTTGCTGGAAAGAGTGCCTCCAAATATGAAAACAGGCAAAAAAAACCCAGTTGGGTCAACATTGTATGTGAGCTTGCATCCAAAATGAGCTTGTTTGTAATAGCTCTAACTTAAAATGGGATAATAAAATTATTCAGTGTTGTGTAGTTGTGAAGATCACTCTCAACTGCAGAATTCAAATAGAAGCTTCAATATTTCCACAGATGTCTTCAGATGTGACTCAAAGGAAAAAAATAATGAGATCATTATACATGGAAATGTTGCTATAAATGGCAACACCAAATACTATCAAAAAGCTAAGCACAGAAGTACCAGGCTGAAGGACTGGTATCAGTGGGTTTCCTCAAGGTCATTTCAAGTCCAGTCCTTTTTAATACTTCCATTAATGGCATGGGAAATACGATAGGGAGTATCTCAATGAAGTTCATTTATGATATTAATGGGAGGACTGAATGACTTTGGCAGAGTAATAAAGCTGGGATGAAATTTGCTAGTAAAAAAACAGATGGGCATGCCCTTTCAGAGAATAAAAAACATTAACTTCTGCTGATAAGATCGAGACTGATTAGAAAACAATCAAGGCAGTGAGCCTAGGTGATTGAGCTATCACAAGGTATCTATGAACTGTCAGTGTGATTCAGGCATGAGAAAGACATATTTCATTCTGGGGGACTAGGCAATGGATTTCCAACAAGGAATTCTAATGGCACACAGAACACCACATGTACAATACTTCATGCAGACCCTGCAGATCTCAGAATGCTGATCTTGAACTGGGTAAAAAGAAAGACGGGAATGGAGAAGAGACACAGAGACCTCAGTCAGGCTTAGCAAAATTAGAGCTGAAAGAAGTCATTGCATTCCAGATGGGAAATCAAATGGGAAACATGAGGGAGCAAGAAGAGTTGCATAAGAACCATTTTTTACAGAAGAATAAACCATAAAGTAGCCTGGTATTTTGCCTGAAAATGAAGGCACCTGAAAAAAAAATTGAGTTGAAGGAAACAAAAAATTGATTTAAATGCCATTCAAGGATTATATGGTAAATCTTAGGGCCTTCTCATTCTGGTCCATGTCAGGAATTCTCTGTGCCTCCTCAATTTTCAAATAGTACATGCTACACATATATGACCTGCTATGCTCTAATCCTCATGTCTTCTGGAGTTGAATTATCCTTCTCAGAGGAGAGCTGGAATTTGGAAGGCCAGGAGCTACTTTGCCACCAGTTCTATTCAGATATAGCCAGTTTACCCAGTGGCCCAGTCTGGGAGAGGAACTGCAAGGACTGGAACTGGATTCCTGTCCAGCCAAGGGCTGGTGCTCATTACTGCTTTCTTTGGATGCTGCATAGGCATCCTATGCTCAACTTGTTATGATTGCACTACCAACATATTCAGAACCTACATCTCTTACATCTCTAGCTGTCATCTTTTCCTCTTCCTCCTTTCATCTCTGATTATCTATTCTGCTAGTTGTTTGGGGTTTTTGCTACAACTTGGAAGAATTGGATAAGGGAATGACTTGCATCAAAAGTATTGGGGGTCTCTACACTGCATCAGAAGAGAAAAAGACTGCCTAAATTAGCAAAGGTTAAGAAGGACATTGTTAGATATGAGCTGATACAAGTTTACGTGTAGCTTATAAAATTAACAACAGTGCAAACTTGAAGATGTAGAAACAGTTGCAAGGAGTCCTAAACAGGACAAATATTAATTGAGCTTCCATCTCATTAGACAGTGGAGTCGTGAAAAACAAGGAAATAACCAACACTGATAGAGATTTAACTTATCTTTACTGTAATTAAAAATAAAAATTATCAATCACATGCTTTCCTCAAGGTAGCACATTTTTATATGCCTGCTTTTGTAGAGTCATAATCTCAGCTCACTTATGTGCTTAAAGTGCTAAGAATGAGGCCTGAAGGTGTATGAAGGCAGTTCCTCTACTGTTTTTCTCACTTTATTGAGCTGTGAATTGGCCTTATACAGGTCTGTCGTGAAAGAATACCTACATAGAACTTGGCAACACTTTATCCGGTGAAGACAGCCTTCTTCCCATGCAATAAACTCGGGTCAGGCTGGAAAAACATCTCCCACTTATGTTACCTTTCAGACAGCTCTGGTTGTGGCACAGCCCGTGTGCGATCTGAATTTCTGACCTGTTGCACACAGGATTGTCTCCAGAGCACTGATCACACTGGCAGGTGTCTGGGACACTTGCTCTGACCACGTGTGTGCCCTTCACTCCCAGTTCTGCTGCTGCTTCCTCCCTTCTTCCTCACTCAATAACACATTTTTCAGCAAATTTGAAAAATCTTTGCAAGTTCTAAATTATAAACCTGATTTTGACCTAATGTTTACAAGAATTTTAAAATCTCAAAGTTATTAAGTGTCCACATTTCTTGATCTTTTGCTGTTTAAATGGTTGTGTTATACAGCTCTATCAAAAACCTTGAGATTCACTTTTTCTCAGTGTGTGTAGTTATTGTATATGCATTTTCAGAATGTCCTTGATCAGAACTGAGGGTTTGCTTTGTGCATAATATAAAATCTGAAAAAAAGTTTTAAGAGCAAACAATGCAATGCTGAAAGCCTGCAAATACCTGTGATATTCTCTATAGTGATGGAAATTGGTGTCTTACTTCCTGAGCTATATGAAGTCACCTAATTTGGTTCAACCTCTGCCTGCAGAAGTACTTTGTCTCCCAGCTCCCAGTTGTCAATAACAATCCAGAACAGGCCCCAGGATCTCTCTCTGCCATATGTCATTGCTGTGGGGGAGTTACTGGAGGTGATAAAGAAAAGGTCACTCACGGTAAATACCTGCCATCTGCTTGGAAACTGTAACAGTCTCGTAGTGATAGGAGCAATTGGAAATATTCCCACAGAGCAGTAAGTTGTTACTCAGAAAGATTGATTTATTATTTTACACTTCATTTAGTTAACTGGTTTTACTAGACAAGAGGCAGTTTTCTGTAGAGAACAATACTGGAAAGGGAAAATAGAGCTGAGGGATTCATGAAGGCTGTCATTGTGGGCTTTTACTAAGTATGAAAAGTGGGTTTTAATTCATGTCTTATTAATATTATCCTGCTTCTCCGTTAGTTATGATGATAATGCAGCCTGGAACATGGTTATTGCAGTCATGTGACTCAGGAACAAATTATTTCAAGACTGGAAGAAGCTGCTGTCCTGTATGCTGCAGCAGACACTGTTGTACTGTGTTGATGGAGTTGAACTCAGCAGACTAAGTGGGATTTTTTCCTCAAGTCTTCCAAAACATAGAATACACTTAGTACTAGTAAGAGAATGGTTAATTGCCTGCTTTTCAGAATCATCCTTGAAGCTGTGTATACTTGTCAGTTACCCATTGTTTAGGGACCTTGATGTACACATTGCCCAGGAGAGGCAAAATATTGCTCCAGGCGGAGCAGAAAGGTTCACTAATCCTTGTGTTGGCTTCATCAAGGAGTGCCACTTTTCAGATTTTCCCAAGATTTGGCTTTTTCTTAAGATAACCTCTATTTTTCAAACTTACTTCCCCAGCTAGTGTGTGTCAGTGTTTGTATAAAGATTTCTTTCAACTTGCAGCTTTCATTAAAATATAGTTCTCAGTATGCATCTCTTTATGCTGCACAGTTATGATACTGATAAAAAAAGCAGAACTCAGTTCTGATTCTTTTGCAGACTCTGGCAAAACACCCACTACAGTGAGGGGAGCGTGGAAACCAGTCAGCTATTCTTACCATTAACTCTGTTTACACATATCAAAGTCATTTTATCCATGAAAATAAAAGCTAATTCTCCTAAGAAGGGAGAATTATATTGAAAGAACACTTGAATTGCTCTGAAAAGTTTAAAAAGCATGCTCCTAC
Organism: Muscicapa striata striata; assembly: GCA_030060385.1. Classification (NCBI taxonomy): domain Eukaryota; kingdom Metazoa; phylum Chordata; class Aves; order Passeriformes; family Muscicapidae; genus Muscicapa; species Muscicapa striata. Next base: position 823,557 of record JAREIS010000097.1, on the reverse strand, counting down.
CTATAAATAGTTTTTAGGAGGCTTTATTCAATTTATGAAAATGTCAAAGGCGAGTACACCCCTTCTCCTTTCAGATCTGAAAAAAAAGGGAAGTAAATAATTATGAGAGGCAATCCCCATGAAAAGCTCCCCTTCCACAGCAACCCAAGCGAGACCAGCCAAGCCAAAACAGTGTGGTATAGGTCTGTACTTCACAGAAATGGTCAGCCAGGGTCAGCTGGCTCTTTGAGACAATAAAGCAAATGACTCAGGACCTGCAGAGCCTGTGAGGAAGCAACCCAGCATCTAGAATTTAAAGAAAAGCTGTGGTTCTTCAGAGTGGCCTCTGCAATGTAGGTGAGAGCAGCACTGACTCATGCTGAAGTAGATTTGTGTTTCATTTCCCAAGTAAATATTATGCATTATATTGGCTATTCCTTAAAATGAGACTGAAAAAAGCTTGCCATTAAGAAATAAGTAGAGAAAAATGACAAGTTTATGTTGTGAAATATAGACATTTACTTAAAAGTGGATGAAGCTAAGGTCATATATGGTGGTCTATAGTCTCTTGCCTAAGCCTGAACAAACAGAAAAAACACAGAGGCACACACAAAATGGCCTGATTTGTGCTGTGTGCTGGTGGCTTAGGTGTTCTTGCAGAATAAATGAGTATCATTTTAAAAGACAAATATTAAATAGAAGTGTGTATTAGAGAATGTTCTAACATCGTCCTGAATTTCCTGGTGGGAAATAAAGTCTGAGATATACAAGTGTGCAGCTTCATGTAGCAGGGATTCTCCCATTCAAACTCAGCTACATTATCTTAATTCTTCCAGGCAACCACAAGAAGGTGGAAATATTACTGGATTCCACTGTCTGCAATGGGCACAGTACTGTGCCCTTTTGTGCTACACCATTCTATATGAGGCAGCTTTACTGATCTTCAGGCATCCTACAAAAAAGATATTCTGCATATTTTCTTCTTTTGCTCTGTCAGTATTAGGTCTTTGCATTTTTGATTATTCATTTAAGGCCTCAGGGAATAAGGAACATTAAAATGATTAGGGTTTGGTTTTGGTTTTTTAAACTTGAAAAAGTTATTTAATAAAGCACACTTCGGTTATTATATTCTCTACATAAATTTCTATCCTTAAATAGCTGTAACAATAATTTTAACACTTAAAGATATAAAAGCCTCATTGATCTGAAATGTTCTAGTAAAAAGAGTATGAGAAATATTCTTATAATATTTAAGTATACTGTTTCCCTTCTCATTTTCCTATGCAGATTACACTAAAAATACTCATCTGCTCAACTTTTTGAGTAATGAACACATGACTATAGAACAACATATGCTTCTTCTAATTATATTCAGAAAAACAACTTTCAGCACAAGGACTTGCTCTTGAAAAAAGCATAATTACAGTAGTAATTATTTAAGTGTTTTTAATTATTTAATTAAAGTATTATTTAATTATTTAAAGTATTATTTAGTAGCACAAACCTACTAAAATGGGGAGAAAGTTAGAGTTTATTCTAGCAGTCATTTATGGAAAAATTTTTCTGAACTAATCTAAAGCACACCCCACTCAATATTATGCCTGTAAGTTAGTTCCTTAAATAATTATTGTACTGTAAATTATTGCAGTGAAGGTGATATTACAAGGCATATTTTTTCACTTTTAAATTTGTAGGGAAATTATTTATGCCAGTAAGTCTGGCATTGAAGCAGAAATCAAATATGCTCCAGAAGAACACATGTTCCTTTACTTCATAGAAATCCAACTGATTTCAGTTTTCATTATTTTTATCATACTGAGAAATACGTAGACTCGAGCTTTTTCCTTAAACAGCAATTTGACCAGTATTAGGTGGGCATGCCCTGAGCTAAGCCTAGCACAGATCCAGTTATTGAACTGAAAGCCTTTTCATTGAAATGACTGAATGCCAGCCATTCTGAAGGCTAGTCTGACTTAAATATTCTACCTTTAGAGATACACTTCTGATTAAATTTTAACCATATCCTTTGATTTTAATTTTCTCACTGTATTTCCCTTTTTTCCCCAATGCAGATGGACCTTATGGACTTAGAGTCAAATCAGACAAAGGTCTGAATATCGGGACAGTGTTTACAGTTGACGTGGGGGAAGTTGTACTGTTCGACTGCTCAGCAGATTCAAATCCACCAAATACTTATTTGTGGATTAAAAGGGATGACAATACCACTCAAGTAATCAAATATGGACCTCATCTGGAAGTTGTATCTGATAAAGTGGCCCAGAAGACAGTAGATTACATGTGCTGTGCTTTCAACAATGTGACTGGAAAACGAGACCAAACTCACTTCACAGTTGTTGTTATGTCTGTAGGTAAGAATGTAACTTCATTACTGTAAAGTGTAACATCTGAGTGGGCTGTTTTCAGCTCCAGAAAAGGGAAGTCATTCTTAGAATATGTACAAAATTTAGGTCTTGCAAAGAATATCGTAAAGGGGCTTTTGGACATTCTGTGGGATATCGCTTGTACTTGCAGTATGACACAGCTTGGAACACAACCCACTAAGACACTGAAGTTTTGTGGGATATTATTACAATGTTCATGGAAATTATTTCCTTGTCATATTTATGAATCTCTGGATTGATTGCTGGATTCTGAATAACACATACCTGTGTTTATCATACACTGAAACCTCAGTTCCTGTATGATTGTGTTCAATAGCAATGAAGCAGTTTTTCAGAAAATCTCCAGAAGCATAGAACAATAAACAAGATACTGAGGAAGTCTGATATCTCTTCTCAATACAGATGGGTACAAGTATTTTCAGATAAGGAGCATATGCTTTTAATGTTCAACAAGGTAGACTAGATTGCGCATCAGAAAATTTAACAAAACAATTTCACTTGTGCTGAACAAAGAGCTAACAAATTTGTTAGTCTGGTAAACAAGAAGAGATGTCCATGATTCAGGCTACTAACTGCTTCATGATGAATCCAGGGCTTTCAGTATGCTGGAAGGAAGATGGATTGCAATTTCATTATAAGAATACTGCACTTTAAAACTAAATATTGTAGTTAGTAGTGAAAGAAAATGCAACCAGAACTATATGTCACTAGAAATAAACATGACATTTCTCCAGGAAGTTCATGTAAGATATGATATTCAGTTGAGATTTCTTTTCAAAAGCCAAAAAGGAGGGAAGACTCCACAGCTTCATGTTTAGGTGCACCTAAAATAAAGATTTCCTAATTACAAATTAGATTTCCTAACTACAAATTACAAATTACAAATTCTACTTAAATCTTATTAAAACATTTTATCCTAAGTATTTAAAAATACAAAAAGATAATTTTCACCCTCTTCAGCCATTTTCTTTTTGATGCGTGTTTATTCAAATAGCACTAAATAGAGATGTCAAGGCTAAGCTTTGCAAAGCAGCACTGATTGATTCTAAGAGGTATGAATTCACACACAATTCTTTCTCAGCAGTGCTGCTCAGGCCAAATTCTGTTTGCAACTGAATAAACATACCAAGCAAAGACTATAAAAATTGTCCATATTCCTTTTCCTTACCCCCATAGTCCTAGATACAGAGCCTGGACTGTGGCATCCAAAATACTGGAAAACCCATTTTCAGTAGCAACAGAAACTCTGATGTTTCAGAAGACCTTACATAATTTCCCCATGGGACAGCTGCTTAATTAATCCTAAAAAATTGTCAAGAAAACAAACATTTTAATAAGTTACAATTAAATCAATAGTTGCACTAAGTTGTTACTCACTTTTAGCCAAGTTTCTAAAATAAGATGGGGCATCTCATGTACACCAGTCATTGCTCAGTTTTCAAGATCAGTCAGCTTGAGTGTGTTAAATGCATACAAAGAGCATGTCTTTGTTTATTGAGTCTACATTTGAAATTACTCACTTTAAAGAACAATTTTAAGAACTCATCTGATTCTCCAGCATTTGAGCTTTTTGTTCCTAAGGGAAGCAGTACACTGAAGGACTATTAAAAAATTGGTGAAATTGCAGTGATTTATTGTCCCATATCTTTAGGGCACGTCTGACTAGAAATCCTCATGTTTAATCTTCATAGAAACCCACTGCACATGTAGCCAGCACAATGACAGTGAATTACATAGTAGGTCATAGTAAGTAGATGTAAGCAGTTCTAGCTCTTTGCACAGGAGTTCATCAACTACTGGAAACATCCAGCTAAATAATATACATTTTAATTTTACCAATAAATCTGGCACTAGTAAATACGCAACATAATTTGCCTGTATGGATTGTGACATGCCCTTTAATTACATGAATTCTGCCCAATTCTGAGCAAAAGAAGGAAATTAGGAGTGCACAATCAAATATGTCTGCATTTCCTAACTTTCACATTCTTGTCTTTGCAAATTCACTACAAATGTTTTCCATGTGCTTTAAAGTATGTAATTATATGCAATTTGTATTTGTCTTGTATCAGAAAATTCTGCTGGAAAAATCCTGCAAATGCATATCCTATTAAAAGACCTGAGCAAAGGAAAGAAATATTTTGAATATATTTAAATATGAATACAAACAACATGGTGGAGTCACCAGCCTTGGAGGTGTTTAAGGAAAGACTGGACATGGAACTTAGTGCCATGTTGATTTTTGGTCATAGGTTGGACTTGATAATCTCAGAGGTCTTTTCCAGCCTAACTGGTTCTGTGATTCTGATAATTTATTGGTTTCTGATGTGGTTTGATAAACAACCAGACTGTCAGTGATCTAAAAATCTTTAGTAAAAGTCTAACGGATCTTTCGTTCTCTCCTACTTCGTAGCTCCTACTACTGGGGGGTTTCTCTCCAATCCAGCCCAAGTTGCTCTCTCACCCTCTTTTTTGGTAGTTCAGTGTCTCTATACCCTAAGTTATAATAGGCATCTTCTTTTTTGATGCTGTAATTTGTGGATTACATTTACTGACTTTCATTTAGCTCTAGGCACTAATCTGCTTTGAAGTCTTTTATGATATTCATATCATTGCTTTTTCAGTTCAGGAGATCTGTGGGGAAAAATAAATATTACCCATTCACAAGACCCAAATTTTTCATCTGCTTTGTATTCCTATGCAGGTTTATTAGCTTCAGAATAATTTTAAAAGATCCATTTTTCAATGTCATTGTAGCACATTGTAAAGAACAAGGAACTAAATACAGTACTCATCTTCTTTGTCACAGGGTTGGAAAAGCTGGCCCAGAAAGGAAAATCTTTGTCTTCTCTTGCAGTAATAACAGGAATTTCATTATTTTTGATCCTAGCTATGGCTTTTTTATTCTTATGGAGAAGATATCAGCCACATAAAGGTATGTAAAAGTTAAGCACAGTCCAGTTCTTCTTTGGAATTGTTGGAGCAAAAAAAAATAATAATTTTTTTTCTTCTTCTTCTTTTTTTCAGTGATACAACAGAGGCTACAGAGCAGGTATAAAAATAATTCATCTTAGGTCTAAAAGTACTTTCCATCCAGAGAATTTCATTTTATCATATAAATTTTCTTTCCTTGGCTTATGACATCAAACTGAGAAACATGTTTATGTTTTCTAGGGCAGAGGCTGATTACAGAAAAGCACAGGCATTTTCAGGTAATGGTAATGAAATAAGTGTGAGCATAAGGTCAACATCCATTCTTGAAAAAGAAAAATAGCATCCCCACATAGAGAAAAAAAAAAAAAGAAAGGAAAAGAAGAAAAGTGTGTTTTATGTTGGGTTGCCGACCTCTTTGATAGCCTAATTAAGATAAGACTTAAATGAGAAGTCAGCATGGGGTTAGCTCATAGCATTATGTACTGTTGTCTTGAATTCTACCTATTAATTCCAGTATTCTGGGATTGGAATACCTGTATTGCACTGTTGTCACCAATATGACTTAAATCAGTGTTATTTTGGGATAGCAGTAAGAGGTGATACACCATGAAAATTTTAAGGGCATCAAACTGGTATTAAAATTGTGAGTTAATGACATTGCAGTATATATATATATAACCTTCTGTTATATTCTGGACCCAGAGTGGTTTTTTTCACTGCCTCTTTTCCCTCCACAATTCTTCCCACATGATCCTAGGCAGGAGATGGTAGACACCAGCCATCCTTTGAAAGGATATCACTTTTATTCCCATTCCTTTCTACCAAAGCATCAGAGCAGACCATAAAGACTTGTGCTACATGCACAAGTATAGGGAAGTATATGAAGCTTTGGGAAGGTAGGACATTTGCTTGAGCACAGAGGGTCTATTGAAGTCATATCAAAGGGTAGAATTTCAACATTGTCATTAGTTTCATATGGAATGATGCCCAAGAGATGACCAAAAGTCTCACATCTCCTGGGGGGTGGGTAGAAGAGACTAACTACACCTAAATAAAAACTGTATCTGAAGTCCAAAATAATAATGTGGCACCTACTGGTACCATGTTCCATTTTGTTATTCTCAGAATTGTAAAACATTCAGGTGGTACTGCCTCACTACACTGTAGATGTGCTGAGTTTATTAATTTGGCCTCTTTTTTATGGGAAATGAAAGTAAATTGATCATTTTAGCCTTCCAGAATAGAGTGGCAGACCAGCTCTGCATGGTACTGCCTTGATCCACACCAGTTTAGGAGCTGGGCAGGGAAGTGGTTTAAAGCAGATCACATAAGCAATATTCAGGTGTTTTAAAACTAGGGCAAGATACCTTGCCATTCATTATTTTCCAGGTTCATATTACATGTCTTTTTAAAATTTTGTTCTAACTTTAGGACATGAAAGTGCTTCAGATGATTTTGGGATATATGAGTTCATCACTTTTCCAGATCTTACCAGTGGTTCTAGGGTATGTGATTTTACATCATAAATAGACAGTTTCTCTTCTGTTTCTCTAGGTGTACTAAATATCTGTACCAGAATCCTTCTGTAGGTCTGCTTCTGTTGTTTTTTTACAGATGTCTGTATGACACCATATTCGTGGCTATTGTTTACCCAGTACTTGCTCTTTCTTTCCTGTTACTAATTCAGTACTTCATCAGCAACATAGTGAAGTAAGGAGTAACCAAGCTCTAAAGACAGCAATCTCCATTCAACTACCCTATATTAAAAGAATATTAAGATAATATTAGTAGTGTTGGGTAGTTGGGTAGCACTGAACCACTCGTGTTACACAGGCATTTGTGATGCCATTTTCTCCCTTGACCCTAATATTTCTAGTCATGCAACATTCAGCCCTGACTGTGCAGAAAAGTGTCAGGGGGTTATTTAAAGTGTAAATTTAAGGTAAGTCTCAGCTGTATTTCACAAAAATTATTTTGTTGGTTTCATGTATTGTGGGGGAAAAGTTAAGCAAAGGAATTTTGCTACCAGAAAAAAAAGTCCTGCAACATTTGCTGTTTCCTTGCATCATGTGTTTGCTGACATTACTACATAGTAGTTGGAGATCACTCTGATATACTGTAAAAGGACAAAGAAAAAATAAGAAACAAGGTGACAGAATTTAGGGACAATGGTAAAACTGGGAGGAAACAAAAGAAAGGCTTTCCCTTTGCTAAGGAAAATTGCCAGCAATGTAATCTTGTAACTTTGGAGAGCATCAATCTGGTCAGGTAAGGGAGAGCTCTTAATGCATGGCCACATAGTGACACCTAATTTGTTTTTATGATTCCTACTCATAATACATGATGTCAAAAAACAGTCATAGATTAATTTATTATCTCCTCTGATGGAGTTAGATGTTTGAAATATACATTTACAGGGCTACTGCAAATGTTATTGGGGAGAACGGACTTTTACAGCAGCAGAGATAAAAGACTTTTAGAAAACAGAGCAGCTGAACTGCTTCTGTTATAGTTTGTGCAAGTAAGAGGCTTATTAATTTTAGAGATCAGGCCCTAGATCATTACAGCCTTAAGTACACTGTGATGTTATACTGAAGAGGGTATACTTAGATTAAATAAATTCTTTACTGTGAGGATGGTGAGGCAACTGGAAGTTGCCTCAGTTGCAGATGTCCCATCCCTGAAGTGTTCAGAGTCAGATTGGACTTTGAGCAACCTGGTCCAGTGAAAGATGTCACTGCCTATGGCAGAGGGGTTGGAATTGGATGATCTGTAGGGACTTCTAACCCAAACCTTCCATGATTCTATATCCCTTAAGCTGATCATATCACAATATTGCATTCTTGCAGGATCAGGGCTTTAGTAGTTCAGGAGGGAGAGAGCAGTGGCAAGAATGACAGGATGGATGTACAAGCAATGAAACTTACTATAATTTCCAATAAAATTTCAAGGAACAGGAGAAATTCCACTGGTTTATGTTCAGCTACTCAAATGTATAGCATTGCAGATAAAGTCAGCATTTGATCCACTGATTCATTTTAGTCAGCAGAGAAAGGGGAAAATAAGGAAGTGGAGATAATGAAGAACTGGAGGTAGGCTATAGGCAGAAAGACTGGTAATTCCTTATGGATGTGGAGTCTAGGTAAATCTGTTGTCATGACGTGTAATACATTTAACATGCTGAACAATCAGTATTATTGCTTGATTTATGGAAATTCCATACATTTCTCTCTCTTTGACGAGCCAGTTGGAATTTTATGCTGAACCCAAGCCCTGAATATTTACTGCTTTTTTACTGTCTGTTTCTTTGCTTTTCTCTTTAATATTCCTTTCTTGAAATGTGGTACATTAATATAAATTATTTGCCGTATTAAATGCAAAAACTGCATCCTAAATCTTATGTGGGGCTAAATGAATTTAAAACTATTGCTTACCTTACTATTAATGTGACACGAACTTATCCAAAATGAAGTGTAAACTAGCAGAGATTACCAGTTCAATCCACAAGCGAAACCTTGATGAAAAGTTTAGAAATTATAGGTTACTTTAACAGTTTAATTTCTGTTGAATGTTTTCATATTTGTCCTTACAGTAGGAATACACTTTGTTGGTTTTAGGTTTCGAATCAATCTGTTCCTGGCCCTGACTTTGTTGCAGGCCAGGAAATGCTAAGTACGGTTTATGAAGTTATTCAGCACATTCCTGAGCAGCCACAAGACCACCAACAGTAAGTTACAAACTGCACTCACTCACGTGGTAGCTCAAAGACAAATACTTTTGCATCCAGAACAACTTACATTTTGGTAGGTGATTTTTGATTCCACTGAGAGGATTGTGGAAGGAAATATATAAGCCACCTTAATTCCTCTACCATTTCCTATCCAATCCCCCACTTTTCCCCAAAACTCCAGTCTGTTGTTTCATTACGCCAGTTTTGTTAAAGTGTAAAAAACAACAGGTAGGATCTTCAAACAGAGCTTCAAATGAAAATTCCCACTTAATTTAATGAGGCACTGAGACATCTCTACTTCCTACTGAATAGGTTAAATACTCAATCAAAGCAGTTTAATTGGTAGCATGGCCTCCAGACCTCTCAGTCCTGTGCCAAGTAGAGTTACGGTGGGGTTTTTGCAATGTTGAAACTGGTCAGCTGAATAATAATCAGTGGTTGTCAAAACAGTCACTGAAATACTAACAGACTAGTACTTGAGTAAGCAGTGTCTCTATAGCAGAAGAGTTCTTATTGTGTAGCAGCCTGGCTGGCAACCCCACAGAAACACTTTTGCTGAGTTAAATACCAGGAAGGTCACAGCATTGTGCTTATGTCTCATAGACCTGTTTTGTAAAATTACCTCCTGTACATCACTTCCTAGCATAAGAAGGGTTAATACACTAAAGATTTTGTAGTTGTAGTATGGCTGCCATAAATCTATTGTGAAGAGATGCGTTCTTACAAATTAGGAACAGCATACAAGACTTTATTTGTTAACAAGCCTATATCATTTTCCATATTTTTTTAATGTGTTCTGTTTCTTTTATAGTTGAAAAGAAAAATACACACTCTTAACAATATGCTAATCAGTTGACTGAGTAATCACAATGTTTATGTGAGTGCATTAGCATGCAGTACTTACAGTACAAGAAATTTCATTATTTCTTAGGTTATGTCTTCAACTTTGTGTCCAAATTATGTATATAAACACACAGCCATGCTTGTCAAAACAACCTTGTCAGTGAGAAAGCAACACTGAATTGCTAATGATGTTTTTGTTCTGCTTTTTTTCACTTTGAACCCTAAAATTTTTAAAGCAAGATGTAAAAAATGCCATTCATAAAGTACTTATTTTCATACTCTTCCTTTTACATGTTTTCCTTTTCAACTTTTTCTGATACATTACCCCTCTGAAAAAAAGGAATAGATGCAACAAAAAGGTAGCTTGAACTTTTTGACAGTTCAGATTTCAACTTAAACTTTGCAAAACATATTCTGTAGTTGTAAAGAAATTGTTTGCATAAACCAATTTTGCTGCTCTTTTCGTATTTCGTATTTTGAAAAGGGAACAGGAAAATGTTTTCACTAGTAGCACAAAATCTGCTAAGTAGGATGCTGATCAAACTACTCAGATTATAAGGACCACTTTCATTAATTTTCCAATTCCTGACCTGCTGAGAAGGACACTCTGAGTGATAAATAAATAAGGATGACTAAGTCAATACTGGTGCTTACAGCAGGATGTTTCAACTTCAGTATAAGGGAGAAACAAAACACCACAGAACAGAGAATGAAGCTGGGAAAATAATTGCAAACTCCTGTAGTGCTGAGTAATGATTACGTAATGAATCCCACTGATTTTTTATGCAGTCATCTGTACAATAACCAGCAATATTTATGGGGAAAATTATACAAAACTTGCCTGCACTCTGCTCATGGCAGGAATCTCTCTTTGTACAACACAAAAGAACAGATATTACAGGAGACAGCCAGATCTGTTAGTTAAGTGGTCATTTTATTCTTATTCCCAGTGCTTCTAAATAGAACTGCTGTGATTTCACAAGTTTATTAAAATAAATATATAGAGCCAAATCGGTGAAAAACAATGTTTAATTCTCAGATTTATGGTTTAAGAATCCTTCAAATCCTCTCTTTGAATGAATTAGAACACCAGAATTAGCTGCTGTTCTCTCTTGCTCTTAGATTTCCCAGTGACAGTACCAGCAAATTACAGACTAGCCAATGCCTAACACCTGGGGATAGCTTTTTCCACTTTTCATCACACTTTTAGGAGCCTTTTTATCCTTTCATCCACACATGCACATCTGCCTTTGACTGTCTAAATAATTACAAAATTTTAGATGTGTCCCAGCTCTTAAAAGGTAGAAATACTACAGGAAAACAATTAAATTCTTTAAATCTCTCGGGTTTGGACTGACAGATTTATAATTTAATTGCAGTCAAAACATGAGGTGACATGATAGCTGGTTTTGCATTTTTACATTGATATGCTTCCACTAGTTGCTTTTCACAACAGTCTTTTGCAGACTCACCTCCTCTGCTCCTCCAAAGAATCAAAGGGAAAACACAAAATCAGATTCTGAGGGAACTGTTCTGCTCCATCTCTCCAGTCCCAGGGAGTTACAGGATTGTCGCATACTCCAGTATTTCATTAAACGGATTCTTTTAAGCCATTTTGGTTTGATTCTTTTCCCACCCTTGGACATTTTTTTTAAATTAAATGTAAATCCTTTGACATACTGAGCGGGTTCTTCCATGTATGGAAGGAACAAATGATGTCTGCCAAAACTAATGAGTGAGAGGTTTAGCCAGCTTTTACAGATAAGCACTGACAGCTCATAACTATCCACTAAAAACTGCTTGTAACTTAGTTTGCATTTTCATTCCCAATGAGGATAATTTTACATCATCTTCCTCTCCTCTGATCTATACTGTTTCTTGCATATCATTTTTTCTGCTCTGCCAGCTGTTAAAGAGCAGCAAGGATGCAAAGCCTTGCCAGGCATTTCAGCACAAGGTTGTACTGTGGACTGCCCTGGCTCAGTCCATGGTTACCACCACCCTGTAGCAGGTACATTATTGTTGTACAGTATGAGCAGCTTGAAATATCTGTGCAGAAAGAGCAGCAATGCAAGATGTCACCTTGGCCATTATGTTATTTATGGCTCAAACCTGTGCTCTCTTTTAAAAACTAGACATACTATGCATACTAAAAATTCAGTCAAAAATCATTTGTTGCAAATATGTCCCCACAGATTTTCTTCAGGCTGAAGAATTGTCTTTAGAGCTGCTGATTTGCTTACATGTTTGCAACTGTTCCTTTAAAGAAAAGAAAAACAACACTGTGGACAAGTGTTATATATATCTATGTTCTTTCCTAGATGTAATGAAGACACAGGAAGAGGAAATCAAAGCATCTGAAAATACCAAAGCTACATCTTCTTTTTTATAATATATTGAAGGAAACACTGACAACTCCAAGAGCAGCAAAAGCTTATGCCACCTTGTCTTAAAATGGCAATTTTCTTCAGGCTGACAATCCCTTTTCTTGGGTGCTCCAAATTGCCCATTTCTTGATTATTTTTTCTTTTTAAAGTAATAATTCCTTGGAAAGTAGGAATACTTTTTATTCTTTTTTTTTTTTTTCAAAATCAGTGAATACAAAAGACAAAGGGATAGCTTTAAAAATTCACTATAAAACTTACACCTTTTTTGAAAACAATCAGCAGAGGCACGAGAAGGAATCAGGCCCAAGATTCCATCCATGCTTGTTTTATTTTAAAAATAGCAAAAACAGCATACAGAAAGTTATTTTATTTGGGTTGACTTTCACAAGGGAAGACCTCCATACTGGCATGACAAGTAATAAATGCAGTATGTCAGATTGCAAAATAAATTCGGGGTTTAGAATAAAGTCATTCCTTTAACTCATTTAGTGTGATTTGTCAGGCAGTTACAAAAATGTACATATGTATATTATTCAGAATAATGTGTTCTCATTAAATTCTGTTTCCTTTGCATTTGAACTGATTTTCTATTTGCTACTGAAAAACCTGTTTTTCATTGACTGGGAGAGTAAGTAATATTCAAGTTATTTCCAAAAGCTGCAGAAAGTTCAGGCTATTTGTACATTAAAATAATTCTCCGGTGCAAATGAAACCAATCTTACTCTGTTTTTACAGTTTGCCACAAGTCCCTTTGCAAAGAGAATACTCTTCCAGGAGCTTCTGTTAGCTGGCTGCTGATTCTTGCAGGAAAAATCACTATTATTTCTACAGGGCCAGCTATTAATTGGTGTCAGTTAGCTGCAGTCAGGGAAAAGAGGAAATAGGAACTGAATTAATCTACAGGGGGAAAAAAGCTACTTCAGGAACAGTTAATTGTGAAGAAAATCATTACTGTGAGTTAGCATTCAGTGTCCACCCTTTAAGGCAGGCTGTATGGTATTATTTAAAGCACTCTATATTATGAAAAATAATTTGCATTTATTTAAAATACCTCCTTAATCCTTAATTCTTCCTGTCGCCGTCTTTCAAATACAAGGAAAAAGAGCATGGTTTTCAGTGAGCATTCTGATCTTGTGAGGCTGGAAGAAAAGGGGAAAAAACAACTGCACCATTGCATGTGAGGAAAATAGGATTTGGCATTTCACAGAGGCAGCACGTGAAGCCCAAATATGCAAGTAGTAGTGACATGATCTCAAAAATAACATAGCCACCAGATTTGTTCCCTAAGAAATAGCCATCTGACATGAAGGCATCAGGCAGAGGCTCTACACAGAAACATTTGGGCAGAACTCTGAAAGACTGAGAAGCTTAGAGAGTTCCCCATAAATTCCTCCATTGTTCAGTCAGAGCTGACTTCGCGTGTGTTTCAAATCAGGACAGCTCTTTGGGATTTGCAAAGTCTGATTTTCACCCTCTTTTCTCCTCCTTTTCTTTCTGGAACAATAATTTTAATTGCTCTGAAGGGAGTATGCTGATTTCTGAAGTGCTTGAGACCATTCCATCTTACCACATTGGATGTCACTGCAGGCCACAGGGTAGGAAATGCAGATAAATTGAAAGAAAGTAATTTCTCCAACTCTGGACCCTCTGTATTTAAAACTGACAGTTGTTTGCATTTTTTAAACTTTTGTGGGTGGAAAAAAAGAAGTTAGGTCAATATCAGCTCTGTTTTACATTCTTGTAAGCTCATTTAAGCCCATTCCTAAATGCATTTTAAAGATCCCAAAACATTTGGTTTCAGAATCTGTGCTGATGTCTCAATAATAAACTGTTTTGGATTGAGCCGTTCATCAATAATGTGAGATGGCTTCAGTAGTCCAATACAAAAGTCCACCTTAACAGTCTTTTGGACTTCTGAAAAGTGTTTGTAAAAATAACTGTAAATTTAATAAAACAATTTTGTTTATTCATCACATAATGCCTAATAGTTCTGTGGGTCCGTGCATTTTCACTGGAAAGGTTTGTAAATAAGAAACAAAAACCTGCCTGTTGCAAATAAAATGTCCCCTAGAGACCCTATATGCAAGTCGTGGCTGCCACATTCCTACTGCCCACTTACAACAAAAATTTACAGAGAAAAGGGAAGGGAAATTTATTTTACTATAGAAAAAAGAAAAACTGGCTTAAATAATTCTTCTAGCTATGGCAGCAGAACCAGCTCTGCAAATAGGAATATATTATTGAAAAAGCCAGAGAGCAAACACAGGCAAGTCATCTTCTGCTTATAATATATTGTTCTCATCTGCTTTAGTTTCATTGTGTCTTGTGTATTACTGACTTACACTGGCATAAATTCATGTTCAAACTGTGCTCATTCTTTACTGTCCTTCCAAAATTTGCACAGTGCATTGAGCTACTTTTGATGGGGAAATCTATGTGGTGGAGGTATAAAAACAAATAAGCTACAAGGCAAAAACAATTCTGAAATGTCACAGAATCTTAATGGATGACAAAGAAAACCTTTGCGTATTGTACTCTTGCCTCTTTCTCACTGGTACCACAACATTCAAAAGAGATTGATAAGCTTTTATTAATTGATGTACAATTTCTTCCAAATTTTACCAAAACCAATCTAGTTTGTGTCCATTGAACTAGATGATGTCAACATTGGGCAGTTCAAATATGAGATGGGGATAATGAGAAAGCAGTGTGAAATAAGACAGGGAAGAATTTTGAAAATCTTGTCTTGTTTTTTTTCACCCATTCCTTCTGGTGGAGGCTTTTGTCATTTCATTTGCCTCCTGTTGAGGGTCGAGAATGGCTTTCTTTGATGAAGTGAGGCAGCGGATTTGAGATCAAAAGTAGGGAAGATAAGCCATAACTCTGGAAATCTGAAGTGTAGGAAGAGTAACAGCAGTCACAGCACTTTCAGGCACTTGTACCATATCACAAGGTGGTTTGTTGTGCTTAGTCCTTCTTACTACATATCTTAAAAGCAATTCATAAGCATACTTATATCAGCTTTCCCCACTGCTCATATGGGAATGTTCCAACTCACACTTCATTATGGCTTTGAAATATTAACTCCTTCTTACAGGCCATCAGGTGTATTCCACAGTCCTTTTAAGACTGCAGCAAGATCAAGGAAGCCAACAGTATCCTTGGCAGCACCAGGAGAAGCACTTCTAGCAGGCTGAAGGAGATGACCCTTCCCCTCCACACTGCCGAGGCCAAACTTGGACTGGTGCACATTTCACTCACTGCTGCTAACAAACACACTAGTATTTACTAATCATAGTAAAACTTTGCAAAGCAACTACATTTCTATGATGTCATCATCCACCTGCTTCTCTATTGGTCAGATGCACCCAGAGTCAGTCTTGCTATACTTACTTATCTATAGTGAAAGACAGTGGGAGGGTTTCAAATACATGTTAGAGGGGCTAGAATGCTGGCATTATCTTGGTTGCCTAGGATCTTTTATTCTTCATGGACAGTGATTAAAATTCCAAGAAGCAAACTCCTTATCTTGTGGACCAGGTTGTCCTTCTTACAAAAAGCTGGGGTTCTTCAGCTTGCTTACTTAAGCGTGACTGTTCAGTATCCAATATAAATTATGCATATGTTTTAAAGAAAGTTAATACCATTTTATATTAGAAAGATTAATTGGTATGATAGATAGGGAATGAGATTTTCATAAGACCCTCCTTTGATCAGAAGTTGGACTAAATGATCTCTAGAGGTGCTTTCCAGCCTCAGACATGCTGTGATTCTGTGAGCTCAGGGAGGGAGATGATTAGTAGGTAGATCTCAGCAAAAATGACACTAGCAGTTACAAGACAAGGAGTTCATGTTATTGTAAAGGGAATATATACTCCCATTAAACACCTCCTTAAACATGCATGGCTAGCTAAGCAAGATGGCAAAACACAAGCACAATACTGTGAATGTACCTCCATGCTTTACCTGTAGAAAGCTGAGCCTCGAAAAAGAGGTGCCTATTGTTTTATGATCTCAGGTTAAAACACTTTTTAAACTAGCTTTATTATTTGTTGTTACTTTTTGCCTTACTCAGATAAAATACAATCAGATATTTTCTATAGACTTTCTTCAGTACTAGCACGAATCCTTTGGAAATCTGTCACCAGAGTGGTCCTATCAATGTATTTATATCATACATCTTCCTGGGACCTAGAGGGCAATGGCTTCCCACCATGGCAGGAGTTTCTGGGACAGTGAGAAGGAGAAATGGAAAGGAGCTAATACTAGTAAACATTAACTTTCTGACAGATGTGCAAATTGATTATGTCCCATGTGTCTTGTACATTTAAAGGGGGACCATTCCCTCAATGTTGTGTCCTGCAAGAGGCTTCCTGATTAATAGAAGCTACTTTCTAAGTAGATACATGGATGTATTGAGAATACTTTTGCATCCAACCAAGTATTTTTTTAATGCCTTTGAACAGTCAGTCATGATGTATTTTTATTTTCTACTCTCACACAAAAAGCTTCAGAATGTTGTTCATAAGCATCTCCTAAAAACTTCAGTGTTCAGTACTGGCTGACAATATAAAAGTCCATGTCAGTTTGTACAGAAATGCTTTTCTCAACAAGTAGTTCTTCATAAAGACCCCTGAGTGTATGAAACAAGCCCAGCTCTTTCAAAGGAGCCCAGCTCTGTCACTGCCTTTCTGTGGAGACCACAAAGCTTTTGTAGAAAGAGACAGAACTGTGGCAAAAGTTTCCAAACACTTCATAGACAGGTTTAAAGGGATCCCATTGTAGCTTTGCTGATGTAGCCTTGCAATGGAAAGTGACAGCTGTGCTGTGTCATTAAATAATAAGGAAAAAAGTGGAGGATCATTTCTTGATTAGAATCTTCGGTAAATATACAACAGACAAGGAGCGAAGAAGACAAATAAAGGATTAGACATTTAAGGAGTCCGTTCAAGTATAAATCTGTATCACAGTTCAGTTAAACATGAAATGCAAATACCAGCATGTTGGAAATCCTGCTCCACCTAAAAAGATAATATGTATGTATCTCCTCAGGCTATGTGCTGTGTTCCAGGGCAAAGTACAAACTTCTGGTGGCAGAAGATCTCGTGACTCAGATACAGTTAAATGTATGACTGTTAGGGCAGGGTTTCTGAACTAGAATACCTCATTACAATAGTATACCCTGACCAAATATAACATATATTCTTATTTAGGAAACTACTGTCCAATGTCAACACTGATATCTTCATCAAGCTACAACTTTTATACTGTAGGGCTAAAAAGGAGCTTCTATACAACCTTTTTTCATCTTAATAGTAATGGAATAAGGATGTCTTGCAAAGTCAAGACAAATGCTTATCTGTGAGAAAACAAAAATTATGTTGGGCATCTTTCGTATGTTTGCCTTAGAGAGATACTTTCTTCTTTAACTTCAGCTTGCTGAGTTTTTGTATGCTGATTTATCAAATCATATTAAATTCAAAACCTGGCTTTCAATCACTTTTCAAGTCCTTTAAGTCTGTGATGCTTAGCCCCATCCACAAGTTGTATCTAAAAGTAGAGAAAATTCCAAGTACATTCAAATATTCTGGACCTCTATTCTAAACAGCAGGCTGGGACACTGAAAAAACCTAGATTCCGTTTGAAACTCTTTCCATGTGTGTCTGAAAGATACAGCCAAATGTAGAAATTGTTGAGAAGCAAAATAAATGAGTAAAAAAACGTTTAGAACAGGCCTAAAAAAATATTTTATCTTCCAGACAGCTTCAGCACTGAGGTGAGCACCCTGTCCCCTACCACCCTCTGCCATTCAGGGGAGCCCAAGGAAATCCAAGAAGTTTGAGAAAGTGTAGCAACTGTGATGGGAAGGAGGAATGGTGGGAAGAAAGGCATTTCCCTGTGTTTGCTTAGTTGTTTGTCTTCTTGCTTTCTCAATACCCCAATCAGTAGTTAAAGCAATTGGCAATAAACTAAGTCAGACTCTCCAACAAGACTGTTTTGCCTGCAATATTTGTACATTTACTCACAACCCTTGGGATCTGGCACAGTGTATTACATGCTAACCACTGCACTCTATTCCTATCTTAGTTTACAGAAACAGAGATTTTATCATTTGTATATAATAGATACATAATAAATATTTAAATAATAAATATAAATAAATTAAGATATTAATATTATTTTTCTTAATTATTATTAATATAAATTATAAATTACAAATTTAAATTATAAATATATTTTTATACAGTAGTTTGTATACAGTTATAAAGCTGTTTTTTTAGCCGTAGTACAGTAGTAAATGCAGATGTTTGATAACAATCAAAATTGCACAGTGTGGAACTGTATTTGATCATATATCACAGAAAAAGGCTGACAGAATTGCTATTTACAAGAATTTCCTATTTTCCAGTATTCTGTAAGACATTTTTTACATGGTGTGTGAATTGATTGATCTTTGTATTTTGAAAACTAAGCTCTCCCACACCAAATATCTACCTCAGATGTGTTTAATGTTAATTAAAGCTAAAAGGCTCAGTAGCCTTCAAATGTGAGGTCGAGGAAAAAAAATATATTGTATTGCCTATGTTAAACAGCTCTACCAGCTTTTCCCAGCATGCCCAGAAATTTTCTGCAGCATGTTTAAATAAGGCTTTACTCTTCTAGACAAAAAAAGGCATAAGTGAAGGGAAATTTGCAAATTTTGTCATGTTGCAAGGTCAGAAAAGACTGCCATTCATATGCAGTCTAGGTGGGCATATGCCAACTCACGATTTAACAGCAGGTGACAACCCCAGAAGTCACAGACCTGGGCTGTGATGGGCCAGGTGAGTGCTAAGAGCTCAGCCCAGCACTGTTAGTCCTGAGTCTAGAAACCTGGACGAGACAGCCTGGTACAACCTGGCAGCGCAGGGGCCAAAGGCAAGTCTGCAGGAAGGAGGAGAGACAGAGGCCCAAGGAGCTGTGTGACTTTCCCAAACCACTGTGATGCTCTGTCAGCAGCTCCCTCCACTGGGCTGGTGGAGCATTCAGAGACCCCATCCTGCCCAAGTAGATGTGAGCTCCTGCAGAGGGAGAGGGGCTGAGGAATCCTCTCTTGGAAGAATGCATTTAGGGATGGAAGTTAAAAGTACTGGGAAATCTTCCTTGTCGAAGAAGAGCCAGAAGTACAGAACATGGAGGAGGCTTCACAACCAGGAACAGAAAGGGAAATTTTCCCTAAGGAAAACTTAGGGGAAACAGACTGGAACACGGCTGTATGATTTAGGATAGGAACTGTGGCAGGGTCTAGACTAGGCAAAAAGGAAAAAGAGTAGAGAAATTGACACCAGAAGGTGACGAAACAAGAGACAGATATGGAGAGTTACGATTCTCAAGGGAAAGGAGATTAATGGATCGCAAGGGGGAAGGGAAGGGAAGGGAAGGGAAGGGAAGGGAAGGGAAGGGAAGGGAAGGGAAGGGAAGGGAAGGGAAGGGAAGGGAAGGGAAGGGAAGGGAAGGGAAGGGAAGGGGGAAGGGAAGGGAAGGGAAGGGAAGGGAAGGAAGGGAAGGGAAGGGACAGGGAAGGGAAGGGAAGGGAAGGGAAGGGAAGGGAAGGGAAGGAAGGGAAGGGAAGGAAGGAAGGGAAGGGAAGGGAAGGGAAGGGAAGGGAAGGGAAGGGAAGGGAAGGGAAGGGAAGGGAAGGAAGGAAAGGAAGGAAGGAAGGGAAGGGAAGGGAAGGGAAGGGAAGGGAAGGGAAGGGAAGGGAAGGGAAGGGAAGGGAAGGGAATACTTCTTGGGCTGAAGACTCTCAAAATTGCAGCCAGAGCAGGGACAGTAGGACTCATGAGGTAAGACAGAGAAAGTAGCTTTTCAAGAAAAGAGAAATAGAGGAGGATATAGTGTCGTCTAACAGATAAAGGCTTCTGCAAGTGGATAAAAAGGAAGGTAGAAAAATATTTTCCCTACCCAAGGTTGCCATGGAGTGACAGTAAAAACATACCATAGGAAAGATTCTAGCTATACCACAATGATTAAAAAAGAGATATCAGTAAAAGTGACAGACTGGGATAGACTGGATATTCCTAGGGAAAGCATCCACAAAAGACATCTCCTAGTTTTTCAACACCAGAGGATATTGTCTAAAGGCAGAGATGAAACTTGTGCAAAGAATGTGCCTATGAAAATATAAGTAATTCAATGTCCAAGTACGTGCAAGAGCATGTCTTTTCTCTCCAGAAGCTATTGGGATTACAGACTGTGACAGCCTTGTCCACAGAACCACTAGAACTCCAGCTATCCACTTCAAAATTTGAGCATATCTCTGCAAGAGTGTAAGATTTGAGTAATGCATATTAATATTTTTATGGATATTTCTTTACAATCACACCATAGGAAAGACCCTCTTTTCATAAACTTTAGGTGGGTAGCCACATGCACCACTTGTGTTATCTGCTAATGCTTGAACTGAAATCTCAGGTCTGTCATTTAGTCTCCATGTGACATAAGGGAAGCAATTTTATGACGGTATTTCCGTCTGTGGAATGAAATATATTCATATTTACTCATACCACACGTGTAACAATAACTTAGTATTCGTATGTTAAAATTTTGCACACTGCTGCTGCCTAGTCGTCCCCTCGCCTCTGCCTGGTGCAATGAGCAGTGTTGTACTCACACCTCACACTTCTGTTCCAAACCAAAATTGCGTGGCTCAAGTTTTTTCTATAGAACAAATGTACTTCTGATTATTTATGGGTTCTTGTAGCTTTTTCTGACACTGATGTGTGCAGGACTCAAAAGATTGGGGGGCTGAAACAACCTAGCACATCCACGGAAGGAGAAAATAAGGCAGGAGGAGTTTGAGGAGGAATCAGCGCTGTGTTTGCCGCAGGAGCCGCTCCAAGGCGCGGCGGGGCCGGCAGGGGGCGCTGCCGCCCCGCCATGGCGGCCTGAGGCGGCGGGCCGTCATCGCAGTCCTACAAAGAAACGCCAGCAAAAACAGTCCTGTTTTACTCAGGTCGTACACTTTTGCAGGGATATGTTCCAAGTATGTGGCTGAAGCGGTGAGATGGCGAGACTGTCGCAGTCTGTAATCGCAATGGCCTCTGGAAAGACGCGCTCTGGCCACATACTTCGGTGGCTGCAGCAAAAGACGCCCTGGCCCTACGTGAGACGGATGTGGAAAACGCCATCCCCACGAGGGAGTCCCACAGCCGCGGGGAAATCGCTCCAGAGGATGCACAAGGGCAACCGCGAGCGAAATCCATCCTGGGGGGCACAGGGCCCTCCCCGTCCCGAGTGCGCCGCGGACCCAGGGGAGCGGAACTGGCGGTGGTACCGAGGGGGTCTGGGCCGGACCTGCGTGTCACCTGCGCCAGGGCCGTGGCACATGTGCCTCTCCATCGCTGCCACCGTCTGGGAAAATGCTGAACAGGAGGACCAGAGACCGACAGGGCTGCAGCGAATGGCATGGACTTTGTCCAGCCACGAACATCCGAGTTGGGAAGCTTCACATGTGTCAGTGTAGCAAGAGTTAATGCATCCTGAGTGATGAGAGTGGCTGGGCTCAGCTGGAGCGACTTAGCTTGTCCAAAGAGAATGAGGAGAGCCAGCACACCACAAGGAGTTTCTCGCTGGGCTGATTCTAGCTAGAAGCTTCAACCCACCATTCAGTGAAAGGAGTGCTGGCTGTGACAAATCCATTTTGCTTATTTGAGGAGTCTGCTGCAGAAAGCATTTTCTGGTTTCCCTTTCTCTGTTGGAACCACAAATCTTCACTTTATATAACCTGTCACAAGATGACTTTTGACTTCCCCTTTATAGGCCCTTTCTTGTTCCTTGCTGTTGCTTAAGAGCTCAGAATAAAAACCATTCTTTTTCCTACTCAGCAGCTGTGTTCCCTGAGAGCAGCTCAGGGCTCCACCATTTCTTGCTGAATTGTAGCACCAGCTTTAGTGCCGCTATGGTTGCATTGGGAGAGGTCTCGCTTCGCAGCACATGACAACAAAAGAAGAAAGTTGCAACCGCAAAGAATATCGTAACAGTTACAAATTAATAATGGTGATAAGAAGTGAGGAAAAGGGAAGAAGGGAGACCTGGTTTTGTGCTAACTTCCAGTTCACTGTCTTCAATGATAAGTCCTGTGTGTAAGTCTTGTAACTAAGGGAAATGAGAAAAGAGTATAGACTGGTTTAGTATAAGCAGTCAAGATGGATCCAGTTTATGCGTACGATGGGATGTGTGTGCTCCAATGAAACAAAACCTAGGAAGAGTTACAAGACATACCTCAGACGTTAGTTACCACCTCATGATAGACTGCCCAGTGGACTGCTATGAACAGAAACGAGAAAAAAAAAACAGCTGAGATCCTTGGTAAAACTCATATTGGCATAGATGTATAGATTTCAAGATAATGATGATCAGCAGTGATGATCATTTGTGAGTTACATGTTAGTATATAGACCTGCTCTCCCAAAAGGCCATGTGGAAGGCAAAGATAGAGCAGGAATGAGAGTCTTGTTAAAGGAAGGGTGTTTTAAAGTCCTGCCTAATGAAGTTGTTCATAGCTAGTCTTGCAAGTAGGGGTTTTATATTGTAACAACCAATCTTTGTGGTTAAATTTCCTCGATCTGCAGTTGCCATGAAAAACGCCAGTAGCAAAAGAAGTAAAAAAGAAATCTTTTATGAGAACAAGCTGAACTGTCAAAGACTTAGGGTCTATAGTATGCTGATAAGATACACCGTTGTGTGAACTTTCTCTCCCAGAGCCATCCATCTCTATTATCAGAGCCTGGAGATGGTTCTGTGTCAACTTTGCATCTGCATCAGTAACTCATTCTGTTCAGCCATCTGTTCCACAGACATCAAACTGTTAAGAAGCCCCAGTACAGCACAATCTAGTTCAGTAACACAGAAACAGAAAAGAAAAGATCTCATTACCATTTGAATTCACAGGCTCTCCTGCGATACACATACAATATTTTCTTATATTGACATGAACATGGTAATTTGGTAAGTAAATTCTCAGTTATAACAAAGAAATTAAAATCAAACACTTAATATGCAACAGCTTTAGTCAGGGGCAAAATAGTTAAGTTAAACTAAGATTTAAGGTAGTTTTTTCTCATTTTGAAGACTTTAACATAATTAAGAAAACATTAATGTTAACTAGGATGATTATTACATATTGCCCATTTTAACTTCTAAAGATTTCACCACTAATTTGTAATCAAAATGAAATAGGCATTTAAAAGCTAAGCTCTCAGAAGAAAATTATGACAGTAGATTGCTGCCTTTGAGATTCCTTGTTTTGTTTCTATTTACTCAATTCCATGTATGATTGAAACTTAGTATTTTTAATTTTGATTTGCCATGTTTTCTTTCTAAATTAATATGTCGCAAGAGCTTGTAAAGTTATATCTGCCCAATTCAGTTGCTTTTGATACTTTTTTCCTAGGTTTTTCAGTACTATAGAGCTAAGATAATTAAAGGCCAGAGAGCTGGATTCCATTCTGGCCTGTAAATCTTCAACAGAACTGGTGCTGGAGTTTCAATAACAAAATCATTATTGTGAATGATTACTGAGCCAGAGAAAACCATTGATTGACATTCAGATTCTTAACTGAATTTGCAGATGCTGCGATGTGAGATTTGGTGGGAGGTCTGTGAGTCATTGAGACAGGATCTTAGTCTCACAGTTTTAGAGAGCTCTCCTTCAGAGACTCACTGCACTCCAGCATTGCTTTTGGGTTTGGAGAGACAGGGACTGAAGAATCATGCACGAGCAACATGCTCAAGCCTCGTTCAAAGGAACATGAATGCTGTGTTTAAAACAGTAATCCCTTTCGCTAATTAACGTGTGATCTGATTGGTAAATTAGCCTCTATGAAGGTTTTGCTATCACAGCTCAAGTATTTTGAGGACCTAAGGGCTTTTATTTTTAAAAGGAGCTCTCCCAGGAGAGAGGCAAAGATATATTTGCCTCCCTTTTAACTCTTAACAAATTTTGAAATGCAATCATCTGTTGTGACATGGTTTCCACTGAAGAGCTGGATATACAGCCTGATACAGCTTGGGACTGTGCAGCATGCATGCCATTAGATATGCTATGCTCTAAGCCATGTGTTAAATTCTATTATGTTCTAAAGAGTTAATACTACCTTTTTGTTTTTACATGACACTCTAATCTACTCACATATTTTTAGTGTACAAAGCTTGTCTTTGGAGTTGAAACTTGCTCAGCCTTGTGGTATATCTTTCATTTCACCTCTATCTTTGTTTCATATAACTTTCTCTGCACTGTCTCTGGGGAAGAAATACACCAGACTTGTGTCCCCCAACAGAGCTGTGGTCTCTAAGGAAACTAGTGCATTAATTAAGGAATAGTATAATGGGTATGGTTTTGTTTTGTTAACCAGTGCCCCAAGGAGCATCATTTCACTTACGTGAGTATTTTACCCCCTCCCCCCACTAGCAAATATCAGCATATTTCTGTTAACTGTTCTGTGGCTCTGTTCAAAACAATACTTATGAGATAAAATTTTGTCTTTTGAAATAACAAGCAAATTGGCACATGAATTTAATTTCTGTAGTAACTTGGCACTGTCTTCTCTGGTTACTGGTTGTTAGCCTCCCCCTCAAAATGTTCTAGTATTGAAGCCAACACCCATGGCCACACACTGGGTGTGCTTGGCAGCTGCAGGGCCCAGATGCCAACCACTGGAATGCTTTCTATGTACCAGTGTCTCTGCCTGTGGCTTGGTTTCTTGGCCAGCCTTTAGCAAAGTCTCTTCACTGGACTCATCTGACTCCAGCGCCTGCTGCTCTTGCAGCTGTGGAACTGAAGCAGAAACAATTTACAGAAGATCTGTCTCACCGTTCCAGGAACCTCTTGCCTGCACCATCTCCCAGCAAGATACATTCAGTGAGTCCTTTTAGCATGTACTTATTGTGGAGGACCAAGTGTATGGATTGACAGGGGTCTGAAAGGACAGAGCACCCTGGTAAACCTGACAGACACCATTGAAAGCTATTTTTTAATGTCTCAAAATTTCTGTATCAAATGTCTATTTCAAGTTTCTTCTAGCTAGAAGTACAGAAGGCCCCTGAAAAGTACAGTATTGGCTCAGCATGAGATATTTTGCATATATGACTTGCATCACTTTCTCCATCAATTAGTGATGATCTAGGCATGGAGGAAGGAAGGAAGGAAGGAAGGAAGGAAGGAAGGAAGGAAGGAAGGAAGGAAGGAAGGAAGGAAGGAAGGAAGGAAGGAAGGAAGGAAGGAAGGAAGGAAGGAAGGAAGGAAGGAAGGAAGGAAGGAAGGAAGGAAGGAAGGAAGGAAGGAAGGAAGGAAGGAAGGAAGGAAGGAAGGAAGGAAGGAAGGAAGGAAGGAAGGAAGGAAGGAAGGAAGGAAGGAAGGAAGGAAGGAAGGAAGGAAGGAAGGAAGGAAGGAAGGAAGGAAGGAAGGAAAGGAAGGAAGGAAGGAAGGAAGGAAGGAAGGAAGGAAGGAAGGAAGGAAGGAAGGAAGGAAGGAAGGAAGGAAGGAAGGAAGGAAGGAAGGAAGGAAGGAAGGTCCACCTGGCAAGCAAGAATAAGCTGTCTTGTCTGGATATGTTTAACAAGTAACAGAGAAAATTAGATTTTCATAGAAGACCAGTTAGTCTAGTAAAAATTAAAAATACTGTTTATTTCCATAAGTTATTTACTGAGTAGCTTTTTGTAGAATAGTTATTAATGTTTTATATTTTGTAGTATTTTCAATCTTAATGCTTTCATTGTAGCATTCCACTGTGGTTTCTTTGCTGCCCTCTACACTTCCACACTTGCCTGGAAAGCTGGCAGCTCTCTAAAGATGAGCCAAGCTGAACACTGGAGGTGTGTTTTGCTACACGCCCACAATACAGAAATTGCCTTAGCTGGATTACATGCCTCTGACTGCACTAGAGAAACACACAGCTTCTGGTAAGAAGCTGCAGTAAGCAAATGAGGATCTGACAAATACTGAAACACTCACCAAGCTGATACTGAATTGCAACCATTGACTGAATTGCTTTTAAGTATCTAGAACACTAGAGAAATTAATTTTTCACCCTTAATTTGTGCTTGCTTTGGTGTGTACAAGGATAAATTCATTGAAGGATAATCTCAACTTCCCAGACTATGTTTAAGAATGGCTGTACCTTGAGAAAGTGGACAACTAGTTCCACTTTTTAATTGTATTTAAGAACAAACATGTTGACAGTAGAAGAACACGTTGAGTACGTACATTTTGGGACCATGTGTGCACACAGGATTTAAAAGGTGTACAAGATATTACGTGCTCATCTGGGAGCTGTCCTTTAGGGGAAAAAATACATGTATGGTATAGTCTTAAAATAATGTTGTTCAAAAATATAACCAATTATTAAGAAACTGATTATTTTCTGCCTTAGCAGTGATATAACTATGTCTTGTAACCACTTCAGAGCTGTATTTCCTGTTGGCATTGGTGCCACTGGGAGCACCATTATCTACTGGTGTTGTAAGACATCTTTGTGCAGATTTCTCAGCATACCTTTTTCAGTGACTTTTTTTTAAAAAATCATGTTAAAATATAAAAATTGGTTAGGACTCTCTAGATTTTATTCTAAGTGGGAGTTTCTCTCTTGATAGAGGAAAAGGTAGTCTTGTGATTCAGTACAAGCATTGGTAAAAGAGGGAAAAAGTGCAGTAAAATGGCAAGAAGCTAGTGAAAACTTCAAGGGGAAATAAGAAAAAGTAAAAACATGACAACATAGAGAATTCAGTGTAGGTGTAGATAAGCCAAGAAAATCAAATTATTTGTGCAGGCTGATGTGCTGTAAATCTGCCGAGAAAACCTGTATATTATTACAAACCAAAAGAAGATCCACTCCAATTTTAACACTGATTGAAAAGCAAGCACTATATTAAGTCACTCGAAGAAAAACATTGCCAATAATTTTGGGGCAATTTAGTCTAGGGTATCTAGAAGGGATATCAGAAGAAAAGGTGAAGTGTAGAACATGATGGTATAGAAAAAGTCAATTAGGCATCTGTATTTTGCTTCTTATTTTCTAAAGAGTATATCCAGTCAAATCAATAATAAAGAATGAGTATTAGTGAGTGATGTTTTCTATACAGTGAATGCCTGAAGCATGCCACTGGAGTACCTGCTGAGAAAGAAAGCCATGCAGGTTTTTTTTGTAAAATGGTTCAAACATTTATTTGCTTCATATAGATGTTTTCTGTGAGGTCAGGCAGGACAAAATCCATCAGATGTATCCATCTTTGTAGGAAACACAAAGTAGTTACGGGGTATATTGGCCAGAACGATCTGTTATGACATAGCTCTCAATCATCAGTGTTATCATTCTGTAGAATTTGATTTTCGCTATATTTAAGTATATTGCCAATACTGTGAACCTGATTATCAAGATTTATGTTACACACTTTCTCTTGATTTTAATGCCTGTAAAAGAAAATTATGGATCTATATAAACATAAGCTTCTTTTCACCAGGTAAAAATGAGCTCAATATAAAATTACTTGAGGGGGCATTAAGTCTGCTTGAAGCTTCTGCCAATTGGTTGCCCAGTCATTTCCCTTTGACAAGAAGGATAAAATAAATGAAAAACTGAACAGTGAATAATCTCAGGGAAATTTTTTTAATTACTCCCCAGTGACAGAAGAGTCAGACCTTTCATTATATAAGCTTGTTGTGGTTCAACAGATGGGTTCTCTCTCTTTTTGGTATTTCAGCTTTTTTTGAGCCCACTTGCATCTTCTCATGCAGAGACATCTGACACATGTTCCAGAGTACTTTAAGCAGTAGGAGGGAAATGGAGAACTTATTATAGATGTTACAGAGAAAGGTAGGATTAGATTGCAGGTATATTCTCTTGATTTCTGATATTGAGAGAGCTCAACTCAGAAGCAGACCTACTTGATATTTTAAACATAAACCTCTGAGGAACTGATATTCATGTTTCAGTGAGAATCATGACACAAAATATCCTGACATCATGCCACAAGTGAGTTAGAAAACAGCTTCCTTGCTGATGACAACCATTGTAATGTTCATGATGGCATTTTCTGACTAGCATATAGAATGGAATCCTAGACTTAGATAGCAATTTAATAATACAGTATTTCAACTCTTTCAAAAGAGCTGATCTTCACTTATGGTAGTATCTTAACACTTGCTTTCTTACAGTGTTGTTTCATTTTCAGTACTGTGAAGCAGTCTTTCCATTCATGCATTTGAAAGAATAAAGCAAAATACCACTAGCATGAAATGGTAGAATGAAGACTTCAGGGCCTCCTTGCACTATTTTTACTTCTGTGAAGGTGCTTTACTTCAGTGAAATCAATCCTGGTTTCATGCTAATTTTCTTCCTTTGAATTAGAAAGACTAGAAAAAACAGGCAGTGCATTTCAACTATATATAATAAAAATCAAAGTGGATATATGTCTTTTTCATCTTTATTTTTCATACAAATTATTGAAGTATACAGTACTGTTCATATCTGAAGGTGAACATTCTTTTTTCTTCTGAATGAAAGTGAAGAATCCCAAACAACCTTCTACTACAGTAAAATTTTCTTGTGATCCCTAGACAAATTCTCCTTCCCCAGTAAACTGCACAGGTATCCATAAGCAGTTGCACGTACATGCAATGTAGATGTAAATATTCATAGATATTGTGTATGTGATGTACCTACATATACAGTTTCCCACTATGAGGATAGATACTATGTATACATATAGAATTATCTTCATACAATATAATAATTGTGTGTACAATATCTTGGTGCTATTAGCTAGTATGAAGAGAATATAGTCTGTAAGTTGTGTAATGAAGGGATGGTATTACATGGTAAATATGGAATTTGTTGGACTTACAGCATAGTAAGTTGCAGCAGTACAGCTTGGATCTATCTCCTGTTTCTTGGAGGCAGCAACAGTGGTGGGAGTAAATCTTCTGACAAGTCTCAGTAGACAAAGATTTTGTTCCCATTCTTTCTGCCTCATCCCTGCTCATATGCCTCCACACTACTTAGACAAATTACTAGTTTTTCACTTGTCACTTTATCTACTCCTGCCCTGAACCTTAACTGGTTTTTCATCTTCTCTAATATTCTTACCCTGGAACCTTATGCTGAATGTACCATGTGTATGCATTTGTGTATACATGTGCAACTGCCACAAACATTCCTTTATATTTATTACATTATTGAACCTTTGAGATAAAATGCCTGTTAAAATTAAGGGGCCTCATCTAAGTGCAGTCTTTTAGAGCCCAGCATGGGTTTTACAGCTCACAGAAGCATGTGGTCTGACCCTCTTTTCCTTCTTTCATGGAGGAACATTGCCTAGCAATTGGTGGTTTTGTTTACTGGACTCCACATCTCACGAAGCAGTTCAAAACAGAATGCAAAGGAAACTAATGTGCTAGCAGAGAAAAGAATATGAAGAAGTTAAATAGTTAATTTTTAGTAGGCACAAATCACATTTCCATCAAGTGCAAGCAGTCAGCTGTTATTGTAGGTCACTAAGATACAATGAATTATTTTCTGCAGTTCGTGGAAAACATTAGGCAGCTGTAATAAAGTCAATGGTATTTCCTTCCTTACTGAAACATTACTTCAGCAAATCCCCCTGTTTTGTTAAAACACCATTTCATGCTTGATAAAATTTCATTGATTTTTTTCTTTAATATTTTTAAAATTTCTTTTATTGATTGCTTCAGATGGAGAAAACACTGAGGGAAAAATATCAGAAGTGACTTTTCATGTTCTGATGGATGACAATTGATCTAAACCAAAAAGATTGTAAATGGAAGGGGGAAGGGAGCATTTCAGTGGCCTTTATATAACATAGATATTCAGTCCAGGAAGCATACCGCAACATAAATGTCTTTTTAAGACATTAAAGCTTAGCTTAAGCAACAGCCAGAGTATTTATACCATAGTTCACCACATTTATTCTTCCTTACATATTTATCCATGGTTTATCTGTAGTAACATACAAAATTATATTTTCAAATTTTAGCTTGCTTTATAAGCCTCTGTTTAAATCCTGCATGAAGTATCTTTAATAAATCCCTTTTGACCAGATAGTAATACATCTTTTATTCTTATTTTCTTTTAAGATCTGATGAACATGAACAATTGAAGGGTTACTTCGAATTCTGAATGAATGGAATAAATGATGGTAAGTTTTCTTTTGGGACACTAATCAGTGGTGAATGTCTCACGACATGTGAAATGAAGAATAGACCTTGACTGTACATATGCAAAAACTGTTCAGCCAGCTGGCTGTGCATTATCAAGAAACACTTTTACTTTATACAGGGAAACAGCAGCCTCAGTGTTTTAAAAATATGCACTGTCCTATGCATTGGCTCACAAACAGTAGCAGCTGGACCTCAAGTTAGGTACCCACACTTTAGTAAGGAAACTAACACTACAGCAGAGGAATGAGAAAAATGTAGGAATTAGTAAGGGTTAGAGGGGCATGTTTGGATGGGAGGTTATAGCATTTTCACTAGCTGGACAGGGACACAGCTTGGATAAAACCTGCAAGGACTTTTGTAAAAAGTTGTATTAACAATTTCATACTCACTTTTCTTCACAACATTGTATTAATAAGATGGAATTTAATTCCCCTCCTCTCTTTCAAACTATTTTATCTACTTCAATTATATGTCCAACTGAATATGAGTTTAAAAATGCCAGATCACATAACAAGTCCTCCTGAAAATTCAGGAGCAGTATCCTTGATTTTGGAGAACTAGTGATGTTTTATTAAAAAAAAAAAAAAAACAAAAAAACCCAAAAAAAAACACCCTGAAGTTGATAGTCGTCCTTTTCTTAAGAAGGATTGGTTAATTTAGAAGATATAAAAAAATGGTGAATCATGCTGTTGATTCTGTAGACATGCATCATGAGCAGCAGTGAATTAAGGGTACATCATCATATATGTATGCATTGTATTCAGATATGTTTTCTTCTGATCTTTGTACTCACTGCTGAAATATTCATTCTCTATAGCCAGAATTCTGTTCACATTTATCAGAAGTGATAGTGGTAAGTGGCTCACTCTATGTTAGTGCTACTTTCTGTGTTCCTAATCTGTTGCATATTTCACAGGGCCTTGAAAGTATATGTGATGAAGTTAGCATAACCAAACATAACCCTGAAATCTTTTCTGCTTTTTTTTTTCTACACACCATTCAGTTTTTTACTACCTTGTTGAGCATATGAATACAGGTTGCTGTAGTTTCTTAAAAAGAGCTGATCATTGGGAAGTTCATCTGCCAGTAAAGAAGCCAACCCAATTGAACTGATGGATTTTAAGGTTGGAGAACTAATAGGAGCAGACTTCAGCCTAGTATGGGGGTCTGCATGGACATACACATACTCTGTTGTACCCTGAAGAAGAAGATACAGCTGTAGCTTTCAAGGCACGATTGACAAAGCTGTGCTTGGTAATACATTAATGTATTAACAATACAAAAGACTGCTTATCTTTACCAAACATTTCCAGAATATAGGCAAGGGGTTACTAGTCAACTATTTAGTTAAGTCAAGCCAACATGGGAATTATCTGACCTTTATTACCACTTGCCTTCCACTTATGTTCTAGAAATTATTTTTCTTATTCTCTATTGTCCCTACCCCATAGTAAAATACTGTTCGTGCCATAGCTTTAGCACCAAGAAAACCCACAAAAAGCTGAGAAATTTACCTCTATAGAAAAAAATGCAATTAAGTAGTATGTAATAAGCTTTAAATAACAGGTTTGAAGCTTGTCTTAATTAATTTTATTTGTCAGTAAGAATGCCTCCATTCTTATAATGAGAGCATTTCAATGTCAGAGCCTTACCTTTCCTGCAAGTAAACTGAGAAACTCATTGTCTTGTCAAGGTTGAGATCACTAGAAGTCATTGAGTCACTGATATAAGACCAAAGGCCGTTGCTCTTCACTCCTTCACCACTGTTCTCTGTCTTGTCTTCAGCTAATCACATATTCCAAGAAGATATCTGATTGTCTTCAGGCAGATTTCTCAATTTCCCTTAATAGTTTCCTCTCTGTTTAGCTACCACCAATGCATGTTTCTGTTATTCTGCTTCTTCATTCTAAGAAGTAATTTTTCAGCTAATCCAACCTTTTATATCTGAAAATTTTTTTGCTGTTTCCCAATCAGGAGGCAGTGTTGTCATATCTTCTTCTATGTATATTTTCTGTGTGATTTAACTGAGCTCTAATCTGGGAACTATAGAGGATATGCATTCTTTTACTAGCTATCTGTAGCTGTTTTCAGATTGTGTCTTTAGAAGCAACACTTATGACTGATCTTGGTTTTAGGGGTAAGCAAATGGCGGAAGTTAATTTACACCATTTTAAAAAATAGCCTCTAGCAAATACTATGCTCTGAGTAATGAATATGAAATGTGACTTTGTATATATATGTTGGATACCTAATTTTATTTATTCCTTTGAGAATAAAAAGCCCAGACAACACACATACTTTCACACACTTTCTCACACTTCAGTGTGCTTCAACAAAATGCAAAATGCAAAATTCAAAATATTACACCCCTGCTTACACAGGGATCAGCCTGAAGTGGTTTCTTCTTCAGTCACCTTCCCTACAGGGATACTGTTGTTACTGTGATGTTCTTTTAGTAATGGGTAAGTAGTAGCAGCTCCAACTGCACAAAACATCTTTAAAATGGGTTTTATATAGAATTTAATCACACAAGATCACCATACACAGTTAAAAAACAATAGTCATTTTTCAGGAGTTCACCCACAAAAATCAGCTGTTAGGCTGGAGGTTCCAGTACTTCACCTCTCTTGTGTTGTGGAGATTGGGTTTTAAATTCGCCAGTTTCAGTTTCTTAGGTACCTGGGACAGCCTCCCAGGGCTTCCTAGCAGCTAGGAAGAGATATAAGCCCTCTCAGAGGAGTCAAAGCATGTATTTCAGTCACCATTCTGTGATGATCAGCTTCTAAATCCTCCCCTCTCATCCAGTTCTTGCTTACAACAAGAAAAACACAAATCCATGGTGAGCACCGGCTTATGGTAAAGGTCGTCCTTGGCCTGTGAGCGAGTCAGTCACAGCCCCACTCAGTCACATCAGTGCACATCTGATACTGGATAGCTGGAAGTGGAATGTCCTCGGAAAGCTCCACAAAAAGAGAGTGACAAATGCCAGGGCTGGTATTTGTGGTCAATACTCCTTCAGGCAGTTTGTTATCAGCAGTATAAGGTCGTTTGGTCTAACGGGTCATTGTGATGGTTACTTAAACAAAAGAGAGAAAACAGCACGTCCCCGGTGTAGAAACAGACGATGCAAACAAGGTGTTTTGTTCGAATCAGTGTATGCTCCCCCTCACACAGAGCCTGCAGTCAACTCTGAAGGTATCTGATCGCCTGTCAGCCAGGATAAATGCATTCAGCAAATTTAAACAGAAAGTGACCATCATCCAAAAGCAATAGGAAGAACCTAAGGACTTCTAGAGAGCCAGAAAGTCTTTATTATTTCAACTGCTCCTGAACACTATATTGACTATTCAACAAAAAACAAAAGAATAATATATGTTCCTCCCCAAAAGGCAATCCAGGCTAAAACTATGCCTGGTTAGGAAGCAGAAATTTTTAATATTTCTAAAACAAAAAATTTTACTGTGGCAATCTTTAAGAGGGATGTAGCAGCCCAGGTGTGTAAATGTTAGTCACACAGCCAGAAAAGTATTTGTTTGTACCTGAAAAGAAGCTAACTCAGAACTTTGTGTTCCATCTTCTGTAAAAATATTTTTTCTACTTTTTTTTTTTTTTTTTTTTTTTTTTTTTTTTTTTTTTAATTAGTTTTATTTTCTCCTTACTGTTTCTTTCTGGATATATAACATAGGGGGAAAATAGTCTCATATACCAACAGGGAGAACAGGTACTTCAGTAGAACAAGCCATGTTATTAGTCCTAAGGGGGTCTAGGCTAAAAAGATGAATGTTCACAAAGAGCTTAATAAATATATACCTATAATATATACCTATATATATGTGTGTGTATATATATATATATATAGTGAGAGAGAGAGAGAGAGAACATTAACATTTTTGTGTACTAAAACTAGGAATCAATCATGCCTCTTGGCTGATAGACTGAGTGAATATAGGCCCCAGCAGACAGTTTAACTTTTGGATACTCTCCATTTGAGAGAAAGGCAGACTTAGACTGTTGCCACATGAGATCCTCCACTAACACAGGGAGTTATTTTCTTTGCAGCATTTCCACTGGAACTTTACACAGCTTGCACACATCTTTTCACTGCAGCTGTACTGGGTAAGGCCTGCTTAAAGTGAGGTGAGAACCATACACCTATTTCAGCTCACGTGTAACTGCAGAAACACTTCTTTTTTTGCCTCTGCCTATGACTTGAACACAACCCTCATCACCACTATTGTGACTATGCAGGAAGCATGTGGATGCCATGCAACATCATAACACAGATGTGTCTTACCTTCTTTGTATGTGATGATTCTGTTCAGTTGTAAAAATTGTGTCACTCTGCTTACAATGTATTGCCGGAGGAAGACTGGGAGTCAAAGTCCCCTTCCTCACAGAGCTGCTCCAAATATGTGCCAGTTTTTGGGGAATAGTCTTGCATTTAAGAGGTGAGGATCCCACAGCTGCAGCATTGACATGCTGCAAAGAGATGGACTATCTCAGGCGAAGGAAGGGTGTGCCCTGAAATATGCTTATCCCAGCTGCAGTCTGGCACTAAGACTCTTGAACAAAGCATGGAAACTACCTCCCTTCTGCTCCATACTAAGACATGTTGCAAGGATTCTCATGGGTGTTCTTTTCTCTTTAAAGAGAAACTTAGACCTAAGCTGTCCTTGTGCAACTTAGCTAACTCACCAGCTGCTGTCTCAGATGGGGTATGCAGGAATCACCCTGAGCCAGGGGAATTTACCAAAACCTCCACTTGCATTCCACATGGTCAGTGCCAAGCAACTAAAGCCTCCACTCACCTCCAACTCATCTGTACCTTCCAGTTTATTGCTACAGAAATCGGTTAAGCATTCAGGTCCTCACACAAGACGTTATCAGAGCTGTAAACATAAAATGCAACAGCTTAAATAGAAGATCTGCAGAGCTGGTTACCACAGCTTATGCCTTCTGTTGACTAGGTTAAAAGATTTTCATTTTGCCATTGTAGAAGTGTTTAAGCAACAAGAAATAAAAGGCTTTTGCACAGTTGTGTACATTGCACAATTGTGTACATTGCTGAAATCTTATTTATATGTGGGAAATACCAAATTTGCAGCAGATGTAATGAAAAAATAGAGAACTTGTACAGAGATCACAGTTCCCTTATTCTAATGAGTGGACAGTTTTTAGTGTTTAGTATAAGAATATAGGTCAATCAGAGATTCTTATGTTCAAAACTCATAGCAACAGTGAATGTTTTAAGAATCAGCTCATTTTCTTTCACTATGGCCATTTAAAAGCTTCCTCACAAATATTTATCATCCTTCCAATATGAATCTTAGAAATAATTGCTGCAAGCAAACTTGTTGGCCTGACCTACCAAGTCTGCAGTATTTGGACTATTTTGTTTCTTTTTATGTCATCCTGTCAATCCATATGTTTCATCAAACATGCCAGCCTGTTATTTCCAGTTATCTGCTTCTGTCCAATCTGTTTTCCACACTTTCCTGCCTGGTGTTTCCTATGTGTAATCTTCACAGGCTTTGTTCTTCAGCTGAGTCACAGAACCTTTATTTTCTGCACTGCAACTCTGCAAGAACTGTTCAGAACAGTCTCTATATCTGTAATAATCTAAATGATTGAAAATAGCAAACCTGAGGGACGCATTCTCAAAATTGTCAGGATGTATTTGGTTGGTACTATGGCTGGTCTGTTCTTTTTTTCCTGTCTCCTGAATCTATCCAGGCAGTCTTGAAAATAGGATACCTTCTCTGGTGTTTGTATAGTATCCATGAAAACAAAATATTGTTTGTTCTAGTAAATATGAAAAATAAATGAATAGTTATTATAAATAAATACACTACTGTAACAACCCTAGAAAATGCAAACTTGGTCATTTATATAGAAGTCATAGAAAGAATAGTAAATCAAAGCCTACTGTTCCAAATGTGGTTTTACAGACTTCCCATATTACATTTTATTCTGAAAGAAACCTGAGCACCACACAGGATCAGACTTTTACATGAAATCAGTGTGATAAATTTATGTTTGGCCAAATTTTGTGAGTGGAATTAGGCCAGATACAGAGTTGGCTCTGTGTCTCTAATCCTAGCCTGCCTGGAACAAAAGTTAGAAACCATAACAATTTCTGTTAAAGGTCTTGTATTTGTCTTACACATATTCAAAAGCACAAGAGGCTGCTATTTCTCTGAAATAACAAATAAATGAAGTCACCATTAGCATTTCTTCCTTCCAAATATAGGTCTAGTGTAAGGATTTAATCGACTTTATGCCAGTTAATTCTGTTGACTTCTATTAATGACAAGACTTCAAAAATTATTGCTCTATTATAATGAAGTTATACTGAACACTCTACTAAACTGAAATTTCTTTGAGACACATTATTACTAGTTTACTTAATCTCTGTGGTATTTGATGCCAAGTATTGACATGTATTACAGCAAATTTCATTATTTTTGCATACAATATTTGAAAATATGTGTCCATAACTCTTAAACAGTTTTAATTTCATCAATATTTTGTCTATGTGTTGTGATGTTAGTTCTTCATAGTGGATTTTTTTAACATAAAAATTAATTACACTACTAAAGAAAAATATCTTCCTTTAACATTGGACTTTAGGAAAGAAGCTGAAAAATACAGCTGTAGCCAGATCACTTTTCCAAAACAAACCAGGTTGTTCAAGTTCTTGCTAATTGGCATATTTGGTAAGTTTTTTCTAGACATTAAAACTTATGTTTCTCACACATCCCTAGGACACTTGGATCTGTTCATGAAAGCACTTTTAGGTGTTTATAATGCAAAGATAATGTACTGCTGGTGAACTATTTCTTGGAAACATCTGAAATGTTTCTGCTGCAACACGGACTAACCAGATTGAAACAGACAATATAGATAGTTTCATTCCAGAAGTAATATTTTAATGAAATTGTACACCACATGTAGGAGTCTTATAAAGTGTCAGAATAACTCAGCTGTAGGTGATGTTGTTAGTTCTGCCTTCAGTGCTGACAAATCTTGCTGTAGTTCTGTTTGCATTAAATACCAGCTGATGTAAATATCCCATGATGTAGTGTCAATAAAAATTAAAATACTGCCTCAGAAATCTTACTTTTTGGCTGCAATTACTTTGTTACAGAGGTGATGAAACTTTCTAATCTTTGACAACTTTTAGTACATTGAAGCTGAATTGCAAAACCGAGTAAGTTTCTAATAAAGCATTTGAGGTTTATGGTATTTCTTCTAATTGTGTATTAAATTTCTACTGCTATACCTAAATCCAGGTGTAACACATATCATTCAGGTCTGTAGTATATATATAATAGTCATTATTCTTTTGTTTGTCTTTATAATCCCTTTATGAATGTTCCCTATTATGCAATATGTGAAGAAACTGAAGGCTAGATCATGAGAAAGTTTACATTGCTTCTCCGTCATGGGCTGTGTTTGAAGAATTGGAAGTGACATGCAGTTTTTGGGATCCTTTTAGAAGAATTTTGCGGTTATTCTCTCCATCTCTTTACTTTCATCTTCTCCTTTTTTATGTCCATTTTCACTTCCCTTTCTTTTCATTTCTGTCTCCATATCTCTTTCCCACTCAATTCCAAATTATGCTAGGCAGAGGGATAGTGAATGAGTCTGGAAAGATTCATATCAATAGACAACTGAGGTTTTGTTTACTTTTTAAATACTTGGGCCATTCTTAACAAGTTTATCTTGCAGAATCTTAGACATTCTCTCCCAGGTAGGAGTTTGTTATTACATTGATTTTCAATGTGACCTAGAGTACAATTGGTTTTTTTACTCAAGTTAAAAATAGGACTTAGTTGTGTTCTCTGATAATGACAGTCACCCTGGAGACAGGCAGCCAGGTGGAATTGAATGGGCACCGTCCCCGCCCCCTTTACATTTGCTGCATCCTCTCTGTTCTCTTTATAGACCTGTGTCCATTTGCATCTCTTTCCCTAATCTCTCTGAAATCAGATCAGGTAAAGCAAAATAAGCCAGAAATGTCAGGCTGAGTGCCACCTGCTAGTTTCTCAGCAGAAAGCTCTCACATGATGAAAAACACTAGAGCACTCTCAGAATGGGTCCCTGTAGAAGAAAAAGTCAAATTATATTCTTCTGCCTTTCCATTTGGAGAAACTTGAGAGGATCATATTCAGGATTTGCATCACGATGGCCAAGGTCAGAATCAGGGTTTTGCTGCACTCTTTGTAGTAATTTTTGTCCTAGACTTGCTTTCAGTCTCTTGTGGGAAGATCATTTCCTGTCCAAAAGCAATTCTTTCTGTAACAAGCCACTCAGCTGCAGAAGGAGATCTGAGTGTTGAAATTCACAGATTTTACTCATATGTGGCACAGAGGAATTGTGAGCCTAGTTGAGGGATTTGGCTTGTGGTTTAAAATTAGCAATAAACAAGTAATAGGATATGAATCCATTACCACTGAGATTGGGGCTGTAGAGGCAAAACAAATAAACAAACAAAAACTAAACTAAACTAAACTTTAAAAAAAACAAAACAAAAAAATCCTACAAACAAACAAACCAAACAAACAAACAAACGAACAAAAAAAATTTAAATGTAACTCCAAACCACAAAATGGGGAGGCGACATCTTTCTCCTCTTCCACAGTCCAACATCTAGTTTTCAGATTCTGGCCTCTGAAACTTCTGGCTCTGGTTCTTTGATTTGTTTTTAAAAGCAGGAAAAGTGAAAGAAAGAATACGATTTCATAGATACAATTTATTTTCTAGTCAAATATACATTTATTATTTGTATCTAGATTTTTTACCAAAAAGCCCAAATTAAAATGTATTGCCACCATATGGAGTCTGGGTCAATTTATTCTTGTCAGATCGTGGAGAGTAAAAATAAGTGGTTATTGTTGGAGTCTCTGCAGTACAATGTGTCCAACACTGCACTGAGATGATGTCAGAAAATCTGCATTTTTTCTCAATTATGAAATGAATTATGGGAAGCTAGCTTACTACAGGCAGAATTGTTAAACTAGCTATTTTGGCTGATACACAGTTGTCCAGCCAGAAAACACAGGTGCTTTGGTTTTAATTTTTTTTTAAATGCTTCAAGATTACATTGACCATCTCTTCCTCATGCTCTTCAGAATTTAACAGTAAAAGTCCCATATGTTGAGAAATATCTGAAGAATTCAATCATCTACTATTTTCTAAAAACAGGTCAAAGGAAATTTACAATGCTCAAACAGCTGGTAATATCTGTGATGGCCAGGGTAAATTTCTCTCTGCATGAGTTGTCCGTGTTAGATTTTAGCTATTCTTTTTAGTGGGAGATATGAGGTGTATTTCCTCCAGTTTGACTCACAAACACCTTAAATACATGGTATAAGTTTGTCTAAACACCCTCAGCCATGTTAAGGCCTCAAATTCCAGAGACTGAGAGACTGTGTTAAAATTACAGCAGAGATGAAATCCAAACTCAGTGTTCATTCAGATGGTTTCAGATCAGCAAATTCAACTAGTCTCTGAAAAACTGGTGTGCATGTTCATTGAGTTATTATTTTAAGTTTTTAAAAGTGGAATTTTTCTTTTTCATTAGCTTTAAATCATCCTTAAATGAGATAGCTGAGTTGAGTTAATCCATTTTAGGAATTTGATTAGCTCATCCAGCTATGTCATTCTGAATCACATATTAGTAGAACATTCAGGGAATTTAAATATTTTGTTTTCATCAAGGAAGAAAGTATGTCCTGGTGTCTCTCTAGGTAAGGAGCACAGCACCAAGTCCTCTTCTGCTTTAAATCAGCCCTGATCAGGATCGATCCTACATCTCTGATTTGTAATACCATCTCCTTCTTATCACTATCTATCATGCCAAATATCACAAAAAGAACACAGAAAGGGGAGTGGTTGTCTCTACTAGCAGATGGTGACTGCTGAGGGTGTAGGCTACAGTCTGAGACACCATTTGCTGCCTCACAGTGAATGTGAGACTGCACAAAGATATTATAAAAGAAAGCCAAGCTTCAATTTCAGCACTCTTCTGTCCTTCTTTACTGTCTATTTATGACATGTGAAGATCTCTAAGAAAAAAAATTCTCTGACCCACAAGTACTTCTCCAAAGAAAATCACATCCTTCTGGTTGAGTGATCCATAGGTTAAATTCCACTGCTCCTGGGGAGAAGACAGTGTCCTGGTCGACTAAGAGACATGGGGCTGAGGTGAGGCTGCTTTTGGTTGCTGTCTCCTGCAATCTTGTTTTTAAAAATAGTGAATTGTCTGGTTAGTTTTTAGCCTTATTTTCTTTTTTTCCATTTGGTAATGAATTTTTTGGTTGTCAGTGGTTTGTTTTTTTTTTTATTTTGGGTATTGTTGTTTTTTTAATTGATTGATTGATTTGGAGTTTTTTATTTGTTTTCATCTTCCAGTGACTCCAAATGGGCTGCATATTTTCCTAAAACTGTGCCATTTGTAGAAATAACACGTAAAACATATGGTCATTCCCTCTTCACCTGCTCAAGCATTTCTGATTCACCTTTTACTCTGTGTAAGTAGCACACCCTCTCATACTTGCTCCAGCTCTTCCATTCCATTCCAGTGAGAAATATGATGAGTCCAGCACCAGCCATGGGGAAACAAAAAAGATATGCTTGGAGAGAAGGAGTTTTACCTAAACTGCGCATTAACTCAAAATACCAATCTTATAACATCTGTGAGAAGTGAGAGACTGAAACTGGTGTAAAGCTCGAAATTTCCGCTGGTAAAGAACACATTTGATGTCTGCTTGTAGGTACATAAAGGGCATGTTTTCTTACCTGCCCCAAGGACAAAAACAGGGTGCTCTCCTTGTGAAACATGGAACTAGGTATCTGAATCCTAGCTCCTTGTGTTTT
Source organism: Muscicapa striata striata (assembly GCA_030060385.1). Taxonomy (NCBI): domain Eukaryota; kingdom Metazoa; phylum Chordata; class Aves; order Passeriformes; family Muscicapidae; genus Muscicapa; species Muscicapa striata. Next base: position 782,187 of record JAREIS010000097.1, on the reverse strand, counting down.
CCATGTTCTGAATAGTGTATCTTGCTCTAACTAACTAATACAGCAGTCAGTTGTGGAATGAACTAAAACTGGAGATTTCTCAGATCCCTTCCTTGAAAAGATGATGGCTGAAATAGATGGCAATTGCCAATGCTCCTGCAGGGGGCATTCTAATACATTATTTATACTTTTCATGTGGGATAAAAGAAAGCCATGCGGATTTCTGGTTTATAAATGAAAGCCATAAGGATTTCTGGTTTAAACCAGAAATTTAAACTCAAAATAACTTATTTTCCTACAAAGTGTAAATTAGTACGAAGGAAAAAGCCCTGAAAATTTTAATTTTTTCAATAAAAGTCATTTAAATCTACAAACCACACAATCGAAGCCTAGATATTTAAATTCTGTTAGCAGTATTGGACTATTTTCAGATTTTGTCCAGAAGCAACCCAACTCTGTGACTTTTTGGATTATTGATATACCCCTAGTAAGACTGAGATAATCAAAGGTAAGAAAATAAATGAATAATTAATACATTATCTGTGGAACCTACAGAAGATTATTGATAAAATGCGAAAGATTACAGTTTATTTACTTTATTTTAGTAGAATGTCCATGCTTAAAGTGAGATTTAAAAATACCTATTGAATCAAGACATAGCTGAAAAGGACAGAATGAGATTAAATTCAATAAAATCAGTAACACTTCAGACTATATGGGACTCCAGTCATTTTTTATTGGAGTTACAAATTGATGGCAATGGTTGTTCTTAGACAAATAAGCAAATCAAGGTTGGATGATGCACCTTGACAACCTAAAATAAGAAAAATCTTAAAATCATTCTAAATACTGGAGAAATATGACTGGTATTTGCTTAAGAAAATATTCAGTGCCATTAATAAATGCATACCCCAATCTACTTGCAGGTAATTTCACGGTCTTTAAATATTCCCCAGTAGATTTATTCATCTAAGCCAAGTAGAATTAATTTATAACAGGCTGTTCTGTAATGCTGTAAAACAAGCGTAAAAAAATTAAAGTATAACTTGTAACTGTTGTTCCACAATGCTGAAGAGGCATTTGAATGAGTCAAAGTTTGTCTTCTTCATTTTACAGTGGATACACATCTTCTGGTGCCTAGTTTCTCACAAAAGCTTCTTTTATAGGATTGGGCTCCTATATTACAAGCATGCTCATGTATCTGCAAAAAAAACAAAACATTGAAGCCTTTAGCTCTTATAGAAGAGCATGCCAAAAATGTCAGTCCTTCATTATCTTGCTTTACATAGCCATCTTTTACGTGTGAATAAAATTATTGGCTGCAGGAAATTACTGCTATATTTATAGCTTTGATATTAAAAGGGAATGTAATATAAAGGAGTAACATAGGCCAACAGCACTTAAGAAAGTAGAACAAATATTTTGCAGAGAACCAGATGTTTACAAATTAATTGGACTGTATTAGACATTTTAGTAGTCTCCAGTACTTAAAGATACAGATTCCAGCTCAGTTTGAAGCAGTTTGAGGTATTCAGTTTCTCAAAAATGTAAATATTTACTAAACTAAGTTGTTTTTAGTGGATCACAAAAAAAAAAAAAAAAAAAATCTGCTAAGGTAAAAGGTATTATGATAGAAATAACTCTTATTGGTGACTTTTTTCCATTTTATGGTTCCATTTTGCATCTGCACCTGGCTAATTTATATTGTCCCAAGTAAGCTGAAATCAAATCTCCTTTCATACTTCTTTACAGATTGTGCATTATTACATGAGGAAACTTACACTGACCAGAAATATTAGCTGTGGCAGTTCTGCTGTATAATGTGATTATAAAATTATCACATAATATTTTTACAGTAGTTTGGTGTTTGCAAATGATTAGGAAATGAAGCTGGACAATCAGTGCCTTTCATATTTACTTGAAGGGTTTCTATGAAATAACAGAAGTTAGCGATACCTTTAGAAAATCTTCTGACAACTCAGAAGGAGTCCTAAAATTATCGCTGGGCTAACAGATTTCTTTTCTACTGCTGAAATTTCTAATGATTTTGGAAAAATTGAGCCAGATGTCAGTTGAATGTCCTGCACTACAAATTCCACTCTTGAATTGGCTCAGGGAAGATTCTGCTGTGAAAAACACCAGGAGGGGCCTTTGAATTAAACAGCTAACTGCAAGTGGATAACACTTCTACTTGTGTTTGTAATACATTAGGCCAGAAACGTGAAACTGAAACTGGGTAGAGAAAAACAAAACCCAACTTGTCTTTAAAAAAAAAGTCAACTCTTTGGAGAGTGTTATGAACTTCATAGTTATTTTCTTTCACTGTGATTCCTAAAGAAATACCTATTAGTTAAGTGACAAAGCTGGACTTTTTTCAGCAAACACAATCCCTACCACAGAGATCTAAGATCACTACATTCTTGTGAGAAATTAGCATTCCTGAAATCAAGAATTACATTGCATCAGTCAAACTACCAGCCAGGCTAGGTCATAATTTGCTTTGCTATAATGTCACAATGAGTGCAGTTAAACAGAATCAAAACCATTTTCATGTATAAAGACAGGAATTGCACATGAGGACCCCCCTCTTTTCAACTGGCCTTCTCATACAAACTCTTTACATACAGTTATAAGCTTCTTTTTAAAGCTGCAGTCCTTGCTGATTTCAAATATCGCTGGTCTTTCTCATGATATTTTAGCTTAATTCCTGCTGAAATGCATCTAGCAGGATAGAGTGCTTCTGCTTTTGTTTTATGGACAGATAAGAAACTATCTTTTCTAAGGCCACTTAGACACACCTGGAAAATTGGGTATCTGCACTTTGAATACAAGAATAGCATGGTTGGGAGCCATAAAATAAGACACTAGACCATACATTTTTCGCCCCTGCTTTATTCCAAGAGACACACATTCACCTGGCTGGCAAGTAAAGATTCCTATGGACTGCATTTGGAGCCTGCTCTATGGCATGTAACACGGAGCACAGTTTTAGAGGATCATCATAAATGAGTCTAAAGGAGAATACAACAGAGCGTCTTGGATGCCTCCAGGAGATGGTGTTAACTGCAGGTTCTCGCAGGGGATGACTTTGCTGTCTCCACTAGAGTAACAGTTTTCCATGTCTAAAGTATTAGTGTGTAACTTTGTATCTCAGAAGTTGGAACAATTGCTGAGTTGTTTGGGAAAGTTGAAATAATGCCAGTGCTTTTGCTTTATGAGTTTTGTTCTAGACCTGTGTGCTAGAACCGTATACAGATAGCAATTAGGAAGACTGAAGTTATTTTGTCCAGGCCTTATCAAATGATACATTTATTTTTAAGTCAGATCTTATAAATCAGTGGCAACAAAGCTTGTCAAAATTAAAAGAGAGCAAATAATACCTATCACTCATGGCTAGTCACCTATTCATTTAAAAAGTAGGACCATGTTTGAACTGCAAGGACTGAGAGGTATAAATTATCCCTGGCTTACTTCTGTCTAGAACAACTACATTCAGCAGAGCTTGCAAGACAAGTGCAGAAGATCTAGCTTATAACAAATGCAGAGAAGGTAGAGATGCATTTGAATTAAAGATATGGAAGTATTTTTTGGCAGTGTGTGGTTTTGAAAGCTCTGCAAAAGTGGTTACTGCTTCCAAATTCATACTTAATTTTGCTATTTAGATGTCTATAGAAACCACAGTATAACGTAACACTGCATAACTTGACTGGGAACTGAACACAATGGACTAATTGCTAAATGCATGTGAGAAGAGGTCCAAAACTGAAAGATCATCTACAGACATTTGACTTGAACTGTTTCATATTTCTACTTTATGTTTCTTTAGCAAATGTGAAGTTACCTTAGGAAAAAAAAATTCAGGAAGAATAGCCTAAAATTGTTTTTTAAGCTAAAACATCACTAGACAAGTGATGTCTGATGGACCTCACAGCCACGTACACAGAATAACTCATTTACAACTATCAAGACATTCAGACTACTGGGATGAAAAATGAGACAGTGTTTGATCTACTTGTAAAAAGTTTAAATAATGATGAGAGAAGTATCTGTCTCATATATCACTGTCTAAGGTGCCTCAGATTTTGCAACTCTTATAAAATAAATCAAAGAAATCTATCACCCTGCCTATGATGAGGAAACTGGTGTGAAGAGTGAAAGAAGAGCAGAGAGGTTAAAAGGGCCTGTCTGAGAAAAAGGAAAGGGAAGGGCAGACTTCTGTCTCATGGGATTGTTTTAGTTTGCCCTGAGACGATCACCACAGATTATGTAGCTTGGAAACCTGATTAAAACAACTGCTACTTCCCTCCTATACCCTATTCCTTCCTATTTTGAGGTCCTTTGCCCAGAAATGAAAGTCTAGTGCCTGTCTATGATTTTGTGCATAATTTGTTGGTGCATTCAAACTGATGAATACAGAAGGGCTCTAAGAGCCTCAGCTAGAGCTAGTCATCATAGTGCTTTTGGTTTAGAGAAGTTTGTTGGAAACAAGATTTTCTCTTTTTTTTTGTTGTTTTTGTTTTTTTGTTTTTTTTGTTTGTTTGTTTGTTTTTGGTTTTTTGTTGTTTTGTTTGTTTGGTTGTTTATTTGTTTTTGTTTGTTTTTTAATGTCCCAGAGAATGTGATTTAGGCAAAAGTTAAATTTTTTTATATTAACTGATCTCAAAATTATCCCAAACTATTTAACAGGTGTGATTGTTCCCACATGCTTGAGACACCTGACTGGGACACAAGAAATTTCCTTCTGAAGGTTGTCATTTGTCTCTAGGGAGTCAAAGAGTGCTTTGAGGACTCTCTTAAAATAGACACCTCATTTGGCCAAAGTCAGGTTAAATAAAACCTACCCATGACTCTTGAGACACAGGGCAGTGAATCCATTAGAATGATTCACAAAAACCAGTAAAGCCAGCAGGTCTGCTTAAATTTAATCACCTGAGGTAAGTTTTCATGGTTAATTTTAAAGGCAAAACTGTTCAGTGCCTTGTAGAACCGTTACTTGGTTTACACCTAAATCATACATAAAAATGTAAGTACATGAATATTTATGTGCTGAAGAAAGATCAGGTCATAAAGGCTCACAAGAAGAAGTGCTGGAGCCCAGCTGTCAGAAACTCCTGCCAAGCTAACCATCTGTCTGTAATCACACATCTATCAGTTTTCTATCTGTAATTACATATCTGTCAATGGCCTCCTCATCTCACATGCAGACTTCAAAGAATTCAGGTTTTTTCCTGAAAATCTGACCTTTCCTCTGCTTCCCCCAGCTCTATGTACCTTGATTAGTTCTGCTTTTTTTCTACTTGGGACAATTATGGCATCTTACAAGTGGAGAAATCTGTAAGGTGAGGTGACATGGCCCAAAGGGAATCTCCATTCTGCTTGCAAACAAACTGCTATGAAAGCAATTCTCTGTATACCTAATGCCAGATTTTAAGCAGTTTTTTTAGGGTTTGTTGCATTTTACTAGTATTTTACAGGCTCTCAGATTCACATCAGCCAGGAATGTGAAGGTACTAAACTGATGCAACACAAAGATGAACTAGGATGTGTACAGTAGTGAGTAATTAATGTAATATATACCATTCTAGTCCTGGCAGGGGGCTATGCCTTATAGAATTAGTATTAAGGGAAACCATTGAAGATAATGAAATAAAATCCAACATAGACTGGTTTATTTTTACTTAAAATATATACTGTTTGGAGACAAGATCTTCCAGAGGATTTTTCTTTTTCACCTGGTTATCTCAGCTTGCTCAGTCAGAGTAGGTGGTGTCTCTCCAGTACATCATTAACACAGCTGCTAGGGCTACTGAAAAAATCTGAGTTTGCAGCACTTACCATGTTTTCTCATGCTCTTGCCCAGTAGTAAGGATGTGATCTCAGGACTCAGTTTCACGTCTCGCAGAAGACTCCTGCTGGCTTGTCCAGCATATCCTGGCTTTTTAAAAGAAACTGAAATAAACTGTGCTTCCTAACGATTTGTACAGGACTCACACTGAGAAATCTCATTTCTGTGCCCACCACTTGGATTCCTTGTATCTTCCAAGAAACAGAAAAAATATGTGCTTGATTTATATCCACACCCTTCATTAGCTTCAAACTTTTTCAATGCCCTCCACATGGATGTAGCCTATTCATTAAATGGCTGCAAACAATTCTCTCTTCTTCAAGGAGTACCTTCAGCTTGAATTCTTCCTTCTTGTTAGGACCCCTCTAACACTTCCAAGAGACACTTCAACACTTCTAAATAATGTGTTGAAAACTCAAAAGAACTGAGGAAATAAGGGATGAGGAGGGAAATGAAGAAAAATCTTGAAATGTTCAATATTATCTAGTTAAGGGTAGAAGAACATTTAGAAGTGAAGTGTAAGAAGCAAAGTGAAAATTAGAATGGTATAGTAGTTTATTTAGAACAAAAAGCTGGAGGAAGTACATATCAGGGCTTTAAAGTGTGGTAATATGCTAAAAAATAACTCTGTTAAAAAGTTGCATAGAATTAATTTATTCTTTGAACTGTACAACTTTATAGTGCTGTTTAGGAGATATGGGGTACAAGTTTATGTTGTGTACAATTGAAAAGATTCCTGTTATTTTCCTCATTTATTCTCTCAAAAGAGAGATGAGAGATGAGAGATGAGAGATGAGAGATGAGAGATAACATCATTCTATTCTTTACTTGGAGCTGCTCTTCAGCAATTTGAACAAGGAGGTACACGTGCTTGTGCCAAGTGACTCTTCCATCTACCCTACTGACAGGATAAAAAGGCTTTTTAGAGCTAGGCACTGAAAAGTCAGCCTGTGGGTTAAAAATCATTTTTGCTTCATGTAGGAGGGACACTCTCCATACCTGAATAATAATGTTGTTGTTTTGTAATGAAGCTACAAAACATGTTTCTGGTATAGGTGCACAAAAAAAAAAAAAAAAAAAAAAAAAAAAGAAAGAAAGAAAAGAAAAAAAAAAAAAAAAAAAGAGGGAAGGATTGGTAAAAGCACTTTGTAGAAATGTTGTAGCAGGACCTCTTGGTCCCTAGAGTACCCTTCAGTCCTCCTAGTATCTCTCCATCTTCTAGAATCTGAGGTTCAAGTAATGTTACACAAAACGTAGCACAGTAACATTACAGAAAATGATAGGGACAAGTAAAATATCAGCTCTAAGAAATAATTATTTTTTTAAAAAACAAAATAGATCATATCCTGATGATACTAGGTTTTAAATCTCTGTGAGAGTGGGACTGTCTGGCCTAATTATTGATTTAGATAATGAAGGCATTGTTTTACATGTGCACATGGTCAGGAACTGCCAAATTACAAACTTGCTGTCACTCCCACAGAACAGGGGTTATTTTCCTTATTTCCTGTCTAGCACTACACCTGTTTGTTTGTCAAACTACCAAACTGATTGCCTTGACCCCAGATTTTTGCTTTAGGTTTGAGTTACATCAAACTTTTAAATCAAGTTATTAACTGGAACGCTCTAGATGGAATACATTTGTCTGGGTGTATGGGATTCACCACATCTGCATTTAGCAACCTAGGAGTTGTCTAGTCCAGTCTCATCCTTAACACTTTCTCTCTGGTGAGCAGAGAGAAAGAATCTCCCTAAGGTAATAGTGTAAGGTGGGCCGGATAAACTGCCTTCAGGAGCTACTCATGCTTGTGCATTGACTGTAAAAGGATGCCTCTAGATGCCTTGCTACAGCCAGGTACAGTTCTGAAATGACTGAAGTTAGGCATGATAAATACCATCAATCTCTGCATGGTAGTTGAAATTCATTACTGCTGCTCACTGCAAGGAGCTTCACCTCACATTTTGCAGTTTTGCCTTGTGATAATTACCCCTTTGGACCCCACTCCTCCTATCCAGAAGAGAAACAAACAGACAAAACCTTCAAAAGTGCTTGGGTAGCAGCACGAATAAAGAAGTATTCAGAATGTAAAGAGCTCCACACAAGTACTCCTTGCAGTATTCACTCAGCTCTGCTGCGATATGTACATAAACCAACTAAATTGAGTCAATAAACTTCTGTATTATGTTTTTACCATCCCTCACACCTGAAAGGTAGAACTGTCTCTGAGGAGTAAAACCAGCTAAAATTCCATCCCTGGTTTTGGATTTTAAAACAGAGAGGATTGCCAGAAAATGTATTGGTTTGTGATGTGAACACTTGGACTGAAACACGTTTGATTTTGCTGCTGTATGCTCATTAGATAGTAATATCTGTCTATCAATGTTGCACTGTGCTACACACAACTCTGTGACTGCACCAGAAAGTCTTCACAGCTGTCTTCCAGTGCACAGTCACACATCACAGAAAAAATTGATCCAAGCACGAAAAGGATCTTAAGAGAAAGAAACAGAAAAGATGTGTGTGCTTGTTTGCAAAAGTGTGCTTATTTGCAAAAGTGTGTTTTAATGTATTTGTGTTGCTATTCCTCTGACATTAAATCAAATGGCTAATATTTTTTAACCCAGCCTTCTGTATTTTTGTCACAAATGGAAGAAAAATGCAAACAACATAAAAAATGAGACAGACAATTTTAATTTTTATTTTTAGGTCTACCAGAAGAAATGTGCTTTGTCACTTACAAAATACAGTGGAGTTCAATTTAGATTGGTGGAGAAAGCATTATTTTATAGAAGACTGGAGGAAGATGACCATGGTCCAAAAAGCATGATTTTTTTTAATTGGCCACTTTATTAAAACAGTTTATTTTTCTGAACCTTGATGATCTCAGGTCTACTTTGTATGTCACCTCATTCTTTGTTCTTTCAGTGTAAAAACCTCAAAGGTTTTAAATAAATTAGTTCAAATATTCATAATCAAACAGTTGCATAGAGAAAAATGAGCTGAAGTGCTCTGCAAGCTATGCTCTTCTTGGAGCAGCTGATTTAATATCTGCAGCTGCTTCTAACAAAGAGAAAACCGGTCTCCTTTGTAATTCCATTTTATTGTATGTCAAACCACAACAGCAAATATTTTTTTTTAAGTAATCAAGTGCAATCTGATATGCCTGAGCAGCAGCACTTTATTGACATTTTATCAGCCAGAGCTCCTTTGAAGGGATACTGGTGACCAAGGAAATTTGCCAGTTCAAAATGGCTATAGCTGTTCACTTATTTAATCATGTACTAAAACAATGCGTGTAATTGTATTGCCAGTTATTATTAACAAAATACTTTTTGCTATACAGTTCTTCCTACTTTATTGATGGTTCTTTTCTATCTTAGATTAGAAATAGGACATGAAAGGAAATTTTACTTGCATGGATCAACAAATTTAAAAACATAAGTTGCCTATTTGCTTTATTGAACATAGTAAATCTACCTGACAGATACACCTTCCTTGCTTTTATATGCTTCTGTTGACAGCCTTTTCCAACCTCAGTCTCTCAGAGCCATTGTATTATATTGCAGGTAGGTTGTCACGGGCTTTTGCAAAAGGTTCCAAACAGCAATGGACATTATGTTTTCATTTTCCCCTGTCATTTGATGGTCATACTGTAGGGTTACTATTGTGAACATGACAAGAGGAAAAGTGTGTTGTTTCTCTAAAACTTGGAACTATTGAGATATTTGAAAGAAAAATCCAACCACACCAAATGCATTCAGAACCCTTCAAAGTACAGTTCAGGTAGCCTCACCTCCAGCACTGCTATCTAGGATTCTTCTCTGCATTTTCATAGAATCAGAATCATTAAGGTTGCAAAGGCCATTAGGATAATTAAGTCCTACCCTCATCTTAACACTACCACCAAGTTCACCATAAGCCATGTCCTCAAGTGTCACAGCCACTAATTTTTTAGTACCTCCAGTGGTGGTGTCTCTACAACTTCTTTGAGCAGTCTGTTTCAATACTTTTCAACTCTTTTCACAAAAAAATTTTCTTAATTCTTGATCTAAACTTTTCCTGGCTCAGCTTGGGGCCACTCTACTGGTGCTGTCACTTGTTAGCTGGGAGAAGAGACAGACCAACCAACCAACCAACCAACCAACCAACCAACCAACCAACCCCACCTGTCTACACCCTCCTTTCAGGAAGTTGTAAAAAAGTGATAAGGTCTCCCCTGAGCCTCCTTTTTCTCCAAGCTAAGCACTCCTAGCTCCCTCAGCCCCTCTTCACAGAGCTTGTGCTCCAGACCCTTCACCATCTCCATCGCCCTTCTCTGAACTCACTGCTCAATGACCTCCCTGTAGTGAGTGGCCAAAAGTGAACTGGTATTCAAGGTATGGCCTTGGCAGTGTTAAATACAGGGACACTGTCACCTCCCTGGCCCTGCTGGCCACACTATACAAGCCAGGATGCCAGTGGCCTTCTTGGCTACCCAGGCACCTTGACCACCTGGTCACACACATTTCAAGTCACATTCCCCAACACTTCGGAGAAAGGAGAAAGAGCCCATGTAAATGAAATACATGTTTTTCATTACTCCTGTCACTGGGAAGTGACAGCAATAACTGAGGGATTTATAGGGAAGAAAATAATTTCCTTGTCCAGAGAAGTTTGGAGTAGCTGTTTGTATGTGCTGGAGGTTACAGAGAAGCAAGGTAAGCAGACACTGAATCACCAAAACAGGGACAATTAAACAGGTTGTTAACAAGCCTGTCTGGAGAATATGCAAGCTGGTGTGGAGAAGACCTCTGAGAGTGTATTTTGAGGAAGGTTTAAATGTGAAGAGTTACTGGTATCTCATGGCTTTACAGAAGGACATCTAAAGACAAAGATGGCTAAAGACAGAGCTGGAACAAATTCTGACTTAAGGGAAGTGAAAAAAACCTTTAACAAGGGAGGTTAAAAAATTCAAAACTTGTGGAAGCACTAGTGTAGATTGCTCTGGAAAGTGTGAATCCCTGTTGTTGAAGGAAAAAGCAGGTTAGACAACGTCTAGTACTGATGAGACAAGTCTATCTGATGCTGCTTTGAAGAATGATTCTTCTTATTATTTTTTATAAATAACTGCACAGTGATAAAGAGGCCTGGATGTAGGACTGGTTTTGTTCTGGATCCATTTCAATCATGTCTTCATAACGGAAAAAGTCAGATAAAGTCTTTGTCGTACTTAATGTAAAAATATTTCTTATTCTAGAGCTAACAAAGTTTGATTTTAAAAACTCATAAATAAACAAGATAATTTTGCAGCTTTACAAAGGCTCACAGTTCATGAGGTTGCCCATTCTTAAGAAAAACATTGTACTGTTTCCCAACTTTTGCTCATATCCACTTTTGAGTATGCTATGATCTACCTTCATATTACTTTCAAAGACACATGAGTTAGAAAGTAGGCAATATGTTTTTCCTACTTCTTTCTGGTATTGCTTCATTTTGGGCCTATCTAGAGAATAACATTCACATCATGAGCGTCTAGAACTCTGTTCAATGTTGGGAAAATGGGAAGAACTAGTTCACTGTTCAGATTCATTCTGAAAGTCCATTCTGTGTGTTTAATTGCTCATGTTCATGACTGTCCAAAATCTGTGTGTGATTTTAATCCACTGCTTCTGAGTGGTGCTCATTGCTGAATTTTGAAGCCTGTACAAAGAAAACAGAGTAGGCTGTCAATTCTTATTATGATTCATGTCATTCTAGCTGATTAATTCAGTGAAACATGGCATAATCACACTAGGCTAGACACATGTCAGCAAAACAACATTTGGGAAAAATACAGGACAGCCCCAGCTTTACCCTATTTGGGGGGGGGGGTTGTTTTTGAAGGGGGCTGGGTGAGCTTTCCTAGGAAATAGGAAGATAATTAGCTTCATCACTCTCTCCAGACTGATAACATTTTTAGTGGAAAATATTCGTTTCTTACATATAGCAAATTTTCTTTTAGCTATCTTTTCCTTTTTTCTCAAGTCAGGTACAGGGCACTCCTTTTCCTAAAGCAAATTCTGAACAGGGATAAATCAAAGAGGCTTCAGGAGCCTGCCAGATTCTTTTTAACGTTCATCTTTCCTTCTTTTCCCCAGCTCACACAAGGAAGATGTCAAAGGTGACAGCTATTGGAATTTTACAATTAAATGCTTATAATATGGGACCAGCTCTTTCATTTCCAAGGTAGAAGATGACCATTTTGTTCCCAATTTCAGGGTTCAAAGGAAAATGGTGTTGGAGAATATTGCTGATGTCCATTAGTTGAAGTCTAATGTTAAAGGTCCAAAAAATACAGTCCAGAACCCACAGATATTCATTTTTCCCATAGAAAATGATGCAGAAATTGCAGGTTATTTGTTGGTTTATTCTGTATTAAGATCTATAATAACCATGTTTGTCCTCATTTTCCTATCTCCTCTACTTTCAAATTTAGTTTTAAAATGTGACCTTTTTAAAACATCAGACGCAAAAAACCCATGTTGTTTCTAGTGCTTAGTGCTTTGCTGTGTAAGAATTTTACAACATTTGACTGTCATTTGCCCTGTGTACAGCTCAAGCAGTAGAGAAGCTGTGGCATGCAGCCATTAACATATTCAGGGAACTTTGAGTATGAGGCACTGCAGTGGTCAACAGTGCAATGTCCTGATGGAAATCAGTGACAAGTAGCATCCCTCAGGGGTCTGTGTGATGATCAGCACCGTTTAATGTCTTCATCAGTGACACAGACAAAGAAATTGAGTGCACCCTGAGCAAGTTTGCAGATGATACAAAACTCTGTGGTGCACTTAATGGATGTCATCCAGAGGGATCTGGACAAGCTGGAGGAGTGGGCCCATGTGAACCTCATGAGGCCAAACAAGGCACAGTGTAAGATGCTGTACCTAGGTCAGGAAAACTCCTGGTGTTAATAGAGACTGCAGGACGAAGGAACTGAGAGCAGCCCTGCTGAGAAGGACACAGGGGTGCTGGTGGATGAGCAGCCTCATACACAAGTCATGAATTTGCACTCGCAACCCAGAAAGCCAAACGTGTCCTGGGCTGCATCCAGAGATACATGGCTGATAGGCTGACAGAGGTGATTCTGCCCCTCTGCTCTGCTCTGCTCTGCTCTGCTCTGCTGAAACTCCACCTGGAGTGCTGCATGCAGCTCTGGGATCCCCAGCACAGAAAAGGTGTGGACCTGTTGGAGTGGGTCCAAACAAGGCCACTAAGTTCATTAGAGGGTTGGAGCACCTCTCCTATGAGGAAAAGCTGCCGAAGTTCAGGTTGTTCAGTCTGGAGAAGAGACAGCCCCAGGGAGACTTTCAGTTCTTAGAGTGAGTTTATAAGAAAGATGGGGACAAAAGTTTTAGCAGGGCCTGTTGTGATAGGACAAGGGCTACTGATTTTAAACTAAAAGGGACTAAGTTTAGATTAGATATGAGAACTTACATATTTTTTTACAATGAGTATGTTGAAACACTGGAACAGATTGCCCAGAGGGGTGGTGAATGTCCCGTGCCTGGGAAAATTCAAGGTCAGGTTGGATGGGTCTCTTAGCAACCTGATCTAGTCTAAGATGCCCCTGCTGATTGCAATGGGGATTTGATGAGATGACCTTTAAATGTCCTTTCCAACCCAAATTATTCTATTAATGACTCTCTGATTCGCTGAATGATTCTCTGAATGAATCCTTCTTACCTTTTTGGTACTATACGAAAGCCATGCTTTATTTCTTCTGGAGTTTTGTTTAAGCAGGTATGTGCTCATTACTTGAGCAAATAATATTTTTCTGATCATTTTTGTGACTACTTCTTTACAGGTAACTTTCTGGAGGTAGATGCAACCACAAAGAATGTTTTACAAGGTCCTTGATAATCACTAAAAATTTAAGTTACTGGTAGAAAACTGATGAGATCAGAAGATTTCTTTTTCCTGGGATCTCTTCTTTGTGTACCATGGATGCTGACATATTTTTTTTAGCCCCTAGATTGTTGTACTTTGCTTACATCTCAGAAGTAAAATTCTGAGATTTAACTGTTACTTTTTCCAAATATAATATTTTTTTTTTTTAAATTACATTTGGGTAACATTTTTAAAAGCACATCAGTCACTTCAGAGTCTGAGAGGAAGTATGTCAAAGACTCGAGAGACATATGGGATACAATTCTCATAAACATTTAACTGGACAGATATTTAATTTTTGTGCCTTCAAAAATATTGCATTAGTTTCACTTTCAGAAGGTCAAGGGGCAGAGGCAAAGTGAACTAGAACATTGTATTTGCATATTCACATACACAGTGTTCCCTGTTCATGGATTCAAGTATTTTCTGTTTAGACTTCCTAAGGGACCCTAGGTGAACCTGTAGTTCAGCTACTCATAAACTAGAAGTTTCTAACTAAACTCTTCAGTGACCTCTGCTTTCAAAATTTAGTCTCTGAATTCAGAAATTATTTGCACTAAATTTAATCTCAAAGTTAAACAAATATTTAAATCCTGCAAAGAGAAATTCTAGTTTACTTCTACATCTTGGCCAGTTTCAGAGGCATTTCTGTTTTAACAATTAATTTCAGGGAGAGTTTGTAGGCTCCAGCTTTGGTCAAATTTTGACATATGCTGTATTGGTTTTGCATGGCCTGGTTTATGGTAGTAGGAGACCACAGAGATGGCTTCTGCGAGAAGCTGCCTGAAGCTTCCACCATGTCCAGCAGAGCCAATCCCTGATGGCTCCAAAGATGGATGGGCTGCTGGCCAAGGCTGGGCCAATTAGAAATGGTGGTAATGTAGAACATTTTTATATATTTAGGAACATTCTTAAATATGTTATCACAGAGGTGTTCCCAGCATTTCTAACCCCGCTACCAGGCCATTCAAAACCAATACATATGCTAAGAATACAATTTAGCTTTGTGAAAGAAAAAGTTACAGAGCTTAAACTTTGCTCTGTTAGGTTTTAGTTGCTTTTAAAGACTAGCAGTGGAACATCATAGATTAAAAAAAATTCCACAGATTTCAAATACTAAATTAGCTAATTTTCAAACCTTAAAACATCTGAAAAGCAATTCTTGTACTTCCTGCTGAGGTGCTTGGCATTGTGGCAGTGGTTCTTTCTTACCATCAATGCAACCAGAAAAACCAGTAAACTAAGTTTCAGTGCATTACAATAAAAGTAATAAAGGAAAGAAGGGATTGATTTCTGAGGGGATTTTTTTTTAATAAACAGAGCAGGAAGGATGATCTTCATTTAAACTGAAATGGAATCACGCTTCGACACTAAAAATAGAAAAGGTCAAATGGAATTTTTTTAAGTTTGAAAGAAAGCTGGCAAGTGAGGGAGATTTTGGAATGCTGCATCCTCTAGATAGGAAGTTATAAATGCCTGTATCCTTAAATAAAAGATAGAACAGAAGTTAATACAACTAAAGAAGAAAGCAACAAAGAACAGCTTCAAGTAAAGTATTCTTTAAACAGAGGATGTAAAAACAGACCTGCAGGCTAACAAGAAACTTATAAGATACAAGTCTAACAATGGATGAATTAGCTGAAATACAGAAGGAGAAATTAAGATATTTAAAAAGCAGGTAGAAGGCAGAAACTGGTGAAAGTCACAAGGGTGAAATATTAAGTGCATAATATCAAGTCATTCTTACCAGTCATCGAGCTCAGAGAGTAACAACAACGGTGACACAGGAGGAAGACACAAGGGGGGCAAGGGAGTCAACAGGACAAAAAGCATGGTAGTATCTGCAGAGCTTATTTATGTCCATATAGACTGGGTAAGAAAGGTTACGGTGCAGAGACTGGATTTTTTGTAACCCTCCTAGACCAACTAATCAGAAACTAGTAACAGAAAAGGCAACTCTTGAAGTAGTTCTAAACAATAGAAAGAGGACCAATGAAGGACCCACAAGAAAGGAGGGATAACATTTTTAATTAAAAACCGTTTTTGCAGCAAAACTGAAAGTTTCACAGAACAGCTTGGGTCGGAAGATATGCTTGAAGGATATGCTACCCTCTTCAATAGCATTTCATTAAACCAAGGGCATATCTAAAAATAAAATCAGAAACTGTAATCTAAAAGAGCAAAATTTTTGCATGTTGCATGAAGATTGTTTACTGGCATCATATTATAATCTCAAGGTGATTGAATAATATCAATCCGAAGAGATTTTTGAACAGTCACACAAAGAGCCTGACTGACCCTACCCTGCAAAATCACAGTATTTAAACAGTAGATGAGAATATTAGAAATTTAAAGAGAGCAGTTGATCCTGTAAAAAAGTGAAAGTTGTGTTCAGGTAAGGAAAACCTTAGAGTATGTAAGATTGGGCAAGTAAAGCCATAATAAATCAGGTCAGATAATATTTTGAGGAATAGCTAGTTGAGTGGATAATAACTAAGACTACAAACTTTCTCAAATATATCAGAAGCAGAAAGCCTGTCAGACCCTGCCAAATAGGTGATCACAATTTAAAATAAGCACTTGAGAAAGATACAGTCATGGCAAAGTTGCTAAATGAGTTCTTGTACTGATATTCATCACAAAGAGCCTCAGGGAGAATCTACACAGCCTTTCTTCAGAAGGGAAGAATTTGAGGCACTATATCAAATTGATGTGTCAGCAGAAGTTTCAAACAAATCTATCCAATAAACAGGAACAAATCACCAGAAACAGATGTCGCTGAACTGAGATGTACTATTTAGCTATGTCATCACTTAAGTTCCCCCAACAACAAACTAAATTAAAGGAACAAAAGCTGGCCAATATGTTCCAATTTTTAAACTGTTTTTAGTAAAATCTTAACAAATGTTCCTTCAGCACCAGAAAAAGGGCATGAAAAGATTGAATTAAAATATATTAGAAGCTATCAGAAGAGACTTTGACAAACATTTTGCAGAAAAATCACACCTCTTCTGGCCACTGAAGATTTTTCCAGACTCTGTTTTAGAAAAGTTTTGATGGCTTCCACGTTTAAGTGAACTTCCAAAAAACCTTGACAGTACTCCTCAACATAAACTTCTGTAAATGCCATTGGAGGAAGCTAATTCCATTAATTAAAAAGGTAATTAGCAGCTAGGGGACATAGGTATAAGTAAACAGTTAGTCTTCACTACCTGCAGTCTCTACAGAGTTGCAACACAAGGAGGAAAAAATAATATTCTTGGGATATTTCTTGATAAAGTAACTGTGCACTAAAAAGGGCACTGAAAATAAAAATCTTGGAATCATTTTTGTTAGTTCTCTGAAGATATTGGTTCTGTGCCTAAGATGTCTCAAAAAAATCAACACCATAGAAACCTCTTGGGAAATTAGGCAAGAATAAAGTGGGAGAACATTATGCTACTATGTTATCATTCTGTGCCAAAAAAATATGAGCGCTGTTTACTGTTCTGGGAAGTCTTCTCTAAATATTTATGACATAACTAGAAGAGCCACGGGGATACAATATTGATAATCAGAGTATGGAAAGACTTCTATACATGGAGACACTGCTCAGGTTGGGACTTGTAGACCTGGTGAAGAAGAATTTATGCAGGGTGGAGTAGAAATTCAGAGGGTAGTGGAAGGAGAGGATACATAGGAACAGTAATTTTCTCATTTACATCTATTCTAAGAATAAAGAATCATCAGACAAAACTCTCAGACAGCAGATTTAAAACAAACAAGAGGAATACAAAGCACAAAATTACATCACACAGCTCATTGTCCAAGGATGCCTAAAGTACCAAAAGTCTATAAGGTTTCAAAAAGCCCCTACAGACAAACTATGATGAAAATACATCATATGGCTCAGGAGTTTCAAACCCACAGATTTCCAAAAGCAATACTCCCATTATTTTCCACAGTCCACACCTTTGGCTATGTGTTTTGTGAGACCATTGATTAACCCAATGTTGTTGTGTATTTCTGAGGGATCTCCACACACCAGAATGTATACTGAGGTACATATTCTTTATTGCCTTCCATCTTTCAGGTGACTGTTTCTCACTAGAGGCATTCTGTGTATCTTATAAATCCAGAAGTGGGCTTATGTACTATCTTGGTGGAAAACAGAGAAAGGACTCCAAGGTTACTGGCTGCATTTTCAAAAAAGAAATTGATGCTACCATTATAAATTTATCTTATAAATTCTTTGAAGCAATGGTTGCTTTCTTTCTCTTTTCACTACTTCCATGTAGGGGGAAAGAAGACACCAAAACAATTCTTCAAGGTTCAGAGGAGAGATGTCTCTGCTCTTTCTCCTCCCAGGTAGCTGTGCGGAGACCTCTTATGAGCAGAGATCTCCAGGCCTTAGAGCTGTGTCTTCCTGTGCCATGGCCATACTGCTCAATGACTTCAGAGGTTGCCACACAAGCAGAAACATGTGGAGACAAACCTAAAATCAGACACTCCTGAGTACTAGGTTTCGTAAACCTAAGGACCAACTAACCAACCTAACCTGCCTCCATGGGAGTGTGTTTTTCTGTTTTACGTTTGGCCTCCTTTGGCTGGCTGAGCTCCCCCTAACTAAGCCAACTCATTGAAGGGCCAGCATCTTACAGCTTCTGAGACATCCATGTCCAGAAAGTCATGTGTCTTTTCTGCTTGCTCTGACCTTAAAATGAGAGGAGAAGGATTAAAAACAAGCAAATTACTCCCCTAAGAGAGAAGGGAGAAAATCCAGCTGCTGGCAGGCACAGAGCAGCAGTAGAGCAGGAGTGCAATCCCCCTGCCTTCACCCTGGGCCCCTGTGTGAAAGCTCAGGGTGGTCCCCAGGGAGCTGGTATGGACACCACAGCTCAGAAGAACAGGCTCACTGACTCTCCCACAGGACTGGCTGCACATGCTCAGCACCAGTGTGGTGATGTTAGGGGAATGACCATTGTCTTACATGATGGTGATTTTTATCACTGTGTCAAGACACAGCAGAGAGAAGTCATTCAAATAATTTAATTAAAGCATCCAGCACTGAGAACAAGTGAAATTACAGGTTTCATATTGGCACTTCTGCAAACATGTTAGAGAGAAAATATTTCTAGCTACCTCCACACAAAGAAAAATCAAAATATAGACTCAATAATTTTGATTTAAATACGTCTTCTTTGATTTTCTTGTTTAAGGAAGCAATGATAAATCTACAAGACAAATTCTACAGGACTTTACCAGTACTATCATCTGGAAATACACATATTTGAGTATAATCCAACCTTAATTTTTTTCTGCCAAATAGGCATTTGGTACTGTTCTTTTAATCAGTTCTTCCAGAAAGACATACACAGGAAAAAAAGTAATCTTAGGTAGATGCACCTGCTTCAATGACTGATGACTTTGTTCCATTATTTTATCTCTACACTTATCTTTATTGCAGCAATGAAATAATTCTTGCAGAACAAAGTAAATTCTTGAATTGACTAAATATTTACAGTACATAAAACCACTGAGAAATTTACCTGCTGATTATCCCAATCAGATACTTCAATACTTCTTTAGATACAACAGGCAAAGATAGGTAGAATATAGCTTTTAATTCAAATAAGACATCCAGTGTTTCAAACTGTTTCAAAACTATATTTCTTCTCCAGCAACAACATGTTTTTGTGCCAACTCCTAAATAACCATAAATTTCTTTTTATATAAACCTTAATGAATACTTGGCCAAGATGCTGTTGGCTTCTACTTTTGAGCAGAAATGGAAAAACTGCACGCTGAGCAAAATGGAAAAAGAGATCACAGCAAGCCCAATGTTGCATTTTGCATTTAATGTGAAGGAAGCCTTGTTTTCACGGTGTTGCAGTTTTCAGTGTTTTTAATCTTAAAGTGGCTGATCAATTTAAGGTAAGTGGCAGGCATTTGGCCTAGTTCCCAGGCTCTACTTTCCTCCCAGAAAAGAAAGGATTCAGTCAGACACACAGACAAGGGGCATCATCGGTGGCTCTCACATTCCAAGCATTTTAGCACAGATTAAGTTGGAATGGTTTTACTGTTTACTGAAATCTCCTAGGTGTTGCATTTTATCCCCCTCTGGCTGTGGTTATCCAGGTTGAGCTTCCCAGGTCAGGACCTCCATAATCAAAATGGCTTGTAGAGCCTTGAAGGGAAATACAAAGTACAGGTCAAGACTTCTTATTAAAATGCAATTTCAGCAGCTTATTGCAAAATGTTAAGTCCCCAGACAACAGGTAATTTAGCAGTGAACTTTTTTCCTAAAGCTTGCAGCAAGGCAAGAGCTGTTTTACATGCATTCCAGAGGAAAAAGCGAAGATAATCTTCTTAAGAAGGACAAAACCTCAGCACTTTGTGAGTCTGGAAATAGCCAGAAGATAATTAAGTGTTATTTTTAGACTTTTTTCCCCTTTTAGGTGCAATAAAGTGCAGATTTCAGTATCTAATAACAAATTCAAATTTGGCTTTATTATGTAATTGTGAAAATTTGTTTGGTTGTTTTAAGAGCTCCTGTCTACAATCAATAACTTTCAATAAATATATAAGAGTTTTATGTTTTAATATAGTCACCCCTTTTTTCAGATACTCAGGCTCAGATTTTTTGAGATATTAGGGTGATAAATTAGCTCGGTCTTCCTGGAATTGCATATGTACAGAGGATGCTGTGTGGAGAGTTCTCACTATCCATGCTTCTAGGAGTTATTAGATGTTTGCCTGCTTGCAGTCCCAGGGACAGAGGTATAAATGTGAGGGTGCTTTCTTGTTGATAGCTTTAGAAAAAAAAAATCCTCAGCTATTCATCTAATTTTTTTTTTTCTTTCAATTAGCTATGCCTTTAAAATAAATTGATTGCCAGATTGAAATGGACAGTATTTCTGCCCAAAAGTGAACTGGTAGTTCTGAAAATTTAAGCAAAATAGGAACATGAAATATTTAGGGGCTACACTTCTTTTTTTTACAGGTGAAGACATTTCTCAGATATACTACAGCCAATTTACAAACAGTTTCCCTTGAAAATGTCAGTCGTACCACAGGTCAGGTTTTAATGATCCCTAATTACACATTTGGAGATATCCTGCTCCTTGAACCACTTACTGATGTTCTAGATGTATACATGAGCATGCATATGCATGCCAGTGATTTAACTGGACTGAACTGACCCTGCTGATGCCTCTGGAATCCCAGTTGCACAGCAGCACTCTGGGAGGTATTCACACATTGCAGCCAGGTGCCGGTGCCTTACTGGAAAGCATCATTACATAGTCAAAGCTTCCTTCATTTATGCCTTTTTTTCCCAGGTTCAGTCTTTAAAGAGCAAGCAGTAAATTCAATGGGAAAAGTTACTTGTTTACTCAAGCAAGTTAAATTATGAGAGAATATGCTCAGAGTCTTTAGATTGGAGATAAAAAAAAAGAGTGGTGCAGTGAGAATTTGTAAAGCTCAGATAACCATGGAGAGCAGGGCAATGCCAAGGACAGTGAGGAGCCATGTACAGTCCACACACAGAGTGAGAGGCAGGGAAGGAGTTAACTGCAGCCCCAAGGAGGGGCAGGAAGCTGACCAGCTGTGTGCAATTGCAGCTGCTGCTATAAAAAGGCTTTGCCTTAGCGGACAGGGAGTCACAGTTGAAGGGAAGGAAATTCTTCTTGTGAACTTACAGTTTTAAAGGGAAGGAAGTGGATTCTTGATGATTGGCCACCTGAAATTTTTAAGATCTTGCTAGTGTGTGATGGATAGACTGAGTTTATCCACTTGGTCAACAGCTCTTGCTTGCTGTTAGTGCTGTCTAACCAATGTGTGTCTTAAGCCTTCTTCAATGTTCCCATTTGCCACAACATTATTAAAAATTGTAAAATGCTATATCTCATACTGAATTTTTGTCCACTGCTGTGTGGAAGCCTGATGCTGACCCTTCTGCAAGGAGAGATGGTTTTATTATGGGACCATTTCTATGAGGTCTTTGAGACAAAACTAGGTCTGGGTAGGTTGGGAGGGGGTGTAAAATGCTAACTGGGTAAATTTGTAGCAACACTCTCCCAGAACAAGGTTACCCTGATAGAGGGTTCAGCTGTAAAGGGAAGGAAGCATCTTCCTGACAATCCTTGAGGAAATGACTTAACCCTCAAGGGGAAGAGAGCAGAGGAAAAAGACTGCTTTATATAGCCCAATAAATACTTTCATGCATACAAGGATGTTAAAAAAGCAGTTTTGGACTTGATATTGATTTATTCCACATGTTGCTGTCCTCTTCCTCCTCACAGTATTCATATGAATTTTCCTGTGAGGGATAACCTTTCCTGAACATGTCCTAGTAATACAAATGGATTCTTTTTTTAAAAACCAAATAAAATAGATCAGCATGTTATCAGAATCTCTAGGTGAGATTTTTCCATCCTCGTTTTTAAGGTGGAAGAATATATGGAGGTCAAGCAAAAGCAACCACCATAGGTAAACAAAAAAAATGTTGAACCCTGATGCTGCAGTTCAGTTCAGCTGCTGAAACACTGCAGGTATTGCATGTGGCACACAAGCCCCTTAGCCATTCTTGGACAGCAGCTTTCTTCTGCTGGCTCTACAGGCTGGCTGGCTCTTACTTTCCCTTTGGCTGGTCTATGGGAAACAGAGAGGGTTTTATTAACCAGGGTTGCACTGCTTGGGAATGGTTTGTAGCTTGCCAAACTAATCACAGCAAAGTGTCACAAGATTAGATTTGTCCTGGCTGACTAATTGAGACTCTTGTGAGACAGCAGGAAAAAAGTAGTAGAAAAGGACAAATAAGATCTAAATAGGAATTAGGGCTGGTTGTGCTGCAGGGTGCAAAAGAAATAGCAAATCCAATTCCCATTTGTATTTGAGATCCTCTGACACCTGTAGAGGAGAATATAATGGAGTTGAGCACAAATGAGGTGCTGAAGTTTGCCTCCCAAATTGCTGGGATTTTAAGTGGTTGTGTTAAAGACAGCTTTCTCAGAGAGAGCTAAAGAAGTCTGAGCTCCTTTCTCTTTCACCACATATGATGGCCCAGCAGGTATTGTACCCCTGGTGTCACACGCAGTGGCCAAGGCTGAGCCTGCCTGTAGCAGGGCACAGTGCGATGGTGAAACTGACTCCAGCTGGTGGTGTGCAAGAGAAATGCTGATTTCATGGGCACCATGAACCACGTGTGGCATGGCCACTACTCAGCAGCTGACTGCCAGTTTTGCTTTCTTCCTCTTCTAGCCCAGATCATCAGATCATTCAGGCACATTCAAGAGGTTTTTGAAGAAGGCTTCTGTGTTTGTTTGCTCAGGATTTGTCTACAAAGGGCTCTGCTATGTCTAAATGACTTTATGATGACCCATGTATAGTACATGCATGTGACTAAGATGTCATGGAGAAGAAGGCATGGATAATCAGTGAAACTGCTACATATCCTACAAGAATACTCTTTATCTACCCCATACATAAAGGATGAATTTTTTGATTTTTCTTAATTTAATTTAGTTCAGTCATTAATCTAATTCTGGGCATAAAAAGACCTCTTCTAGTTAAACCTGTTCCTGTCCGAATTGCAAGAATATGAGAAAAAATTTTATTGCCTTTAATTCAGATCCTATTTTCATATAAATTAATACTCAACTGTGGACCTCCTTGAGAACCTAATATTCCTATATTCCCATATTATAGAATACATTATTATACTTAATAAACAAGGCAGGAGAGGAGGTGTAAACACTCTTTAAATGGTTTATTTATGTTAATATGGTTTATTATTTATTTATCTACCCAAGCAAGCTATGCTGAGACATTAGGCTGTCTTGCAGACTTCATCTGAAGTTATAGGCTTGGTGAATGATATCAACAACGAAAACATTATGTCTGACATAGGTTTTAAAGGTTTGGTTGACAGACTAGCAGCCAAAAGATCTTAAATTAATTCCTAGTTAGGTCATCTGTTATTATTTATTTCTCACAAGAACATTATCATGATTATAGAGGAGACTCAACATTTGGATTATACAGCCCAGACACTCATTTGAAGAAAGTAAAAAATGGGATTGCTGGTTGCTAATAACTGAGCTAATCTCCCAAGATGCTGGCATGACAGGCAGTATAGTTTGGAGTTCATCCAAAATTTGCAACTGGAAAATCCTATGAAAAATCCCTTTCTTCTGTGAGGTTCATAGGAGCAATTCTCTATGGATTGCACCATTAAATGAGAAGGTCACTTATATATTTACCAAGCTCCTCTATTATTTCAAATTAGTATGTGGAAACTCCCTCAAAGGTAAAATGGAATCAAATATATTGTGTTTGAAATCTATTACCCCTGCACTAACCTATACCAAATGTTTTAATAATTGCACTCACTCTCACAAAGTCTCTGTGATTAGTCACAAATAAGTATACCCATATTTACACCTACCTTTTAGAGGACAGGTTCCTCTTATAGGCAGTTTTCCATTGTTTTAAGGCTGCATAGCCTGACATTTCTTATGCTCCAGGTGACGACGCACACTTTCACAGGAATCTATAAATTGTATTAATAAGACTGCTTTTAGAAATATATATTGACTTTCTGAATATATAGTGGTTAATTTTAAAAAATTTTTAAAGTTTCCTATCAGAAAAAGTTTTCAATCAATAGCTGGAAATCCTTGAAATGTTCAGATGATTGACAGTAAACCAAATAGACCAGAATATTTGATAATTAATTTGCCCATCTAAAAGCCATGAGAGGAACTGTGGAATTCAGATGATAGTTCTCTCTCACTGTAACCATACCACACGTTGTATCAAATTTTCCAGATAAAATTTAGAAACCAAATATTAAATTTTTAATTAAAATTTTAAGCTAAGCCAAATGTAGCTTGGCTAATTCATTCAATGAAGAATTTCCAAGCAAATCTTTAATCCATCAAAAACATGTCAATGAATTTCTCTAGAGTATTCATAAAATCTTTGGTATATCTCACCTCTGTTTGTAGGTCCTGGGGCTTTTAAATTATTATTTATTTATATTTCTTTTGTTTGTTTGCTTTTTTTTCTTCCAGATGAGTTTTAACATTTGCCAGGCTTCTAGTTTAATGCAAAATCAGAGCAGGGGAGAAAGGGAAAAAAAGTACTGTGACACCCATTTGATAGATAATCTAATAAGACAAACCTCACTTTTTCAATAATTTAATTGATTCAAGTAAATTTGTATGTAGTTTAATTGACATAAGCTTGAAAATTCACAAAGGATTAAGTCACTATGAAGTGCCATAAAATGACCTTCTTAATTTTTTTTACATATCATTTTAATAATATTTCCTTGCTGTTTGTGCAGCATGGAATGCTATCTTTATGTTCACAGTTCTTGCAAGAAGGCAGATAGCTCTCATTTATCCCCACATTTATCTAAAATAAACTACAGATGCAACTGATGGTATCTGGTCCTTCCTTCCCTTCCTTTCCCTCTTTCCTTTTTTTCCCCTCTGTCTTTGTTCTGGGTTATTTTTCCTTCCTTCTCTTCAGCCCTTCTCAAATAATAGAAAATTCAGAAAAATTTGTAAAAAAATTCAATGTAATTTATTCATAATTTTTCCTGCCTTAACATTGCAGATTTGTAGAATGCACTCAATAGCTTACTAGTAAAAAAACTGCATCACAAATGAAAATTTCAAAATTGTCATGTTATTCCTGTAAGTGATATTTTATTGGTTTTTTGGAAAAGAATCATCTGTTGTGCAGTGTTGGGGTTTATATGGCAGGATAATCTTGGTCAGGCAGTCTTTAAAGGAAATGGAGGAAAAAACCCAGCCAAGAAATGATGGATAATATAGAGACGAACAAAATCTTCAGTTTATAAATACAGGTTGAAAGATTTTGGCTCAGCCTGTTAGAATAAAGATCCTAATAACCCTGCACAAGTGTGTGGCTTAATCTTGTGCAATGCAAATAATTGATTCTCAGTCTCTTGGTGTATCTATTAAAAAAAAAAAAAAAAGAACTTAAAAAAAAAGATGTTTTAGTGAAAGTTGAAATGTAGTTGAACACAAGGTATTACATTCAGCACAAGCTGTGTGATACTCACTGTGATGCAGGTAGTGAGAGTAAAAAGATGTGGCTTGTACTAAGAGATCAAACAAAGTCCCTATGCCCCCTTCAGTTGCTAAAGCCTGTAATTAAAGTGTGTTAAAGCCCAGTTTTGCACTAATGAAAACAGAGAAGAGTCAGAACACAGGATAGAAGTCTCAATCAACACTTGGCTAAGAATCAGGTTATTGTGACCCTGTTTTAACTAAATTTCATAGGATTAATGGTCAAGATATCTAGATCTCTCTAATTCAAAAGGTACAGCATATCTCCTTTAGCTTTGTCCCAACAGTGAAGAAAAAGGCAGAGAAGCCACCACTGAAATATCTATCTTTCAGCACCATAGCTGGCAGCCTCATGTTTCAGTTTTATCCTAACCTAACTGAAGACTGAGAGCATGTCAATATGTATAAATTATATAAATAAAGCCAAATTGAGAAGTCAGGTAAAATATTTCATATGAATATCAGAGCAGAAAATTCTAGAATAATACTATCTTCATACATTTTATCCTAGATGATGCTCTGGGCAATAAAAAAAAAAAATCAGCTGATATAACTCACTGGAGTGGGTAACCTTAAGAAATTAAGTTGTGAAAAAGTTGAGATTTAAACAGTATAAACAATATACTCTTCAGAGTACAAGTTATATCCAGAATCCTAAAAACTACTGCAGTGCTGTTATTGGATGTTAAAAGAATGATCAAAGAAAGGATTTGGAATAACATGTCTCCATGGCCTCACCAGAATCCGACGGAAACTGCAAAGTGCAAGTAAACATTGTATAAACTGACAGGATCTAGGGAGGTTATAAATCCATAGATAAAAAACAACGTGGGAGATGCAATTTATGTGGTTTTCAAGAAGTTTTGATAATAAATTAATAAGGAAGTCAAATAATCATGGATCATTGGGCAAACGGCTTGTTTTTATCATTTTTTTTTAAATGATAAAATCAAAGTAATAATGAACAGGTGCTCTTTGGGGTGATAAAAAATAATAGTTAGATTTCCCAGTTGCTGCTGTGGGCATGGTGTTGTTAGATACACTTAGAGCTCATGCCTTGGAAGAGGAAGTTTTATTTTGAAAAGATATTGTGTGCAAAGTTGAACACCAACTGGAAGAATAGGAGATGTAATTGCTTATTAAAAGCATTGTGGCTTTCAAAAGGTTCTGATAACACCTGAAAAAGGGAGTAATATAATCTTCATTTTCCCAGCTATGTTCTTCATTAGAACAAGATAAAAATGAACAAATATTGTAGGGAACAGCAATTCCTGCTGCACGTTCTCTAGGAATTCTTGTACCATGGCTAAAGGTATTTGAATACTGGAGAATACAACGATTTTTTGATAAACATATGAGAAATAATATTTTAAAAACATATTTTTTTCTCATTATAAACTTAGATTATTTTCAAAGGAAGATACAGAATTGCAATAAAATGCATTATTATTTCTTGTCAGCAGCTAATGTTAGCAATGGTCATTTGCCTGTATAGTGATATTAAATGCAATTCTGTCTTAGCTCATTACAGATTGCAGCAAACCTTACCCATTGTTCAAGATACAGAACAAAAAACCTGGAAATTGTATGTTCAGTTCTGCTAAGGTGTCCTTTGTTTATTAACTTACCTTTACAGTCCTCTACCACAGAGTGAACTGATGGATAACATGGAGGATAAATAGTCTCAGGTACACACAGGGCTTGTAAAGGTACTTTAATCCTAAAGAAAATAAAAAAGTTTAAAGGTACCTGACTGAAATATTGAGAGTTCTCAGGAAAACCACAGAAACTCACAGCTCATCCATCTGCTGTCCCCAGCTGTGCGGAAGACAAAAAAAAAAAAAAAAAAAAAAAAAAGAGAGAGAGAGAGAAATGTAAAAGCAGTACTTTTCCAAGAAATAAAAGGAAATGTTTCCTTCAGCTGTATGCAGTCAGACTGAAGTTCAGTAGGTAGTTGCAGGAGGTATTTGAAGACTGCAGTTGGATTTTATGAAAGGTTTGTTTATTAGTTTTTGTTCATTAATATTGTAGCTTTACAAGTCAACTATGTGGTAAGAGTGCACAAACTTCCCACCTCAGGGCATAGGCACTCAAGATTAAAACTCCCTGCCCACATAGTTTTTGAAATGTATAGCATCATTTTGGTTGGAAAAGACCTCTAAGGATCATGAAGTCCAACTTTACCTAGCACCACTGTGTTTACCATTAAACCATGTCCATAAAAGTCACATCCACATATTTTGAACACCTCCAGAGATGGTGATTCCTCCATCTTCCCTGGCAGACTGTTCCAATGCTTAACTACCCATTCAGTGAAAAATATCTTTCCGGATTTCTAACCTAATCTCTTCTGGTACAGCTTGGGGCCATTTCCTCTCATCTTGTCACTTGTTACCTGGGAGAAGAGGCCAACCCTCATCTGGCTGCAATGTCCTTTCAGCCAGCTGTAGAGAGTGATAAACTTTCCCTTAGCCTCCTTTTCTCCAGGCTAAACTGCAGCTCCCTCAGCCATTCTTCATAGGACTTGTGCTCCAGACCCTGGAGGTATCTCTATCACAGCAGTGTTCTCTAGGCTGCAACCACTATTTTAAGAGAAAGAAGAAAGTGATATTCTCAGTTTAAACAACAAAGAACAGTAAAACATAACCCTGAAGTGTTTTAACTGACAGATGCTCTGTCCTTTACTCAAACCACAGCATCATTTATCTGTAAAAAAACCTATAAGTATGCCAGTACCCAATACTTGGATTGTGTGGGAGCAGCAAAATCTCAAGATGGCATTGGCTGCCCAAAGGAATGAGAATCCTTTTGCAGGTTCTACAGTCCTAGGTTAATGAGCCATCAGCATGAAAATACAATAAGAAGTCATTCATCCTGGTGAGAGAAATCCAGAATTAACAGTCTCTTGGATGCCCATAAGAATGACGACAGAAGCACAAGGAGAAGGATCTATTTATTTAGTGAGTCCTAGCTGAGTACTTGTTCTGGGTACTGACAACATGGCTAAGAGTTTGCACAAATGTACATTCAGCATTAGCAGATCTAATGGAACTTTGATACTGAGCCGAAACTGAGCTGTGCCATCTGAAAGATGGAAAACATCAGGATTTTGGTTTCACAATTTGTCTGGTCTTGAACAGATCTACATAGTTCCCACAAAAAAGCATTTTCTTGACTACAAGACTACATTTGCACCAAATTTCTAAGCCTATTTGAAAACCACAGAGATATGTGAACTTTTCAAACAAAATGAATTATATTTTAATGTGGTTGAAACCATTAGGCATCCTAGAGATAAGGGGAACTCATACTGCCCATGTTGTAGTTCAACTGTTATAAAACAACATAGAGACCCTTAGACAGTAGACTTCCTCTTCATAGGCATTTTACACACCTTTTTCAGAGCTGCTGAAATCTAGAAATAAGCAATCTATTATTGCAGCCCTGTTCCATGTTGACAAAGCCATATTCATGTACATCTGCACAGCACCGGGAAACACAGGTGGAAGAGCTGGGTAAAAGGATAAATATATTGTTTAAAGCTCAGGGATGAAACTCATTTAAGCCAAGAACACTTTGCTCTCAGATCATTAACAGCAAGCAAATCAGGCAATGCAGAGGGAATCTGCAGTGAAAAGGGTCCCTTTCAGTCTGTATTTCATGGTTCTCTTTAAGGAGGGGTGTCCTCTTTTCTTTTATTTTGAAATCAGTGTCTTTCATAGTAGTCATTGTGCTCCCTGTCCTCCCCACTGAAATGACAGGATGGGTTTCAGTTTATCCCAGTGGGAGCCCAGCAGCCTGGAAGCCAAGTGGTGGGATATCTTTGTAACTGCTTGACAATTCTGATCTAGACAAAAGTTCTCCAGCAGGTTAGAAAGATGGATTCAACAACTACAGGACCAAACCAAACCAAAAAATATTGACCAAATTAATTCCTCAGTATAAGCTATTTATTGTGCAATAGCAGGATAAACCCAAGAATTAATCTGGTACCTGATGTCTAGCAGTTCTGGCTTGAAAGAATTCTGACATGATTTTCAGAGGTACTCACAGCCCATTCTGACTAATGTGGGAGAGTATGTATGCTATACTACCCACCACTCCCCAAAAAACTAGCTAGTGGTTAACTGTAAATTTTCCCACAGCATAAGGGGCCTTTTAAAATGCTTTCTAGGGCACTTTTTTGAATCCTTTAACATTTATCAAATCTGTAAAGAACTTCTTTGGGACAAAACCCAACAGAACATGCGAGCTTGATTGTTTAGCTTCTCTGTTAGTTGAAAAAAGTGACCAGAAACCCAAAACAATATACCATCACTAAAGTCTCTAGTCTCTACACGTATTATGCCCTTGGGAGGAGAGGAAGAAGGTGCCACACCCAAAACTTCATTTTTCCTCAAGAAGTGACCTGTTTTCTATTTTTTATGACCAGAGGGGGAAAAAAAATATGTATGCCCTAAGCCAAATATGCACCTGTGTTCTGCTGCAGCTTTGTGTCATTCCCTCTCAGACATGACCACGTCTTTCATTGTGTTTATGCTTGTCAACAATTTCTGAATTCACAGTTTTAACATCTTTTAGGCTTCAAGATAGTTTTTTATAGTCTACTGGAACTACTACAGAAAACGGACACCTGTTACTGACAAATTAATAACAAAAGCTGTAGAAGGATATTGGTTTAAGTATTTACTAAATCTAGTGCATTACAACGAAAACATTTATCATCTCTTAACATACTGAATATTGTACATTTACTAATAACTGTATAATTTTTAAATTTCTTTTCCCGCCACACCTTACAAATACTAAGCTTTACTTAGGATATCAATTTAGTTCTTGAGCAAGAATGGAGTTTCTCTCACTTCCCCAGTATTTTCTCTTTATTTATTTGTGCACTGAAGTAATCATTCAGTTAACAGAAACAAATATGATTCCAGCAATTATGCTCATTAGACAGCTATTAGTCCAGAGCCAGAAGAGGGAGCCTAGAGAGCAATTCTCATTCTTCTCTGTTGGCCCCTGGCTTCAGGCTGGGTTGTTGGGGTTTGAGAGTGGTTTTTTTGTTTTGTTTTTTTTCTGTACTGGTTTGGTTTATCTTCTTTTAATAATTGTTCCACAACAGAGCTGCACATAGAAATGGGGATAATAACTTTCCTTGTCAAGTTTCTCTGTTAAACAAAATACCATCAAAGAGTAGAATGTACTGATCTTTGATCATCGGATTTGGAAAGGACCTAAAGATGCCATAGTGCAAAGCTCAGCTTTTTACTGTGGATCTCAACTGCTCCACTTGTCATAATTCCACCTTCATTTGTATATGCTGGCAGGAAATAAAAAGTGTTTTTATTAATAATATTAACCTTCCCCAGTCTCATCTCTGAACCCTTATTATAGTATGTGTTTTTTCTCTCTTTATTGTCCTTTTCCTTATTTGGTCGTCCCTGATGCCATGTTTGCTCAGGTGTCCCTATCCTGTTTTATATGGGTTCCAGGGATCACTCTTGTAACAAGCACAGCTCTCCTGCAGTCCCCAACCACCAAGAGGAATTCCTCAGCTCCTCTGGATTCCATCAGACACACAAAAAGCCCTGAAGCTGTATTTGTGGCTCCAGAGCAACAGACCAGGTATTATTTTGTGCAGTGGAAGACAGTGTTCCCTCTTCAGAAACAAGTATCTTTAGACTAGATGTGAAGTTCACTAAAATCAGTTTTCACCGAATCTTGAGGCCGTTAGGTCATCAATATCAATAAAACACGAAGAAGAGAGAAAGAATCAGCTGACGATTCACAGAAGTGAGATGTACTTTTGTAAGAAAAAAAAGGACAAAGTCTTTCTTTTTATCAATTTCTTTTCATGAACAAATGCTGCAGGTCACCTGGAGAGATCATGGGGTTTCCACCCTTTGAGATATTCAGAAGCCATCTGGACATGTCCCAGACAACTGGCTCTAAGTCACCCCACTTGAGCAGGAGGCTTGGAGCAGATGACTTCCAAAGACACCTTCCAGGTTTGACCATTTTGTGACTCTTTGAATATTAAGCATAATTTGAATTTAATTGAAACTAAAAGATAATTTTTCTTAATTTATGCTGGTTTATGCTTTATACTGTATTGAAAATATATTCAACTTTCTCTTGCTTTTTGTTGCATTTTTGTTTTCCTACTTCTTCATTTTCTTAGATACGAGATCTCAGAATGCCACAAGAATGATTCTCTAACAATATTTTTGACCTAACTAAAATTGTAGAACATCTGGAAGTCCTTATTTTTTCTATTCTGCAGCACTTCAGGACCAAAAGCGCAGAGAAGGACTCTGGCCCAACTATATAGCAAAACTCTTCTGGAAAATAGCTTCTTTCCCAAGCTGATCACAGGATGTGCTAACAGCTTCAACAGTAATTCAGATGCTCAAGGAAACTGACCTTAAGGTTAAATAAAAGAGTTTTGCAATTCCTAAGTTGTGTGTTTTAAATTACTACAATACTTTGAAATATCATCAAATTTTGAAAGACTGCCTCTAATCATCAACCATTACCCTGTAAATTGCACTGAAAAAATCCTGATTGAAGGATTTTGTTTTATTCGAAGTGTGACACTGACAAAAGCCTTGAATTATGGGCCCTGTGGTTTAAAGACTCTATTTAGATAAAGACTGTTCCAACAAAAAAATACCTAAAAGAAGGCAAATATTTCACACAATTATTTTAATTCAGACTTTTTTACAGAAATGGGTACAAATAGAAGAGGTTCCCTTCTCGTATTAAATGGAGCTAACTTCTGAGTTGTACTCATTCCAACTTTATTGCAGTCAGTGGCTCAACCTAAAATGTAGTCAGTACAGATTTTGCCCATAGAGTGATGATATTCAGCTACCTTTTACGGCACACTTTGAGGCACAGTATTTTTGCTTGTTTTCTAACGTTAATCTCCCATTAATTGATAAAATGAACAAACACAAAAAGAATGGAGAGTCCTGACAGCCATTTCTAAAGGTAGTTAGTGGAACTAGGAGCTAAAAGCAAACCTTTGATAAGAAACAAAACATGCTGATTTAAAAGAATGTTTAATATAATAGTAAGTTTCCTGTAATTCACAATCCCCACTTCCTTGAGTCTGAAGTATTTCTTTACCTTTTATAATTGTCATTCTCCCTTCTGAAAGAAGATACCTTGTATCATTATTTCCCTTTAATTAAAATCAGAAGCAGTCCAGAATTGAGAGATTTCCGAAAGAGTAAGAGAACAGAGCACTGTGGAAGGCTTCGGGCACAAGATCCAGAGACTATCTCAAAAAACCTAATTGTAGACCTTTAAAAAAATGTGGTTTTCAGGATTATAATCATGCATGCATCATTTCTTCAAGCTGGGTATTGCCAGCGCTGAAATTTTTTTCAGATTGAAGCCATCAGAAATATTTTGTTTGTACCAAGATAGTAAGTCTTCTTACTTGTCTTTTAAATTTTTCAGTGGTCTAAATTCCCTTAAATCTCCTAACCACATTCTTAGTTCTGATGACTCTGGTATTAGAGACCTAGAGTTCACAACCTGAGGATGTGATTCCAAAACTAAACTGCTTGGGTTGATTTCCTGGTTTAAATCCTACCCCCAAAAAGATGAACTTGCTGCTTTTAACCACCACCACCCACTCCAGCTGGGAGGGCACAGAGCATTCATGGTGTTTTTTGGTTAGTTCCCTTAAGGAAAGGCACATTCTCCTACACCAAGGAGGGCATGTATCTCACCTCCCTTTAGTGATCAAAAAGATAGGTGTTAGGTTTAGAAAGACATAGATACTTAGAGCATGAGTCATCTGGCCTTGAAACAAGATGGTTAAAAGCAATAGTGTGACTAATTCTCCGGAAGTGCCTAGCCCCAAGTGACTATGGAGGGAAAACAGCTTGTTAATTTGGATAGCTGTCTAAACTTTAGACAGTTAGAATTCAGAAAGATAGACCTCTCCATAGTGTCTTTCTACTATGGGTGTCCTTCAGCACAGCAACGTAAGCAGACAGCTCCTATCAGACAATATCTGCAACTACAGGAAACCTTTTGGAGGTGCCTCTGCCTTATGAGACTGGTGTTTGTTACCATAATAGGGATAGACCAGCTCCTGCAAGCACAATTGCAGAACCATGGTAAATTCCTCGGTAGCTGGTGTATCTGTAGTGCAGGAACACATCTTAAAGATCCATTCTTGCTCCTTCATGCATAAAAATGCTTATTTAACTCATAATTATATTTATTTCTATTATATTTTCAAAACACAAATGGGGAAACTGATGTTTAGGGAAGACAAGTTTGCATTTTTCTGCATTTTTTATTTTTATGCCTTTCCAAAACCTATTTTAATTAATTAGGACTGTCATATATTTCCAAGGCAACAAGAAAGGTCTGGCCTCTGACTCTGGACTTCAACAGAGCTAGTGGGAACCTGGCTCTCCAGATCCATTTTTTCTCATATGTTTACCCATGGATTCTGCTTTTGCTGTTACAGGCTTTCAGATACTATTATACAGATCTCCAGTGATTGATATTGTTTCCTATCAGCAGTAATTTGCTCCTGAATGTCTGAGCTGGTACAGGTATACTGTAGGAGTCCTTATTAGTTTTCATTTGCTGTTAAGTACAATGCTTGAATTCAGAGTAACCTTGTTAATTTTACAGATTCATTGCAATGGATAAATTTAGCAACAACTTATATAAACTTAATCTTTTGCAAGAACAATGTGTATTTTCCTTTCCACTAAAAGACTAAACAACTAAGTAAAAACCAATTTCCAAATACCCACCTGGTAGCTTCATTTTTAGTTAGTACATAGGTTATTACCCAGCAGTCAAAAGGCAGTTGTGTGCTTAATCTGATGTGTGCACCACTGACAGCTTATTTTGCTGAGTCCAATTTCTTGTTGTGTAGCCAATAAGCGATAACCACAGTTAGTGGTTTTGTTCCTATGTTTTTTTGTGATGAAAAATTAAGGTTGATTAAACATTGAACAGTAAGTCTGTTGCAGCACTCCTAAATTCCCATCTTTTTAATTTGTTCTTTTTGATGATGAACACCAAAAATTTCATTAATGGATAATAAATGAAATTAGTCAGTAATCTTTGCCCTCAGATCTCTTTCTTTTGATGCATGAATAAGTTCCCAACCTATTATGGAGATATAAAACATGACTTTGGAAGCTGGAGCCTCAAGTTAGACATCTAAATAATAGACCTGTTTTTTAAAATCTTTAGAGTCCTTGAAAGCCTCTGAGTTCCCAGCAGCTCCCCTGGAAGCTCTTGCAAGCTGCTGGATGGACTTTTGAAAACCAGGCATCCCATTTGCATGCTTTTCTCCCTCAAACCTTAATAGTTTTTTAGAGAAGCTGTCACATCCCATACAAAAAGCTGTCGCTTTTAATGCATCCTGGTGTCTATAGATTTCCAGTCAAGTCTGTGCCTTCTTCCCTTAATATGATGGTTTCTACTTGGGGAAAAAAAAATTAAACATCATAACTATAAATGCAAACAGCCCCGTTAACTAATTGTAGGTTAAGTCTGAAAAGGTATTGAGCCTCTTTCGGTGGTGTGAAAGCCTTGAACTTTCTTTGCCTTCAGTGAGTGGTAGTTCAGCTCCTCCTTGCAGTCTGAGACTCCCCCTGAGCAATTTTATGGCAGGCTGGACCCACACTCTTCAGGAATGATCCCTTTTACTCTAGTGCATCGTTGCTGGGCCCTGTATAAAGAGCCTGTGACATACACAAGTTCTTTCCTTTATATTACTCGGCACCTTTACTTGTCTTTATACTGTTGCTTCTGATACATATGGACAACTTGTGTTTGGGGGAGACAATGTACTCCACGCCCAGGAAACCATATACATAAGCTAGAGGAATGTTAAAACAGCAGCAAGGGATCACCATGGCTGCAATAGGGGAGGGAATGGCTCTATCAATACTACTTTTATTCCACAAGCCTACTATACCACAAAGTGGCAAAGGGGAATGGGTGTGTGTGCAGAGGGGAGGAACGGTGCTGCACTGTGTCTGTGGCCTCACTGCCTGCTTTGGCTTCACCAGAAGATGGGGGTGCAATGGCTCTGCTGGTGCCCATGCTGGGCAGGCTGGTCCCAAACCTGCAGGCCCCCAGTGTCTCTGTCCCTCCCCTTCCCTCCTGCAGTGGCAGCTGGATCTAGCTGAACTCGGCAGAGTCCTGCTACTCCCTTTTCTGTGGCAGGAACAACCCACTTACAGACCAAGATGGCAAAATTTAGTTTTTCCTCCATTGTCTCTGCCTCACACTAGTCTTTTTGGCTCCATTTTCCCATCGTTAAATTTCATGTAATATCTTTCCTGAGTTAAGCAGTTCTGCAGGGCTTCGCAAGGTCTTTATAGAGTACATTGAGATTAGGTATGAATGATCATTACCTGGCCCTCAAAACTCACTGCGTCTCTACCTAAAACTTCAAATCTATGAGCTTTAAGCTGTTTCCAAGTTCTTCAAGAGTTATGGCTAATTTTTTAATTAACAACACTGAAGGAAAACATTGATCTTCTAGCTGCTTTCTCAACTGTAATATGGCAAAGAGGTCAGGGAATGCATCCTTTGCTGATGCAAAGCATTGTAAGAAAATCATCTGTCATGTGATCCCAAACTTTTACACCATTTTGAGGACAGCAAATGAAATGATTCATCATTTTCTAAGGAGACTGAAGCTGATGGAAGGAACCTTGTCTGAAGTAACATTTTCTGTGGTGCCACATGACTTTTTTTTCCTTTAGGCATGGTTTCAAGAGAAAACCCAGTCCTATGCAGCATGTTTGTATTTCAGCTACTGTGTGCTTATGCAATGCAATAAAAGAGGTGAAAAATGCAATAAGATTCTTATCTTGCAACAGAATCCTTTGAATAATTAGTCTCTGATAAACAGTAGTTTAAAGTACTGGGAAACTACTCTATACAATAAATACAAGAACACCTTTAGCTTTTAACTGCAACTATCTGGTTTTCTCTGAATGGCAGGTGTTATGGCAAAGCTGTTACTCATAACCGTTAAGAGCTTTCAAGGACTGTGGAAACAATATGTAAACGCATACTTGGAAGGAAACCAGTCTAACTTCTGACTTCAGATAGACTTATGAGAAGCCTATTGTTCTTTGAAAAGTTTTTAAATTACTGTCCTAATAATTTTTGTGCTACATTACTACTGTACATTTCTGGAAACAGCTCTGTCCCCAAATGCAGAAACCTGAATTACTGAATTTGGTATGCTTTAGTTTAGGCAATAAGAGAGTGGGAGTTATTGGAACTGTGACTGCAAATCTGTGATTTGTACACTCAAATTCCTTGTGAGTTTTATTTTGAGGCGTTAGTCTTTCCTGGAATGGAGCCATATATAAGAATAAACTGATACATTCAGTCATAGAATTAGTATGGAGAGGTTCACTTTTGAACTGTTAAAGGGTAGAGCTGGTTGATGTTTTCAGCTGTGACATGAAAACAGATCAGTGCAGCAGAGAGATTTAAAAATATTTAAATAGAAGTTATGCTAATAATGGACAGGCTGAATGAAGCAGGCTGTGCACACCTATCTCCTTTATTTGCTTCTGCTCTTGCCTTTGGTTTATTTTTTCTCTAAGTACTTAGAAAATATGTGCAGTAGATTATGACAAGGCAAAGCCTTTACAAAACAAAGAAGTACTATATTAAGTATATTAGTTGGGTATTAAAAATCTCAAAAGCACATCTGAGCTGATCAGTAGTGAAGAACCCCAGTAAGTTGCTGGGTTCTAGAGGAAAGTTTCCACAGTCCTGTCCAGCCCAGAAATCTGAGTTTACCTTCTGCAGAAAAGTGAGGCATAGAGAATAGGGAAAGGAAGAGAGAGAAGGAGCTGTACACACCCTAGTCTTGCCCTGACATGGGAGTACTGCAGCTCTCCCAGGTCTCTCAGCACAGAAGGAGTTCAAGTATTCAGTACAGTTTTGTTCATAACTTTGTCATTTATTAATTCTGATTTCAATATATATACATTATCACAAAATATGCAATTATGCAGCTTAATCATAAAGTAATTATTTTGCCTTTTAATCGCATCTCTTTTGAATACTTGGTGAGGTTTTGTCAGCGATGTTAGATCTTGTCCAGGGAAAAATATTTGAGCTGTGTGTATACATGTATGTGCACCTATATACACCCACGCTTGAAAGGTGATGCAATTTTCCATTGAAGTTCAGAATATTCTTAGTTAGGGAGAGGTAAATAATGGTTTTACTTACCTGTCATAAATAATGACAATGACTAATGACAGTGCTCTCTTGTGAAGGACCTTCAAAGTCTTCACACTGTGAAACAGGGATAGAAGATTCATATAAGCAGTGGCT
This sequence comes from Muscicapa striata striata, assembly GCA_030060385.1. Classification (NCBI taxonomy): domain Eukaryota; kingdom Metazoa; phylum Chordata; class Aves; order Passeriformes; family Muscicapidae; genus Muscicapa; species Muscicapa striata. The sequence continues at coordinate 744,011 of JAREIS010000097.1, read as the reverse complement.
GGGTTGGTGCACACACTGTTTCTTATTTGCTCAGCTTTATGTGCTAAAGGCAGAGGCAAGGCCAGGAACTTCAGCTGTGGGGGTTTAACCCCTAGTTCTAGGTATCAGACAATTTCCTTTATCTTGAAAGTGTTAATAGTAGAGTAGGAAGATTAGAGTACTGTGCTTATTAATCACTGTCAGGGATCTGGGGATCTACAGAGATCTTTGTTCTGAGGCTACTACTTCTTTTTTTTTCTTTTTTTTTTAATTAATTTATTTATTTAGCTGCTGCCATTATCTGGTATCTGAAATTCCATGTTTACCTGTTTGGTCGAGAAATTAGAAATGCAACATCCTGACATCAATGTTGGCTTTTAATAACCACAGCACATTGTTTGCATCAGGCATAAAAACAAAAAGTAAATTTTCTAAAGCAGCTTCCTGAAGGCCAGAATAGACACTCAGAACAGACCATTCTATAACAGTGGTCATACAAGTAGGGAATATTGACTGCCATCCGTTGTAGATAATCTACTGCATAATTATATTTGATAGAAGCTTTCTGGTATGTGTGGATAATAAGCTCATGTATCTATGAATTTGGAATGTTCCTAAAATGAGTTAGTGCATGCTCAACATTAGTTTCCCAAGTTTTTTTCATACTGCAATATTATATTACATTTACTAAATAGATTAAACTCTATTGCAGCCTTAAGGGACACAGTATTCCAGTGGACAAGCAAGAGGATTTATGGTAGGAAAGCTGATTGATTGTAATAGAAGTCATGTGTGTAAATCTGTGTGCAATGAGATCACATCATACTCTAAAGAATAACAGTAGAAGTGTTTTTATCCTGAAAACACAGCTGCCCATATTTGCAAAGCCTAATTGACCTTTAAAACAGTAGACAGCAACATTTTATACCCACTAGGGTTATCTACATGACTTCAGCATGCATTGCATTTTGTGCCTACTCTAGAAATATTGAGGTCTAACCAAATTTTTGTGGTATAATAAAATCAATAACAGTTACAATTTGGATTCAATGACACTGTATTTCTAAGTCTCTGTTATGGACAATATTAAAGAATTGTTTACCAGAAGCTATCAGTTCCTACCCTATGGCACCATGGTGATATGAATAATCCTCAACAGCCTCCATTCAATTAAAAAAGAGAATTATTTTTCAACATTGTGTAAGTTGAAGAGCTGAGAAGGGATTCACAGTTATAATATAGTAATTTTTTTAGGCAATGTAACAAATGTAATGTAGAAAAATATATCTTTAATAGAGTTTCTAATGTAAAGTGCATGGCAATTTCAGATGAAAAGAGTCATTACTGGATACCCAATATGGGCAAATCATACTGGCTGGTATAATTTGTGGTCATTACTACTAATTTGGATTTTTCTTGAAGTTTTATCTTCTTTTTTATCCCACTTTTTAATCTGTTGAATTGTGTAAGGCAGACTGTGTTTTCCCCTTTGGAAATAATGTATTTACCAAGTAACTGTAAAAAACAGAGGTGGGTGCACTGATGTGACACCATAGACAGAATGAATACACAGCATTAAACACTTGCTCTTAAATGCTAGAGAGCAGTTAACTACAGGGTCTCCACATTCACAGTGCTTTTCCAGAATATGTAAAATTAAAAACCTTATTCTGCCATGGCTGTTGTTGAAGATTAAATGCTCTTATTGTGTCTGTACTCGGGACTGGTACCTTATCAGAAACACATACAGCTAGAGGAGAGACAATCTCCACCCCAGTTCTCTGGAGCAGAATTAGATCATTCCCAAAAGATGTTTAACTCCTGTGGTTGCCTGACCCTACACTAGAATACTTGTACTTAAATTGTCTTTAAAATGTGTTTCTTAATGCCTGTGCTGTAAATTAAGTCAATTGTTTCTGATATGGATCAATAACCAGCACAGATCTGATAGTCAGGTTGAGTGAGGATTTGAACAACCTGGTCTAGTGGGAGGTGTCCCCGCCCATGGCAGGGGAGGTTGGGACTAGATGCTACTTAAGGTCCATTCCAACCCCTAAGCCTTCTATGATTCTGTGGCAGATCAGCATAAATCAATCAATGAGACAATGTAACCCTCAGTTATTTCTACCTAAGAAAACACTGCTCCCTGTTGCAGCTGCTGAGGGACAGCCATTCCTCATCCCCTCCATCACCTGACTGGTAGGACGCGATGCTGCTTCAGAGGTTTAAACTTCAGTGTCTTACAGCTCCCGGCAATTTCACACCATTCATTTCTTCTGCAGTCAAATGCTACATAGTTTCAACTTAATATTAATTACATTTATATTTGCTGACTGACACCAGAGATCATATGTGGACATATTTCTGTTTAATTTTTTGGCTTAATATTCATTAATTTACAGTGGCACCATATTTTGGGCAGGTTCCTTTCCCATACACCAGTTTTAATAGCATGCTATGAAAAGTGCTATTTTTCATTAAACAGAAGCAAATAAGCCATTTCTCTCCAAAATGGGACAATATAGGTGGCATGCCGGGGTTCTGGGTGAACTGGCAATTTCCAGATCAAATTTACCTAATTTCCAAGTGCAACACAAGAAAGGCTTATTGGCTATCCACCACATAAACACCATGTGGACTCCGGGGTAAGGTAGGTTCTTTCTGCATGACAGAAGGAAGCCCACACTTGGAACATGCTTAAGAACCTGGTTTATGCATTATCTGCATTCAAAGTCTACTCCCTTTCTGTGAAACACTGACAGAAGAAAAATACATAAAATCTTGTTTTAGTCACTGTTATCAACAGATAAGACTAAGCTTATTTGGCACCAGATCAGCTGAGTAAAGTCCTGTTTTCTGTGACCAACTTTCTTGATCATAGCTACATTCTAAACTAAGTCATATTCTGAGTCATTTTTTAAGATGTGAGTGATGCAAAGGGTTTAGGATTAGGGCATACAAATCAAAGAGGGTGTTCTTTGAAGGCTTCCACAGACAACATCAGTTTTCACAGCAAAAACTCTGTCTCTGCTTCTTTTCTACACTGAATAGAAAACAGAGATTGAGTAAGCATTCTGAAAATGGCATGAAGAAAGAAAGCATGCAATGAGTGCATAGACACATGTAAATACATTTACCTGAGCAGATGTAAAAGCCACAAAAACAAATAGAGCTGGAAGGAAGAGGCAAGAACATCACTCATGCCACCTCACTTCCATAAAGAAGTGTAGAGTATAACACCAATGAGGAATAACTGCAAATTAGGAAAAACACTTGGAAGCAAGTAAAATGCAGGTCCATTCTCCACCATGTCCCTCAATTGTTGGCTATTGCCAGCCTCAGGGTGGCTGATACTTCTGCCCCAATGAGCCCTCTTTCAAAAAAATCCAAATGTTGAGGCCAGGACAGATACCCTTTCAGCTCTGGGCTGAAAGGAAGAGTGCTAGCAGAGACCACAGATGGGAGATGGCATCAGCTCCTGGGGAGTTCCCCCTCATGCTTCATGCCACAGGATCCCAGGATGAACTGGCAGTGCCCCCACTTCAACAGACTCTGCTGGCTTGTTTCCCCACTGCCACTCCTGTTAGGGATTTGGATTACCTAGCAGTTTCCACAGTGGCACAGCCTGGCTGCCAGCCCTGTGGCATAAAACATGCCACCAGGACCCCACTGCCTTTGACACAGTCTGCAGCATATATACTGTATCTACCTCTGTGCAAGATCGCAGCATCAGGACTGCAGATGAAGATCCATCTTCTTGCTGTACTCTTTCCACTATTGTCCTGCAGTGTGATTTCCAGTGAATCTGTTCACTTCTCTGTCCTTCTATTTCCCTGGCTCTGACTGCAAGCTGTATGGTGCAGGCTGCCTTTCAGAATGAAGCTGCACAGTGTGGAGCCAGCCCAAGACGGGATCCAGTTCTGAGCTAAAGCTTCAGGGAACGGAGCAAATACATATAGCAAGCTGTTTTCCTTGCACTAGGGATACATTTTGCACTTGATCATCCATTGCACTATAATCCCCAAAAGTCAACTTTCTGAAGACAGTCAACGAAATTCACTGGTTCTTGCCTTAAGAGCTGGATGGCAAAATACAGATGATGGATTCTCTAAGGTGCATTCCTAGAAGTACACAGAGACTATTGGAGCAAACAGGCTTTTGTTAGTTGTAGGCATGCTCTTCACATGGCAACTTTCTTGGCCACTTCTGCCACCAGTAATTACTAAAGCATATACAAACAAATATGGGGAAATATGTGTATGCTTAAACCCTGACATTATGTTATAGTTCTTTGTACTAAGAAACAATAGCCCCACGGTATAGCTTATTACTGTAAAAACAGAAAGATACAATTTGTAAAACAAAATTATCTGCTATAAACAAAGGCTCTGATTGAAAGGAAAATAAATGAAACAATCGTACTGTAATTGGCTTAGATGCCTCAATCAGTGCCAATTATGCTGTGGCTTCTACGTTTTACATACATTAGACAGTACTTTCTCTCACTTAAATTAGTTAAAACATTGTGTGAATGTTAATGAGTTAGTTATGTTTGTTAGTTAGTTAATAAGTAATGACTTATATGTTAGTAAATATGTTAGAATTTTTATGTGTTCAACTAAGAAGTTATATATGAAAAATATTTTGATATTTCACATTGGAATTAATTCTTAGTGTTCAGTTATATCATCTTTCTCATTATGCCTATGCTTCACTACAAGTAGCTTTAAAATACGTAGTACATATTTATAATCCATTTTCACACAGCTATAACAAGGCTAATCACAGGTGAGAATAATTATTTCCCAAATTTAGTATTAGATGTCTAAAATATCTTTTCAGGAATAATTTTGTATGCAGTATAATCATGATTTTTGTTCAGAGAATCTATTTTGGCTTGCTAAAGGAAACTTCTGAAAAGTCATAATTTATGCTAACATTTTAAAACAAATTCTAAATATTAAAATTCACAATAATTGACTGATGTATCTCTACTACAACAATAGTTTGTCTCTCATCAGTTCTGATGTTTTCTTGAGGATAAATGCCTAGAAAAATGAGTCAAAACTATTTTAGCTGTGAATGAAGATGAAAGTTAATAAACAAAACCTGACAATAACTCCCTAATAAAAGGAAACTATTTTTCAAAACCTTTATCAAAATCTGTTTTTTGAAAAGGAAGTTTAATGTTGTTCTGCAGAACACTCCTTATAAGATCAAACTGTGAATCCCCAGCAGAACCTCAGCTGTTCCAGAAATACAGATAAAATGCACAAAGCAAAACAATACATTGTGTCTCATCCCTTCTGAAAGTTTTGGTCTATTCATCACAATTCTTGGTATTGCCCACCACTACCAGCTTCTTTTAATCAACTGCTTTATACTCATTCTGGTAATTGCTTGTTATCCATTTCCACACCACTGGCTTATTCATTATTTCCAGCAAAACAGTACAGACCTCATTTTATGAGAGCAATTTGTATACAGCACATAACAAAATTTATTTTAAATTTTAATGGAGTTTGATTGAAGTTTAATTTAAATTCAAATAATACATTAGAATTTTCCTTTCTAAATTCATTTCAGTATAAACAGATTATCTCTTTCTTGATTTCTTTGAAATTATAGTGATTTAAAAATCAATTGGAATTAAAAATACTGAAACTAAAAAGTCTTGAAAAACATAATTTCACAAAGAAAAAATTGATGTAAAATCAGAAAACAGTGATGCAGAAAGAAATTTCTTCCTCTTCCAAGACACATTCCCAAATTTTTATATTTCTAGATGAAAAAATAACTTAGAATTTCATAAGTGTAGAAATAGCTACAAATGGTAATCAGAATTAATTTCATAACAATATTTAATAAGGTTCTGAAAACATTAATTTCAAAAAACAGCTATAAATTTCCAAAAATTAAAATATTGTCTATTTTTTAAAATAAATAAGGGATTTCTTAATTTCTGTATGGAAAAATTCCTGTTGTTGATAAAAAGTAAATTTATACTTACCTCTTATAAATCAGAAATGTTACAAGAAGCATGTTGTTTTTGCAAACACAAAAGATTTAAACTTTTTAAATGTTGTTATGAAAATATCTATAATTCACAGTGTGCTTTTTCTGATTTATAACTATGCTAAAATGTATATTGTTTGAACCATCTCCTTGATTTTGATCTTTGAAACAAATGTAGTAGAATTTATATTTTCAAATAACTCTAAAAATTCAGGCAAGCAATTTCATCCTCTACAACAAATTGTTTTTAATATCATATGTTTTAGCTCGTGTTTATATGTAATCATGCTTGGAAATTTCTTCCTGAAATCACTTAACTTGTGAAAATTGAGAAAATTGGTTTAGATGATTTTAGAGATTTGTATAATTTTTGTATACTTTGGGAGACAGAGTAGTTTGACTAATTCAGATCGGGAGGAAAAAAAATAGTCACATCATTTTTTTTTTAAGTCCCTCAAAAAACTCCAAGGAGCATATAAAGCCACATTAACTATGTGGCACTTTTCCGTTATAAATTCATTCAGTTTAAAAGCATGAGCATATAATCTCCCATGGCAATGTCTCCTGACATAACTACACAGAAAGCTAGAGCGCTTTTAAAGGACAGAACAATTACATATGCTCCCCAAAAATACTGGGAGAATTTGGGATGAGAAGGTGATCCTGCAGTGAACGCTGTTTAATAGAAGAATGATAAACCAGCACACTTGAGCACAGAGGTAAATGTCAGGGTGCTGCAGAAATCTCTTTTCTACCTTTACCCTGAATGTGAGGCTGCATATTTATCTGACCAAAGGAGCCGGTGCCCCTTAGCCCCTCCTTGGGAACTGCACAGTTAACAGAGCCTGATGGGAGTTTAAAGATCCAGAGATCTTCAGGGGGAGACAGCAACCAAGGCTTCACTTCTCCCTCCAGAAGTGAAACCTATTGCATGTGAAGTGAGGGAATAAATGCCTTTGGAACCTGGGGAGGGTTTTGTACCAAGCTTGTTACAGCTGCCTAAATATTAGGGAGAGGGATGGGGAGAGAGAGGGAAAGGAAAGGAAAGGAAAGGAAAGGAAAGGAAAGGAAAGGAAAGGAAAGGAAAGGAAAGGAAAGGAAAGGAAAGGAAAGGAAAGGAAAGGAAAGGAAAGGAAAGGAAAGGAAAGGAAAGGAAAGGAAAGGAAAGGAAAGGAAAGGAAAGGGAAAGGAAAGGAAAGGAAAGGAAAGGAAAGGAAAGGAAAGGAAAGGAAAGGAAAGGAAAGGAAAGGAAAGGAAAGGAAAGGAAAGGAAAGGAAAGGAAAGGAAAGGAAAGGAAAGGAAAGGAAAGGAAAGGAAAGGAAAGGAAAGGAAAGGCATAAATATTACAAAACAAACAAAAAAATGAGGTAGTGTACAGAAGAACCTTATAATGTGATGTGATTTTTCACATCTTTTCAGAACAAATATTTGATCTGTTTATTTGAATCTGTGATACTTTCACATTTAAATATTGTGGGATCTGCTGTTAACTTCAGCACATTTTTCTGAAAAATCATGGACTTCAGAAGTTGATGAGGAATTTCTGTGATTTAAACTAAAATATATTGTGAGTATAAATTAAGTTCTTGAAAAGTATGCATGGTCTCCTGCAAAAACTCACATGCCACTGGCCTTTTCCTTGAAGGTGAGTGGTACCAGCTTCCTCTTTTCTCTGGAGGAAATCAGGGGTCTCCCTTCTGCCCTCAGTTTCCCCTTGCTGGCCTTCCGGGTGCTGCTTCTAAACCTCTTAGAAATAGGAAGGGCATGTGAGATTGCTGGGATCAGTTTTGAAGTCAGTTTCTATTTAACCTATAGGATTTCATATATGCTGGTTAGCACTGTGAGCCCAGATAGAGTATATGCTTCTTTCTTATATGAGTTATTTTCATTTGTACAGTATTACATATATATATATATTTTAGTTATTCTAAATCAGCATAGAGCGCCAAGTTCTAGACATAGTCTTTTTGTAGTTATAAAACCACTTAGTTAAATTACACTTCTAAAAAGGGGGATTTGGGTCCACTCCTTCCCAGTTAAACTAGCATATGAGGTGGTTCATCCTCGAGGTCCAGAAGATCATGTGCTAGAGGGTAGGGTACCAGATTGGAGAACTGGGAACTAGACAGTATGCTTTCTCCCCATGGAGGTAGTTGATTGGTATTTGTTTTGTGATTATTTTTTTCCTGAAGTGAATTTCAGTATTTGCAGGAATTTGCTCAATACAGAGTATTCTCTGCAACAGAAAACGGGCTGCCTGTGCACCCTACTCCTCCACAGACCCTGCTCTCCTTGCTCCCCTGCCCCGTGTGCATCTCCAGCAGCAATTCTGTCGGGGCAAAGACTTTGCTGTGACAGGGGGCTCTTCAGCAACGAACTTTCTTGATGCTTCCCGAAAGCATTCATGGGCGCTTACTTCCTGCCAGAGCTGACTGTGAATGGAAAGCAGCAAATTATTAAAAAAAAAAAAAAAAAAAAAAAAAAGGGGAAAAAAAAGAAAGGAGAAAAAAAAAATAAAAAAGAGCACAGAAAAATTCGCGTTTTTCTAGAGGGGAAAAAATATATATATTTCCCATGATGGGGGCGGGGGAAACCGAAACCCCAAAGGGTTATTTCCCAGCGCCTCGCACGCTGAGCTCTAGGAATGAGTCAGGGCTCTCAGTGCTGCCGCAGCCGGCTGAGCCCGCGCCCGTGCAGCGCCGAGCGCGGCGGGGCCGGGCCGGGCCGGGGCCGGGCCGGGCCCTGCCGGGACCCCCGGGGCGCTCGCCCAGGCCATGCCTGGCCGCGGCGCTCGCGGCGACCCTTGCCTGCGGTATGCGGCTGCCTTTGGCAGGGGGCACATGAAGGATTTCATTGAGTGTGAAGACAGAGAGCAGAGACAGAAAGCAGAAGGAGGCGGCTGCAGCCTTTGTAGTCGGGGAGGAATGCGGAAATGTTGAAGCACTATGTCAAACTTTTTGAAACGGGGTCAAGTCACATTCAGCCAGCGTGGGAAAGCAAGGGAAAAAAAAAAGTTGAGGAGAGGGGGAAAAAAGGCAGCAAGCTGCTGCTGCTCCCAGGCAGAACAGAGGCCGGGGGAGCCAGCGAGGAGCGGCAGCGCAGCGCCGGGGCAGCGGCGGAGCGGCGGCGGCGCCGAGGGCCGGTGCCCGAGCCCGCACCGGAGGCTGCGGCCGGCGGGGCTGCGATCGTGGCGCCGCAGCTCCCCGGGGGCCGCCGGCCGCGATTTTTATTTCGCGTTTTCCTTTTCCCCGGGCAGGGTGGGGGCGGGAGGAGCGGGCTGGGGGACGAGTGCGAGCTCCTTCTGCGCCAAGGTGCAGCCCGGCGGCGGCAGGAGGATGCGAGCCGAGGGCGGCCGAGCCGCGGATCAGCTACCTGTGTGGCCCGGGCGGCCGCTGCCGGGACCTGCCGGAGACATCGCCATGTGAAGGGGCAGACCCCGGGCCGGCTCTCCACCCCGCCTCGCTCAATGGGAGGTTTGTGTTAGAGAGGACTCACCCCCTCCCTCCCCCCCTCCACCCCCCGGGGCTGAGGATTATTTGGGGAACTGGTGGCGGTGCAGGCGGCCGTGGCGCACACCAGGTAACGCGGGGCGCCCATGTGCTCCGCGCACCCGGCCCCGCGGCGTGGCCCATACGCCGCCCCCCCCCGCCCGGCCCGGGAGCCCACACCGCGCACCCCCCCTCCCCGCGGGCGGCACCGCGGACGCGTCCCTTCGGCGGCCGGGCCGGGCAGCGCGCCCCGCGGGTCGGTGCGGGGGCGCGGAGGGGCCCGCGGGGAAGGGGTGCCCTCAGAGGGGCCGCCGGGGGTCCCCTCGGCGTCCTGCCGAGCAGCGGAGCTGGGCCCCCTCTTCGCCCCGTCTGCTGAGAGGAAGCGCGGGGACGCGGCTCCCCGCGTGTCCCCCGCCGCCGCCCCCGCCGCCTGCGGGGCGCCCGCGGGGGAGCTCGGCGGCTCGGCGGGAGCAGCGGCGGCCGGGGGCAGCCCCGGTGCCCCGCCGTGCCCGGGAGGGCGAGCACGGGTAAGTTTCCACGCGGCCGCGCCGGGGCAGAGGCCCGCCGGCCCCACCGCCACGCACGCGCGGCACCGCTGCCCGCCGCTGGGGGCGCCCCCTGCCCGCGGCGCGGGCGGGAGGGCGCGGGCGGCCGCGCAGGGTCGGGGCGGGCAGGGTTCCCACACACCGGGCTCGGCTCGCAGGGATCCCCCTCACGCCGGCTCGGGCAGGGGTTCCCACACACCGGGCTCGGCTCGGGCAGGGATCCCCCGCACAGCCGGCCCGGGCAGGGGTTCCCACACACCGGGCTCGGCTCGGCTCCCCTCACGCCGGCTCGGGGGGTTCCCACACACCGGGCTCGGCTCCCCCCGCACAGCCGGCCCGGGCAGGGGTTCCCACACACCGGGCTCGGCTCGGGCAGGGATCCCCCTCACGCCGGCTCGGGGCGGCCCCCCGCGGAGGCCCGCGTTCGGTGTCGCCCAGTGATGCTGCAGGCGGGGGACGCGGGGCTGCCCGGCGGCCAGGGCGGTGCGGTTCCGTGCCAGCTGTGCTGTGCCAGCTGTGCTGGGAACTGCAGCCGGCGAGGCACGAGCCGCCTCTGGCTGCAGCCGAGGAGAAGGGATGAGCAGTGGGCACAGGTTTTCTTCAGATTGCGATTTTCACCTCCAGCTAAGGTGTAAGATCAGCGTAAGTGTGCGGAATACCCTGGCGCTTTGTGCTTGAATGCCACTTAAGGGATCCCCGACTCACCTATTTGGGACTCATTCATCCTAGCCCGGTAAAAATGTGATGTAGGAGAGGGCTACAGTCCTGGAGGTCACTGTATCACGGTATTAGAAAGGGTCATGGGGAAGGGAGGAATTGATGTGGAGCTTTGTGAGGGAAGAGGATTTGCCCAGTCCTGCAGAAAGTGGATTAAACTGGATGCAGAATGAAGTGCTTCAGCTCTCCAGCCTCGTGCACTCTGCAGGAGAGCACGCTGTTCCTGAAGATACCTCTGACCATGCTCCTTTGCAAAGAGCTACCAATGACGCATGTAGCAGTATCACAGCCAACACCCTTGCTTGGTAATAAATTTGCTAAAGTGCCTATTTCTGAATCTGCTTCAGCACACAGTGCTTCATAATGTACTGTTGTCATCTAAATAGGCATGTATTTCGCCTCTCCACAGGCATGTTGTTTCTTGCAATGTGATCAAGATCTGTTCGTGAAGGACTTAGCACAGGAGAGAGCAGACCAAGGCAGAAACCTCCAAATGCTATTGCAAGTGACAGTAATATAGCAAAATACATATCCAGATTCCACCACATTCAATGAAGTAAACTTTTGAGTCTTGTAATCCTGACATAAGTTCTTGGGTGTACACGTCTCTCACACATGCCTAATTAGGTCTGCCATCCCCATCACCCATGTGTCACAGGATCATTGTCTTTAGCCCATTCTCAGTAAAACCCCTCAGCATGCTGCTGCTCTGTAGCCGAGTGCCTAGCCTTCTGCGCAGACCGTGATAACTTTGTAGTGTATCAGGCACTTGGGGACGTTGATACATATGTCACCCTCATGGTTCACATCTTCCTTTCCGCCACGATTTTGCTTTGCGTGTCTGTATTAGCTTAATTTTAGCAGGTTTTGAACAATGCAAAGTCATGAAGTAAACTAAACTCACTTTTCTTGCTTGGTTTGTCCTCCAGATTTGTTTGGCTTTACACAGGCAATGCTCCCAAAGACTGTATGATAATTCCTGGTGGCCGAAAGAGGAGGCACGTTGTGGCCAGTACAGAAAAGGAACAAGAACAGGAGGGCAAGAGCTTCCAAGAGGTACCAAGTGCCTGTCTGCACCCAAGCACAGTTTTCAGAAAGTAAGTGAGACTGAGAGCCACCTTGAGGCACTTGGAGAGGGGGAAGAGGACTGGTGCCAGCATGGATAAGGACAGCACAAACCTGGCTGACCAGCAGTATGAATGTGTGGCTGAGATTGGGGAAGGAGCCTACGGGAAGGTGTTCAAAGCCCGAGACTTGAAGAACGGAGGTCGCTTTGTTGCGCTGAAGCGGGTACGGGTGCAGACCAGCGAGGAGGGGATGCCACTGTCCACTATCCGAGAGGTGGCAGTTTTGAGGCACCTGGAGACATTCGAACACCCCAACGTGGTCAGGTGAGGAAGTGGGACCCCTGTCCTGATCAGTGGGGTCCTGGGTTTAGTATGTGAGTTGGGCGAGCGAGAGTTTTGAGGGGCATAAATGGAATGGACAGTAGTTTGGGTTTGTGGCTGAAGTGAGCACTAAACTGTGTGCATGAAGTGTGGTTTGAGGTTTCAACAGGCCATGGTGCAGACCTGCCAGACCTCACCTCATCCCTGTGCATTGCCTCCCACACACACAAACACCCATCTCCAGAGGCATAGGTGTGTGATTTAAGTGTTGGAATGGATGGGCAAGGAGCCATATATATATATATATACTATTTCCTCAGGCATGAGAGAAAAATTTTAAAAACCCCAACCTCTCCCTGGTTTTGTCTGAATTATTAGTACTGCCAGCTGCTTTAGCAGTCTTTAGCAGCTCTGTTCATTATAGAAATGGCAAGAATGAGAGCAGTTGTGGAATGTGCATTCTGCCTTTTTAGATGCTTTTATAGAGAGCTATAGATGAGTGCATTAAAGAGAGGCAACAGCTTAAGACTTCAAGCTTTTCAGGCAGCCTTATGGTTGAGTACTGTTTGGTACTAATTTTCACCACAAGCTGCTGATCGTGCTACCAAGAGGGCAGAACTACAGGTGTCAGACCTTGCTCACAAAATGGTGGCAGTGTCCCCAGGATGTCCTTTCTGTTGTGTCAATAGCATAAATTCTGGATAAATGGCCTGTGCCCTCAGTGATAAAGCTAGCCCTGCTGTAACCTCCTAGATTTTTCTGTAGCTAGAAACCCTCAGCAGCCTGTGAGCATCTTTTATTAAAATTATGGACTTCAAGAAGTAAGTTTCACTTTACAGATACTCAGATTGAAACTGGTCAGCATCTTGCTGTTGGTGTTGTATTAGCAAGAATATTTCCCATTCTTTGTGTTATTTATGCACATATTACACAGCAAAAGGAAAACATTTTTGTACTTCACTAACACCAAGAGTCTTTCAGTCTTAGAGAAATAGATACTCTGAACTTACAGATTCATAGGTTATAGAATTTTAAATTGCATTGCACTTGTAATCATCCTTTTTTGTAGGGTCTGAGATCAGGGGGTGTTTATTAGGTGCAAGAGGAAAGATGAGACAGAATAATATTTAAATTACAAGAGTCAGTTGCTAGAGATGAATTAACTTTTGTTCATTTCAAGGCAGTGTAATGTGACAGACTCCTTTATGTCAAAACTGAATAGTGAAATGCTGATCATGGAGTGCATGTCATCGGTCTCACTTTAGTGAGCAATGGGACACATACAGGCTGCAGCTCACACTTCCATTGCTCATCAAGCAAATCCACAGTTCACTTAATAACCATTATTTTAGCTGGCACCTAGTAATGCCAGAGACTTAGTCAGTATACTCCAAAACTGGGCATCATGTGTTTAATCACTGAATCAAGTAGCTTGATTAAGAGGAGCACACACAAAGTTCTGGCTTGGCAGTAGAGGGATAACTGGGAGTTTGAAAATCTTTGAAATTCAACCCATTAGTTTATGGGAGAAGATGAGGATTTAGTTGTCCAGGTTTACATATTTATATATTTGAAAGCTAAATCTCGTTTTGGAATAATTGAACATAATACTTATCTTTTTTTCTACCACTGACATCTTCCCACATGGTGTAAGAGATCTTTTTAAGAGCTTTCTAATCTTGAATGCAGCTAAATAATGAAAATAGAATTCTTGTTTTCCAAAGAGCTATTTGATCAACTGACTATGCAACTGCAGGCTTCTTTTGCCTGATTCAAGTGCAGTTGAATCTCAACAGAGCATTGCATAAATACATTGAAGCTTCAAATATTGTTACAAGCTTGAATGAAAACTAATTCTCTGCAAAGCAGTGAGTATTTCAGCCAGCAATATGAGAATGTAATTTCAATATAAAAATCTGTGAAAGTGTTCCAGGTCCTCATAGTGGTGTTGTGAAGCCTGTACCTTTTGCCATAAACAACATTTCAGACACAAGGGGCTGGTTGGTAATGTGTCAGGGTGCCTGGGATATTGGTTACACATCTTTTTCCACAAAAAGGCAGAAGATGAGCAATGTCGAACATTATATCTTCTAAAATGTAAGGAATTCTATTCAAAAATTCATGTCTTTTGTCGATATTTTTAATCTGTAGAGCAGATTAGGAGCCCTCTGGAGTGACCAGAATCATATCCTTCAAATGGAAAAAATATTTGAAAACATTTAAATGGCCTAGTTCTCTTACAAAATATGGTAGAAGGGTTTGCAATTTATTGAAATTAAACATCTATTTTTGTATTATGTAAATATACTCAGAAAAGGAAATACTATAAAAGAAGTTCTGCAATTTTAAGCTGCTGATCTAACTGTACTTACTTATTGAACATATTATGCTCAAAATATTTTAATTGTTTGGGCATGCATTCTGGAAACTGCTATCACAGCCAGGCTAATAAATAAAAACAATTCCAAATGCATTGTCTGCATACTGGATTAAAATGTACATTGTTACTGCTGGGATAACAGCGCAAATATTTAAAACCAAATATTTTTGATTTGGAGAGGACATTTAGTTTTTTTCTGAACAGTACAAGCAACTAGCCTGAGAGAACTATGTTGGAATTGCAAGTAATGGGTTGTATCTGTTACTTCTGAGTAGGGGCATGTGTGATCCCTGAATTACTCAATGCAAACCAGCAGTCATTCAGTGAGTTAGAATTTAGACAGACTTTGTACAGATGAGCTGCACAGGCCCTGTGCTCATGTGTGGTACTCAGGCATCAGCTAACAGCAGAGATCACAGACCACATGAACTTAAGCTGAATGCCATTTTCAACTCAAATGGTAGCTCTAGGCTTCTTCAGAGAGTGCAGTAAGAAGCCCATGGCTTCTCTGTTGCCACAAAGTGTTGCTAAATGTGAAGAACAGTTTGGTAAGGAAAGACTCAGTACTTTCTAGGCATAGGTAGAGCTTTATGGCTTCGCTTGTCATACAGGATTCAGGACTAGCATTGCCACTCCAGCCCAGAATTGTCTTAACAATTGTAGATGCACTTACTTTGAAAAATAGTGCCAAAATTGGTTTCCAGTGCTTGGCACTAGGGTTGGAAGAGAATTTTCTCCATAAGGGAGAGATGTCTAAATAGCATAGAATAATTTTAAACATTATATTTATCATATTTTTCCTTGCTACTGCTTGCTAATTATGAAAGCTTTGTTTTGTGTTCCTTTGTTCCAAGTCTGTAATTTCCATATTTGTACAATGAAGAGATGCATTTTTCACAGCACAGTTGCTTTTCCAAAGATAATGAAATTAGATAAGACTTTACTGCAGAATAAAGCAACACAGGGTGCAAGAAAAGAATCAAAGGGAAATATAATCTTCATCAGAGCAGTGATGGTAATGAAAATCTCTGTATTGTAGTGGGAATAAGGGGGACTGATCTCATTTTTTTTGAGACTGTTAAGAAAGGCATGGGGAAAAAGCAGTTAAGGTAATTGCTATGTGCTTAAAATCCTTTGCTGTTTGCATTTGCCCTTTTATAGAGCTTCTCTCTGCCAGGACACCTTACTCTATTCTATTTATTTTCACAAAACAAAGTTATAAATAGAATCTTCAAGAGTAAAGCTTACTGTAAATCAATCTGAAAATAACTATATCGTGGGCTTGGAAAAGTCCCTTGTAGCTTGTAGGATGATCAAGGTGTTCCTCTAATTCACCTTTCAGATAATAAGATGTAATGCTTTAATAAAACTTTAACACTTACTGTAGGTAAATATGGCAAAACTTAGTCTGGCACTTAGTGCTGTTCTAGTTGGGAAAAATGAAGTATATGTAGATAAAGAACAGACTTTGCCAGGAATAAATGACATATTAGATTCAGGAAATTCCTGTGTGTAAAACCCTGCTGCAAGATATCTGTAAAAATTCTTCTTGTGCTTATAATGCTAAATTCAGCTGTATCTTGCATTCATTTTATCTCTCTCCTGCTGGTAATCAAATGAATCATGTTCGCCATCTTCATCATCATCAAACAGTGAATTTGCACTCTGGGAAGGTGATATGTAAGACAGACTATTGGAGTTCTTGGCATGCTTGTTTTCTATAATATTTGTATTTAACAGTTTAAATAGTGCTAAACCTTAAGCAAATTGAACAAAATGCAAAGCTGTATGTTTTTGTTTCCTATCTCATAATTTTTCTTTCATAAATACAACTTCTTTAGTATTTTCATGGTTTAGTAACTATTTAATTTTAAAATAACTACGATTATTGAATATGACCTATTAAAATATAATCTAGTCTGGGTTATTTCGAAGGTGTCAGGGATCTTGCCATTCAAAGTGCTTATAACCATGTAAGAATTAAAAATCTTGATTTTCCCTGTTACTTTGCAGAACATGTCCCCAGCTGATTGACTTAGATTCAACAGAATGATCCACCTAGCTAGACGTCTAAATCTATTCCTCATTCTTTTCTGTATACAAATCAGTGGGGGGAGAGCACAGTAATTATGACTATTTGCACAGTTATGTTTAAGTTTTTATGTTATTTTATATCCATTGAACTGTAAATGGCGCTGCAAACAGCTGTGTGTGGTACAGCAGTCATGCCATGCTGCTTTTTCCCTGCCTTTGCAGTCCAGTGGTCCATGCTGTTGTCTCTTGTTTTGCACTTGAGTGCTTGGTGGAGCTGATGAACTGATTGCCTTGGCAAGGCCATCTGAGTGCTGGGGAGAGAGGCTGGTGCACAGGTTATTCCCCCATCCCTGCATATGCTGCCGTAAAGACCAGCACTTTCTTGACTTGCTCAAAGGTCCCAGAAGTGTTTAATTGGCTTGGGGTTTAAAATTTCCTTGTTCTTAGAAGGTCTTTTTATAAGTGTCTTAAAGTTCCCTGTCTAACCTGATAGAGCATTCAGAACATAGCAGCAGCAGATCATCAATACCTAGTTAACCTTCTGGAAGACAATTTGAACATGTATTTGTTTTGCTTTTTTCTGTTCATTAAACTGAAATAATGGGGAAGCATACAGAGGGGAAAAAAACTCAAGAGGCTGTAGCTAGTTTTTTTCTCTTTTTAATTTTTGGTGATGCTGATGTTGGCTTCTGGCTTTATTGCTGTACTGTTAATAAGTTGAAAGGATGATCTTTTCAAAATCATTGAGATGTTCCATCCTGTCAAGTGAAACATTTCTATTTTAGGGGGTGTTTGTCTCTAGTGAATTCTGCTTCCTTCCTTCATTTTTCTGCCAAGCTAAACTTCTAGTCTGTGAGGTCATTCTTGCACATCAGCAGTGTGCTGTATTGTGTGATACAATTTATTTTTGTGTAGCATCACTCAATATGGCACTTGGCAAGCCCCTAGAGACAAAGAAATGGTGATCTTTGCATTGCTAGTTAGAAAGACGGTCTTGCACACAGAAAGAGTAAAATAAGATTACAGTGATGGAGTGGAGCAGAAGAAACTGAACTTGAAACTTGCTGTGTATTTGTGTGGCAGATGAATCTCAGCTGAGGTAGAAATGGTAGATGAGTAATGGGAAGGAAAAACTGAATGAGCTTCAGAGTCAGTTTTAGTCTCACACAAACAGGATGGTCTTCAAAGCAGATGTGAAGACGGGAAGTGCTTTGGCAAGGGAAAGGCATTTCCAGGCTGGAGAGCAATTTTGGTCAGAAGGCAAGGGAGATCATCCCTGCACTGACTGGCCACTGCGAGGGACACTGCTGAGGTCTTGGGGAGGAAGGGACTGCCTGCCTGGAAATACTGGCTTCTCTGGTGGCTGGAGGGCAAAGGGGGATGATGTGGCTGCTGCTGAACAGGGCACATAGGACTTGGAGAAATTTGTCAAGTGGTCAGAGGACACTGGGTAGAGAGTGGGCATGAATGCTGGCCTGTCATCATCTGCTTGCAGCCTTACAGTTACATGGAATGAGCATGTACAGGGAAAACAAGGATATTGTTGCCAATCATGATTTGTTTGTTAATTATGGATGTGATAATTTAGTTTTAATATATGATCTGGCAGAAACAGGACAAGATAAGAGCATTTCAGGAAGGAAGGGTTGAGTATGGAATGGACTTCTGAGCCTTAGGAAATTCAGTTTATGGAGTGAGTACAAGACCATTTAGAAAAAGTATTTTATCTTGTTCTAAATCTAAGTTTTTTACAAAAAACATGTTTCCAGTCTTTGTATGAGTAAATATTAGTCATTTTAGATTATGTCTAGTGCTCTCTTCCTTCTCTAAATCTATGGATGGTCATGTCTGTGCTGTTCTTGAAGACATTTAGCCTTTCTGGGTCCTGCCTGGAATGGAAAACCAACTTCTTTCACAATAACCATTGCTGATGGCAGGCTGTGACTTCAGGCAAGAGTGTGGAGTGGGGTCCAGGATTCAAAACTGAGCCTTGAAAAGGTTTAGATGCCAGGAGAGTGGATAGTCCACACTTACAGACAGGGGCCAGGATAGATTCATTGGGACTTTGCAGTTTGCTTCATGGTACTCACTTCTGACTAAAGTGTGGAACAGAGCAGGGAGAAGAAAAGTTGCTTGCTTTCCAGGGGTTTAAAAGAGAGCAGGCTGGACCTGAAGTCTGTGACTTAGCAAAGCACTAAGTCACTCAGGTGGGCTTGGTAGGATTTAAGCTGTTGTTTGAAGCTTAGCACAGGTCTAAGTGCATTATCAGATAGAAATAGCTGTGATACTAAGAATGCACTGAATTTTAAAACATCTTTCTGGATAGAATTCAGGGGCAATATACATCAGAATATGAATCACAGATACTGATTCTTATTCATGTATTAGATTAAAGCCTTATTTCTCGAGAATATTTCTATTAAAAATGAATCATGTGGAATAAGTAATACAACTATCCTGACAGAGTAGTAATATGAATTTGACATCAGGAGAGGTTATCATCACTATAGGTGATGTTCTGAAGTTTAAAAAGTAATTCTATAAAGTTTTGTAACAGTGAATAAAATAGAAGTTGCAATTCATTCTGAAACTGTATGTAAAGGATTTAGTTTGCTTGGTATGAAGTCTAGTTATTTTCCAGTATTGCTGAACAAGTTACTTCTTAATGATATAACAAATTATCAGAAGGTACTTGTGCCCATATACATACATAACTAAGCTGCTTTTTCTTTTAAAGGAGAGATTTCTCCACATATACCTGTTCTCTTCATATATTCTTATATTCTGAAAAATACTTCCAGTTATGCAGGCACAATTATTCAACAGGTATACCTTTAAACTCTAAAGAATTTGTATTTAATAAATAAACCACTTCAGAATTTTCCAAGGAGTACTTTTTCTGATCATGTCCTTTGACATTTTCCATTTGGGAAACTGCCATTTAGGAAGCTTTTGATGAAATGATTGTCAGACAGTGGAAATATGACTGTTGATTTCTGAACTCTTTTTAAAATTTGCATCCAAATTATTTTATTGACTTTTGCATTTATTTATTTACCCTTTACCTTTGAAAATCTGTGCCATCATTAGAAAAAAAAAGTAAATAGTCTGCTAAATAATCCCTTTAAAATCAGACCTTGAATTTCTAACAACACAATTGTGTTTTCTTTAGGCAGAATAAAGAACATTTTATATAAGTAGTAAGAAACTTACGCGTATGACACTTTAGATGTTTTTTTAGGGTTTCAGAAGAAGATGGGTTTCTATGAGTTTTTATCTGAAGTATCTCACATAATTTTTGGGATGAGGTGAACATTTCACACACCTAAATACAAGGTACGCCAATTTGCTGATATTGGTAGAGTTGTGCTTGAGTGGATTTCCCATGACATACCTAGCAAGTGATCTATGAGCTTATCAAAAAGTTCTGTACTGTTTTGAAAGGGTTCATACCAACACTGACTGCTTATTACTCTGGATTATCATTCACAGATGACCAATCTTCTCTTAATAAAAGAAAATAAAAAACTAACTCAGATATGAATTCATCTTTACAGGAATTTCCCATATTTAATGATAGAAAACTCCATTCTAGTGTAGATGAATCATACTGAGTTTAAGTGAAACCTATTGAGTTTGGACTTTTGAAACATTAGTCAGTGCAGCATATTGCATATTTTGATAGAAACAGAGAAATGAAGTGAGAAATAGAATGGAAAAGCCTGTGTAATTTTTTTTTCTCTCTTTTATGTGAAACTTTGGCTAGTCTTTTAATATCTATTTGAAGTGTGGTCAGTGTGATAAATTGCTGTTTAACAATGCCAGAGAACTCCCTTTTCCCTGAAATCAATTAATTATAAACTGGAAATTTCAGTACTTTGTTCACTGTTTCTTAAGTTAGCATATTTCTGGGAGCTTTCTGTGATCGTAATTCCTAGCTGCACTGTTGCTTTTGTTTCTCTTCATCTGTGGAGCCAGGGCTCTACTGTAAGGATAGAATTCTATCACTTTTTTTTTCCACATTTGATGTGGTATTTTGCATACAGCTGCAGAGTAGACAGTTACCTTTGAAAAGAACATTTGGCTGGTTTAATTTGATTAGAGCAAACCACCTCAATCATTACTGAACTAAGACCGTTTTCACTTCAGCTTGGCTGTAGGAGTTGGGAATGTACTGACTGTGCTTAGATGTTTGGGGGAGGACTCGTTTGGATACACAGCTACCACTGAAGTGAAACAACCTTAGAGGACCTTGCATACTCTGCTCTTTCCCAATAAGAAGGGAGGGCTGTGAAGCCATTGAATGTCACATTTAACTTTCCCTCATTGTGACAAGGAATTGAATCCTTTTTCTACAAAAATTTGGAAATGTTTAATGCATAGAAATACAGAAGCATGTATTTTTTAAAAACACCATGATACTAAAAACATACATAGGATATAAAAGTCTTACATTTACAACAGATGTAAAACATGCCTAGCAACAGTATTTTGAATAAAGTTGTAATAAAATCCAACATATAAATAGACATATGGCAGGATTCTCATAGATACATTATATCCAAGTTAAAATTGAATCCCTTTTAGTTAGTCTCAGTAAGATTCACTCTTCTGGAGTTTTGATTTTCTACACTTTTCCCTCATTATATAAACATATCGGGGTATTTTTTTGTTTGGCATATTGAAGATCAAATTAGATACTTAAGATTCACATAGAATACTATGTATTCTGTATGATTTTTGCTTTTCAGTTTTCCTCACTGATGGTCACATAATTTTCCTAGAAAAACTCTCATGGTTATCTAGAATATAAATATGTCTCATAATAAATTACAGACCTTCAATAAATTGTAGTCATCTAGTGTTCTCTAGAAAATACAGTTCTGATCTTTAAGTGCCCTGACTTTGTGGTAGTGCATCATCATATATACAGTATTTTAACCAGAGGACTACAGCTGAAGGAAGAGTTTCTACTTCTTCTTGCATTATGTTCCAAAAAAGCAATATGCATAGTTAACTGTTCATCTGTGTCATTAGTCTAACACTTGCTGCTAATGGCAGAATTGCCTACACATCATCCAGCTAATCCAAGAATCGAGTTGCAGATTTAGGGCTTGAGTTTCCACTGGGGAATTGAAAGAGCTACACTGATTCAAACAGCTTTGGTTGTTCAAATCATAGGCTCCTAATGTTAAGATGAACAAAAATGTATTAACACAGGCAGACTGTGCAGAGGTGTCCCATCAAGCATGCATATTTGGGACTTCACTATTTAGAGTTAGATGCTGCAACTAGTGAGTTCACCAAACTGGGGTATAAAAATTCATTAGTTTTTTGCTGAAGTAGATTTAGCATTTCTATTTCAGTCCTAGTTATGTTCCCTTTTTGCACCACAAATAATTCCTCTCTAACTCAGTATGTATCCTCTGAATTATTCTATGTCTGCTTCTGTGTGGTCACCTAAGCATCTTGTACAGCCTTATCTCTTGAGCTCCAGGTTGCATCATGGATACAGTCATTTCAGTGCAGTGTACATCTCCTTCTTCAAGGGCAAATTTTTCTAGTGCAAATGCTTCTAGAGCTACAGTTGGACACTTTGCTGTACAGTATTGAAATTTATGTCTAATTATTGAAATTTATGTCTACTCACACAGCACTAGAACCTTTATTACTGATGTCCAGGTTCCTTCAGGACAGTGAAAGTCAATGACCTGTATTACTTTTCTGTGCTAGGAAGTAGATTATAAAGTGAATCTCATTTTGCCAACTTTATCTATCAGCATACTTCGTATTTGTGAACTTTATGACACAGAGATTAGGCAACATCTACAGCTTAATTAGTATGTTGTTTATCCTTAGATAACCTTCTAGATTGTTAATGGAGATAGGCCTACCCACTGATCTTTGTGGTTTCCTCGCAGACATCTCTAATCAATTTGTTGCCTCACTGTTTATCTCTGCTTTTTATAAAATGCTGAGCAACAAGTTTTGATCAAAGCAGTAATACCCATATCCAGACAGGTTGGAATCAATGACTGTAGTCTGA
The DNA here is from genome assembly GCA_030060385.1 of Muscicapa striata striata. NCBI lineage: Eukaryota > Metazoa > Chordata > Aves > Passeriformes > Muscicapidae > Muscicapa > Muscicapa striata. Next base: position 721,419 of record JAREIS010000097.1, on the reverse strand, counting down.
AAATTAGAATGATACGTGTCATTAAACTTAAGGCATGGCCTAGACAAGTTAATACTTTTGCAGAACTGAGCACCTCTTATCTCTTCATTGCATAGAATCCCATTTATCATACTGCCTTTGTGTTTGTAGCATCATTTAAAACAAAAAGGTGTTACCTGGCATTTCGTAATTCTCTGTTGCTTATTATTCATATTGCCTCTATTCTTAAGAATTCAAGAAGGTTTTATTACTTTTAAATTTTATTTGGTCAGATTAAAACATAATTTAGAGATAACAGTTATTTCAGAAGCAAATATCTCTGCAGAAGTGAAAAAATACAAACAGAAATGAGACTGCAACTGAGGATTATGTCAGGACAAGAAAAAGGATAGGATTCGGGATTTGCACAGAAGAGACTGGTAATCCATTTGACTAAAAATGAAAGGTAATTGTGGATTTAGATAAATGGCAGATAGGTGAATGACTCTGATGAGGGAGTTTTCTTAGAAGACATTTAAAGTATGTTGAAATATCCCAAATCAAAAGGGTATTGTGATATCTGTAAGAAAATAAGTTCAAAGACTTCTTGGTTTCCAGTAAGCCAAAGTTGAGAGTGAACAAGACTATTCTGCAGAAGTAAAGCTTAAGTCATGAAAAGCAAATAATCTTTTGCTGTCCTATACATCAGCAAAAGGACATTGAGCCTATGATGCTGGAAGAAGTTCACGAAAATACTCATAAAGCACAGTTTAACCACTGTTCATGGTAGACAAGTTTTAAAGACAAGTAGACAAGGTTTAAAGACAAAAGTTATGGATAAAATCAATGAAGTAGCTCTTCCTCTTCCCACAAAAAAGAGAGATTGCTTTTTGCATAGCCTGAAGTAACTTGCAACAGCTGATTTAAGAAATTCTAATAGTCAAGACGCACAGTCATAGTGGCCACAATAATTATGTCTGACATTTTTGGGTAAGGGATGGTTCCCAAACTTGACATAGTAACAATAGGCTTTAGAAAAGAGAGATTAAGAAACAAGTAATCAAAAATTTAGCAAGAGGAATGATATGAAAAGGCATAGATTTGAAATGGTGGGTACTCAGAAGCACGGTTTTTGTCACTTGGGTTATACACCGTTCCCTGACATCATGCTCTCTCCAGTCACTGAAATCCTGGCTGCTGTTTTGATCTATATCCTCTTCCTGGGTGCTAGATGCAGCAGGACAGTTTAGGAGTGTTGGATTCTTAAACTCTCTGAAAGAATGGGAGATATTCAAGGGAGACAAAAGACTTTCTTCACCCTTTTTATGGCTGTGCTCCAGTATATCGTGATGGATTCACAGAAGCTACACTTAGCCATGCATAACAAGATAGGGATGTGAGATAATTGTGAGTAGACACTTTAATCATCTGAATAGTAAAAATATACTCCATCCTAGTCATTTAGGGTCCTCCCATAGGAGTGCAGAGTGAGCATGTGCTTTAGGACAATGATTCATCCCACTCACCCTTGGTGCCCATGCTGGAATACAGTGAAATGCTCTCTGGAAATGCTCATTTTGACTGTAGAGGGAGCCCAGGTGGACAAGCTTGAGAAAGTGGGCCCACTGGAGTCTCATGAAGTTTACAAGACTGAGTGCTGGTCCTGCACCTGGGTCAGGGCAACCCCCAATATCAACACAGCCTGGGGGTGAAGGGATTGAGAGCAGCCTGTGGAGAAGGACCTGGGGGTGCAGGTGGGTGAGAGGCTGGACATGACCCAGCCATGTGCACTCACAGCCCAGAGAGCCAAACGTGCCCTGGGCTGCACCTAAAGCAGCGTGGGCAGCAGGGCAGGGGGGTTTTGTCCCTCTGCTCTGCTCTGGTGAGAGAGACCTCACCTGGAACACAGCACCCAGTGCTGGGGTACCAGCTCAGGAAGGACATGGACATGTTGGAACGAGTCCAGAGCAGGGCCCCGAAGATGGTCAGAAGGATGGAGCACCTTTCCTGTGAGAGAAGGCTGAGAGATTTGTGTTTGTTCAGCCTAGAAAAAAGGAGGCTTTGGGATGACCTACTTGTGGCCTTCCAGTACCTGAAGGGAGCCTACAAGAATGAAAGAGGGACTTTTTACGAGGGCTTGTAGTGACAGAACAAGAGGGAATGGCTTCAAACTGAAAGAGGGTAGGTTTAGATTAGATACTAGAAAAGAATTCTTTACTGTGAGGGTGGGTGAGTCACTGAAGAGGTTTCCAAGAAAAGTGGTGGATGCCCCATCCATGGAAGTCTTCAAGGGCAGACGGGATATAGCTGAGCAACCTGGTCTAGTGAAGGGTGCAGGGCAGGGGAATTAGATGATCTTTAAGATCCCTTGCATCCCAAACTATTTGGATTCTAATGTAGAGTGGCTGCCTAACTGTAGCTTGCTCCGTCTCAATGAAATGAATGCCAGTCAGTAAGGTTTGAAGGTGAAAAGTGCTAGTAGAATAGAGGAAGTGCTAGTAGAGAATTTGTACAGTAAATAACAGATGTTATAAAATCAAATAGGAAATTATTTTGGGTGTGGGAGAATGAAAAGTTAGGATTGAAATCAGAGGGTACTTGTACTTTGAGAGTTCAGATGGAAGATGAAATGAGTATTACAGGGGAAATTCTTCTTTGACCAAAGTCTGTCGTATGTGGATTGTTGGTTGACTAATCAAGGCTTGTTCAAGGCACATTTTTTTATCACTTGGCAAAAATTATGCACAGTCTCTAATAGGAGAATGTGGGTTTCTGTGAAATTTACTGGCTTCAGACAATCTGCTTTTAGTTTGTGTCTGGTATTAAAGTGCTAAAGGGAACTGATAGTAGCTGGGAGGGATGGGCATTGCCTGCTTACCCTGTACCCAATTTTAAGCTCCAGCAGAAGCCATTTTGGTCAAAATTTGTTCATGTTTCACAAGAGGAAAAATAACTGACAGTGTGTGTTGGAGATGGCTGCTCATGCAGTCTACAAGTAGTTTAAGGCACCTTTCAAAGCTGTCTTAAGTTACGGTTTCTCTTTTTGTCATTACTCTTCGCTCTGCCATACTGATCTCAAACAGAATTTGCCCCTAAGTGGGTTTATTATGTCATTACTGAAAAAAATTTGATGCAGCACATAGTTTCATTGCCTCAATTTAATTTTGGGCAAATTGCATGATTGTACAATTGTAAATAGTTGGAAAACTTTGGTGTCTAATTTACATTTCAGTCTTAATTATCCAAGACCTGAGTTTTTGTAAAGGAGGGGTGCTACACCTTTATCTCGGAATAATTTTGGGGGTACTTCTATTTTTCAGAACAGGTCAGCCCACATTGCTAAGCAACAGCTTTCAAAATTAAAATAAATCAATCAATACTGCTAAAAGATTCTGCTCTATGATTTTTTTTATGTTAAGTGTCTGTTTTATAATTTGACATAAGGTATTTGAAAACCATTTTATTATGGAACTACCGAGACAATATAGTAGTAGTAGCAAAGTAAATAATCTGCTCTATTAAGCTGTTTGGATATACATATTACACATGTGGGTATATGTGGAAAATCATGAAAATGTCAAGATTTGACTGCATTTAGCTTCAGAATTGCTGTTTTGTAACATGTTAGACATATAGGACTGCAGTTAGTTCATTGTCTTTGCTTTAAAAATGTGTAAGCAGTTTTCTATTTAAAAGTTCAGAAAAAATGGAAAGGGTATGAGAACAAGTCAGGAAACAAACCATCCCAAAAGCTAATGGTTTTTAAAAAGTTGCATGACATTGAAAATTGGAAGATGAAACTGAAACTCCACCTCACTCTTAAGTATGATAAAAGAGTACATTTTATTAAATGTGTTTTGAAAAGAGTAAATAAAGATTATAAATTCTAATGTCAGTGGCAAAGAGCCCAGGCATCTTTTGGCATCTATTGGCTTAACCTCACCCAGGCAGCAGATAACTGAACAGGGAATGTCAATGTCTAAAAGCAGCACAACCAGGTTTTTTTGGTAGATGGCTTTTTTCTCCTCGTTTGTAGTACAAATATATATTTTTGAGGGCTTAAGAGAATATTTAGATGATGTGAGTATGTGTCTCCTTTGTTGATTTTTTTTATATTTTCAGATCTTGCAAAATTCAAGGTCACTTTAATCTTTCTTGTTTCAAGCATGAAATTGCCATCCCTAATCAGCAATAGTCACTCAGTTCAAGAACTGCCATCCCAGAGCACATACTTTATACAAAAATACTGCAGTAACATTTGTCAGCTTTTAAATGGAGGCTTTTTTTGAAGTCTCTTGAATTCTTGAAATAAAACTAAAATCTTCTGAATGGACATGTGTTATCATGGCTTTTCTAATATACTGATCACTGTTATTTTCACAAGCTTGAAAAAGTATTCTTTTGCTTTGAAAGATCTAAATCCATGTTACTTCTCTGCCTGAAATTGTGTGAACTATACTGAGTTTAGATCCTTAGTCTGCACCATAAGTGCTTATATACAGAGGCATCCATAGAAATGAGGACTGCTGTGTCTACCTGGATTTGGCAAAGAATAAAGCTCTACTGTGTATGTTTCTTCCAATGGACTTGAGACAGCTATTGGTCAGTCAAGTATTTTCATAATCAAGACACAAATTGTTATATTAGAACATCTAGATGCCAGCTGTGCTGTTTGAAAACCAAGATATGCCTGCATGAAAAGTAGGTAAGGGAAATCACTGGATAGTTTGTCCTTCTTCATAGAAAGTTACTTCAATTCTGCGATAACTCAAGAAAGCAGCTGAATGGACCTTTATAAAATATGTGAACTAAGTCACTTCTAAGTGGAGACAGCTGGGGTCTATTTAATATCCTGTGTAAAATGGTAGAGGTCAGCTTCCTGGAATAACTTAGGAGTTTTATTTCACAAATATCCTACTTCTTCAGGGACCTGGGTGATGGTAAGGCTCTCAAACAAGTGTGCGCCATAAGGAAAAGCTCCAGGGCTGGAGCTTTCCTAGCTCTGCGTTTGCTGTGGAAGAGTGGGAAGCATCTTGTGGCCTGCAGTATCTACACATTCTCAATGTAAATGTCTCTTGTGAGAGTGCTTATTAATGCAGGCAACTAGTCTCAGTTTTTTTCTTCCAATCGTGTATTGTGATTTAGGCTTTAGGATACTAATCGGAAATCATTGAGAAGTCATTGAGAATCGTCAAGACTTTGGACAACGAGTGATTCCCAAATGTACTGATTACCCTAAATACGTAGATTATTTTGTAATTTGGGACATTTGTTCCTAAATCACTTAACTTACCTTGTTAGTTTTATGATTTTTTTCCTCCATGCAATTAATGGAGCCACATCTTTACTATCTAAGATCGTACATCCTCTTAATGTGTTCCCTGTATCTATTCCATTTAATTAGTCCTTGAGTTTATAATCTGATTTTATTTCCTGTTTCCTTCTATTCCATTGTGTGTTGGACATGTCAGTAAAATAAATTATCTTTTTAGGCCGGTATCGCTGGTAACTGTTCACTCATACAAAAATTAAGGATTTATATGATACAGCAACTGATAACATTGGTAGTTCAGTGACACCATAATTAAATACCTGTGGTGCAGTAAGCCTGAAGATTCACATGAAAAACTGATGGTATCCAATATGATGACACACTTTTCATATTTGTGACAATTTGTCTTTTCCTTGACTGCTTTTTAAAATTGAAGATAAACAGAAGCACTGAACTAGAAGTAAGAGGAGTAGGTGTTTCTGTTAGATGGGGAAAAGGTGAAGATTAGGAAAAAAAAGTCGTATGTCACTGAAATGGGCAGGCTGACCACAGTAAAGGCTTTTGTAGACTGTGGTGGTTCTTTGGGGCATGTATGGTGTGTACCATTGCCTGTTTAGTCAACTCTACAAAGGCTCAAGACCATCAGCTATGGTATTTTTGTGCTATTTCTCCAACAGAGGTAAATAGGGTGGTTGTGGAGTTTTGGGATGGAATATAGAAAATAGTGAGGAGCAACTCCTCCAGCCTTCATTGTGTCTTGACTCATTCTTGAAGTGAAAATATTTACATTATTAAAACAAATAATATATGGCTTATAAAGGGTTAGAACAATTTCTGTCTTACCCAGTATTTAAATTCTGAAGTGAGAAAGGTAGTTCATGGTGTATGGAATAGTGTAAGACCTGAAGTGGTAATTCCTGGCAAGTTAAGGCTCTCCCTGACTTCTCTATGATCTTAAGTAATCCATGTCCACTGCTTTGTAAGTCCTTGCAGCATTTGCAAGCAGATGGGAGCCAACCCTGCCTCCCTCCCAGGCCGATGCCTCCCGACTCCGCTGATGCTGTGAGCTGGCTGGCAGCCATGAAGCCATGCTAGCCCCCAGAGCCTCAGCTATGGGCTCTGCTGTGCTCAGGCCTCCCTCAGCTCTGTCTGCCTGGGCACCACAGAGCACACCCTGCTTTGCTGGCACCACCTGCATACATGGACCTTGTTTTTATTTGCCTACATATAAAAATGTTTTAGCGCTTCCAGGAAACAGACCTTGTGCAAGATTTATTAAAGTTTGCTCATTTCTTTCAGAATGTGAAAGATGATGTATGCAAAACAATAAAAATGCAGTTTTGCCATGTGTTTACATCTGATGTAAACTGTAATTTACAAAATGCTGAATTTATTTTAAATCTACCCATACATGAAAAAGTAAACCTTCATCTCATGCTGCTGAAAGATGCCCCAAAAGAAATAGTCGCCTTTGCCCTGTAGTAATAAAACAGTCAAATAAAATTTATTACCAGCTCAAAATGCTACTAACACCTAATTTTCATTGCCAAACTCTTCAAATATTCTTTAATTTGTTTTCTTTTACATATGTTTGCAAGAGTTTAAAGGAAATACTTAAAGACCTGTATAGCCTGTGGAATACTTCATGTGCATTAGTCTTTAAATGGTTGGCTTACTGTGCCATGTAAACTGGCTAGAAAGGAAGGAAGCTTGTATCAGGCATCAACTTAAGAACTGGAGGATAACAGCACCTGAGAGTCTTAAAAAATAGGTATTATTTGTTTACTTTACATGTGTTATGAATTAATTAAAAAAAAAAAAGATGGCTTGATAGAAGAGGTGACAGGACAGGCAAGGAGCTTGCGTGGCCAGATATGAGTGGCTGTGAATGGGAAAAAGACCTCTATGATGTCCACCTCTTAAAACACTTGCAAGATGTAGCTCTGATGAAACATGTAAGGAATTTGCATACTAATGGAAAAAAGGATCCCTTTTTATGTATCGAGTGTTAAAGAGCAATTGCCCCCAGCTAAATTTATTAAGCTAGAAGAATCTTGTAAATTTCTATTGAAGATTTATTAGTCCCATTTGTTTCTGTTCTTCAAACCAGGAATATTAAACTCAATCCTGCAGGTTTGTCACAGGTGAAACTCCCTTTCAAATTAAAGGAAATCCTGGACCTGTGCCAAAGCAGTTAAATACATGCATTGACTTCATGAGGCTTAGGTAAAGGCTCTTGTATGCCGAGCTATGTAGGATTTATCCATGTCTTTGAGGGTTGGGTGGATAAGGCAGAGGTGGTTTTAGTGTATGTTTTTTTTTTTTTTTGACTTCTCTCTCATTTTGTTTTAACTTCTACATGGAAGAAATATTTTAAAATAACTTCAGAAATTAACTGAACAGGGTCTGTAATCCAACCAAGTAAAACTGATCAGTTACAGTGTTTCTGGGGAAGAGTAATCTTTTCTAAATTCAGTTAAATTAAAGCATCTTGTCTAAGGTAGTCATTTGGGCATCTTCCATAGCAAGCAGGGAGAGACAGTACCCTCCCCCAAGTGATTCAGTCAACTTCTTTCCCCTGAGTAAGTGATGACCTACATGACCCGTTCAAACTAACCACCAATTGCTGAGTAGCAATTGCAGGGGTTGTATCTCTTCCATGGAAGCTGAGAGGAGAACTCATTGCTTCACAAGCTGTGCAGGGCTGTGGTACAGATGGATGGCGTTTGACCTGTCTGATGATGGGAAGCCAAAGACTCCTATATTTAATGAAGTTGATAGTTTTCTTGCAAGCCTTAAATCTGCTTTCTGCTGAATTTAGGTACTTTGTAGTCCCATAGTTTTGATACTTTGGTTTTAGAATAAATACAATATCATACTCTGCTTTTTCTCTTAAAGGCATCTATTACTCTGCCACTCAGTTTTTAGTTTACGATGCAACCTATAAAGAGGGCAATGTTTATGTGTGTAGATCTAGTTTCTCCACAAAACCTGGCCAGATCCTGTTTGTTTTTCTTACCCGTGAGAGCAGTTGCCTTTGTTTTTGATTTTTGGAAATCAGTGGAGTGCTGTTTACTTTTGGGCAGATGGGATGTCATTCATAGCACGTGGAGTAGTGGTGACAGGACACAGTACAGTGCTGCTGGAAGGTTGCTTGAGTTCACAGTGCTCCCTTCCAGGTTTTGCTGAAGTAAATGAGGAATTCCCTTTGTCTGAAGTTCATGGTGCTGCTGGCATCATGGCACACAGGAGTATTACTGGGAATACATTTGGCATCAAAGCCTGATCTAAGTCGCTCTTCTTACCATGTGTATACAAAAGACATCGTGAACTGCATTTCTGTTTTTATGTGATATAACCTCATGCAGGACAAATTTGTGGAAAGCAGCACACAGGTGTAAGACACCTTTTGGATTTTCACTTGACTTAATTCTGAATGTGGCAACTGTGTTAACCACCTAACCCCTTGTGTTGAAAGTGGACAGATATGTCATCCATTTTCAGAAAATTTTGAGCAGTTCTAGTGAATCCATAAATTGATTCTTTCAACAGATGTGGACTTTTTTAAAGTTGTTTTCATGCAGTTTAAGTATCTGGTGTTAAATTTCCATTTTTAAGATAATATAAACTATTCACATCTATTGCTGTTTTCTAGTCCTCCTGGTTAAGACTGGGAAAACAAGTCCACGGTTTGTTCATTTTAGAATTTAAGGACAAAAAAATCCTGTGATGAATGCCTTAGAATACATCATGACCATAGTTTTCAGAGAATAATCAAATTCATAATCATATTCAGAAATTGAGTACTCAAGGGTAATTAAAAAGTTAGCAAGGAGAGATTGTGGTATAGATAAGGATTCTTAAGCGCAGAAGGGGACCACGTTGGGCCCCAGGTTGTAGAATTCTCACTGCATGGCTAAAACCAGATAGGGGTTTAAATGGAAGACATTGTTCTATCCACATAATGAATGGCTGAGTATAAGAAAGAGGAAGGATACTAGGCAGATAAGGCAGGTGAAGCTGTAGGTGATGTGTATACTTAAAAATCACCCAGGTGTTTTGCATGCTGCAAGTTTAGTGCAGCGTAAGTTCTTTGGTAGTTCAGGGCTGGTGGATCATGCAACAAGATCTATGACAGGTTTACTCTGCACCCTGGTAGTCTGACTCTAAAAATGCATTCTCCTACTGACAGATCTACAAAAATTTCATACAGTACTGCTCAAAGCTTGGGTTATCATGTCAACTAAGCTGTCATAGCAATAAACAGACTGGTAGAAGTTTGCACCCTATTTCCCAGTGATGTTGGTTTCATTCTCTTACCAAGGATTTCCTTTTTATAATGTAATTTAGAGAGACAAGAACGTTTTACTTGAGAAATTATACATAATAATAAACCCAGATATAAACAAATGGACATGAGAGTGAACCATGCACTGTTTTACTGTGTGTTTTACTCCCTTGTTTGCTAATTGCTTTCTGTTTCATGCGTGGATATATAGTATGTTACATTAAAAGGTCTGTAGATTCCCTTAGTAATAGTATTTCCTGAATACATTAGAATAACACAAATCAAATAATTTAAAAGAATTAATTTTATTTTCTTATTAACATCTCTTTTTACTAACACATACGCTGCTTATTTACTTTGTGCAGGTTTAGTGTTGTCAACTGCAGCCAATTTAGCCCTTTGTTTTTCTTAAGGCTTTTTTTTTTCTTCTGTTTTGAGCTCTTTTGCTTTATCAATAGAATTCATGGTACTGTTAACCTGTGGAAGTTTTCCCCTTCTAAAAGTCATATCTTGATCGTTCTTTGATAAAGATAACTGTTTGATCCCAACTCTACCTGTAAAGCACAGAAATGTATTTTCTTATAAGGCTTTAATGTGTCAGTTTCTCACAAATCATTACAACAATACTTGATGCCAGTAACAGAACCACAGCAAAATATTTTGAATCTACTGCTCTGTCTCCCCTCCTCTTCACCGTCACCATCACAGCTTTGAACTCCTTTCAAGTGCTGCCACTGCTTGTCTGTCCTGGGAGGTGGTAGCATCATCATCATCAGTGCTCAGATGTATTTGCAGCCTTTAGCAAGGCCCCTTGCCTTGCATTTTTAGTGTCTGACAGCTAGGCCATTCAGAATTCCTCTCAGGCTGCTGCTTGTATTCCTAAGGGCTTGGCCTATGCTGGGTGGTTAATCAGGGCTCAAACAGCACATGAGTTTTCAGTGCATCCACCATTGTCCAGAATAATTGTGGCTGTAGAGTAACCTGAAAGTCTTTCAGGAAAAGCAGCCCCTGGATTGATGATAAGCATCAAAACAGAGGACTTCTTCTGTCACCTTTTACAAGCAGCTGCTTTGTTATTCTTAGGTTCTCCCTTGAATTCTGTAAGAAGCAAGAATTTGTGCTCAAATTTGCATTGGAATTATATACAACTTATAAAAAGCTGAATTAAATACCTCAGGAACTACTGTGATATTGCAATAATTTAAAACCTATATAAGATTGTACAGAGTATCAAACAGTACACTTTGATTTCTTGCAGTGAATATTTTTTATGTAGACTGAAGGGTTATTATTTCTTTTGTTACTTTTGATTTGTTGGCATAATGATTAAATCTCATGTGTAGATAGATTAGAATATTAAACCACTGAAGAATGAATGATAACTTATACTGTGGTAAAGTATAAATTTTGAAGATGAGTTGTTTTTACTTAAACATAGAAGAGAGATGTTCATCTTAGATTTAGATCCTTTAGGTCTGGCACAAGCATGAATTCAAAATGTAAACTGAAATGTGGAGTCTGTAATAAGCAGTTTGTGAGCTACAGTAAAGAATGGCTCATCTTGCACCATGTGTAGCTGGAAGTCCAGAATAACATCTGGGCTCCTTTCATTTGAATTAAACAAAATCAATATTCAGGCATAAGTTTTACTTACATGTTGAGCAAATTAGGGAATCTGAAAAGGAATACAGCTGTTGCCTGAGGAAGATATTATAAAGAAAATCTAAAAAACTTAGCAACAGATGCAAACATACTGCCAGTGAATGCTAGCATCTTTAATTTGTACTTTGTGCTGGAAGCTTACGGAAGCTTACTGGAAGCTCACAGCACTGTATAGCGGCAGTGTACATGACTTTGAAAGGCAGTGTACATTTGCTTGTTGAAGGATCACATGAGAGCACTATGAATAGGTCAGACAGCTATTGCTGATCCTAAACAATCTGTCAACGACTGTCTTCGTAACAGGCCATGTTATTTTTCTGATTCGGGGGTGACTTGGCGTGTTCCTCGCCTGCCCTCGGTCAAAGTGTTTGCTACGGCAGCACACAGACGTGTGCTCAGGCACCACCCAGCTGGTGTTTTCCCTCCATAATGTCAAGGGTTCTGTGTGACCAGTTTGGATAAAATCAGTTGCAGTGAGATTGTTCATGGACTGGTGAGGAATTAAGCATTTTAAACACTGGTGAACTGTAGGATAAGTCCTGCAGAGGAGTTCAGCAAGGCAGGGTATAGTTTGAATTACAGAGTCTTATGAGATCCTTTTCTGGTCCTTGTCTGTTAATCTCCCTCTGCAAAGAAGGTAAAAGAGAAACGACAATGTGAGGGCTAAAATAGACAGCATGTTAGTATAAACAAAGAAAAGTGTAAAGAGCATCTTGTCAGGCCTAATTTTCCTTGAAGTAAAACTCTTAACAGCTGCATCTTTTAGTGGCTTGGGTGGCACACTGAGAAAACGTATTTGGCTTTTTCATCCTTTGGGCACAAATCTTGGTTTCTGTTGAAAATGAAAACTAGTTTTGGTGGTTTCATTGGAGCAGACATTTGTCTGCATCACAAAACCATTCAGTCTGGCACCAGAGCTCGTCACTGCTTGAGTGGGGCCCAGCACAGGAGAGCAGGGGTGTTGCAGGTCAGGGCTGCAGTCAGGACTGAGCGTTGAACGCTTGCCCAGTCAGCCCACTCTATCGGACTTTAGCCAGTGCTATTTACTTCGCTTTCACGAGCATCTCTTTCTCTCTGTCACTTTCTCTGTCTCTCTTCCTCACGCACACTTAAAGAACAAAAACCTCTTTTATACAGCTAAGCATTTAAAATAATTTTTCCAAGTCAGAAAGGGAGAGAGACTGGAAAAAATTACAGCACAAAGCTCAGCTTGCAGATGAACGATTGCCTTGTCATCCTAATGTCCCCCTTCCTTCCCTTAAACCTCACTGGTGAGTGGGCTGTAAGCAGCAATATTGGCTGGGCTCTGCTGGAGTAGGTCTCCAGAAGAAGACTTTCTGGTGCCTTTCTTTCGTTGTACAGTTGCTTTTCGGTGGTAGCTCTTTCTGCTCTGTGCACAGCAGATAATGAGTGAGTGACTTCAGAGTTACAGAACATCTACCTGTCCTAGATAAATTAATTTGTTTTACCTGATGTTAAGTTCTGCCTTTACTGCTCTTTGCCTGAAAGAGATTTCTCCTGGAGGCATAAGGTGATCCTGCTACGCTTTCCTGGAAGGGTAGCATAGCAGGAGAAATGTTAATTCCAAACTCCAAGAACCCAGTGGAAAGTAGAGAATAAGGATTTAAGGCATAAGGTTGCCATGAACACTGTAGACATACCCAAGCCTATTTTAGTCAATTGAGTTTGGCTCTGGGCATCTGGCTGCTGCTGGCTGGAGCTGCCTGTGGGTTTGCTGGCTGTGATGCAGGCAGTGCTGTGCCCTCACACTGCATGTTTCCAGTACCAAGGTGGTTCTGTTGGGCACAGTCAAAGTCTGTGTCCTGTTGCAGTGTGCTGTGAACGAATACTGTAAGCACTGATACGCGTTGGGGCAACTGCAGCTGGAGTTACAAGTACATTGTGAAGCTCTTGAAGGCCCGATGTACTTCTGAAAATGGAACTTAGGTGTTGCATTACTATATGGTTCTACAAATGTTATCCCAGGAAAAATGCAATTTAAATACTTTGAATTTAGTAGCCTGTTGATCTTCCTGTGCGCTTTTTTCCCATCTAAAAGTGCTTTACTAAAGCTCCTTTGAGCAAGAAAACTCTACGTCTAAAATACCATCTTTTAGAGGCGTGGAGAAGTGGGTGATTGCTGATTAAAATGAGACAAAGCAGTATGACCTGAACGGCGGGAAAGAGCTCTGTGGTATGTTTTAGAGTGTGAAGCTCTATTTCCTGTTTTGCCACGTGGGACTTGGTTCTCCTAATGCACATGTTTCACTCCAGTTGCCCAGCTATTGTCTTCCTCATCTGAAAGATGACCCCTTTGTTCCAATACATTGGATATTTGTGATTCCAAGTAGAGACTGGTTTCTGTCAGCAGTCTTTTTTTGCATCAAAGTCAAGAAATGAAAAGGTAGCTAATAATAAAGTCAGGGTTAAACTGGGGTTTTTTTAAGGAGTACCTAGTTTCTAAAGTTGGGGTGAGCAAATGGCCTGCTGCTGAGTGACTTCGTGAGAATACAAAGTCGAAGGCTACTGCTGAAATTTGGACTAAAAGGACAAGCAACTGTTGTTCTTCAATACTTCTAGGTATGAGAGGCAGAAATTTTCTGTACTTACGGACTTCGAGGATTAACCTGAGCCAAAGACAATAAAAGCAGAAGTTGTTTAGGTCCTCTTCCCCTTATTTGTCAATAAACCTCAGTCGTGGCCTGTGATAGTCTTGGTATCCCAAACTCATGGTATTTACATAAACACTGTCAACACAGAAGTTCTGTGCTGGTTTTCTGTCAGCAGATAAGTACCTTTCAGAGTTAGGTTGAGGCCACCAAACTCTTTTCATCTGTATTTTTGCTCAGACTTGTGAAATCTTAAAACCGTAGTGTATTATTGTGCCACTGTTTACATAACCACAGTCTTCTAAAGCTTTTCTCCTACACATAATCAAAAGCTCCAATTCTCTTTTTCTGTTATGCATAAGCTAGGAAGTCTTCTTCTTTCAAGGAAGACACTGTTCCAAAGATGATGAAAGTTAAATCCATGTTATTAGAAATCTTCAGGAGGTGTGAGGACTGGTTTCATTCAGTGCTGAGAGTGACTACTGTACAGGGATAGATACATGTTCATGTTGGATTAGTCCTACTGCTGTAAAAATAACAGTAAGCCCTTGGACGCATTGGCAGTAAGAATCTAATTCTTGATCTTCCTTTTGACTATGATCCGGTTAATTTTCCAAATGCACCTACTCATCTGTTTGACAATAGCCAAGAGAAATTATGTCTTACAGTTTTTTCAGGTCTTATAGTCAGATCTGTCTTTCAGTATTTCTTGCAGGTGGTTTGGGATGATGAACCTAATATCCATCGCTGTTATCTCAGTTTGCTCAGGAAAAAATGTTTATGCTACTTGAAAGCTTGAAATTTCATAGCAATTCTCAGAGCATCTCAAAAGCAAGTCTGGTAACATTTAGGGACTTTCTGGGATCAGTTAAAATCTACCACTCAGTAGATGGAAGAGTTTTCAAAGTAATAACTGTCTTTCCTTTAAAAGCATTAGGTATTCATATTGTAAAATGAAGGTGAACTGAGGTTGCATTTGTCAGATTTTGTTGTTGTAAGAAGCTATGGAGACTTCAAGGTTCATCATCTGGTTTTCTGCATGCAAAAAATGCCAAAGTGTTTTTGTAGGAAGGCGAGTATTCTGCTGGATTATAGGAAGATCCACTAGGTACTAAACACATAAAATAAAACAGAGATGGAGATTTGTAGCTGATAAGCTTCTGCTTTAGTAAATTAACTTGAAAAAAGGTCTGCATTAAAACCCAGGTTCTCTGTTAGTGTCTCTTCAACAGTGTCCCAGTTCAGATCGACACGTTGGGCGGTGTATGACTCCCAGCCAAACATCTTGTTAAATACTTGCAGGATTTCCCACAGCGGATCTTACTTTAATCAAATAATTCAAACGTTTCTTTTGTAAGTACAATAGAAGGGCAGGGCTTGTGTTTACAGAGTATTCAGTATGGAAATCCTGTATTAATTGAGGTACATTTACTTCACTTAGGACATTGTCCACGTAATAATTCTTTAAATAAAAGGCCTTTTGCTGTTGTCTATTCCAGATAGGCAATCATGTTAACCCATCACATACAGAAAATCATGAGGAAGTAGCTTCAGAGATGTGCAGTGTAGGCAGCAGAGATGTTCCTAATTAACAAAGACAATTTTATGGGTGGTGTTCTCACAGTGAATGTAAAAGAGTATAATTTGCAAAAACTAGTTTTATCCCTGTGGAAACTATTAAAAAAAGAGACTGTATCTTTCTCTGTCTATTTCAAGAATGATTAACAGGAGCAATACCAGATGTTGTTTTTTTGTAATATGGATTCATATAACCTGTCATTTAAATTATTGTCTTTCTAAGCAGTTGTATTTTCTGTGAGTAGACACAGTGTACTTCTGTCCAGCCCTGTGCACAATCTGGAGGTTTTATGATTAACAGTAAAACATTTTGAGTTTCACATAGAGTATATAAAAAAGATAATATTATTACTCGATGATAATACTACTACTCAGTAAAAGGTAACTAGAATTGTCCTTCTCTGAATTCCTTATTTTGTTGTGCCAGAAAATGCCAGCATCAAAATAATGCACATACAGAAGAATTAACAGAGAGTCAACATTTTCCTCCACAGCGAGTTGGAAATTACATGTTGCTTCTAAGTTTAATATAGTGAAATATTTTTTCCTTTTTTTATTGAATTATAACTCTGCTATGGTTGAAAATATATTTCTGCCAGTGTATGAAATACCTGGCAAAAGGGGTGTTCTAGAACATTTTAGGTGAATGTAGGTCAACACAAAGAATTATACAGATGGAAATATTTTCCAGTGTTTATGTTCAGATGTTGAGACCTGTCTGGCTCCTCTCTATTTGCATGTGTTGGGGTTATAGGCAGTCCAGCTACATTCCACGTTGATTTATATAAATATATTGCAGATTATTAACCTCCAGCCAAATACCAGCAAATTTCACTTTTCAGGAAGGTTTGGGACTTTTCACAGAGCTTATTTGCTGTGTACAGGGCATATACAGCCCATTAAGGGAATCTTAGAAAACAGTATTTGTTGTTACAAGAGATGTGCCAACACATTTTCTCTTACAGTCACTATGTTACCATAATAATTAATGTTTGTTCAGATGATGATTAGAGGTGAAGTACAGATTAGGCTTCAAGTAGAGGTAGGATGACATTCCATATTCTGAAACTCCTGTTCCTTGTTTATTACTCACTGAAAAGCTTCCTTAATCTAAAATGAATGTGCATGTATACATTTTCCAAATATGGTGGCTAATAAACAATTTTTCAGTGTCAGACCAAAGATTATTTAAGAAATGCTGTCAAATGAGAGCACAGCCTTACCATGGCAAATGTCAAGTGAAAAAGTCTACTCTCTTAAAGCCGAATTACATTCTTCCCAGGTGGTTATTCCAATTCTAGTGTTTCCTTCTCTTGTGCAATACATTGAGATTTAAGGTAAGAACTAAAATTTAAGTGTAAGATCTCATGCACATGTTGTCCTTCTCTGTCAGATGTCCTCTGGGAAAAGAAGGGACCGCCAAGGCTTTGTATGTGGTCAGTTGTCTTCAGATCTTACATATAAGGCTTTTAGTCCTTGAACAAACAACAAAAGTATTGTATTACTTGATAATGTTACCAGAAATCCTGCACTTCATAATTCTAAGAAAGTAATTCTAAGGAAGAGTACAGAAGATGAAAGTAATACAACAGCATCACTGATATGATGTTGGAAAAAATAAGCCAAAGTATCAGCACTAGTTTGGTCTGTTATCATTAAGAGATTCTTCAATTTAACTGTCTAGACTTTTTTTCTCAGTAACTCCATTCATTTTTTAAATCTAATGTCACCTGGTAAAAGTAGTGATTCATTTTTCTGCTTCTCCTCAGAGAGAAATGCGATCTGATCTTGTAATATAAAATCAAATGAATAAGCACATGAGTAAAGTATGTGACCAGGGAAGAAATGTCCTTCTGGCTGTTTAGATCATTTCCTGTTAGGATTTTGTAGAAGTGGGACTTGAGAAAGGATAGTGAAAATCACTAGTATGACTGTAGGTGTGAAGCACAGAAGGACAGGCAGATGTTTTTGAAAAAGGTAAAACTGTGGTTAAAGCTGGCGTGGTAGATCAAGTGGAGAGGATGAGAGAAACCCGATTTAAAAAGAGAAAACAATAGAAAACAGAGTAATCAGTTAGGAATGTGGTATTATGAAGAGCTTTTGGTGTTGTGCAACAAGGTGAAATGGTAAAGAAGTTGCAGTAAAAGAATGACCAAAAGTGAAGAAAGTAGTGATGAAAGTAGTGAATTCTTGTGTACAAAGCTTTTTTTCCAAACCGTATGCTGACTCTGAAAGTACTCCTTCTGTCCAGGAATTTGCAAGAGTAATCAGTGAAAAAATTCTGTTTCTGCTGAAGGAGATCTAATTATAAAGCTGTGTAATTGTATGGTATATGTGAGAATTACATGGAAGGAAGCTGAAGGTGCATGCAAACACTGTGTATTTTTTTTCAAAAATATTTCCTGTTGGTTTGTTTTGGTTTTTTTTCTAATAACTATACGTACCAGAGCCTGGAATGTGGATAAATATCACATAATTTTCTGTATAAACTCAGGTTTTTGTGTCAAAAAAAAAATTATTTTCATTGTAATTATTTTACATTCAACAGCTGATGAATTCTTAATAATTAATCCTATTTCAGAATTCACAAGTGAAAGACTGAGATTATAATTTTGATATATCAACTGTTACCTGATGAATCAAGAGCTCAAAGATTGGTCTACCTTTGGATGGCTCTTTTCCATTCTATATACTGTAAGGAATTTAAATAGACATGCTTGAGATGCAAGGTATGTCTATACTGGTTCCTGTATACTTACCTCTTCTGTTCTTTTCCTCTTCTCAGATTGTTTGATGTGTGCACCGTGTCACGAACAGACAGAGAGACAAAGCTAACATTAGTGTTTGAACATGTGGATCAAGACTTGACTACTTACTTGGATAAGGTTCCAGAGCCTGGAGTGCCTACTGAAACTATAAAGGTATTTAAGGAGAAAGATTTTAGGAGATATTTCAGAGATAAATCAGAGAGACAAACTGTGTTCTGATCCCATAGGATTTTATTGCATCAAAATTGAGTAGTGCTCACTTGGGGACATGAACTGCAGCACAAAGTAACAGATATAATCTGTTTTTGAAAAAGCTGTACTTGTGGTTTTGTTCCTCTTATAGAATTCTAAATTTACTGAATCTCTGCTGCTTCACCAAATGTAACATTCAAGCACAGGAAGGACAGGGACCTTAGAGCAAGTCCGGAGCAGGGTTGCCAAGTTGATTATGGGGATGGAGCACTTATCTTAGAAGGAAAGGCTGAGAGAATTGGGATTGTTCAGCCTGGAAAAGAGAAGGCTTAGAGGTGACCTAATTTCAGCCTTCCAGTACCTGAAGGGAGCCTACAAGAAATATGGAAAGAGACTATTTACAGGAGCATGTAGTGACAGGAAAAGGGGGAGTGGTTTAAAACTGAAAGAGTATGTTTAGATTAGATATTAGGGAAGAATTCTTTACTGTGAGGGTGTTAAGGCACTGGAACAGATTGCCCAGAGAAGTCATGACTGCCCCACCCCTGGAAGTGTTCAAAAACAGGTTGAAAAGAGCTCTAAGCTACCTGGTCTAGTGAAAGGTGCATGGCAGTGGGATTTTTAAGGTGTTATCCAATACCAGTAATGCCATTCTGTGATTCCATGATTCTGTGAAATCATTAAGAATGGCCTTTGCTTCCAGCTGCAGGCAGATGGTTCTGTTACTGTTTAGGCAGAGACTACTTGAACCTTCCCTTAAAGGTGAAGTGCTGGATATTGTTAGAATGGATAAAATAAATCCCGTGCTCCTTATCTCTTTTCCTTTGCTTTTTATCTCCCCAAGAGACTGCTTTTGTTTTATGTTCTTCTTGCCAAGAGAGTTTGTGTACGTTCTGAGGGCAAGAAATGATTCTTTGTGGACCTGTGGTGTGCTCTGCTGGGAATGGGCTGAAGGGTGGAGAAAGTCATGACCAGTTGTTACAGAAACTGGGAGGCTCTCAGTAACTGGGAGGACAAAAATGAACTTTTATTGTCATGTTATCTTATATTCTGCATCTGTAAGGGAGGACCCCTGGCTAGGATAGAATGTGCTTGCATTATTGTTAATAAAATGCATATACCAACTCCTCTGCTTTTCTGGGAATTTCACAGCAACGTGCCACATTGAGGATCATAGGTTGAGGTATTTGACAAAACGTTTATAAATGGGAAGAGAAGCAGAGGGATTGATGTTGCTGCATTTTGACTGTGTCTGTTTGCCATTTCTTTTGATTTTTTTATTTTTGTGAGCAGAAATAATTTACGCTTTCAGAAATGTATTATCTTTTTCTTATATAAGTACTTTCTGGATGTTGTATCATCTTAGTCTGGCAAAAATCCCCAGGGAGGAAAAGAAAATATGAAAACTATTGAAAATTTAGTTGATTTAATAACTTTTTTAACAGCTTCAAACTTAGGAGGTGTTTGATCTTTCAGTATAAAATTAGAACTAAAATGGATAAAGATCTATTCACTGGTGTCATAGTCCCATATGTATAATATCAGTCAGTTCAGCAACCATGTTTTTAACCAACCGTAGTAGAGAAAATAAATTTTTTGAGAAATGGGTGCAGCTTTGATTCAGTCAGGAGAAGACTGGAATGTATCTATCATATTGTAGAACTATTTTATTATAATGCTATTAAGGTTCTATTTTCCTCCTAGGACTTTGAAGCTACTTACATGAACTGTATTTCAACTTAAATAACATTGTGAAAATAAGATGCAGAGTGACTGGCATATTATCTAACTAAATATATTGAAATTGATGGGAACTGAAAGACCAAGCCTCTGAAATCTCAGTTTGAAGTATATTTTGATCTATGTTTCATTTAAAGGAAATGCAAGACATGAGCACTGTACTAAAGTATTTGTGATTTCCAGAAATTCTGTTCTGAAATTGCACTATGAGACTGTCAAATATATGTTTGAATATACATTTCATGGAGATTATGTACTGATGAAGGAAAACATTGTGCTTACATTCGAAAAGCACTGTTCTGCATACATGATTTACTAGTTAACCCAGTTGCTATATCTGATAGTTTGGCACAATAAAATAGAAAAGCCACACAGAAACAAAGAGGAGCAATTTTGGTCTTTTATGTACGGTGGAAGTTCTACTACAGCCAGTAAAATTAGTAACTGTAAAATTGAACTTGTGGTACATAATCTCTTTTTAAATGGGTGAGGAAAAATGTAAAATTGCTGCTTACTTGGTCATCACTGTTGATTTCAACATTTTCACAGTAGCTGATGTTTCTTTTCTTGAATCATGTTTGGCACAGGAAAAGAAAGAGATTCGGTTAACTTAAGTTGCACCCTGTTGCTTCATGTTAGTGTCAAAACACCCAGTTTATGGAGGTACTTTTGCTGATAGTCAGAGCTGATCACATGAGGAAGGGTTTCAAGGCTTATTTTTAGTATATTTCAATACCTTTGTAATTATACAATCTTTATGAATATTTCTGATAGAAATTGAAGCAAAACATACTTCTGGCTGCAGGGAAATATTACAATTTTGTAGCACCTAAGCATTTAACCTAGAGCATGTACATCGTTAAATGACTAATCTGACTTTTTATAGTTTGGCTTTTGAGGTTAATATGGATTTGTACTTCATTTATTTTCCAGAATTGCAGACAATTTGTATAGAGTATTTCCCCTCACCGCCAGCACAGTACAAAACAGCCTCCAGTATTGTAAGACCATCTGTTAAAGTTCTGCATGTGTCAGCAGCACAGAAGTGCCAAATGAGCCAAGCTCTGGATAGCTTGAAGTTGAAGGATCTAATATACCTCTTTGGCACTGTGGTGTAAAATCAACAGTTGTTAGTGGACCTTGAAGGTCATAAAATTACTATGAGTGAGGTGTTAACCCCAAAGATCTTTTCTGTGTGAATTGACAAGCATCATTACATAACATTTAGGGAAGAGAGGCTCAGCTTTTGCTGGTTTGGGTCATGGTGGGGTTTTTGGTTACCAGCTGTCAAGAAATAAAAGCAACACCGGTACCATTTTAAGAACTTCCTTTATGTTTTGCAGGCAGTCATCAGACTGTAGCAGTTCAGAGAAATTAACCATATTGATCACTTAAACACAACTAGAACTTTGTCTTAATGCTGCTCAGCAATGCCTTTCTAATGCGTAAGGCCCTGCAGTAGGAGTCACCCCAGAGGGTGTTTTAGGAAGATACAAACTGGTGTCCATAACATGATATCCTATGGGACATTGCCTGGCAATGGGAATACACACCCAGGATGTAGAGCAGACATGCTCACTTCCCTTTCTGTCACTGGGAGTGTGAATGCTCTTGTCCATTTCTGTGGCTCTGGCTTCTGAGTTCTAGGTTATTCTGGACAGAGGAGTTTTAAATCTTTTCTGCTGAAGCCCTTCCATTATTATTTAATGGAGTCTACTTGGAGCTAGAGTGATGATGAACACTACTCCAAATACTTGTGGACATAGTGTTCACTTTTGAAAGAGAACTATATTCAGCCTCTAATCTAATTAATAAACCTTTGTAAATGCTGGATTGTAGTCATATTCACACTTATTGGCTCCCTCTGTCAGACCTGATGAATGTATGTTCCATACGGCATGAATCAGAATCAGGAATGACAACATCTTCCTTCTTTCCTCTCTGCCTGTCGTCTCATCCCTTGTTTTCTTCCAGAGATACTCTATAACTTTAGGGCATTTTATGTGGAAATTGAAGGTATGAGTTCAGTTTCCTTTGGACACAGCTCTTAGTCATGCGTGGGTCTTTGGTAATGTTAATGGTCTTAGCAGTTGAGCCTCTGAGAGATTTGGCTCATTGGGAGCCTTTTTGAGTTATATTTGAATATTGGAAGTGGGAATGGCACGTGTGCCACAGAAAGATTATTTTCTTTTAAACAGTTAATAGACCACTGAAGCATTTTGATGTCTTAGCCTTTAGGACTGAAGCATGTTTAAGCTGTGTGGTCACATTTTGTTCTGATGCTTGTGAGACTGGCATGGTTGTTTTGCTTCTAAGTAATTTTGATGTGGATATGATTATTATAACGCTAACTACGTTTTTCACGTGGAAATCATGCATATGCAGCCAAGATGGTGTTTATTAAGATACTGCAACATATTTAATAATACTTAGCTTTAGATTAATCTATGCGTGTGATGGCTTAGTATTTAAAGCTGTACATTAAGTAATTACAGAATGGTTCTTTGGAGTTCCTTCCAGTCATCTTGTGCTGCTGGACCAAAGAGTCTGTAAAAGTGAGTGGGGACAACAAACTGTTACTGGGGTTCTTTAATTTTAATAATGAATGAAGTTAACTTTGCTAGGTAATGTCATTATAAGTAGACTTGTGGCTTCTTGCAGTAGTTTTCTTATAGAAATTTAGAATTTAGGCTACATGTGCTAAGTGGGCTGTGTGTGTTTCAATTTGACAGTCAGCACAGGAGGGAATAGAACAAAGGTTTCCAGTATAGCAGGTGCATATGTTATCTATCGTGGAATGTTACAAAAGCTGGGAATGTCCTTCTACTCAGGTCTGTGATTCCTGAATCTCCATGGTATTCCCTCCAGTGTTGAACAGGGCAGACAAATCACAGGGTGAACAGGGTTCAGTATATATGCTTTTCTCTGTTGTGTCCTGGTTCCTCAATGAATGGCTTCTGTGGATATTTTTTGGATATTTACTTCTTTGCTTAGAAAACCAATATACCCATCTGATTTGGGTATACAGATTTTGGTATTCAGATGCCTAAAATTTAGAAAGTACAGCAGTGAACATAATTCCCTTTTGTGGGCTTATCAGATAGTAGCCCATAAATTGAATTTTTAAATATTAGCCTCAGTCATGGAATACATGTTATTGTTGCATCCCTGTGCATGTCCTTAGCTTATATTACCTGTTATTAAAACAGGCAGACTGGTCACATCTTTGCAAGACTCTTAGAAAATTAATATGAAGATGCTGTTTCTCAGAAAGCAGACCAGCGTTCACTGTTGTGAGATGACTCAGCCGTATGCCATGGTTGTACCTACTCAGTTGATCACGTATGAGATGTGAAGCAGATGTCACACAATCATGCAGTTCTGAAAATAAAGCAAGATATTCCAGGAAAACAGATTCACCAGTACTGAGAGTCTTCAGAGTGTGGCTGCATTTAACAACATCAAAGTTAAAAACCACTAAAAAACCACCAAACCTGCTTGAATTAATATGAAAGATATGAACAGAAGAGCTGTTACTATCGTTTTCCTGTCAGTACTTTTATGGTAAGGAAAGAAGCAAAACTTAGTGAGGAATTTGGAGCGTACAAATAATGGATCAGATCCCCAGCTGATACTAACAAGTGTAAGTTCATTAGCTTCAGTGAAATTATGCCCATTTACAGCTGCTAAGGATTTAATTTTTGTGGATTATTTTGCAACAAATTTTGTTCTGAATGTGTACTATAAATTAAAGAAGAGTTGTCAGTAAAAATAAGTGAAAAACAAAAGGGCTGAACTGATATATCATTGTGGGGTAAATCTTTATTTCTTTCTCTGTTTTCCTGCTATTAGGAGTTAGACTTCTACATGAAAGGGTAGGAGAGAGAGTAGGTGTCCTGCACAAGCTGTGAAGGAGCTAAACATTGAAAAATGGGTATTCTCCAGAGTGGTTGCTCCTTCTGTTGTAGGTGGTGTAATTTCTTTCTCATACTGTGCTGCATGTACAGGCAGAGCCGCATCTCCTCTGGCTGGTAGCAGGTAGCCATGTACCAGCTGACCAAGGGCTTAGGAGTCATGATTCTGTGAAAAAGGGACTGCAGCTCACAGGATGTTATGCAATATAGTCTGGTATCTTTGCAGTTACTTCTTTAGCTTGGACCTTTTTACTGTTAGTGTACAACTACTGATTTTTGGTTTGGTGGTGTTAGATATCTTTGAATTCCTACCATTTCCAAAGTCAAATGCAAAACTTTTCAATCTGATAAAAATGTATAGTTGATTTTTGCAGTGCTGTAGCCTAGGACTGCTCAGACCTCCATTGCTTGGAAACTGAGAGCTCATAAAAATGTGAGGCACTCCAATAATTTTAAATCACTCTGTCCTGACTACAGTGATTTAAAACCATTGGAGCGCTTCACATTTTTTCAGTTATTCCAGTTTGGAAAGCAGTCAAGCAACACTGGAGCATAATGCATGAAAGCAACCTGTCTTAAATAATAATTTTAGTCTTTCAAAACAATGACACTGAATTAGAAATGTCACTGTGCAATGATGTCTATCAAGGGTTCTGTAAATAGACATCTCAACCTACTTTTCTTTTGTAGTCCCTACTCTCAAGGCAGCATTGCAGTCCAGTAGGGCCCTAAGGGACACATCCTTTTTGAAGTCAGAAGGAAGCTATTGTTTTCAGTAGATGGAGGGCCAGAAATCATCTTTATTCAGAAAGTCAGAGGAAATTAAGAAACTGAAGAGATTCTGAATTGTGGGCAGGGAAGGAGATTGAGCCGTGGTAGAAAGGATTTATGATCAAGTCATTGCAAAATTGCAGTATTATAAACACTGGAAGTGAAATGTTGCTATCAGCTCGTTTCATTTCTATTAATTTAGCAGAGCTGGACATGGATGTGATGTATAAAAAAGTTTATGGGTCGTACTGCTCTGCATTCCCTTTAGATGCTCTCAGATTATTAATGACACTGGTTTTTTTGCTACTGGACCATCAGCTTGGTACCAGTTACTATGTGAAATGCTTTGATGATACTGAAAGTAAGAGAACATGTGGTAGGAATAATGGTCAATCAGGTAAAAAAGCAGGGCTGAGCTGCCAGGCAGCATGTCAGGGACAGTGCCACTCTGTTCTATATTCAGCCAGTGACAGTTCTCCAAGTGGGGAGTATTTTTGAGATGCTTTTATTTGTCTCATGATGGTGGTGCACAGGCACAACTTGCTATGCAAGCACATCCTGCCTCAGTGATCAGAAGTGTAACCCATGTTTCCAGGGTCTTTCTATTCATCTAACACAATATGCTGCATTTAAAGCAATTAAGAAAAAGCTGTTGCAGCTGATGGTGCATGTAAAGCAGTAGCAGAAAAGAAATGTTTGGATTTACCCATGTTCTAAATTTGCTTACAATCCATATGCTACTTTTGACAAGTAAATTGAAGGTTGGACTGCAGCAGATGTGTGGTAGAGAGAAGACATTCTAAGAGCCATTCTTGATTTTTGCAGAGACAGATAAGAATAATTTTCTTAATAGTAGTTTCTGCATTGGAAGGAAGTCAGTCCCCTGTGCAGTACACCCACAGAGCTGTACTTCATCCCCAAACAAGCACACAGAGATGGGGAAGAGTAGACAGTAGCACAAATTGTGACTAGGTAGATACTTGAGAAAACTGGGCAACATATTTTTTCTTACTGAACTCAGGATTCTTAGGGTTGAACTCAGCTGATCTGGGACAAGAAGCATTGTAGCAGAATGTGTTTACCATCTCAGTCAACCAAAGTTACTGCAGCTCAGATTCTCTAAACTAGAATATTTCCAAAGTGTCTATATTTACTCACAGCAGTTATAGAGCCATAGTGTAAAACAATTCAAAAGTTGGCCACAGACAACTCATAGCTAATAAAAGATAATATAGTCATCAAGTAAGTTGTTTTTCCATATAACTGTTTTCTCTATTCCACCCCAAGAGAAATTTAATACTTTTGACTAGCTGTATGCACTGGTTTTATGCCAGTGAATAGGCAGGTTATTGTATCCAGTAAAAATTAATTTGAAGCATGTTACTTTAGTGGCATGCTGATTTAATCAAGATATGTTTTGTTTGTTTCTTTTCCTCCATAGAAGATTTAGCTTATGCCAGAAAACAAAGTTCATACAAATGAGCAGAGATTGAATTTTTTTGTATTACATGTTTTCGTATGTAGAGTATAAAGTCAGCATAAAGAATTTTCAATTATTTATGAATACGTAGACACATAAACACGCATACATATATAGATGTATATTGTAAAAGTCCTCTAAGATATTTGCAGAAAAAAAATGCTATTTGACTGAGAGAAAGGGAAACTATGATCATTACTCTACTGTCTCCAGAGTTCGTTTTCTCAAAATAGGTGTGGCCCAGAAAAGGCCAGAACTGGCAACGCAGATGCTTAAAGAGTGCACAGATACTTGAGGGTTAGCACCAGTTCTCCTGCTGTGCCTAGAGAGTGGCTTGGTGTGTATTGCCTTTATGTGTATACACGTGAAAGCACACTACACTTGCATGTGCGTGCACATACGTGTGTGTAGGTATGAATATATATATGTATGTGTAAATATATGTATGTATGTGTATGTATACAGATGTGTATGTGCTGATTGCCAGAGTCCATCCAATAGCTCATCACCCAATACAGCTGAGCTGTTACATTCATAGGGAAGGAATAAAACCAAACCCAGCTGAAGCTGTGCCTCTCCCTCCTATTCAGTGTGTCAGATGAGAGACACATGGAGAGCCCTGTCCCACCCGCCCCTGTGGATACCAGAGCAGACACGGTTCCTCCCTGCTTCCTGTCCCCAGGCCATCGGGCATGAAACTGCAGAGAAGCACCCGCCAGGGGCATCAGCCAGCTACATTCAGCTGTTGGAGCAACCAAAGCCAAAACCTCTTGACACTCAGAGCTGCTTTCAGTGATTTTAACTCCATGTTCTCTGCCTGTGCAATTCCTGGTTTTTGATCCCTTTTCTCTTTTCGTTCTTCTCTTTCACCTTAATTTTTTCACCTCACTTTCACTCCTTATTTACACAGTAAAGTACTCTTCTGTTCTTTCTCTTCATCCAGATTTTTTCTCTCCATACCTTTTCTTTTTGTGTTGCCTCTGTCCTTCTGACTACTCCTATGATAATGTAGCATCATGGAACTGTCTGACTATTTCTCCACCTGGAGTCTGTCTTATCCATTTTATTTGTGAGCTTTTAATGGGAGAGGCTGTGTGAAAAGCCTTGACTTTGGTGCCCACCATAATAGGTCCTCCTTTCTGACTGATCTTTACACAATACCTTGCTGAACATGAGTCATGATAGGTGCTACAACAGCATTATTTGTGTGAAACAGTGCTTCTCCACTGCATTGCTGTTTCCCCACCACAGTCACTTCACACATTTACACAACTGCTTCCTTTATGTATCACTGCTCTGTAATCAGTGTATGGTTCGTGTTACAGGTTTCTCAGGTTTCAAAGTGAAATAAAATGAGCTTCCTTCCATTTTGAGAATATCCTTTTTAAGAGGTCCAAACAAAAAATACACATTATTGGTAAATTTGCGAGCAGCTGCCAGAAGACAGAAAATTCAGAATGGAAACGCGAGTGAAATAACAGAAATACCGTTTGTTGTTTGTTCTTGGTGCAACAGCAAGGGAAAATATTTAGAAATTTTAATGATTAATTTATTTGTGGTTTTAATAAATCAGATGTGGTTTTGTAGCATTTGCTGATGTCAGTACTCCAAGCACAAATCCTTCACAGAGGGTCACATCCTTCTGTGTGTAACTGTGGGTTTCTCGGGGTTTTCCTCTAGGAGCAAGTGTGGGGCAATGCTGTTAGCAGCAGTGGGCAAACAGTCTTGCATTTTTTTACTGCAAAGCCTGAATCTGTCCTTCATTTTTGGATTGGAAGCCTTATCCAAAGACTTACAAACATCACTATTTTAGGTTCTTTTTACTTCTGCTTTAGTGTTACAGCTATACAGTACTAACACACCTATACACATAAAACATTTAAAATCATGCTGGGACATATTATTGCACTTTCTGGTTCAACTTCAATCCCAAAGGAAAAAATCCCAAAGGGAGCAGAGGCTCTGCTTCAGCAAAACTTTTAAGTTTCTGCTTAATTTTATGTCAACAGGTTGCTGCACTATTAAAAATGAGGTTGAAAGACTGAATTAGGGGAGCTAATGGAGGAAAATCAGTTGTTATCCTGTGCTACTGACCTGGTGAATTCTAAGGTTAGAACAAAGAAGAATTGAAACCATTGTTTCCTTAGTCTCAGATTAGTCATAAAACATGTGTTTTGCTTGTGTTTAAATGCTTTGTCAGAGTGAAGAAGTAGTCTTCCCTCAAAACTTAAGTGTAAGCAGTGTCTGTGCATTTGGAACAAGACTCCTGACTATTCACAGAAATGTGTCATAGCTGGTCAGCATGGTAAATTGACTCAGTAATGGCAAAGGGCTTCAAGGAACAGAAGGTTTGGTGGACTGTTTGTTTATATCTGTTTCTCATTAATATCATAGCTGTTGTGGCCACAGAATATCCTATTTTCCTCCTTTGAAAATAATGACCCTGGAGAATTCCGATTTGCAGGAAGAAGCTGTATTTTGCTGTTGTAACCAATTCAACAAATGCCATTGCATTCTGTCTTCATTAATGTTGAGCAGTGTCTTATATCTTAAATGGTCCATTGAAATTAGTGGCTTAATTGTAAATAAATTTACTGCTTAACAGTTTGTTGCTAAATATGTGACTTTACAGACAACACCGTAAAAATTACAAATATTCTAAAACGTCCTACTTCTTTTGTGTATACAATAGGAAGCATTGGACTGTAACTTTAAAATACCAAAAACAACCAAGAGGACATGTTAACCATCTCTTAAGAGTGCTTAATTTCCAAGCCAGTAAACTCAGCTGCTGAATTTTTGTCCTTTGTTTTAGGCTGTGATAGTTCTGTTGCATAACTACAATTAGGAAACTTCAGAACACTCCAAAATGTTACAGTATTTTGTGGATGGAAATGCAGGGTTGTATTTAATTTAGTTTTACAACAGGGAAGGGACATTGGAATGGTAGTCTGTTACCTTTTTTTACCATCTAGTTTATGATTCATTCTAAAATATTCTTTCATTTGAATTCACTTCAGATATTCCTGTTCTGACTAGCAGGGTAAATATTTTAGCAAGGACTTTTTAGAGAGAAATTTTGACAGTAACATACTCCTCCCTTAGTGTTACAAAGTAAATACTTGCTATGCAAGCCCAAAGTTGGCATTTTTATGGAAATGGTTCCAGAAGAATACATAGAATATTACAAATGTAAAATGCAGTTAATGAAAGAGTATGCAGATATCTTCCACGCATTTAAATAAAAATGTATAAATTGAATTCTGAAAATGTCACCAGTGATCTCTGAGCTACATGCTTGTTATTATAATAGTATGCTGTGCATAGGTGTCATTCAGTGAGAAACAACACAGACCAAAAAGGCAAAATACATATAAAAACATTAAGTTGGAGGAGAGACCGTGTAACAAAGCATTTTTTATTATGTTTTTACCATGCTAAGAAGATACCACTTTTTCTTGCTTTTTGTTTTCTCACATAATTCCTGCTGGTGTCTAAAACACTTACTGAAGACATAGGAAAAGGAGAATAGAGGCCAAGCTGCGTGGGCTGTAGCAAACCAAAACTGCAGAGATGCATGCTTCACAGAGAGTTTAATATGAAAATAAACCACAGTTTCTTTGCTTGGTTTCTGGAGCAGAAAGTCACAAAACAAGCAGAAAACTTTTGGTTCTTGATGAAATGTTTAGTTTAGCTTCCTTACGTCATCTACTCTGAGTGTTTCAGACCTTAACTTCTGTTTCAGTTAAAGGAATTTACACCTAGCTTGACTTAGGTTTATCTCTGTGAATCTGGGACCTTGGAAAATATTTCAGAAGTAGTTTGCATTTTGTTCTTCTTTTGTTCTTCTGTAAATGTGGTAGAGGTAACCTTGATTTGCTAATTAGTGGAGTCACGCTTTATTGTGACAGAAAACTAAGAACAGTCCTTCAGTGAAAATAACAAAGACCTACCCCATGGTGATTGATGAGAACGTTGTACAAGTGAAATGAGCTGGAAAGTCATCATCTTGTCTTTTCCTTTGCCACAGGAAAAGCATAACAGAGAGATTTCTTTTCTTCTGGTCCTGATAAGGAATCTAACGAAGCATAAGGAGAGGTTACAGAGCATGGAAATGTGTCACACTCAGCTGCTCACTAGCTTGCAAAGCTGCAGTAAATAATACAGTTGCTATTTAATAAACAAAAGAAAACAGAAGTCCTTTGATAGTGATCCCTAGCCTCTCTCATTTGGCCTTCTCATTGCCCTTAATTGACTGTAGTTTTGGAATAACATAGAGTTTGATATTGGATTGTATGATTTGTAATTATTTTGTTGTTGTTGAAAGGGAAAACAAAAGACTTAGGTTTCTGGGACCTGATTCAGGCATACATAGTCCAGGTTGTCTGGATCATAGCTACTTTTTTTCTCATAGGTTGTCCATGCATAGTTCAGTAAAGACACACAGGAATACATGTAGTTTTATTTTCCAAATTACATAATTAATAGCATACTTTACTGCTTGTCACAGGTTACCCTTTTGAGAAGCAATGTTGCATTTACCACAAGCTCCATTTCTCATGTGCATCATTTGCCACACTTTACTTCCAAAAGACATCTTCTAGGAGGCAGTTTGTTCCATTCATCGGATCTTTTTGCGCACTAACCTCTGACATTACCAGTGGCTTTTTATTAAAGATGTCTTAAGAATTTGTTTTGTTTAGTATTTGAGGAGGTAAGGGGAGGAAATATCCTCTGCCTGTGAAACATCAGAGGCCATCTTCTCCCCTGCCAAGAAGACTGTTAGTTCTCACCTTGCACCTTTCCTCTCACCCCCAGAGTAGAGCTGATTCTTGTCTATTGTGTTAACATTAGGAAATAAGTAGGCTCATCGCTCATTGTGTCACTGTAAGTTGAAGATACCTGCTTTTTTTTAGAATCAGTCAAGTGCTCAAAAGAGAACAAGGCAAGGTTTACGCTGATGTGTGCTAATGTAAATCAGTGTCATTTTGCTCAGAACTGGAGGGCTGTGGCGCATGTCACTTTGAAGAGGCTCAGCAGATGTGTGGGACCATCTCCCACCGCTGCAGTCACAGCAGACATCACAGTCACATCACTGCCTGCCTGCTGCAGTTTGTTATGTCTGAAATCCAGAGATCGGCTGCTAAGGAATGCTTGTAACTGGCATCTTCCAGTGACCTAACTTGCCTGGTTATCACCTGGGCTGTGGGAGGCTGCAACCCAAAGAGATGGAGTAGGGCCGCAGGCCCTATGA
This sequence comes from Muscicapa striata striata, assembly GCA_030060385.1. Taxonomy (NCBI): domain Eukaryota; kingdom Metazoa; phylum Chordata; class Aves; order Passeriformes; family Muscicapidae; genus Muscicapa; species Muscicapa striata. The sequence continues at coordinate 689,933 of JAREIS010000097.1, read as the reverse complement.
GTGAATGTGAAGTGAAACAGGGTGCAGTGCAGGCATGACATGAAGGGTCAGAAATGGAAATGGTGAAGGAAGGGGCAACAGGACTCATGAAGGGAGGAAAGAGAAATGCAAAGGAAAAGGTGAGAAATGAGAAAGGAGAAAGTGATAGACCATGTAAATGCAGTATAATGGGTAGCCATTCCCCTAGTCTGGTGCTAACAGCAAACTTCTCATTCTTTCAGTGAAAACAAAAGTCTTTGTGTATATGCTCTATTCCTCTTGCAGAATGTCTTCTCTTTGCCTTGTCTGTAGGATGAGGGGCTTGCCTATTCCCTTTTTAAAGCTGTTGGTTTGGGAGCCATTAATTCAAGTTAATAGAATTGCAAATTAATTGCTGCTGTAAACATGAAGAGCAACTCGATCTGCTGAGTGCTTCCAAGAAACTATTTTCTTGTTTCCTACTTTTGACTTAGGTGTAGTAAGGCATCAGTAAGATGCTCATGCTGAAGACTATTTTGAGAGCTCAAACAGTGCTATGACAGCATTGCAAAACTATATGTAAAGTTCTTAAATGGGAATCCTGGGCAAGCTGATTCAAGTAGGCCACTGCTCCCCCTCAGGTTTTTTTTTTAAGCCTGTTTTTACCTGTGCATTATATAAAAATTAAATTGTTCCTCTTCTATATATCTTTGATTTTCTTCAAGCTTGTTAAGCCTTTTAACTGGAAGCAAAATCTAGTTCTTTGGTGTATTTAACAAACATTAACTAGATAATCTTTGCAACGCTCATGAATTAGTTAACCATTATCCCTAAATTTATAATACGGAGCAAAAGAGGCAGCAAAGTTAAGTGTACTCCTCTGACTAGAGCTGGGGTAGCTGGGATAGTAACAGACCCCCAGTGTTGAGCCAAGTACTCTACAAGAAAAAAAAAAAAAAAGAAAAATTGGAGTGACTTTTTAAAAAGTCACAGAGTTGAGCTTTATTTATTGTGTATACCCTGGAGAGATTAGGAGAGGATTGTCTTCTTACTTTCCTCTGTGTTTGCATCTGTAATAAAAGCTGTTAACTGTTTATTAAAGGAGTGTCTAAATTTGGAGAATAGTAGTATTTTGATGCCTGGTGTCATGCTGACATTTTTATCTTGGTGAATGTTGGTTACATCTCTCTGAAGATGCTGTTGGTTCCAGTGACTGTGGGAGAAAAATGGGATTAATAAAAAGCAGTGAGACCAGCTTAGGTCTTTGAAAATTGATGGGTAGAGTCACAGTAACTTCACTGGACTTCATTGTGCTTAATATGAGGTCATCTTCTTCCTCAGCATGCAAGTGCCATTCATGACTATGCTGAATTCCTCAAAGTTTCATGATGGAAGGCCTCAAAATTAGGTCCAAACTCTTCAGTAACCTGAATTTCTGATCTGAGAAAGTGGCTCTGCTGTCCAGCCACCTCCTTTTACCATGCCTTGAGCCCTGATGTATCTGTATAAACCACAAATATATTTCCTTATATATCAGGAGATTGATCAGGCCTGTGTTATCGTAAGTTTAAACAAGATTTTCATCAAACAAAAATTGCTGGAATGAGTTTGTAACTGTGAAGGAGCCCTAGAAATTAAGTGCCCAAATTGTACTGATTTTAAATGATGGTTGTGTTCCCATTCTCTAGGATCCTATTGCCTGTTTTTTTCTCAGTTCTAAAAAAGCATAACTTGTTTTCTTGTTGCCATCAGGTGTTTCATTAAGAGCCTATGCACTTTCAGTGGCTACTATTTAAAAAAGCAACTGAAGAGAGAAAATAAAGGAACAATCTTGAGCCTTTTGTGTCTAGCCAAGGACAGTTTTCAAAGAAGTCTGGGCTGCAAGGTACAAAGCTGCCTTGGGTGTATGTCATCTGATCATCCAGATCCCTTGGGATGCTTCTAAAGGCTCATCCTTTGTTGTTATGTATCAGCGTATAAATAAATCAGTATAAACACTGCAGACAGGTTCAATGAGACTTTCTGCAGAAATGTCAGTAATGTTGCCAAGGTGTTGATAGACTATTAGGAAGAGTGGTCTGTCATAAATCTCTATACATTTACACAATTTGAGTGCTCCTTTGGACCAGAATCCATGTGGTCTGAGCTGTTTGCATATGATTTCGAGCACATCAATATGTTAGTCTTTGTTCTGAGGTTATTCCTTCTTGCACTTAGGTGACAACATAGGCCAGTCATCTTCCAGGGCCTTCTGCATTATTTCTAATGTTATCTTAAGTTAACAGTCCCAAAGATAAATTTACAGGTTTACTCTACTAAGATGCTTTACCACCTAAGTCCAAAGCTGCTTGTAAAGCATTTTTCTTGATGTATGTGCACAGCGTTGTTTGAGCTTTCTAATCACTGACCAGCTGGCTTGTTAGTGAATAGAGCTGTGGGCCCCTTGCCACATTTCATGTGAGGTCTTGGCTGGGTGGCCAAGCAGGCAGCCTGCAGCCAGTGTCAAAGCAATTCAAGAGGTATTGGCACAGCAGTGTCCCCATTAATTTCTGCTTGTCACATGCTGTCATGCAAGTTACACCAGAGAGGAAATGACCGTTAAAAAAAAAAAGTACTCTTGTGGCACTTGGTCCCCTCCAGACGTTATCCTGGAGGTTAAACAAGTGGATACAATTAGCTGCTGTCCACAGACAGCTGCAGGGAAGGAGAAGCTGAGATCTGGGCCCCACAGCAACATGTCCTTCCTGTTAGCAAGGAGCGTCGTCTGTCAACATATGCCATATTTTAACCCTTCCTGGAGTTTGAGGAAATTAGGAAGAGCTGTTACGGTCAATGGCATCAGGAGGTGCTGGTAAAGAGCTGTAGTGCTACTGGAGCAGCATTCTTCCTAGAGAAGAGGGTTTGTTTGTTGATACCTTTCCTCTTAAGGACTGGCGTGAGAGGTATGGGAGGACAATCAACTCATCAGTGATTGATAATTTACTGTAGTTTGTAGATTGTGGCAGGGAGTGAGACAGTGATTTCTGTGCACTCCTCCCCAGACCATACTGAGGTAGTTTAAGGGAGTCGCATCCAGCTTCATGGATTTTTGGGGTTGACTGATTTTTCTGATTATATCAGGAGAGCTTCCACGAGGATTGCAAGTGGTGATGTCCCAAAATACAGATGGGTAGTAATGCAGAAACAAAGACTCTGAAGAGGAAGTGGCAGTGATATCCCACAATGAGAGAAGGAAATACGTACTATTAGGAGCAATCAAAAATCTGTTTTTAAAAACTAAAAGCACTAGGATGATAGAGACAGGGATGTATAGACAATGTTCCAGAACAGATTGACTTAGTCAACCTAAAGTCTGGATTTTACCTCAGAAGAAAGAGGCTTACAGCATCAGCTAAAGGAAAAATGTGACTTAGCCTGTTGAGAAACATAGTTAAAGAAGCTGTAATTATAGGAAAAGTGTGCTCCAGAATTCAAACTACAGTGTGACCTGCTGTGATGCTTAGATACCAAATTTGTGCAGGTGTCACTCCCTAGACATGTGCTAGAAGTGTCTTCACAGCCTATGCATACAAATCACAGTTGCTATTTCAAGTCATTTGTATGGAACTTTACCAACTAGGTGAGGCAGTAAAGAGTTTGGGGGATTTCATGGTACATTTTAGTCCTCATCTCTTTTTCAGATTGTATAAGGAATAAAAGAACAGAGTAGTAACAACTTGTCAAACCAGGAAGCTCTGTGAGAAACTGCTGTTTCCAATACAGTTATAAAAAGCTTGTAATAAAAGAAAGGAAGTTTCCCAGAAGATATTTGGGGATGTACAAAACGGTGATTTCATCATCCAGAGATAGAAGAAAGAAACATGAGTGTTTTGCTTATTCAGGCTCAGATCCATAAATCCTGTTAAAAGCTGTGCCTTGTGTTTTTCCTGCAGGGCACAAAGAGTGGAAGGGTTTGAGCACTGAAAAAGACTGTTAATCACAAAGTTACATTTACCTGCTGGAAAATTTTCCCATACGGGACAAGGTCTTGCTAACATTGCCACATTTGCCAATTTCTGCCAGAATGTTAAAACAAACTTCCCCTCTGTTCAATTCTCATGTATTTTATCTGACAAATACCAGTAGCAAGATGGGAAATGCTGTGTCTTTCATTTGCATGTCCGGTAATTCCACTTTGTCAGGAATTTTTGGTACACTGAATGACTGAACATAAGTAGAGCAATAATTATTGTTTTAGGTTTCTTTTCAGTCAGGCATATTTTTATCATCAAATATGAAAAACTGCAGATGGAAAAGTAAAACTTGAAAGATCTAGATTTCAAACTGCCTTGACAGGTGTTGAGCTATAAAATTAGAAATTGGTGTGGAAGGACTCATATAAACTTCAATAAAATGCATCCATGTGTGTGCTCAGGCATGTGTATGTACATATGTCCCCCAGAGATGTTAAGTAGACATGTTATATACTGAATTTGGTCTTTGGTTCACAGCTACTGAGATCAGCATGGGAATCTGTCAGCATTAAGGTTCTGGTAAAACAGACATGTGCTTAGATTGAAACTTCTACAAACACGTAAAATATGAATCCATGTCCTTGTTTTAAGGAGGGTAGACAGAAGGAACAACTCAGAGCAGTTCCTTGAGCACAGTCAGGTGCATCTGTTGTCATAGTCTAGTCCTACCTTGGCTGCCTTTGCTGCTGGTGAGCTCTGGTGTTTGAGGAGTGTTTGGAGCACTCCAAAATATGTTCTCCTGTGGCAGTACAAATTCAGCAGTTCTGATTTTCTAGCTCAGAAAAAACAATTGGCAAGTTTAACCAGAGGGACTAGAACATGTTAGGCCTGGTGTGATGTTAGGCCTGAATTCAGTCTGTGTACAGGTGCACAACAGGGGAAAGCGGTGCCTCTATACTGAAAGCTGATAAACATGATGCACATTCATGAAATGCAGTCATAAGCTTACAGCAGTGCAATAGCATTGATAACCCTCAAAATTTTTCAACTACTATCATAGACCTTTGTAATTCAGTTAAAATTCTATTTTTCCTGAATCTTATGCACAGTTGCAGTACTTTTGATTGGGACTGACGTCTAATGTTCATAATATACAGACAAGTCTGTGCATAGTGGTTAACATCTGCCATTTTTACTAGACTGGCTCTAAACTAATTGACCAATTATTGTATTTCAAAGGAATTTATTTAGGACTTTCTAAGCTGGATTCCCTTGCTACTTCCAATAGCAACCAAAACAGTGTTTAAAACAGTGTTCTATAGACTCCACTCCTTCAGGTATTTTGTCTTTTAAATTGCTATACAAATAATTCTAGCCATTAAAAAAGTAAAAGAAAAAAACCCAAAAAACCACAAAAAAACCAACAAAACACAAAACCAAACAACACAACTATATTCATTTTAGTGTTTATTGCAGTGGACTACTATAGATAGCATTGTCTTCAATGGCATTATTCAAAACATTAAAATGTGTGTATACATCCATGCATACTTTTGTCAGTGTGCATGTCCATAGGTTTCTTCATCCTAACAATTGGATAATCCAAAGTCCCTTGTATGAGCTGTGCTTTCTTTCTTACAAAAGCAATTTAAAATTTATTAGAGGCTGTTTATCAAAATATATTTTAACATATCTTTAAATCTGTTTTTAAGTGTATTAAAGTACCTTTTATATGATTAAAATAGTTTTACAATTCAAAGATGATTACACAAGTATTTTACTTCATGTTTAAAAATATATGTAGCTTAATTTTTTTCAACAAATTATTTACCTTTAGGGTATCAGTATAGAAAACACTACCAATTCCTTGCATGTGCTTATCAGATATTAATAATACATTAAATAAACTGAATATATCTTTCTCTGCACAGCATTTTACTCTATGAACAGAAAATGAATATGTTACCTTGTATAGTAAGGCTTGATTAATAAGGCTAAGAGAATAGATAATTTGAATTTATTGTTCTCTTATCAAAACAGTAAACATATTTAAATTGAACATGCTGTGAAGTTCACATTCTCTTGGTATTTCCTAGTTAATTGACAGGAGTATCACAGCGGTCTTCTCTTCTGAGGAATGACCCCTACCCTGTGAATACTTTTATGGAAAGCAATAGGATTACTCTGAGATAAATAGTTACCCAATGTAAGAAAGATGAAGAGCTCTATGTCCTGTATATATTTGGTTGGGTCATGGATGATTGGCTAGGAGAAGGCAAAGACAGCCTCCTCATCCCCTTTTTGAATGCCCTGCAGGGAGACTGATCAGAATAGCTTTCTTCTGAGAAAAGGAGCAGGGCACAAGGGCAGGGATCTGTCTGCCTCTTACTGTGTCCAGCCCCTGCATCCAGCCAGCTGCATGGAGAAGAGTATCCTGCAGCTCCACAGACAGTGGCAAATTGCATCTGCCCCCACCATCACAGTCATGGCATTCTAGATAGGCTGGTGATGGGTTCCCAGCCCAGTGTGAGGACAAAAATTAAAAAAGAAAATCACTGCATTTAACAGGGAATCACTACATTATTGCTAATGCCTTTGGGATTCAGTGTAACAACATTAATCATGTCTTTTGCTATTCATGTATCTGTACTGTGTAATTCCTCAGGAATGCCATTGTTTTTTTGGCATTAATTAATGTTGACTGTTTGTTACAAAGTATAACCATAGAAGGGCTGTAATTATTCTGCTTCAAAAATAGGCCTCAGAGAATGGGACAGCTCTTTAAAATTTCATTCTAGCATGTGTAAAATCACCCTTTAAATTGAAAGCAATTCAGTGGTTGGGGATTCTATATAACTGAGTAGGACATGAAAGAGGCCTCATCCTGCTCCCCTTCTGCTCTGAGAAGGTCCTATTCCAATGAGAGGCAGTGAGCCTTTTAATGGAACTACCTTGACTGATTCATCACATTGCTGTCTAAAACTCATCCCCTTTGTTTACACTTGTGGTTGCCTTTTACGCAAACACTCCTACAGGAAATGTTCAGGATGAGTATTCCAACACCTGCCATGTAAAATAGGGACATTCCATTCTGCTCAGCAGAAAGAAAAATGAGTTGCAGATACACAGAAACTCTGGGTGAAGGATCCAAGTTGTGAAGGTGCATGAGATACTCATGAAAAGTAGGAGAAGTGTTAGGAAATGCCAAAGGATTGTTGTGCTTTGCAAAATGTTACCATAGAAGTAGAGCAGGAAGAGGAAAACAGGCAGGTTTAAAAAACCCCAAAAACATATAAAACCTATGTATTAGTACAAATTTAGGGTCTATTGTAGTTTGCAAGGCTCTGTAATGTGTTACTTTTGTTTAGTGACACACCTGACTATTTGTGGGCTTCCACTGAAGTACTGTCTTTGGTATTAGGAGCTCCTATTACTGTAATGAAGGCCAACCTGTTTCAAGGTTTTTCTTTCTCCACACTGTAGCCAGTAGAGGAAAAGCATGAGCTTCGTATGATGAGCAGCCAGTCATAAGTGTGTGCTATCTCAGAGTGCATATGTTCTCTGAAGATACATTACACTTGGTGTTTTCCTTCAGGTTGCATCTCACTGTGTTCCCCTTCACCGAGACAAAACCTAGCATCCATATTTTACCATCGTGGTAGGTTAGCCTAATCCAGCAGTCAGACTCCCATCCAGGCACTCACTGACTTCTTCCACCTCAGCTACAGAAAATAGAGAGCACCAAGGAGCAAGAAAGATCATGGGCTGACATAAGAGAGGAAGAATGCTTACCAAGTACTGTCATGGGCGAAATAGATTTATCCTGGGGAAAGTTAACTTAGTCTAATGCCAGTCAAGGTAGATACTTGCTAGTTCAAGTGGTGGGCAAAGAAAAAAGCAGATACACCTTCTCCTGCCTTTTTCCAGGCTGTGCTTCACTTCTGACTCTCCCCAGTCCAAGCAGCATAGGAGCAGCTCCTCTCTCCTGCTCCTTCCTCCTCACACTTTGTGCCTTCTCTATCCTAGGTCATCTCCACAGGCTGGAGTTCCTTTAGGAATCTCTGCCTGCTCCATGAGCTGCAGTGTGGATAACCCCTCCAGCATGGACTACCTTCTCTTTCTCCTCTCTTCTCTTGCTCCTCTCTCCCTTAGTGTTTCCTGTGCAGTTTCTCACTCCTTTTGTTCTCTTCTCCTCTTTCCCTGCAGCCTGTTCTGCCCTTGAATGTATCTCCATGGCGGCGCCACCATGGGTCCTGGCTGCCGGGCCCAGCCGTGCGCTGCGGTGGGTCCGTCGGAGCCGGCCGGAGCTGAGCGTGTCTGGCAGGGCACAGCCTGGTGTCCCCTGGCTGAGGCCCCCGCAGTCCTGGCTGCTGGTGCCTAGGCACCACCACTGAAACCAACTCCATGGTTTCTTTTGTCTTCAAGTAGATACTTGAATGGCTTGGTTGACAGCCATGCCATCGTCTTTCGGATTAGGCAGGCGGAGTCCTCCAGAGAATCTGGCAGGTCTTAAATAAGCAGTAAGTTGCTGCAGATAATTGACAGATATTTTTATTGGGAGTCAAGATGGTGGGTGACTCATAAAGTGTCAGAGTGGTACTTGAAAGCCAATGGCTTGGAAGGAATTTATGGATCAGATGCTGGAGGAGGGTTAAGAGGGGTCAGTGAAGCATAGTGTCAAGAGAGGATAGGACAAGGTGGAGACGAAAATGTATAGGAAATCAGGGCTTTCTGTTCCTGGTGCATGAGTCGGAAAATGTGAGCCATGACTACTGCCTTTGGCACAGGCAGCAGAAGCAGCTGCTCAGCCTAGCCGAAGCCCAGCCCCATCCTCACTGATGACAGAGGAGGAATATGCAGGATATATTTCTGTGTGTTATTGAGACTTATGACATAATACGGTGTCGCTTTAAAAGTTCATCATAATTTGGTCCTGACATTCAGAGCTGATAAATTCAGTAAATGTCAGACTGAGCAATCACCATCAATACCGTATATGGTGGAACAAGCAAAGATACAGCATTTCCGTAACAAATTTTGCTCCTGTTTTCATTATGAGACGTTTAGAAAATTAAAACTACATATTTTCCTCTAAAGAAAGTGTACTTGTTCATTGCATCCCAAAATACTTCCATTTTCAATTGAGTTACAGGTAAATATTTTATATTTGCACATAGATGGTATTGCAAATGTATCCTGGAAGGAAAAAAATTGTAAAGCTGTGATTGTCTGAAAGTAATTGCGGTGGGATAATGTGTGCATGTATCTTCAACTCAAGCAACAGCCAGCTATCAGGTTCTGTGATACTAGAGCATGGCAGAAATCTCTAATCTGAAACAACAGGCGCATTCTGTGTCTTTGTTTGCAAACATACAATATCCAAAGAACACTGATAGACATCAGTAAGAGGTTTGGTCAGGACTCATTAGAGCTTGTGCCTTCAATCTCCTAAGACAAAAAGGTTCTTATTTGTTAAATGGAATTGATAATTTTTCAATTAACTTTTGAAATATGATTCTCTCTGTAATTCCGAAGTATGGTATGCTTGTCTACCACGGAAAATTTCTCCAGGAAAAGCAGAGATGGAAAAAACTAATCCTTGAGGCACATGAAAACTCTCTTGCAGTGATTTCTAGAACTTGGTAATTGAGATAACACTGGGTATTCGTCACTAATAAAAATGGATGCATTTCCGTTAGATGAGTGAAATTATCCTGATTTAATTAGGTAGTGATCTGGCTTGTGCATGTTTACAGCCTTTATCCAATTTGCTAGCAAAGGTTAGTATCTTCTGATGTTAGTTACAGTGTCAAAGAAAGCACAGAGCCCAGACCCTGCCTTATGTTTCTTGCAACTGGCTGACCAAGTGAATGAAATCATTTTCCGAAAGCAAGGCCTGATGGTTTTTGACTAGGCTTACGTGCAACACAAAATTTTAAGCTGCCACATTTGTTATTCTGTACTTAAAGTTCATAATAATAAGCCTATGTTGTGATTTTAGCTTCTGCTCTTTTTCTAACTTGCTGCAAATTTAAAAACAGGGCAATAATGAATCACAAATAGCAAGCAGTCTTTTTACATCCAAGTGCCCTTCTTTACACAGATGAAACTTTGGGCTGCTTCTTCCAGATAATTTTCAGCTGAAATCTCTTAATACCTATCATAGCAAGTAATAAGTGTAATCAACAGTCCAACCTGAATACTAGAAGATGGCTTATATGGACTAACCCTGAATTTCCAGGAAGAGGAGATAGAGCACTTTTTTCCCTCTAGTTGCTCTTCTTCTTTCTCACACCTTTTAAATTTGCACTTTCCTGGTACACTTTTCTACAGCAAAAATTATTTTGCGTGTGTGTGTAGAGAACTTCTGTAAATGATATTCATCTTTTGAGTTTGATGGGTAGAAAGGAAGATATATCTGTTTCTAGTTTCAGATATTTTCTTTTTTTATCTGTGGCTGGAAGAAGACACTGAATTTAGAACCTGAAGACATTACTTGCTACTCAAATGAGCAGAGCAGAATTATGTTATGCTGAGCTTGAGGAAGAAAGTTGAAACAAAACCAGTATCAGTTGTTGGGAAAAATATTCTTGATATGTTTGGTAACTGCCTGAACAAGTTTACAGAGTTAATAAATGAATAGGATACATAAATGTCACAAAAAGGGACTTGCCAGGGTCTACTGACTAATACTTCACTTCTTTAAATAATTTTCTTATTTGATACTATGTCAATCTGGAATAAAAAAGAAAAAATAGGCCCAAATTCAGTGAAACAAGTAAGTTCATATTTAAAACCATATAACCATATGTGTAATGTTGTTGGCATTTTCTTCACATCTGCAAGACTGATCCAAAGACTTTTGGGATTTGGTAAACGTTGAAATGACACAGAGTGACCAGATATGACATATATTAATTCTACTGATGACTGAAACCTACAGATCTGGTTGGCCACTTCTGAACTGCAAAAAATTTTCATAAATACAAGATACAATACAATATACTCTCTGTATTTCTTTTAAAGGTCCAAACCATATTATACCAGTTATCAAAATGACCAGTTACCAAATTTTTCTGGGGAAGCAAAGGAAATAAGAGGTATCAGCTAGCAGGAAATGGGGTTATCAGTTCACCACCTTCCTTCAGAGGTGATAATAATGTAATACTGTCACAGCAGCCATAATTTCATGGTAAAATCTCCATCATTGGGATCTTCAAATAAAAGCTGATTACTTTATGAGCTGGCTGTATACATAAATGGCCTTGTCTTACTAGAGGTCAGGTGTGAGATTCCAAACTTAATATCCATATATTTTATAATATTTTCTATATAAATGACCAGAAAACACTACAAGAAAATAATAATTTTGTATTAAATTATTTAGCAGTATCTCTGAAGCCTACCTTAAAAATGCATCCAACTTAACCAATATTATCAAGCTGAATGTTTTCAGCTATTTTTACACCCATGTTCAGATGTAATTCCTTTCAGAAGTGTGCCTTGAATATTTACTTGCAACGTGCCCAAGTCCATAGAAAAGAACAAAAGCAACCAACCTCAAGTTATCCTCCTTCCCTTTTCTTTTTCATGCCATGCCCTTCTCCAAGATCATTTTGGTTGCTAACAACAGGGCTGGAGGACACTCTGCTGCAAGAATTATGGAAAGGGAATATACCACCAGCATACACAGAACTGCAGTTTCATGAGCTCAAGTCAATTGCATGCAGAAAATAAACTTCTTTATCCATTTCTTTTTCTTCCTTGTTGCACCATCTTCTTGTAACTGCCTGTTTGGCATATACAATTTTCAAGTTGACAGTATCCTTCTAATTTGGAATGCAGGGGATTTCTCATGTTTGGTTTTGAGTCTGCTGGTTCATTCTTTTCACATTACTCAGATTGTCAAAACATGAGTACAGATAAAATAGTTTCTTCAGCTGTGGAAATGTTATAGAAGATTGTATCACTATAACAAAATAGAAAGAAGAATCAGAATTATGATTATTACACTGTTTTAGTGCTAAATTTTCATCTGTAGGTAGTTTCTGTCCTATTCAGTAAATTCTGTACTGCAGGTTTTGCCCAAGTGAACCTTTTCCCTCTATAGCATTAAATAAAATTAAATTTGTCATTTAATCAGTTTTTCTGTTTAAAACAGATCCTTGTGCCTGTTAAAATTAATGATAAAATTTCACTTCACCATAGCAGGACAAAGCATAAGCTAGTGAGAATGCAAAGTGGTGTGTGGTTTAGAGAGCAAAAATGCTGTGTATTTTTCTTACTTGGATAGCATTCTTTTGAAGTTGTCCATGGATTTAGAGACACACTTTTGATATTTTTTAAAGTATATTGATTAATCTTTATACTACTGTTAATCAACCTCACGTAATTCAACTATAAACTGTACATTAACTCGATAAGGACATTGGTTCAGTTCCATTCGTTCTTGCAACATCCTGTCCATTTTGTATTAATAATTGTTTTTATCTCCTGTGCACATATTTAAGTCAATATTCATTTAATTACTTTTTCAGATTATGACAGGGGATTTACTTGCTTGCCTGCCACCTTGTCTTGATAACTGCATATTGATTTCTTCTTTATGTATAGGATATGATGCTTCAGCTGTTCCGGGGACTGGATTTTCTGCATTCACATCGTGTGGTGCATCGGGATCTGAAACCCCAAAATATCCTTGTAACCAGCAACGGGCAGATAAAACTGGCTGACTTTGGCCTTGCACGAATCTACAGTTTCCAGATGGCTCTTACCTCAGTGGTAAGTTTCTGAAGGCTTCTGTTTTTCTGTTAGTATAGCAGTGTGAACCATGCTACAGCTGAAGTTACTTGTGTCTCTGAGAACAATTGCTTTCCAGCAAGGATTGAAGTTACAGTGATTTACATTGTACAAGTAATCAGTTACTGACTACTGGCTCTAGATTAAATTGTGACTGATTACAGAGGCATAAGTATGTGCTAGTTTTCTGAAACTCCCATCAGTCAAGCTTCTGTAATGATACTGGCTTCCTTTGTAAATTAAGTCAGACAGGTGTGTTTAAAGTTTATTAAGTATCCATTTTAAGATAAAACTCTTTCTGAATCCCAGGTATTTTGCCTGAAAAAAACCCCACAGATACTTGCAAAAATGCCACACCATTGTGCTCTTGATTTTCCACCTCTGTGAATATGCATTCAGTGGTTCCTTCCATATGTTTCTGAGTGATTCCAAATAGGATTGTGCTAGAGGAAGCTCAAGTGGACAGCCAAAATCACAGCTGTTTCCCTAGCCAGCTGTTAAAGAGTACCCCCAATATCACCAGGTCTCCTGTGACTGTTGCCCCTCTCCCACAAGCTCTCCTGGTTGTCCTTGGCTCAGACATGAGCTCACTTGCAGATTTAGCTCTCTCTTCCATTAATGCTGGAGAAACCCTGCCAGCTTCTTGCTTTTTGACCCCATTTCCACGCTTTCTGGCTCTGCCCCCAGAATCAGCTGCTGTAGCTTGGCACAGCATCTCTGGAGCATATTGAGGAGCTGCCATGCTGTGTGCATGTTGGGTATCTTTGGGTTTTGTTGCCTGCTCATGATTTTTTTGTTTCCTTTTTCTATTCTGAGTATCCGAACTGCCATGACAGTAACTCTTCCGATAAAGACAGAAAAGGCAGAACTGCTGAAAAGAGAAACTGAAAGGATCCACTTTGCATTTTACACCATATTATAAAAATTAACCTGGCTTATTGATAAGAAGCAATTAATTTTTATTATTAGTTTTTGCAAGGGTCTTCCCATTGTCATGTGATGTAACTGTGGACATCTGGCTTCAGAGTGAATGAAGGCAGGAAACAACAGAGAATTATATCATCTTGCTAAACATAGGGAAGCATCCTTATTACATAAAACCTATGTAAACCTGTGTTTTAAGGCTAGTTTTTTCACTGTCTGTAGGATGTAGTCTAATCCAAAGGTGAAAGAATTTGGCTGCTGAGATCAGGTAAGAAGAAAAGGAGAGAAAGGTTCTTCCTGACTTGCTCTTATTTTGTTTCCCAGCTACCGGTCAGTAGCAGCTTCAATGAGTGTTTCTGTTGATCCATAAAATCATTTAAGCTAAAATTGCAGAATCTTACAAGGTTTCCAACAGGACATGTTTAAAAAGTTCTGCATGAAATGGGGAAAAAATATCTACAGAACTGAGCAGAAGTTTTTCCATGACCATGTAGCCTTCTTAGGAAGGAAGTTTAAAACACCCAGAAATCTACCACAGCAAAACAGAGCATGGCCAGGATTGCTTTGTGAAGTACATACATTTGCTTAAGTATCTAATACTTCCATGCTAGAAATCATGTGTTAAAACCCATGAGCTGGTACTCTTGGCACTGATGTGAACAGGAGGTGTTCAGTTTAAGGGATTATCCACTTGCAAATTTGTACTGTGTTCAGATAAGCATCCAAGCATCATTGCAGCTAAGCTAAAGAGTATTAAAATAGTTGAGAATTATCCTGTGATCAAGGATAAATCAAGTATATGGGTGTAGACATAAGTAATGGCTTTCACACCTAAAACTTAGGGTGTATTTTATTAAAAAAAAAAGCCAAAACCAGCTATGAACATGGCCTTTTAAGTTAAAAAATTAATTTAAAAAGTTTTAAAGTCAAATTAAAAGTTAATAAATGTTTTCAAGCAGTTTTCAATATCTTTGAAGTAAACTTGTGTCTGGATATGTAAGGAGTGTGTTGCTCAGAATGTGGTATGGTTTTAAATGTCAGTGTTCCCTGCTCCTACAGACTGATTGCAGGTTAAAAGCTTTCATTAACTGTGTTTTAGCTATCAATTTTCGTTTTCTGATTTTAACTTCTGCCTTTGGCTAGCTACTTAGGTGTACAAGTGCTGCTTTTTTTTTTACCTCCAATGAACCTTAGTACAGGAAACACAGCTAAACAAAACAGTTCCAAACCCCCAAACTTCTGGTTTTTGAACATAAAGACATTCTTGACTTTAAAAGCCCAAAAATAGTCTAAATTGCAGTTACTCACCAGGCAGTGAGTAAACTTTCATGGACTTCAGCAAGACCAGCTTATTTTGAAGTGTTTATAGGAAAAAAGTGTTGCATTATAAAAGACAGAATATATCTATACATGTATCAATTAATAAAAGTCACAGCTTGCAAAGATTTGCTTTGGATAGTGATAGTGCAGACAGCCCAGTGATAAAAGACTATCATTGTGATCAATACAAGGGCTCTGCAGCATTTCCTTCAGAGGAGAAGCTTACTGCAAGATAAACTACAAGAACCATCTTTTGAAGTATCAGACCATTCCCAAGATGCATCCTCATTCATTGCTCACAAAGAAACTCTTCAGATGGGACAAAAAGAGCTTGCCATGAAAGTAGCCCTGTAAAAACTGATCCAGCCCAAGTGCTGTGGGTGCTGCAAATGGTAACTTCAAAGCAGTCTCTCTCTAACAGCTGGTTATTTACACAATGCTGAAGAATCCTTCTGGCAGACCAGTAGTCCAGGCATCTTGCTGTCATTTAAATAAACCTCTTGATATTTCTGTCAGTGAATGAATGAATGAATGAATGAAAAAGATTCAAACTAATGTTACTCAGGCTGGGGGGCAGGGTGGAGATCACTGCTCCCAGCTGTGTTCAAACTGAGACCTGATACAAGTCTGAAATAAGAGCACTAGGAAGAATGAGGTTGGGTGAGGGAGTCTGAGATGGTGGGTAGTAATGCATGCTTTTGGTTTGTGCAGTTAAACTCTTTACCAAATGTTGGTCTTGGCTCTTGGGGAAATTTTGAATAGGCTTTGTGATAACAGGTGCTCCATAGGACAGAGGAGGTAGATTGATGTGACTGTAATTTTAGAGTTGGATAGCAAAAGCTAATGAACTGTCACATTTTTCCTGGTGCAGAAAAATGGGCACTCAGGTCTAACTTTCTCTGAGCAAAGGAGCAATGGGGTGTCTGGAGAATCTGAAGTTGTATTATCAAAAATGAATAATCCATTTATCTATTTCTGATTACTGTTGACTGCATTAAAGAAAGGAAATGAAGCTGAATCATGGCATACAAGAATGTTAAGTGAGATAAGTGCATGCAGTTGTGATCAGAGCATCTAGGTGGAGCTGAGACTATCCAGCACTTAAAACCTGGCCTGCATCAGGATCTTGAGTAAAACTGGCAAAATGTTAGTGTTTGTAACACACTTATAATACTTTCTTTGAAAATATGTGTGCTTTACTTTAGATGTTAGCATTACTGAGGGGTTTTTTTTCCCTCATGAAATGCCAATAAAATAGGTTTATGTCTTCCTTTTTTTAATAAAAACACTTGTTTTCAGATTTCCTCAACACAGAAGGAAAAACACGTCACTTTCTCTTCTGATGCTCTAAGTTGTTGAGTACTAGACCAAACTAAATAGATTTTCTGAAAAGAGAAGACACAAAATATTCTGAAATTACTTTCACTAAATAAATTTAGATTATGCTAACATTTTATTTGAGTATTTCTTCAGGATAAGAACTTTCCATCCATTTCTGGCAGTCACTTCAGCGCAAATGGTTTACATGTCACATCATGCAATAATTTGGATTTCATTTTGTTGGTATAGTAGCAAGGAAGCATAAAATAATTTTCACTAACGGGGCTTATTTTGTAAAAACAAATATGTTAGTTAGTTACAGCAACAAAAACAAAACCAAAAATGACAGAAAAACTCTCTTCCAAAGAGGAATGAGTACTTCTCTGTTTCCTGCCCACTGTTGCATTGTAATTTTCCAGTAAATGCTCCCCGTTAGTAAATAATGTACATATAAATGCTTGTATGAGGCAGTATGATTTATGAGAACCTAGACAAAGAAAGTTTTTTGCTTTGCCTTGTTTTTTGTAGTTTTTTTCCCTTTTTTTTAATGGCCACCTCTCCTAAGTCTCTTGCAGTGCAGCTTTAACCTGAGATCTATTGAGGATCCCTAAATGGACCTGGTTCAGAAATCTGTTTAAAGCTCACAGTTACCATCAGACATCAGAGGAGACCTATGGAAATTAAGCAACCACCTGCCACTGGTTAAACTAAGAGTTAAATAGTGTCCTAATGATATCAGGACAAATCAATACAGTGATACTTGATTTTATCTCATGCATGATTTAAGAAGATTGTAGCTCTTCCCCCTCTGCCAAGTGGAAGTTGCACTGTTTTGCTGTGTTCTTCACTGTTGTGAGGAAGCAAGTCCCCTGAGATCTGGGCCCTCATCTCCAGTTCTTTCATTATGGTGCATTTGTCTACTCCACCCAAATGCCCCTGAAAAGGAAAATGAGACGCAGACAGACATCCAGTGGATTAAAATATGTGAGTTTGAGCTTGTCAGTGCTGCTGCTGAGATTGTGTGGCTATTTAGAAGTGCAGTAAGATCAAAATTGTTGTCTTATTTAAGGAAAAACTGTCTTCCCTACTAATACACAGTTCTGCATAAAAAGTCCATGTGTCTGGCTTTGTGGAAAAATTAGTGAATTTTTCTGATATTTTAACATCTGGTGGGATCTTTACTGGATCCTCCCAGTACCCTCTAGGAAGGTTATTTCCATCACAAAAATGAGTCATTTATCTCTGGAGTCATCTTAAGAACAAAAATCATTGTCAGCACGGTGACTGTAAGGTCTGCAGATGACTAAAAACATTTTAAGATATATTTATGATGACTTGGCTCAGATGAGATCAGATTTATATGAAAATAATGATGACAAAATAGATTGTTCCATATCACAATATTAATCAAAGGGCAGTATGGAAATACACATTAACAAAATTAGGAAATTAGACATTTCTTGTTCATCTACATTACAGTCATATAAGACACTTTTCAAAACCAACTTAATTTTTGTTGCCCATCAAAATAACCTTTAAATTTTTAAGGCTTGTCTGGAAGAGTTGTACTAGCCGCTCTCACAGAGACAGAGGATTTATGACAAGGTTGTTACTTCTAGAGACATGTTCTATAAATAATCTACAGGTGCTGTTTCACATACATACATAAGTAGATGTAACATTTTTACTGCTGCTGAAAGAGTGGCCCTGCTTTTGACTGCACGCTTCCATCGCTTCTCTTTTTTGGCATTAGTGGTTGCTCCCTTGCAGTCTGACTGAAAATGAACCCTGTATAAAACAGTTACTAATTTTCAGGTGGCTCAGTAGATGCAAATCACTGCGTGGCCACATGACTGAAAGCACTGACACACAGCAGAGGGTGAGCAGAAAGATGGGGCCATCCACTCCCTAGAAACCACCATCTCAGATTTGTTGGAGTCAGTTATGAAACCACATCTGAAGCGTTCAGCTGAGGCCTTGAATAACTAAAGTAACTCAAAAGGCAGAAATGTTTTTCAAAACCTTGCAGCTCAGCCTGATTTACACTGTTCTGAGGATGTTAGATGAACCAGTCAGCTGGTTCATTTAAGGCTATTACTGTATCTGACTGTAACAAAACTTCTAAGGGCATCTGTATCAGTGTTTGAAGTATTTTTTACCCCCATGGTGGCAAGACGTGCATTCAGCGCTCTGTGCTGTTCCTCTGCAGCTGATGCCAGGACTCACCCTTGAGACCTGTCAGGAATGCAGGGAATGCAGCCCTCTGCTCTGATTCAGACCCAGGTTTATCATGAACCATAAAAAGCCTATCTTTTAATCTTTCAAAGAAAGTAAATTATTTCACAGTAAACAAGCAAATTGGCTTCACATGAGAATATTTTCTGTGCCCTTTTCCAGAAAACCTCTTTCCAGAGCTGCAGACGTTAGAATATGTGAGGACAGAGGTTGTCCACACTGAGCTGAGCATATTTTGCAGCCGTGCATCTGCACCATTGCAAGCCTGCAAAATAAATTTACCTCATCCTGGTGGAAAAAAAAAAAAAAAAAGCACAACTTTGAGCACAGTTTATATCAGAACAAAGGAAATTTCTGCTGGGCTGGACCAAAGTGCTCTATTAAAATGTAATGTTTAGGAGAGAATGCTTAGGAGGGAGAGAAGAAACAGCTTTCAGGAGTCAGAAATGTAGCAATTTCCAGTGCTGGAGCTTGTATCTAGATCATTGTCTATAAAAATTACTCAAGTACCTGTCTTTCATTAACTAATCTGCTTACTTTTTGAACCATTTCTACTCTGGGCTACAGTTAACTTCAGCACTGGGAAGGAAGCTTTTTATTTTATTTTAAATCTGACACCTGTATTACTTAGGTTCCTCTTAGTTCTGCTCTTGTGAGGCATTGCCTTTTCACCTCAGGGTAAAATTTGGTGTCATTTTGCAACAGCACAGTTCCACTGGTACAAGAAAAATGTACTCAGTGGAAATAGTTGATGTGAAAATAAAATGGCATGTTATCTCTCCTCTCCTCTCCTCTCCTCTCCTCTCCTCTCCTCTCCTCTCCCTCTCCCTCTCCTCCCTCTCTCCTCTCCTCTCCTCTCCTCCCTCTCCCTCCTCTCCTCTCTCTCTCCTCTCCTCTCCTCTCTCTCCTCTCCTCTCCTCTCCTCTCCTCTCTCCCTCTCCTCTCCCTCTCCTCTCCTCTCTCTCCTCTCCTCTCCTCTCCCTCTCCCTCTCTCCCTCTCCTCTCTCTCCTCTCCTCTCCCTCTCCTCTCCTCTCCTCTCCTCTCCTCTCCTCTCCTCTCCTCTCCTCTCCTCTCCTCTCCTCTCCTCTCCCCAGCCCTCCCCTTTCACTTAATTAAGCTACAGTGGATATTAGTAATGATACAGTACTGCATTAGAGGTTCAAAGAAGTATCTGGCGAACAGACTGTAGGATGTAGAACTGACTTTATAAGGAACAGGCTGTGCTTAGTCTGCTAAAAAAATCAGGGCAGAGGTTGTAAAAAGGAGAAAGGAAGGGAGAAAATTACTACTGTGTATTTTCACTGTATTATAGAAGAGCATCCTGCTTTTGTGTGACCATACTTCTGTCTTTGGTTTTCTGATGTAAAAATATGTGGTGCATTTCCCCCACCCAGTGATTTACATCTTCTTTGTACTATTTTTCTGTTGTTTTAAGTGGCTCTGTTTTTACATCTACTCCCAGAGATAATTGAGTGGGTTGGATTGTAAAAACAATTAGATTATTTGACAAGGTCTCTCCCTGTGTATTTACAAAACTGTTCCCACATAATTTCAAACCATCGTGAAACACTAAAATACAGCCTCAGGTTATGCTCTTATCAGAGCACATTGAATAAACAGGCACGGGCCTGTTTGGTACTTGAATGTGAGACATCCAAAGGAAGAGGAGTAGACCAAATAGCATACTGTCCTTGGAGCTCTTGCTACTCCAGAGTGAATGCTGGTGTCTGTATAGTGCTGACAGAAATGCTCTTAGGGCTTAATGTGTAATAAAAATGAGTCATTGGCACTTTTTTGCAGTGGCAGGGAAGTAACTGTAGATGTTCTCTTCACACTGGCCAAAGCCCAGCTTTAGAGGGCATTTCTAATTGAGAATTCCCTTGTACAGGTACAGCTCAGGAAATTCCTCTTAGCCTAACAATATTTAGTACTTGTTCAGTGTTGCTGGTTTGGAATTCTTGAGCTGAAAAGGAGAAGAGCTGAGAAATAATCTAGTCCAGATTGTTCTCTGTTGCATTTCTAAAGTTTTGCCCATAACTTTAATGTGCCCAGAAATAGGATTTCCATAACTTCCCATGGGAGCCTCTTCCAAAACCTCTATATAATCACTTTCAGAAAGTTGCATTGTTGTCCAGCCTTCAATCTCCCATTCTTAATTTAACTCCATTATGTTCCTTGTTATTGTATGCTCAGTGGTAGTGGTGATGACCAGTGCCTTGTAGTTGCATTAAAGAGGTCAGCTATCTAGAGCCGTAATACATTCATCCTTGCAAAATGTGGTAAGATAAATTATTTGATAAATAGTGGAACTATATTAGCCTTAGATTTTCCAGATTTCAATAAATTACAGGGTGCCAAAGAATTCAACTAGATTTCTCTAGATTTCCGATTTTCGGCATTTCAGTGGATAAATCCAGAGGAAGATAGGTTACACTAAAAGAATTACTGTGCTACAAGATTAATCCCTCAGTTTTGGGACTTTATAAATAGCTTGGTAGCAAGCTGCAGAGATCACATATGGATATGAATTATCATTTAGATGCATGAAACCATATGAAAATGTATACTGTTACATGTAGGATAATTCATAAGAAATAATAAAATACTGATGCTGCAACACAAATTAATTGATCATACCTCATCTAGGTATGCTGCTCAGTTTCTCTGTGGCTGAGAGATGTTTTTGGGCAGGAACAGTCATGGGGAAGGACAGATTTCTGTGTAACAATTAGAGAACAAGGGACGCTCTTTCTCTTGGCAAGAAGAATGTGAATTACTTTAACAAAATTAATCATAAGAGTAAATAAAATGATACCTAAAAAATCATCAAGGACCTAGAAAGGGATAACGCATTAAAAAAACAGTGATGGCATGAGAACTCGTTAGTTTAAAGTAACTTACATAACTTTAAATAACTTAAATAACTTTTGTCAGGAAGTTAGAAAACAAGTAATAGGAGTCTGAAGCACTCTACAGTAGGACCACTGCAGGCAAGAAATATAAGTAAGTTTGAGAGGGAACATGGTGAATTTCTCTGATGCAAATTGGCAAATTTTGACAGGTGTGGTAGTCTGTTACAGTTCCGTATCTCTGTATTTGCCCCTTCAAGATTTGATGTGCATTATATAGTCAGCTTTTTCACAAATACACTTCATGTCCTTTACTTGTTGTAGAAACAGCCGTCAGCACGCCAGAGGGATTGGCATAAATGTCAAAGCCAGATTAATTTTCCAAATAAAGAAATCATGAAACTTTATTAAGATGAGACAGAAAAAATAATTGAGATAGTCTCCAAAACCAAAGGAGGATTCAGTTTAAATAAGGGCTATGAAAAAAAAAAAAAAAAAAGAGAGAGAGAGAGATGTAAAAGAGAGACCCTTCACTAAAGACGCAAAAATACAACCCGAAAGTTTCACAGGTAGGGATGAAAGATGATCTGAAAGCAAGAATTGAATCCTTGTTGGGACAGCAAGTTGAAAAAGTCCAGATGGGACTGGGGTGGGAAACCTGGTTGCAATGTTCCCCATCTGGAAATGGGATGAACCTGGCAAGTCACATCAGTAAATGACTACCAACCTGGTCAGACCTTCCATGAAACAGGGATGCCAGAAAAAGTGGATAAACTTGGAAGTCATTAACAAAGATAACCTTCAGAAAGGACTTGAGCAGAAAAACCTGCGCACACACAAGTAAGCAGGAACATAGCCTACTGTGGAAGTCAATACCTGGATCAAAAATGAACCCATCAGGAGACTGTTTATAATTCTGTTACTTTTAGTGCATCCTGTAGACTTATCTTTTCAGCTCAAATAGTAGAAATGCCTACTGAAAATCTTGGGGAAGCTTGTTTCAACATTGTACAGTATATGTATGGTGAGGAAAAGGAACAGAAAGGAGACTTCTGGTAACCTTTCTAAATAGCCCAACTCTGTCGGTGCTTCAGAATTTATACTTGGCCTCAGCTGCTCAGGTCCACCATAAGGCCATGGTAGAATATGTCAAGGACAGCCATCAATCTAAGCAGGATTGGATACTGAAAGCTTCAGAGAGGAAGAAGAGAGACACACCCAAGGACACTTGGTTCTTACAACACACAGATACCATACGGAGGCTGACAGTGATGGGGTTTTGTAATCAAGGTAAAGCAAAGAAACATTTCAAAAGTACTCTAGGGATCTGTGAGATTTACCATGGAGATGGAATATTTTCTTATTTAAAGGAATCAGAAGATGATACAGTTATACCAGAATCTGCTTCTCTAAAACTCCAGAACAATTCAATTTAAGAGACAATAGAAAAAAGAGATTCTGATCAGATAAACTTACATTTGTTTGTAAGTAGTAAAAACACTATGGTTTGTTAAACAGGAAAAAGTCACGTAAGTACCAAATTAAGTCATAATTCAGTTAGATAGAAGTCTCACGAAAGATAAGATTCCCAATATGGTTTAGTAAATTGCACCTGACTGGAAGTTGGACCTTAGAGCTACAAGCAGGGGCTTGAGCTTTTGTGGAGGTCTGTCAGAGGAGTAGCAGTAGTTGAAATTGGTCTAATAAAATGTATTACTGGTTCTATGAAATATGCAAGACTGTCATAGATTAGTTACTGGACGATACATGCTAAAAAATTAAGCAGAGAATTTGAAAACAAAACTTACGAGAGTTCTAAAATGCACAGAGTTGTAGACTACTGCAAAAGTCTGTGAAATTCAAGTGTGAATCAGAACAAGTGAAGAAGCAGATGAATTAACCATTGCATTGGATTTTGCCATTTCTGTAATGAATGCAAAGAAAACTTGTTTTACAGATACAGTCCATGAAAATAGCCATTAAACTTGTGATCAGCATGGAAGAGCTGATCTGTGGATAATTTGTCTGCAGTCAGCAAGTTGTTCTGCTCTCCAGGGCAACTATCGTAATGACATCGGCATCTTGGTAGTAGCTTTCCAGTAAAGAAGAAAAAAATAATTTAAAAATGGAGTGATTGCATACTGTTTGAAGACTCAGTACATTTTTGCTTTTAAAGTTAAGAGTGATTTGAAACAGGTTCAGAGTTTTCATCATTTACTGGGCCTGAGTGACAAAGAACAGATGATAGAAAACTAAAACAACCTAACATTAAAAAACATGAGCAATTAATCTGGACAGAAGCACAGAAACAGGAGAAAACTGATTTAAAAAAGAGGAAAACAATCACCTGCAAGTTCATGCTGATCTGATTGAGTTCTGAGGTTTTAACAAGGATTTAAACAAGGAATAACGAGAGTAGGGACTTTCTGCTTAGGAAGCAGGAGATATTTTTGATTGAACAAAGATATAGGTTGTACCATGTGGGCCCCATGCAAGATTGTAACCATGGAAACCTGCCTTGTAAACAGCTAGTTCATTGTTCACCGGCAGGAAAGAAGAAATAAGTTTTGAAGAAATATGTAGAGGGAGAGATGTGCTTTCAGCTGTACTTGGGTTTTACACTTAGCTATGATTCAGAAATGACAGCACCATATTTTTTATGGCTATTATCATCCAAAATTAATACCCTTATCTTAAAATAATTGTTTATTACAGTGAATAAATAGTACCCTTAATGCTGTACTACTTGCTTTGCACCTTAACTGTTACAAGGATGTAGTGTCAAGCAAGTCCAAAGGATGGGGAAAAAAGTTCACTATCAAAAAAAAACTCACAAGGCAATTCAGAGCAAGAGTTCTTTGGCTGGGACAGGAACAGTTGAGTAGCTAGAGGAAAAGACAGTCCACAGTATTTCTTTTTCCTGCACAGATTCTCCTGCTATACTTAGGGTAAATTACCTGGGTTTGGAAGAAACATTTTGAACAGCGTTATTCCTAGCAAAAAGGATCTGCAAAAGCGTATATTCTGTTCTGTGGAACAGAAGGAAAAATGCTTAGTGGACGGTGAAATGCTTCCAAAAGAGGTCTTTTATTTTGCATACACAGTCTGTGTCTGGGGGAGTTTCCACTGAAGACAAGAAACTTGCAGCTCTACAGAACTGTCAGCTCCACAGACACTCAACTGTACTGGACATTAGAGAACATTTATTTATGCGTTCCAACATTGCAAAATTATTTGAACTGGAAAGCTGTATAAGTTAGCAAAAGTCAGAGTTTTTAATTTTCAGTGTTGGAAATAGTTCTTATGAGTTCTTCTCCCTTCACCTAGCACTTTTAAAACCCTTTCAGAACTGTTTCTGTTCGAATCATAGAGCTTACTGTTCCATGGAAGTATTGACTCAGAAAGGCCACAAGTTTGTATGATGATCATATACACCACTCAACAAAATCCAGACATTAAGAGTTACTTAAGTCTCTACAGTATCTTCCCTGTCACTTGTGTGAGAGAAATTTTGAGGACAGAACAGATTGAGCACCTTGGTGAAGTTCTGATTGCAAGTGCAACATTAAGTGGAACCATGAAAAATATATTGGCAAAATAAAAACATCCTTCAAACATATTTATATTCTTTTTTCATGTAATTTACAAAAGGATGGATGTTTATGGTTTATCCACTGGGCCAGCTGGAATGATCCTCTGCTCTATGAGAAGCCTCCAGAGAAGAGCATTGTGATACGTGAGAAGAAAAGTTTTTTGGAGTGTGGAATTTAAAATTGTTTTTGGATAACATAGTTATAATAGCAGATGGTATTAAGCTGGAAGTTAAAGATGAGATACAGAATCTACCAGGAATGTAGAGAAACATCAGGTGATACCTACAGGTATCAGTGAAAGGAAGATTCAGCTGTGCTTGTTAAACTGTTCCACATTTTTGGACTGGGAAATCCCTTCTTAACCTAGAGGAAGAATTTTATTCAGTGGAGGGCAGGGAGAAAATGGGAAACAAGTGCAGAGTATGTATGCCATGGTTAAGCCAGGGAATAGCTTCCCAAAAGACAGATCCAACTTTCTACTGAGAGTCACAGTGAAGCACAGGGCTGCTGATGTGTTAGGACCTCAGAGCGAGGAAGCACATCAGGCAGTGCTAGACGGTAGCGGTACACAGTTTTTTGAGATGGCTGAAAGTGCACAAAAAATGGAATCAAGAGGCTTGACAGTAGCAGATATTGTAATGAGTTCATTCTTCACTTGTTATGGAATCCCAGGCAACTTGCACACAAACATAAGGGAAAACTTATGTCCAGAATCTGCAGTTTTGAAGCTTTTCATACAAAACAGGAGTTTAGCTGTGTACCTTTGCAGACCAGCACAAAAGGGACTGGAATCAGCATCTAATATTCATTTTGATAGCATATAGAAGTCATTGAACCTATAATGTGCCTCAGCACTCATTTTGTCTAGGTATGAGCTAATAATCTACATTTACATCATGTACACCACATGGATCTGCAGGAACCATGATTCACCTTACAGGAATTAGATGATGAGCTTTCCTCTTTCTGAGGAAAATTTGGTGAGAGGAGCAATGGGAACCAGTGCACAAATGCAGATGCTGAAGTCACAGACATCAGCAGGAACATGTACAGCAAAATGCTGAGAAAGCTGAGAGCTTCTGGGTGGAGCACTTGGAATAAGACCTGGAGGAAAACTATATCCTATGAACTATATCCTCCTGCTAGGGAAACAGGACTTTCTAAACCTTTTTTGTGAAATAAAACAAATGCATGACTTCCATCATCATTTGATGTCTTCTTGCCCCTCTTCACCTTTCCTGTAAAAATTATTAAGTTCCCTATTTTGATTAAATTTTCAGGCAAAAGATACTATAAATTAATACAGCCTTAGGATGTTGAGTCTTTGAAAAACAGGGAAAGTTTTGTATATGTATAGATTGTGAAAAGACATACAGGAAAGATTTTTAATTATTTTTGATTGGTCAGGGGAGAGGGGTGTGTATATTTAAGATGCTCTGTTGGAATCAAATTATAATCGAACACACTTTCGTGTATTATGTTTTTAAACACCTTCAGTATGAATATTTGAGTTAATTTCTTCTAATAGTCCATAAGAGTGGTATCTACTTCTTATGTCCAATTGAGGCAGAGCAGTTTTTGCTGCTTTGCAAGTGCATTGCTGATCACTTCAAAGAATGTGTTCCACCACTGATGCTGTAATTTCATGGGCAGTACATCTCAGAAAAAAAAATGTACCTGATACCTTTTAATCCTGTTTTATTTGTATGTACATCTTTCTACGTGATTCTTCAAGCTTCTGCTTCATACTGCATTTGCAAGGACACATCAATGCAAAAGAAGATTACTGGAAAATCTGAAAATCTCACTGTGAAGTTTAGTATGCTGGGTTGATCTGGATGCCATGATACATTAAGAAAAAACACAAACATGCTCACTGTAGCATCTAAACAGAAAGGATCGTAGGTAGATCTGTATCTTCTTAATGTAATGGTATTTTCCTTAATTTTGTTTACATATTTATATTCTTGCTCCGTAAAATGAAAACTAGCTTGGAAGCATAGCTTAAAAGTTGCAAATGCTTTACTGGTTTATATTTTCTTATGGCTATTGCAGTAGGTCATAATAGCCACATTCTTCACCTGATGTAAATCAGCAAGGCTTCAATGAACTAAGCCAGTTTATAAGGCAACTAAGAAGGCCTGTCTTTAAATCAACGGTGAATTTTGCATTTGGTTTATTTTTTTTATAATTCTTTTTTATTTAAATGTCTTTTAGTTTCTTTTATTCTCTGATGGTGCTTTGAAGAGAATAAAACTATTTAAGTTAATAAAAGCACAGCTGGCACTGTAGATTGATAGATTTAAATTATTTGGGACACTGAAGACATCATGCACCTTATGTAATTTAATCACTAGAAGAATTAAATAAGGAGGGGCCTGTGCATGGTATCAGTTCTTGTGGGAAAATATGCTTCATTGACTTACTGGCACTGTTTTGGAATGTGGCATTTAAAAGTACCTTTTTACAGTGGGAAAGAATTTGGTCAAGAATAAACAGTCTGACCTTGTTAAATGGACCAAAGTCACTGTATAACCTAGTTCCAGAAAAATAGTTTTCACCGGTCGGTGGAAAAAAATCAGTTTATGAAAAATGCAACTAGATTTTCTAGAGAAAAAATTACATTGGTTGAAGAGAGTGGGTGAAACCACCCCGTTTTTCCAATATGGACTTCCTGATTTGTTGAAAGTTGGCTTTCAGGTTTAAACATGGTTTGAACTGTGATTTCAGAGGGCATTAAAAGCACTTTATATTGTGAAGTTTCATACAAGGTAGCCAAATGAATTCACGTCATTTAGGGGATAAGTGAATATTTTTCAATGGAAATCAAGGCCATTTGTATTACTATCAATATCCAAAAATATAAAAACTTTGAGTTTGTAGGAAAACTGTATTTAAGCTATGGACTAAGTCTTAAACACAAAGCTTGGTATTATTTGCAGATATAGTAATTTGACTACCAAGGACCTTTAAATACAAATGAAGAAGAAAATTATGCCACTTTGGTTTTAGCTTCAATTTTTGCTGATGGGAAACTGGCATGGTAAACGGGTACAATAATACTGAATCTCCCTGCTATGAAAACCTAGCTTCCATGCAGTTGATGGGAAACATCCTTTTAACTTCACAGTGGCCAGAGTTTCATTTCGGGTTTTCATAATCTGCTTGAAAAATAGAAACACATTCTGTGAACAAATACCCAAGCTGCTTTGGAGGAGTGCAGTATACAAAGAACAACAAGGACTTTGGGAAATGGTATTGATATAAGTGCCTATCCAGTCTGTGGTTTTGGGCACAGAATTCTCATTGGTACTTTGTAGAACACAACACCCTTTTTCTTTTTGACACGACAGTGACAAGTTAACATATTAAAACTCTTAAGATTTGGCCAATGATGCAATTTTTTTTAATGCAAAAGAGAACGAAAAATCTTACGATGGCTCAAGAATGTGAAATAACATTGAAAGACATGGTTGAATAATACTTTTGAGTGCATCATTTAAAACTGTAGTACCCAATTGAGAATTATTGCTACATAAAAATGAAAATGTATCTGTAACTTCAGTTATCAGCAAAACTACTGAGAGCTATATTTCCATGCTATAAAATGAAATTTGATGCAAGCAGTAATTGATGCAACTTTTAAAAAAGTTTACATAGAATGAGTGAATTTAAGAAAAAAATATGTTTTTATCATGTGAATTCAGATTAAAAATTAGGTGTATACATTAGGTTTTGACAAGTTTGAATAAAGAATCTTTATTAAACTAGAAAAGAAGAAAGCCTGTCTCAATGTAAACACCGTTTTCAGTTTTTATAGTCAATGTAAACATCTTCTGAAGTTAGCCTGAGTTTCCCGAAGTCTGTCTTGCTCTACTTGGTGTTTACAACAGCTATATATTTACCCTGCAGAGATTTTTTGAGGCCCTCGAGGGGGTGGAGTTCCCACCCTGCTGTGAGGAGGCTCTGTGCATTTTCTATGTATAGTCACATGTGACATTGCCTTCTGCACTGCTTCAGTATCAAACCATCAGGTTCTGAAAATGGAAGTCATACGCAGCTGGGTGTGTGCACACAGTATCCCGTTCTGTAGTTTTGGACATTAACTCACAAAAATGCAAGGACAAAACTACAGCTGTTCTCAGAATTTACAAGCAGTGATAGATACTTTCATCCCACAGCTTTGATTTTTTTTTACTTTATGCGTACATGTTATTGTTTCCCCTCATTTCTAAGAGCTGTTTGTCATCCAGATTGATCCAATAGTTCCAGCCTCACCTTTTTAGAGACATTTGGTTCTTGAGAATGGATTCACCAGGAAAGGATTAAGGAGCTATTTTTTACCCTTGTCTACATCATTAGTGTGCAGCATAGTGTGCAAAGACCAGATTGGGGTCTGAGAGGGGATATGCTGTGCTTATGTAGAATTTACTTTTCCTGCAGCTGATACACTGCAACTATAATCTGACCCTCACACTTTTAGCAAGTAAAATGCATAAATCCTTCCAAAACTCTTAGATCCATACTGAACTGAGGAAGCTATTAGATTGACTAGGAACAAAAACAAAAACAACAAAAAAAAGTGGATTACTTACTGGGTACTCACAGGTAATTTTTTCTTATTCTTTTTCATGCCAAAGGATGAAATAAAATTTTGAGTAAGAGGACTATTAATATCTTCCCATATCATGGGCAGTCAAAAATGTACAAAATGCCTGAGGCTTTCTAAGTCATAAAAAA
Source organism: Muscicapa striata striata (assembly GCA_030060385.1). Lineage (NCBI taxonomy): Eukaryota > Metazoa > Chordata > Aves > Passeriformes > Muscicapidae > Muscicapa > Muscicapa striata. Next base: position 660,241 of record JAREIS010000097.1, on the reverse strand, counting down.
TCAAAGAGTTTTTACTTTCTCCTATGCCTTCAGTAACTTCACAAGCTGTGGTAGTAGGCTACAGTACAAAATAATAGAACTTAAAAGTCGAGGGTGTTTTATATTTTATCTTGAAGAACATCTAAAAGTGAAGGGATGGAACCGTATATTTTGTATTTTGTATGCATTGAAATAGGCTCTCTGGTCACTTGCTGCTTTCTTTGAAGCAAGTAATGATTTTTATACAGTTGATACTCAAGTCTTATTTTTCTTTTTCCTTGTTGCTAGTCAAATGATCATGACAAAGAAGGTTTCACCTTGTACCTTGAGAAGATTCGATTTTCTTTTGATGCTCTGCTTTGCACTGGTGTGACCTCACTTTGATTCCTGTGTGCAGTTTTGTGCAGCACAGTATAAAAAAGGCATTGAGCTGTTGAAGAGAGCCTCAGGGGTAGTGGAAGTCTGTGGAGGGACAGTTTTATGAGAAATGACTGAGGTCACTTGGTCTATTCATCCTGGAGGAGAGGAGACTGAGGGAGACCTCAGTGTGGTCTTCAACATCCTCACGAGGGGAAGCAAAGGGACAAGTTCTGGTATAGATCTCCTCACTCTTGAGAACAGTGACAGAACTCAAAGAAATGGCATGAAACTGAGTCAGGAGAGATTTTGGTTGGATATTAGGAAAAGATTTTTCTCACAGAGGGTGGTTGTGCACTGGATCAGGCTCCCCAGGGATGTGATCAAAGCACCAAGCTTGACAGTTCAAAAAGGGTTTGCACAATGCTGTCAGGCTCATGGTGTGACTCTTAGGGTGTCCTGCACAGACCCAGGAGCTTGACTCAATGATACTGATGGGTCCCTTCGAACTGAGCATATTCTTTGATTCTGTGATAAACATGAACAGCTCCATTGACAGTAGCTGCAGTTAAGCCCAGAAGTCTGAAAAAACAGCACGAGTTATTAAACAGACAACCATACCTGTTGTCATTTTGTTGCCATTTTCTTTTGAGGATTGTCTACATGTCCCTTAGGCTCTAAACCCATTCAGAGGTGTGGACGCAAACCTGGAGCATGCTAAAATGGAAAGCCTTTTCATCCTGATTGAATATTCATTTCAGGACTGAAATATTCTGCTCTGAACACTGCTTTGGGTATTTCCAAAAATTACTGGGTCTGTAGTAAGCACCTTGTCCAGGTGAGAAGCTCAGCAGAATCCTTCCTGCATGCTTCCACCACAGTTTTCAGGTAATATAGGGGGGGGGGGTTCAGTTTTATAGTTTTTACACTGTAAGGGATTTCAGATTTGGTTGGTAGAATGGGAAGTTACAGCACTGACCTGTCAGGCTGTGATCGTTTGGAGAAGCTATGGATTTCTGTTCCGACATCAGAAAGAACTTGTCTGCAGTTAAGCTTTTGCATCATAATCCCCTCAGCAGAGACTTTGAAACTCCATCATCATGGAGCAGAACATAATTGTGTTACAAGCTGTACAGATTTGAATCAAGATCTGGTTTTCCGTTTGAATGAAGATCTGTTTTCTTTTTTGAAGACATTTTACCAGATTATGCATTTATGGCCAAGCTTTGGCTTTCTCCATTATGATAAATTCCTAGTTAATATATCAGTTTTTTCAATTAATCAACATAATTATTTTAATCAAGGGTTTTAATATTGTCTCCTATTCTTCAGAGGAAAGAAGATTTCTTCATGAGAGCATATTATTCTCCTTTGATCTTTGTAAGCAGGCAGGTGTAGTTATGCATATAGCTTTTCATTCTCATGGTTCTCTGAGCAATGTCATTAAAATTCATGTAGATTTAAAGACTGAGTTGTTACATTAGTATTTAAGCTTATTTGCTCAGGAAGTGAAAATAGGGAAGAATCTGGTAATACTAGGAGGAACTTGACCTCTGTTACATCTTAAATGACTTTTCATAAATATATGGCAATTTTTTTTTAAATTGTAGAGTTCTAACTGTAGTACAGGCTATCCTAGCTCTTTCTTTGAATCCAGCATCCTACCTCTTCCTTTGAATTCAGCCTAGCACAGTTTGTAACATCTTTCTTTCCCACAAAAATTGTATATTTTATAGCACACCCGTAGCAAACTGTAGAGTACACTGAGGGAATTGGAAAAGAGAGCAGAAAGAAATTGAAGAAGCATAAAAAGACAGTCAGTGCATGGACAAGAAAAATTAGGCCATACTAAGTACAATGACAGGGATTTTTTTGTTGTATTTTACTTGGTTGGGTTTTTTTAATTTCTCGTTGCTTTAGGCCAAGGAGTGTTTGAATTCACTTTTATTTCTAGTTGTTGCTTTGCCTTCTGGACAGAAGATGCTATTTTTTTATATGCAAGCAGTTTAATTTGACACATAACTGGAATTCTTTCATGGTGAATATGTGAACTATTATACCCTGAATATGTAATTAATATGAGAAATGTCACATTTTTGTTACATTCCCTGCTAAAGGTACTGAACAGGCAGAATTGTTCCAACTCAATTAAGTGCTATTTTATTACTAAGTGGAAGACACTTCATTTTTAAGTCTTGCCTTCATCTAAAAGATTCTGACTTGTTACATTATTTTTTGGTGAAGTGACCACAACAGAAAATCTGTTGTGCTGCTTTCCATTCCTCTGATGGGTTGATGCATGAGCTAATCAAACCACTAACATATATATTGATCACTTGCAGACTTAACATGGCAGTATACCTATATAAGAAAAGAAAAATGAGTGAAGTTCAGTAACAGTTCCTCAGTTGCCATAGAAACCATTGCATCTTACACAGGATACTTGACTGTGTTTGGGCCCCCATCCTTTGATATGCCAAGTGGCTGTGAATCCTTAATGTCCTCATCACCTATTTAAACTGCAATCAAAATCAGGCAATAAGAACTTAAATGCTGCCTTGAAGACAGACAGTTTCTACTTCAGTTTCATTTACTCGAATTATAACCCACTACAATTGGATTCCTTTGAATGGGCTGTGGCAACTAAAAGGTGAACTCATGATGAATTTAGGGCCCCAGTTCAGGGTGCTGAAATTAACTTGTATGATGGGACCTTAAAGCATCAGATGCACTTGCAATCAAATGCACTTTTGAATTTTAGGGAGCAAACTTTTTCATCATGTTAGCTAGTTCAACATTGGTCTAACCTAACATAAAAAATGCCACCATTTTCCAGGAAGGTGGAACTGACTAAGCACTGCCTATATATCTAACCCTGCACAGCCAAAATCCAAGGTGACAAAGTATTTTGAGTCATATGCTGACCTTACTGTGAAAGGGAACTTCAATTAGAAGTCTATTGTGTTTTCAAATACAGAAGAATGGCTTTGTGTTCAATGGATTACCCCACTGATTAAGACAAGGAAGCAGATGCTGCAAGGGCATATAGAGGAAAGAATTTAATTTCTCCCATTTTATTATAATTCAGAATCTATTCCATGCAGCAGACCAATTAATACATAAACCAAAAGCCTGCCAACATGTTCAGGCCGTGTGAATTTCCCAATAGACAGTACTGGTACATATGTGTAATGAAACCAGCACCTTCCATGTCCCAGAAAGCAGATAGAAAGGATGGGGGAGGGAGAAGAATCATGAAGGGAAGTCTTTTTATTTTCTTCTTTTCACGTGAAGGTTTATAATTAAAGGGGAAAGTAAATTAATTACATGAATATTAAAAGGTTACTCTTCTATTCTAACATTTGGTCACAAGTTGTCTAATGAAAAGGAATGCAGGCTGGAGGGCTGCCATGCCTTTGCTTCTTTCTGCAGAGGGCCACAGGCTGAAGCAGTGATTGTGCGTGACAGATTCTGGGAACAATGAGCCTGCGCACAGATCATCCAGATGGAGCATGCTTTTCTAAATTACACCAACAACAGGGTGGCCCACAGGCAAACAAAATAGTTAAACAATACATAATAAAGTTTTTATTTGGTATTTCCTGTGAGCCTCTGCCAGTTGCCAGGGAGTGTACTGTATTTTTCTTTTGCTGTATTAATTGTTGACCACAACTGGCAAAGACCCAAACTAGCAGGGACAGATAAGGGGGGGAAAATGGCATCTGGACACTAAAGCCTCAAGTGTACTGGGAAAAAAAAGCACAAAAAATTACAGCATATATCTGGAATTTTCCAACTAACGATGTGCGGATGTGGTAGCGCTAGGGAAAAAGAGCCAAACTGAGCCTGCTTTGTTCACTAAGAGAGGCCCCCCTGTAACATTCCTTTTAGCTGTGCATATTTTGGCTTCAGTTCTGCAGTTTTAACTATATACTGTGTATGGAGCAGTTCAGTTGTTCCTTCATGAATCTAATGATTTTGTTACAAGAAATAAAACTGCATCAATGCACGTGCATTGTTATTGTTGTGAGGTGTTTGAACAGAAGCTGGGTTTAAGATGTTAAATCATAGGTGATAAGTTTTCAGAGGGAAGAGGGAGAAAATTTCATTAAATACAACCCATCACAGCAACAGCTGCAAGAAGGAGACCCTCAGTAGCAGTGAATGCTGCCTTTTAAACTCATCAATGTAATCAGACCTTACAGTTATCTGGTTTAGGGAAATGCCCACAGTATAGGATTAACACTTGGATAAAAACAAAAAGCTGCATAAACATACGAATTTGATACCATTTTTCTATTTTCTTTGTCTTTATAAATAGTTAAGGTGTTGGCATCTTTTTAAGGAAGTTTCATACTCCTGTTTTACTATATGCAATGTTGTAAGTCATTTTGCTCTACTAGTACATAGCAGAGAAAAGAAACAAGAACAAGATTGCAGGTATTAGGTGACCTCTCCAAAGAAGATGCAAGTTGGTGTGAAGGCTGTCAGTTTGTATGGAGAGGAGAACCATCAGTGCACTAAGCAGTGGCAGGGTTTGCAGCTACAACAGGTTCAATTGATGAGAAATAAGTTACTGTTATGAGCTTAAGTTTTTGTATCTTTATACAGCATTTTTAGATGTACTTGAACCATCTTCCGGTGACCAGTAGCCCTTGATGCAAAATTACTTGTTTTTTACTAGTGATTGTGCTGTTTCCTATGCGTGGATGACTTCTTCATACCCTTATAACCAACCATTGTGTATCCTATCATATGTGGAAACAGATTCTTACGCTCTTTAAAGACTCTCCACACATTATAGTACCTAGTGAAATCTATATATGCAATTTGTTCGTAGTTAGGCATGTCAGTTGGAAACAAGCTGTCAAAGTGGTGTAGAAGCAGTAGATGAAGAAAAGGGTCAGATCTATGGGAGGGATAAGTACAGCTTGCTCCTGATCACTAGCAGGCATGAGTCTTAAGTCCCCTAAGTCAGCAAAGTTCAAGAGCAGGCCCATGCTTAGCAACATAAATGTACCGATACCAAAACCACCTTCCAAATTACAGATTTGCCCTTTTTTCCTCATAAAAATGAAACATCATATATTTGCATGTAGTGAGATGCTACTGATTACAAAATACTTAAAACTTCACAGGAAGTTAGATTAATTAGGATAGGCTTCATTTTTCATAAGTACAGTGGTTCCTTCTGCAGTCAAGGACAATGAGTCTTTCAAACTTTGAAAAATAAGCTGATTTATATATCACTTCTTATGGGAGTGGTATGTAATCTACTTTGTATTTGCCTGAGATGTAATTGATTAAAATTGCACTTGTGCCTGACACATGAGATACAGCATATAGATAGCATTTCTTGTGTACAGCATTTCCCAGTCAACTGTTGTTCATCCCAGGTCCTCCAGATAGGAATGGCAAGATGGTTAAGAGAGATGATCTCCAGTACTCTACATTATTTTTCAGCCTGAAGATCACATCCCAGACTTGTATTAAGAAATACTGTTAGTCTCCCTGTAAGTGATTTCAAGGCATGTTGCTAGGCTAACACTTCAGTTATTCAGAAGATGCACTAAAAGCTTATTTTATTGATCTCAATAACACCTTTGCTCTAACTAAAAATAATTCTTTTTTTTTTCATTAGTTGTTCTGTTCGCTTCTGTTTTCATTCTCCTGGATTGTGCTCATGGCTTATTTTAGTCTTGTTCCTACTTCTTTTCAAAGAAGTTTCATTTTCAGATTTTCATGCAGAAGCCCTAAACAAAACAAAGTTTATCTGGTGTTTAAAAACGGTTTGTAAATAAAAAAACTTAAGGAGGGGTCATTTAGATCCATGTTTTGTAAAAGCTTCGTATTACAAGAACTAACTTGCTCTAAATTGAGCCTGAGTGTATCCTTCTAAAAACTGTTAGCTCTTGAAAACATTTAGTTTCTGATCACAGGGTCATTAGTGATTTTAAACAGCAGTAACAAAACCTCATATTAGCAGAAAAGAAAAATATTCCAATCAAAATATGTTTGCTATCATCAAAAATTCTTTTCCTTGCAGGATACCATTTTCCTTGGAAAAAAAAATAGTATTTAATAGCTGCAATTGTATATTCTTTAGGAAACATAGAGTATTTCTAATTTTTTGCTTCTAAAAATATTTTCTAAAGTATTAACAATTAAAAACAAGCACAGATCTAAATATCAATGATTTCACTGCCTGTAGATGTCTTCCTCTAACCACTCAGAGCTTCTGACTGAAATAGCTAGGAATTAGCTAGGAGCTTTTTATGAGATGTCCGGTCATGTTTCTTGACACAACCTAATAGCATTAGACTTCTCATGCAAAACATTTTTTTGCCTCAGAAGATTATCTGAGGTCCTGCTGGCTTGTCCTGTTCCTCATTAAGTTTAGAACCTTAGACATTGCAACAGCTTCAGAAGCTGTTGATCCGTGTCAGTCTCAGAGCTGCTGATACTTGGGCTTGGTATCTCTGCAGAAACTCTGGCTTCTGGTCCTGTTTCTCTCTTCTCTCTTCCTCAGCATCCATGGGGCCACACATGGATGTTACACAAGTATTTCCTGACCACATGAGGATATTATTTGCAGGACTTCCTCTAAAAATTCAAGGAGGGGATAGATGCTGTTGTCTCTGTGTGGCTGCTAATACTGTGAATGTCTTCTGGAGATGGCAAGGACTCTTATTCCCTTTCAGGGAATATGTGAAGAATTTTTTGCATGCAGTGATTTTTTCTGAGAACAGATCTTTGTGAGGACAGGCTTAGACAAGTGTCAAAGATGAGGGGAAAACATATTCCAAGATTAACTGGTAGTAAGGTTGATGTCTTCACAAGAGCACTTGACTGTCACTCTGAGACCATTAAAGCATCTAGGCTAGTGCTTGAATATTAGTTTTCATTGGATTTAATCTCTTTTTTTCCAAGATGAGTATATATTGTAATAAGCATTTTAGAAGGCCTTTTTTGTAAGTCTGTTTTTATCTTTTTTAATAAGGACTTACGGAACTGTTAGGAGCCATGAGTGATTTACAGAGCAGCAAAAGGGATGTGACACAAGAAGAGATCTCCTAAATAATGTATTTTACATTCTTGGGCGGGAGAGGGGCAAAACCTTTTTAAAGCAGTACATCTTCTTTCTACACTGGATGCTCTGTTGTGTATCTTCACTGCAATGGCAGTCAGCGGTTCAGTCTGTCTTCAGCTTTTAGTATTGTTCCTCTTTCCTCAAGGGGAGACCCCAAGAGAAGGTATTGTCACTACCAGCAAACAACGTTGCTACTGACTGGCCAGAGAGAATTAAAAAATATCACTACACATTGGATTTTTCCTTCTGTCCTGGAGACTCATTATGCTCAGTGTTTGGAAAAACCCTGTGCCTGTAAATTGATATACCTTCTCTGAAGCTGAGAACATTCACTTTGTATCACGCAGAACACAGCTAAGCCCAGTTCTGGACTACTAAAATTGCATCCAATGCCACACTCCCAACAGCAGATGCAGAATACACATATTAGTCCACACTCCCTGAACCAGTGCTGAAATTGGAGTCTGTCAAACAGATGCCTCAAAGTGGATTTGAACTCTCAGGGAAAGTGTTTCCTCTCTAAAGCCTCTCTGCACGCAGTGTTCAAGGAGTTAACAGGGGAGCTACTTTGAAAATAGAGGCAGAAGGTCATTGTCGGCAACAGCAAAGACTCCTACAGCCTGCCATGGAGAGCCTTTCACCCGTCATTTCCCACCCAGGGGATTGTAAACATTGGCTCGCAGCCATGGAGTCCTACACAACTTCTCTTTACTTTAAGCATATACATTTATATGTCCTAATGGAAATTGAAGCACGGCAAGGTACTCCTGCATGTCCAGAAGGAGAGAGGGAGCTTCTGTTCAAGTTAAAGAGATGGGAGAAAGAGCCATTACTCACGCTGGAATTTGAAAACATAGAGATACGCTTGTTTAGTGGTGCTTCACATGTAACATAGCTGCTGTTCTCAGGCAAACTTTCTCAACTCGCAGGAATGTGTAGAATGTTGTCACTTAATCAGAATCCAGAAGAGGTCTTTTATCTGCCATTTGTTAGTAACTAGCAATATTGCTCTTATCTCATTGTCCTTTAGCCTGATGCAGTGCCCTCAGACTTGAGAACTTGTAACATGAAAGCACTCATTACCTTGAACATTCCTGTTTGTATTGTCTTAAGCTATTATCTCTTTGGCGTAAATAATTGATGCTTTGTATCAATTTTGAGAGTGTTATCTATAGAAGTCTGATCTACAACATTATTTTCACAAATAAAACATTTTATATTTTTATAGGTCTGTCACCACTCTGGAGTAGTCTTCAGTGATCTAGACTAATTAAGGTTTTGTTTATCCAACACACTGTTATCTGTATATAATTTTCCTTGTAATGTGGCTTCTTGAAAATAACATCAATTAATCATACAGTCTTTGATGTTAAAATTGGGAAATAATGTCTATCAAGGTCTAGTATTGGATCAGCTATAACATTCTGGTTATCTGCTGAATCTTCAGAGAGTTAATATCAGTTCAGGAAATCCTACAACATTTATAAGTGGAGGAAATTTTCTTTTGGTTTCTTTCAAAATCCTGGGTGTCACTTAGTGCTGTGAACTCTAGTTTTGGCTACTGAGTAGTGTATCAAGCAGCAAGGAAGGAGATAGATATTGCTTCTTCACAGAAGAAAGCAGACTTCTGTCTTCTAGAATTTTTAATAGTTCCATCCATTAGAAGCAGAGAGGTGGAATATAATCTGTCTAGATACAAAGTAGAATCCAGACTGGTTAATGTAATTAATGCCTGCTTTTATTTTTATCCAGTGATGGTCTTAATGTAAAATGCATACACATTCCAGAGCAGTATCCAGAAACTCGGCTCCTTGCCCCTTCCAGCTGATTGTTCTTAAGCATTCAGCTGCTTTCAGACACAGTCTTGCCCCATGACTCATATGCTCCTGGCAGAATGTGATTTAGCTTCAGCAAAGGCAAGGAAAGAAAAAAACCCCTAGCATAGTGGTCAAAGAATGTGCTTGGGTATACGAGGTGCCAATTAAATCCCCTTCGACTGAGTTTCCACTTTGAGATGTAAGAACATTTGCACAAGATGTTAACATAGAGGCAAACATATATTGCTTCTACCGCAGTCTTGGGTTACAGGCTTCACCAGGTAGGGCTCCATATGGACTTCTGTTGAAACCATCCATTTGCCAAGGGTATCTGTCTACCAAAAATGCATCACTCACAGCAGTGCTTTAGCTCCAACACAGCTGCTTGTTTCTGCAGCACAGGTCTTTCTGATGTGTGTGACCATCTGCAAGTAAGACCCACAGACACTTTCAGAGTAAAAATGCATTTGATAACTAAAGATGCCTTAAAAGAGCTTTGGAACCTCAGTGGATTGTGCCCAGCATTTTATTGGTCTTAAGTTCACAAAGCCACTTAAATGTGAGATTCAGACAGCCTGAAGACCCCTCTTACTGTTTTTGACCTTTCTCTCCAGTCCTTGATTTTGGCTGGAAATTACATGTCTATGGTAGATCTTTGTCCTGGTGATGTTTATTTCAAGACTGATTTCTAATGACTGTAGTATGTTTAATTATATGTGAGTGGATACACCTATGCATATATTACATTGTATATAGAAAGTTCAACTTTTTCTTATTTTCTTTGTGTGTATTTACAAATCTCTTTTCACTTTTTTTTTTGAAAGATATTTCATGAGGGTTTTGTTTCCCAGACGTAATTTCAAGGAATTCTTGAAAGATATTTCCTAGGAGTTTCGTCTCTGTGGTATCATATACAATTTTGCTTACTTCAGTTTAAAGCCACATATTTATGTAAGGCCATAGTAAGTCTACTATCTAAATTTAGTTTCAAGTGTGGAACAGATTTGCAGTGTTCAGAGTTGCTCTAATTCTTTATGCCATAGGTGTAGGTAGGCCCTGCTCTGTGCTGGTCACCATGATCAGCCAGTTGAAGTCTGCACTTTGTGGAGTAGTGAGGTACATCCCAAGTGAGACTTCTGCTGGAGAGAAGCTGACTAGTTTGTGACCTTGGGTTGTCTTTGAGCTTTGCTGTAATACAGGAGTTTTTACTCTAAGCTATTGCTTCACATGACCATCTCTGACAGATGTTGCTCCACCAGCCTTTTATCTACTATACCAGGCTCTCAGTGAAATTGGTACTTTACCTTCAGACACAGCATTAGTTTCTAAGTTTAATTGTGAACTGAATGAAAATAATATCTTGTAGAATTCGTTTGCACCAAGTTTCTGCTGTCTAGACTCCCAAGCTGTCCACAGTAAAGCCTCTCACCTAGGGAACTGGCCCAATTTAATCAGTTCCAAGTTCCATGGGAGAGAGGTCTGTGGTGGTTTTGCTTCATTTTGGCTTTTTCTGTTCAGGACGGGAGTCCAGCACAGCACCCCAGGAAGTGGGAACACTTTTTTCTGTCAACCAGACTCTGTTTTTCTGGTGGCAGTGGAAAGCTGGTCATCATTATCAAGTCCAGCTGTAGGTGGGAAGGCTCACATTCTCTGGTCTGATGAACCCAAGAAAAGGCCAGGCAGTTACTAGAGCAGCTTTGGGGGATCTTGGCATGAAGACAGCCATGGTTTGGTCCTTGGCACAAGTTAGAGCTGTGTGTTCTCCTGCTCCCAGGGACAGGGCATAAGTGATGTGAGAAGCTGTAGAAGAGGTAGATGCCATCCAGTGGGAGTATGCAGGGTGCCAGATCAGTTGATTTTGTGGCTTAAAGATGTAGAGGAGAGCAAAGCAACTGAAACAAAGCCGAGATGTGCTTCTAGAAGTTAAGACTGTTCCCTGGGCTAGCTAATGCCAGCAGGTGACTGAGCAAGTGGAAACATGCCAAATTGCTGCAGCCAGACCCAGAACAAGGTCTGTATTCCAAGGTGCGGTCTCAGGCTGCCACCTTTTAGGTATTTTTAGGGTTTTTTAGTTTTAGTTTTGTTTAGTTTGGAATTGTGGAAGGAAATGTCATCTTCTTACAATAAGTGTTTGACTTGATCTGCATAAGAAGACAGTGGTTTTTATTTCTTTCTGCCTTTGCAGGTTTTTTTTAGTTCTGAAATAGATTATTAGAATTTACTGTTTAGGTCTACAGATTTGATTATTGAGTCTTGAAGCATGATTGAAGAATGGCTACTTCTGTTTAAAATCTGTCATTCTCAGTGTCAAGTATCTCTGTCTGTAGATACCTTGCAGTAATAAGCACAAGTCTCACTGCATGCAAAGCTGACCATTTTTGTAAAGAATTGAGTTGTGCAGCTCAGAGAATAGAAAATCATGGTTTGATTTCAATACGCGACAAGACCTGTCAAGTCTGACTTTTGTGGGATTTGGATCAGGTAGAGTAGTGTTGCTGATACTATTTTTGTTCCTTTTTTTTTTTGTATTCACTTTTCACCTGAAGTCTCAGCTGCTCTTTCAGAAATGTTCTCTACATCGGCTGTGTAGGGAATTCTGTGAAATACTGTGCTTAGTAGAAATATATTTCCTTGTATGAGTTTTGAGGTAAAGGTCTGAATCACTAGCGGTTTAAATATTACCTTATGTTAAGAGCCAGTTTTTTCCTTTCTAGTAGCTGTTCCACAAAGATGTTTAGTGCACAGAGACTTTTAAGGTAAAACCCTCTGAATGTAGGTAAAGTATCTTCAGCTAGCACATGATGTGCAAGCACACATGCACACACATTCATGCCTCCTGACAACGGATGTACCTAGAAATGCTCTTCAGCAGACCTGTCACACTGGGTGATGTGGTTCTTCCTAGAAATGAAAAAAAGGAAAATTCTGGTTAGTTTTGTGTGCACAGAACATCTGAGAAATGAATGACTTCTTTATTTGTCATGTTATCTTACAGTAGATGTTAAACCATGTTTCCTTCAAATCACAAAAACAGGAGATCCCTTTCTAAAACAGTGACTTGATAGTGAGTGGTACATGTGATCAGGATTTGTGTCTTCTATAAATAAATAATCTTTTGCTTGATGATCTAACTCATGGAATGATAACAACATTTATTCCAGTTTTCATAAAGCAATTCATCAAGCTTGTGCCCAAAATGGAGACAAATGTGAATAAAGGGATAAAATTAGTATTACCATGTGCACTTCATGAGACCCAAAGCACTAGAAAGGATTTCATGTTTTGTATGCTAAATCTTTTGTCAGGAAGTAAAATGCTTTTTAAAAGCCACTAGAGTAGTTTGATACACACTTACTTTAAAAGGGAAACTATTTTGATGTTTCTATAAACAGACAAACTATAATCATCTTTCTCTAAGAAAGAAATATTTCTCTCTGGTCATACCTATCTCTGTGCTGGAACTGAAAACAGTTAAATAACAGTGAAAGAACTACTACTCAGAAGAGAGATTAAACAAATACAATTGTTTGGGCAGATACTATCCCCAGAAACTAAAGCACATCATATAATGTAGCAATTATTACCTTCTCTATCACATTTAGGAATAATAATGGATTAAACAGATAAAAAGTATTTATTATTGGGGATTATAAATAGATTAAAGAGAGTCCTAGGTTTGCTTTATAAATACAGAATGCTCAGTGAATGCTCTAAGGAAAACACAGTAAGACAGTTTGCAGCACGTAAAGGAGACACACCCCTATTCCAAACCAGAGATGAAAAATACATCATTGTACAAAGGCTAAAATTTAGCACATGCTAAAATCTCCTATCTTGGCCTCATTACACCTGTGGAACAGGTGGATTTTGAATGTGTTCTCTGCCTGTGCTGGAATTGTTGTGCATGGTGCTGCAGGATGGAATGGGGCATTCATTGTCTCTCCTTCCTTCCTCACATCTTTTCCCCTTGCCTCTGCCTCCAGCACACCCCAGCCTACCTCTTCCCTTATTTCCTGGAACTCATGCATACAAAAACACGCACAAAAATCATGTCCCTGTGTGGCATAGGTGTGATCCACTTCCAGAGGTCTTTGGATTGTTCCTTGAGGGCGTGGAAGTTGATGGGGAGGTGGGAAATATCATCATTGCTGGAGCAGAGCAAGGCATGGTGAGGGGGTCGTGGTGGATCTGATACACAAGAGGGCTGGGAAGTGGGGCCATCTTGGGCTGTCAGAAGGACTCAGAGCAGCACACAGGACAAGTGTAAGGGCCATGATCCTGCAGAAATGCCGTCATGTCACACTAGTGTCACCCTCTGGATTGCCACTTTTGCCCTGCTCAGTCCTGACTGTTGGTCCTTACTCCAAACTGAAGACAGTGACACATTATTTAAAAAATCCTTTCTTTTCCTTAGCAGTTTTTAATATTACATTGACTTAGTTTTAAGCAATTTACTCTGTCAGAATAGCGAGCCATTTTAGCATATTCAGTTCAGAAATCACATTTCTTCTTTTCTCTCTCTGTGGAGTCTTTTCAATTGTGTTTCTACCAAGTGAGAGGGAGGTGGATTAGGCAGAGAGCCTCTCTTTGCAGTGGGGATTGAAGCCAGGCTTCAGTCAATATGCTTGTCTGTAATTCTGTCCTCTCCAGCTAATCTGTGGCATATGTGTCAAGCTTAGTCATACAGCTAAGACATTTTTTTACAGAGCTTCAAGAAAATTCTTCAAGTTGTTTTACAGTCCCAGACCTGAAGAACAAGCCATGAAGTAGCAGGTTCATAGTGAATTTGCTAAGATTCCACTTCGAATCCTCATGAACAGTTTGAAGCAAAAGATTTTTCGTGAAATTGAAAGACCACAAAGCTACACTAAAGAGCTTGACTCTGCATACTATTCCATATATTCTGTAGCTATGGTCCCTCATTTTACTCGAAAAGAAAGGACAAAATAAATAAAAAGCAGTCAAAAGGATGTCTTGAAGATCATGTGAAAGCCTTGTTAATGAGAACTGAACAAAAACCTGAGTTTAAAAACCATCGTAAGGAACATAAAAAAATAGATTTAGAAGTAATCTTTCATTAGATTTAAATGCTTTAAGTAACAAGATGAGCCAGCATCTACTCACCAATATAACTAACAAAATCATACTAAAAGAGCATGGAAGAAACCACAATCACAAAAGCAAAATGTTTACAAGAAGAATTTTACTTGAATTCAAAGATGCTTTATGTGAATTTAAGCATCCTGCTAATTTCTTCTGTGACATGATTTCTGTGAAAGTTAGTATTTAAAAAGATTTTACAGGCCTTTTTCAAGCCCCTTCAGAACTAATTAGTATAGAATTAGTCTCATCCGGCAGATGTCTAAAAGGAAGACATCTACATGTGGGCCAGTCAAATTCTCCCCATGGATGCATTGTGTGTTCATCTGTGCAGCATATATAGGATAAAGTAAGAGCAGTTCCTGGGTGAGATGGGGAGTAGGCCATGCCTCCCCCACCCCATCACTGTTGTGGAGGCACCTCTGAATCAGAGATGAGGGAAGCATAGCAAAACGCCTTCTTTCTGGAGTGAAAGGAAGACCCGGGGCCACAGCGTGACTCACTGGCTGGTAGATTAAACAGTGCCAGAAAACATTGGTGGGGACTGGAGCTCAATTGTCTATACTGTTAAATTATTAGAATGGTTCCTGGCATGAGTTATTCTAACCAGCCCTTCCCCAGACAGTTCCTAGGCACTGGCAGTTAAGCATGGACCAAAGACCATTCCCAGTAAGCAGTTTGCATGCGGTCACCTTTTTTGGGAGGCAGAGAATTTAGTAATATGGACATAGGCCACTCTGTACTTTTTGGTCTCAGTGCCAAAGGAGCATTTCCTGTCCCATTTAATTTCCTAGCACAGACATAGCTGCTGTGTTACAGTCTGATCCCTGCTTTGTTCGAGTAGCTGTGCAACTGGGCATTGGTCTGTACTTAAAGTCTGTGGCAAACTGAAATTTAGTCTTTTGTGTCTGTGTTACTCAACCCCATCCCTAAACCACTGTTTGTCTTTTTTGAACTGAATGCTATTCAGACGGCATCTATATTTGGGAAAGGCTGTATATTGTGGAGATCCATTTAAATTAAGCAGTTATGCAAAAATGAAAATCTGTTCTGTACAGTAAATGGAAATTATATGAGACTGTCACAATGCCTAGATCTTCTGTTGCTAGTGAGTAGATGCTTCCCACTAACTTGATTTTTCTTCAGAAAGAGGTAGCATGAAGTGAAGGGTTGAAACTCCTTGGGCTAGGCGATGCCTGATAGCCACATCTGTCAGGTGTAGTAAGGCAGAAAGCTTTATTTCAAAATGAAGTTCTCTTTCTTCATCTGACTGTAAATGCAGCTTTGCCCTTGCTTCTGAGTGAGCGCATTTCCTTCTTCAGAGAGTCAGACAGAACCTCAGTCAACTTTGGCAGATGTTCTTTTCCTTTCTACTGCCTCTCAGATACACGTCATTTATTTTCATCTTGGAGTGCTGCCTAAATCTATTAGCTTTTAAATAGTTAGAAGTAGTGATCTGCAGCTACTGATACCTTTCTTACCTGATACCATCCAATCTTATCTGGATAGTAGAAACATAGAATGTGCACTGGAGAAGGAACTTAGTTATGTCTTTAGGTACTTACTTCTTCCAATGTGTGAGTATTCTCAGTCTTTTCATACATAGCTGGATCTATTAAATACAAATGTTACAGGGTGTCTTCAGAACAGGCAAAGTGGACTAAGAAGCTAAAGTGGGAAAAGGAGATAATTTTGCCCAGGAGCATTTGGAGGCAGTTGGAAGAAGAGAGGACTGGGTGTGAAATTGAAGGAACTTGGAAGTGCAAAGGAGTTGATGAGGAATGTGAAGGAAGGCAGAGCCTGTGGAATACAGCAGGGGCAGCAGGCTGTGTCCACCTGGTTGTTTGCACAGGGGCAGCAGGGAATAAGGCATATTTGGTGATGCTGTCAGGGGACCACTGGTATGTGTGACTGGAAGGCAGAGGAAAGCAGTGGAAAGAAGCCAGGAGGTCATGGGACGTGGTAGAAACATGGCTGATGTAAGAGAGGAGCTGAAGACACCAGCCAGAGTGAGCAGAAGCAAGAAGGCAGTGGAGAGAAGTTTCTTAGGATAGAGGACTAAAAGGCAACATGGTCACTAAAGTCTACAACCGCCAAAGTATTTTGGAGTCTTGCACAATTTAGGATCTTCATCTGCATGTGAACATGAATCCTTTTCATACAGAGCAATCATCATGTGCTGCATTTCATGTGTGTCAGATTTTCAGGAGAGACAGAATTTTAAGTGAGATGTACTGATGCAGGTACTGATGCTTTTTTCATCCTAAAAATGGCACTTAATCAAGCAGCTCTTTTAAGTGTGCTGTGGTTCAGGGAGACTTTGTCTCCCTGGTAGTGTGACATACATAAGCGAAACATTTTTTCACTCAGAACCATGCTGAAGAGGAAGTGATGACCCGCTTGTTCAGCCTCACCGTATCCTGTGTTCAGAATAATTTTCATTTCTACTTCTCTGCAAATGTTAATGGAATGTCCAAAAATATTTTCTTGGTTTCTATGGTAAGAGAGAGTGTGAAACTGTTGAAACCACTGCATCATACGCATCATCCTGTGCTTTTCAGGAGAAGATCCTGACCACAAAAGGAGTCATCTGTGGCATTACTTGTGTGCGAACTGACATTTAGTACATTTTGATCCCTTTCAGGTTGACATTTTGAAACACAGACTTGCATGTTATAAACCATAAAGGTTATTTGATCACTCTTATAATGACACTTTAATGACAGAGCATATTAAATGAGCTCAACTTCCTTCTTCTCTGACTGTAATGCAGTTAGGCATTAGCTGAAATTTGTGAGTCTTTTGGAAAACATATATTCTACAGGTTTAACTTTCCAAATTACTCTAGTAAAATGTCCTGGTCCCCTGTGTATGCATGCATGGAATGGAACATAGCAGGGTGCAAATGCTTGGGGAACTTGGCAGTAAGGAGTCAGAGGGGAGGAGCAGCCACCGTGCTGCACACTTCCGCAGGCGTCTGACAACAGCACTGTTCCCCTGAGCAAGCACGGACACGGGCAGGAGCTGTGATGCGTCTCTCAGGAAAGGAGCACACACTGTGTCCT
Source organism: Muscicapa striata striata (assembly GCA_030060385.1). Lineage (NCBI taxonomy): Eukaryota > Metazoa > Chordata > Aves > Passeriformes > Muscicapidae > Muscicapa > Muscicapa striata. Next base: position 642,833 of record JAREIS010000097.1, on the reverse strand, counting down.
GTGCCACACTCCTCTGGAAGGCACTTCAGATTGGGCATATGGTCCACAGCCATGCATCCTCCAGTTCTTTGCCTGTGAGAGTGCAGAGCCCTAATATTGCAGGGCCTGTGGGATTAAGGAAAATAAATCATCTTTATGCTCTGTGTGAGAAGAGCCATGTGGATCTCAAACCAGGAATTATGAGGTTTGGTGGTATTCCTACAGATCAGAGATCACACAAGGCTCTTCCTCCTGATACTACATCCAGCCATTCACAAACAGTAATGGGTTGAAATTGTTATATCTAATTTCTCAAAGTAGTATTACCTCAGTAAGCTTTTCCACAAATGTACTGCACAAATGAAAGCATGGTTCAGTTTGAGAGATACATCTGCATTAGGAAAAATAATGTGTTTTAGGAGGAATTATATCTGATTCAGACAGGACATTTTCAGAGAGACTCCTTGACCTCCAGTTATATTTGTCTTCTTTCATTGGAGTGAATTGCTGAAGAAACTTCCCTGGTTTTTATAGAGAGAAGTATTTCATAAAAGTATCACTGGTATGGTAGCAAATCAGGAACAAGATAAATAGAGCTAAGTAAAGCCCAACTTCCACACAGGAATCTGTTTCTGAGGGTGGGTATCTGGAAGTGTAGCTTGCCAGTGCAGTGCTTTGTACTGTGTTATTGAACTGCTTCATAGACAAATTTTATAAATAAACATCAAAGTGTTTAAAATAACTGTTCAGCAAATATGACCACTCTTGAAATTATCCATGAACCTCCCTTCAGTAGCCATTCAGTGGTTCCAAAGGCTGTCAGGGCGTGTAACAATTATAATAAATGTTGTATTTGCCTGTGTTTCATCTGGCTTTGACCAGCAAATTCGGCTGATTACTTCCATTGTCATTTTTCTTCAGAAGACAATTACATTTTTATCATTAAAAAACCCACTATTCTTACGCATTTCTTTGTGTTGGTCTTGAAATTCAGAACTCACTATCCTAATTAACATAATTTAAAAATTTATTTTCATTCTTATACTTGTCTTTGTTTCCATCTTCTTTTTTCCAGAGTTTTGGTTTGATTCATGCTCCTCCTGAGTGTTACATCTCCCATCTTCATGTTTGATGAAGAAAAAAAAAGTAATTGTAGAGACCCTGCCAGCCCCCATAATAATAGTCAGAGGTTTAAATTGTAGCACAGAGTAAGAAAATATTGGCACTTAGTGATGGTCTTATGTTGTTATGGCTGGATTATATATGGAGTGTTCAAGAGTGGAATACTCCTGTGGCTCTGAGATTATATTCTAGCAAGGTAGAAGCTCACACAGGACTCTGCAGAAGCTCCTTGTATTCTTCTGCAAATATCCTGAAGAGACAGCCTCATCTGTATTTGGTCTACTTGTGGATACAGAAGGATAAATATAAACTGTCTCATCTCTGTTGTGGGTCCAGTGAGCAAGACTTATCAAAGTACATTGATGGAGCAGTGCCAGTAAAATTCCCACTGGGTCCCTACAGCGTGTTGTGACATAACTACCAGGACAAGAACAGCCTAAAAGCAGGTGCTTTACGTGTCATCTGTCTGTGGAAAAGAGTGTGTCATTTGAACATACAGTGTGAGAAAAGTTACTGCTGGTCTGACCAGCAGCACATAGGCAGAGACACCTGTAAAGCTCAGGAATCTGCCAGAAATCTTTGAGCTGTGTTACTTAGCTAAAAGCTGACAGTTCAGGGTTCCTTTGTGTGCAAGGAAACCACAGTAGACAGCACTAATGCCTTTGGTAAGGGACAGATTTGAGAAGGGTTTGACTTAATATGTACCCAAAAAAGTTAAAATCACTTAAGTTTCTTCAGAGACTTTTGATGCAGGTCAGACACGTTTACCCTAAATGGCCCATGCACTTGAGTTAACCCAATTTCTTTTATAGAAAATAATGCATAACCGTAAAGGGCTGAGAACAGACATGCTGTAGATTCTGGTATGTCCTATGGGTAAACCCACAGTATTCCCTGGCTTGTTTGCTTCCACTTTGGCTCTGGTGACTATGTCTACATCCACAAAAGTTAGGAAAACAAGGCCTTGTTCAATTGACTAACATTTGCTCTATGGAGAGTCCAAATCTCCACTGGAAAGTGTTTGGGGTCTGTAAGCTGCAAAAGCTTCAAGGAGTTGTTGGTAGTGTGGTGTTGTACTGTGATTGTCACACCTGTGCTGTACTCTGAAACTATAGTTTTGTTATGTCCTGAATTGCAATATTCTTAACAAGAAATGGTCACACATCCTGAGTCATCATCACTGCAGCTATGGATACTGAGATTTTCCATACAAGGCCCTTTTCTATGCGCTGGCTAAACCACTTGGCCCTAATATGTGAGTTTTTACAATATAGATTAATCTAAGTGGAAGCTGTACGTACAGCACTTACGAGGTTGTGATTCTGAAGCTAAGCACTCTCTTTTCTGTTCCTTTTTGTTTTGCAGGTTGTTACTTTGTGGTATAGAGCTCCTGAAGTCTTGCTTCAGTCCAGTTATGCAACAGCAGTTGATCTTTGGAGTGTTGGCTGCATATTTGCAGAAATGTTCCGGCGAAAGTAAGAAATCCAGTTTTATTTTCTTCATGATTTTCATTTGAAAAAGTATGCAGTAATGCCTGTTACAATACATCATGTTTGTATTGGAAAGTCCTGGTAGGATGTTTTATTTGCAGTGCAAATATAAATGCCCATTGCAGATTCATACTTGATGCTATCTTGGAGTCTTTTGATGGGAGTCTTGGCTCTTGGTAAAATTTGCATGATCATTGTTGTATTCTGATTGAAACGGAATCCAAATTCAGATTAAACTGGGTGAGAGAGGCTATTGATCAATTTGAGTAAAGCTGGATTGTGGAAAGGATTTACCCTGAGGAAGGCAGGGCACTGTGGTCAGCAGTCTTCTTCCTCTGCAGTTTGTGCATTGAAGCATCATGTATTTGCTTGTAGCCTGCTCTTGGGATATTTGAGATTTAAGAAGTTGATGTAAAGTTGTTTTCTAGAGGTAAGATTTTTTAAGAATGAGTTATGTAGCCTGAGGGTAGGGCAACAGAGATATTAAATGTAGTCAATCCCATTCTCCCAGATAATTGTCTTTTTTTTAGCTGATTATATGAAATCAGAACTATATCACTACAAAGTATCGCAGCTGGATGCAGGTGAATCAGGAATTCAAGAGTCCCTCTCGTGTACTGGTCTTGGCCTGCAGAAAGCACTGGTGGGCAGGTTGTACTGTGTAGGGTGGGGAGAGGAACAAACCCGCAAGAATTTTAACAGGATAAATTTGTCTTAATACTAACCCAGTCACTTGCATTTTGGTTGAGCTGAAGGGAAAAACTGCATGTTGGCATCCCTGGGTGATCTCCATGTAGAAGCTATATAGCATTTGGTAACACTTAGGATGAAGCTAAAGGATATACAGGAAGAAAATATGAAAGAAAAATACTTACTGGGTGGCCTAAACCCCAGAATCAGTACAATTTATGAGGAGATGCAGTGCTATAAGGGCCTTGAGAAACAGCTATGTAATTTATACAAGTATAAGTTCAAATACTAATTGAAGTCTTGCAAAATAACTTTGGGATTTTACTACTTATTAATGTTATACGGAAAAATAATTTTTCTTGGGCTTCTTGCCTGGTCAAATGGCCTGGGTAGAGTTATCCTCCACCCTCTCTGTCTCTGACTCAGAAATGAAGTCAGAATATTAGAGAAAAAAAGAATGAGGATTTTAGGAATATCACTTAAACTCTCAATTGCAAACTTTTAAAGATCCGGTCTTAGCCCATATACCCATATATCCACAATAGTATTAAGTTGCTGGTAGCTTTTCTGATTCAAATAGCAGAGTCAAAAGCTTCATTTTAGCATTTGCAGTAAGAGTGATACAGGCCAAAAAATGAATGCAGAACTTCATTACATGCTCAACATTTTTTTTCCTCTCATTTAATTTGAGGCTTTTTGACAGAAAAGAAATATCTGCATATACAATCTCCACCTATTTAGTTTTATTTTTTCTTGTAATAGTGTATGAGCTTTTCTGACTCTACAAATCTGCACAGTAAATTAAATTTTGTAATTATATATAAATGCAAATATTACATTAATACTACAAAATTATTTTTTTTCTTATGGAAATTAATCTGATTTGAACCGCAGTTCAATAAAACCAGAACTTCTATTTTTCTTGCCAGATGTGGGGTCAGTCTGACATTCTCAGTCTTACATTTGGGAGACTGTCAAAAACTGTAGAGGTCAGGAATCTGACAAGTCTGTATGTACTATGTTCTTTCATCACAAACAATATGACTTCTACATGCTTCAGTGAACAAGCATGGTTTGGAGGACTGTTCTCAAGGTTCTTTGCCATAAAGCCACAGCAAACAGCCCTGAATGGTAGCTCTGTGGGTTAGCATTGCAGTACTCTCTGCATGATCTGTGTTGTCTTTCGGATTCTTCTGATGGATTGCAAAAGAAAGCCCATGCTACTGTGACCTTGGTAGCAATAAAATGTAAAATTTTGCAAACTCCATGGAGCATATCCAAAACACTGAATAAATGCAATAGCAGTTTTGCTGGGAAATGATAGTGCCCTTGGGTAATCACCAATCTGTATTTCCACTGGTGTTGGTAGGAGAAGAGTATGAGAATGCAGCTGAATCTTTGCATGATAGACATGGATGGGTTTGATATTAAGACAGCCTTTTCATTTTGCTTTTCTGTACTGGGTACTTTTTGCCTTGTTTTCCTACTCTCTTCTGCTTTGTCTTTCAAACATCTTAAAGGTCTGTCATTTTTAGAAAACATTCTGAAACTTCTGTAGGCATTTTTATATCCCAGGGACTTCACTGGAATGGGTTTCATAATAAAACACTATACAGCATCACAAAACATACCAGAATTCTGTTTTTGTCAAGGAGACATTAGACAGTTTGAGTTTGCTTGAATAGAATTTTGTAGGCTGTCACAAACACAGTGAGGATGCTTTAAGCCTGGAGAAGTGCAGGAGAAAAGTGAGCTCTGTATGAATGGTCCAGTTTGTATGTTCCAGGTTACTATGTCTTTTAAGTGGATGGCACCTCAGTTTCAATCACCCTTAATCTAAAACAGCTTAAGACAAATGCAAGCCAAGTATGTATTTAAGATGTAGATCTGAAATACACGGAAGTGTATAAAGGACTTGGACACAAAAATCTATGTCTAGGCACACCTAGAGTAAATTTGAACATTCTCTTGTCTTGGCTGATTCAGCTAAATGGATTACTCTTTTCAGCTCTGTTCCTCTCTCAATCTGAGGTTTATATAAAGTCATAGCTATTTTTAAATTGCACATTTTAATTTTGGTACAGATTTATAGGCTTCTGCAGAGATGAATGCGTAGAGTTTGTATCCTGAAATCCCTCAGTTAGATTTCCAAGGATCCTATTCTGTTTACAGATCAGCAATAAACTGCTCAATACTTAGGTGTACATATTATGTGCACAGAAACGATTCTGCTTTGTGTGTCTTTTCTGTCCATGTGCACTGCTGATGACAGCACTCCCGAAATAAAGCATTACTTCAAAAATTCCTTGTATGACAGCTCCAGTTTTAAAATTTCTTCTGTAGTTAAGCAATTTGCAGTGACTTCTAGACGTTTGGATGGAGTATCATTATGTAACAAAAGGGTAAATATGTTTGTCATAGTGCCTGTTTTCTTTGTGATTTAAAAGCTCTGTTGCATGGGTAGTGAAAACCAATAGGGGGAATTGCAAGCTGTGCTATGGCTTGCTACCATATCCAGAGTCCTTTAGAGATACAGCTGGCAGGATTGACAGGGGCCTGAGGGCATGGGGACATCATTTGACTTTTTAATTAATGTTTAGATAAGGATTTTAATTACTTATAAAAAGATTACACTTTGAGGCTGAGCGTTTTCCAGGCCAGTAGGAAAGGGCTTTGTACCTTCTACTTGGTCAATACCTCGTTAAAGAGAAAGGCAAAAATGAGAGTAGCTCATAGTAAACTCCTTCAGCTGGCTCAAGAAGTATGGGGTGGCTCCTAATCAGGAAGCCATGACCAGGGTTCTGGGAAGAAGAGAATGTCTTGTTGTTTCAATTAGGTAATAGTTAATCCAGGTGAATGAGGCTGAAAGGGGGAAAAAAGTGGAAGCCCAGATTCATGTCTGTGTGAAATGCTCTGTAAAAGAAAACTCATATCACTGATCTTGTATTCTCTTCTGAGTAGGCAGTCTTGAGAACGAGCATCAGAATGTTTGGTGCTTCCTTCTTTGTGCATCTATACCTGCCCAGTTTTCAAAACCATGTTCCTGTATGATTTCAATGCTTTACAGACTAGGAGGTTGGTGGGTGTGCATGTGGGACTCAGGAGTCAGACTATCTACATAACAATTCCAGCTAGGCACATTTAACTGTAATATTAAACAAGCTACTGAATCTGTCTCCCTTTGGAATAAATACAGAGCTAAAAACCATCAGAAGAGACTAGTTTTTGTAGCCTCTGTTATATTCACAGCCCAGTCAAGCTGAAGAAATCATACACTGGAGGGTGGCCATGTGACTGCATGTTTACAGGCACTGATTCAAACCCAAAACTGGCAATACAGTCCTCTCCCAAAACCATTTTCCACCTCCCCAAACCAAAAGTGAAATAGTATTATCTCAGTGCAACAAGCTTCATCTATCCAGGAGGGAAATTAATTCCATTCTATGAGTTTCTTACTGAGACTGTTCGTTCACCAGCTCCATGGTGTTTTAATCAGCCTGCTGTTGGTAAAATCATCAGACCCAGAAATTCATAAGCCGCAAGATTGGCACGAATAGTATGAGATTATTATTTATTCATTTTTAAATACGAAATCGTGTTTTTAGCAGTTGTCACATTTTTCAGCCTATTCTGTCATCTAATATATATGAGACAGTTATTGTATTACCAACTGTTCTTGAAAATTGTAACAGCAGTTAAGAGATGTGTGACTCTACAAAAATACCTATGGTGAGCCAAGTTCCCTGGTGGATGCAAACAGCAGACACAGGGAAACAAGGTATTGGCATATAAGTCATCTTTCAGTGGTATAAATTTGTCCAATTAGAGGAGTTACATCGTTGTATGTAGAAAAAACATGAGCTTGGGACTTTGTTGTTCTAGATAATATATACAGATGTGATAATATCAAAACTCTGGTGATGTGAACACTGGATTTGGGACCTAGAGGCTGCCTAGAATCATAAAACATCATGTTTTAAAAACTAGCAGTACACAGATTCATTCTTAGCTGTGATGTCTTAGGGTACTAAGTAATTGTAAACCATCTAAAGCACTAAAATATGACAAATCTTTATTCCCCTTTCCAAACAAGCCATAAATTATTAGGACAGTTTCAAGTACAGTCATCAGATCATGTACTTTCCTGTGTCAACTACAGAACCAGGTAGAATGGATCTGTGGAAGGAGACCACAAGAATTGTGTGGCCAGCAGGACTGGGTATGTGGTTGTCCCTCTGTAGTCAGCACTGGTGAGGTCAAACCTTGAGTGCTCTGTTCCATTCTGGGTCCCTTACTTCAGAAAGGACATTGAAGTGCTGGAGGATGTCCAGAGAAGAGAAAAGGAACTGGTGAAGAGCCTAGAAAACATGTCCCATGAGAAGCAGCTGAAGTGAAAGAACAAGAGGAAAGGGCCATAGACTGAGCTGGGGAAGGTTCAGTTTAGGTATTAGAAAAAAAAATTTCAGTCCAAGAGTGGTCAGGCATTGGAATAAGTTGTCCAGAGATGTAGTGGAGTCACTGTCTCTGGAAGTGTTCAGGAGATGGATGTGCCACTTGGGGCTGTGGCTCAGGAGTGATTATGGTGGTCTTGGACTGGATGATCTTCATGGTCTCCTTCAACCCCAGATGTTCCTGTGATTCTGAGAAGGATGACCCACTCAGAATATGCCCCTCACTTCTACCTCTACCTGACTCATGAGCAAAGAAGAGCAGCAGAGTCAGCTCTGCAGCTGAAGTTTCAGTTAATGCTTTATGGGATGAAGACGATCAAGTGATTGCAGAAATAAATAGCCAAGTGTAACAAGAGCACCTTTTTTTTAAGCTGTCTCCAAAACTTGAAGTTGGGAGGTTTGAACTTCTGCCATTGAGTGAAAAGACTTTTTTAGCGGGATCATGTGGTAAAGTCTTGGCTTCACTGAAATCATTGTTGAAATTAACCCTGACTTCAGAGGTGATTGTAACCTCTTCAGAAACAATTCAGTGTGACAGGGTGGCACAAAGAGTGGCGAAGCTATTCTCTGTTAATGTGCAGAGTACAGTACTTAAAGTGATTGCTGTAAAAGACAGTGCTGCAAACTGGCAAAGAGTAAGAGGGTGTTGTATAATGAGTGTCCCCAGCCTCCAAGCCTTGCACTTCTTTCAGTGATGCTGCACAAGCTTTCAGCTGTCTCATCTATGACATAAACCCAAGACTGTGAGACCTTTGTTCAAAATAAGGGTTGCAATATATGTGGGAGCTATGAAGAACTGTCTTGTCAGCTGACAGTTGAGGCTAAGGCTGGAATTCAGAGTCTATCTTATGGGCTTCATAAGGCTGCCTTGCACAAGCAAAAGGGTGTGTGTAAATTTGCCTGAATTTAAGCCACTCTGGAAGTATGATCATTGTCACCTGTCTGCTAAAATACCGCACACACAAACACGTGCACAAATAGGTAGCTACGAAGGAACTCAAGCCATGAGTATGTGAGCTACTGTATGCATGTCCTTATCCAGAGAAAGATGTGCAACTCCCATTTGTTTCCAGAGGCAACAGAGTGATAACTTGTAACAGAGCCTGCAGTTCCCTGGTGCTTATCTCTCGGAAGAGATCTGCAGTCCAGTTCTTGCTTGAGTCTGTCCTTACTAGCATCAGCTCCATCGTGGGCTCTTTGGTCTGAGTTAGCTGTTCTGTAGGTGCTAATCTCTCACAGATACTGGCTTTTAACATTGCACTTTCAAAAAAGAAGTGAGGTATACATCTGGCAACGTGTGCATCTCTCAACAGAGAGCCACAGGTTCTCAATGGCCTTAGTGTGTTCTTCATCTGGAGATTGAAGTAAAGAGGACAGTGGGCTTTGGGGAACATTGTTCACAGAAATGCTGCTATTGCAGAGAATTGCTTGGAAATTTAAAAGTATTGTGTCCTCTACTCCTGACATAGCCTGAATTAGTCTTTCCTTATGATGAGTGGTTTTGCTGTTGAATGTTCTTGAGGAATAATCAATCTGTAACTTTGCAAATGCATATGAAATGGGGAGGTTATTTATGTCTGCTAAATGACTCTCAATTCCAATTAAGAAACAGTATGTCATTACTGAAATTTTTATTTCTGTTAATATTATTCAATTATCCAAACCATTGGGAAAGCAAAAACATTTGTTTAAGGCCTGTAATCAACAGTAAAGTATCATATCCTGAAACATTATCAGCAAAATACTTTGCAATTGAATATAGAGTTTGTTTTTCTAAGTATAGAACATATTCCTGCCACAGCCCAAGTGCACTACTGATGTGACTGCAGATACTTGGGTTTGGACAGGAGCAGAACAGAGAGACTATATATTTATATAAACCACCATAAACAGAACTGTCTAAAACTGAAATCAATTGATAAACTTTGCCTGATTTCTAAAGGGAAGGATTGTGCTCCTTGTCTTTTTAAAATTATCTTTATTTGCACACCATTGTGAATTGTCAACAGAGTGGTATTTTAACTTCTTGCTATGAGTAAGAATATTGCAGATGAAATCCTGGACATACTGAACATGAGAAAGAAAGACAACTCTGATTTATAGTAGTGAAGACTTCAGTTTTATTTTACCTTTCTGCACATACAAGAGCAGTACTATGAACACAGTCTGAAAAGAGGCTCTGAAGATAATAAAGAGCCTCTAAAATATGAATCCTGTCATGCAATGAATTGTGAGGCATATTTCTATGATGTGGTATCATTTCAGATGCATCTTAATTCCTTGTCAGTTATTTTCCTGTGCTTCAGCATATCTGATCATTTAGTCCTCACTGTTTTAAGTGGGCATGGTGGCTATGCAGCAGTAGGAATATTTGGCTTTGCCTACTAGATCCTGTACTCCATATGGAAAATTTCTACTTCTTTTCAGTTTAGTTTAACTTTTCCTTCTCATGCTGTGTTCTGTTATCTTCAACACATTTCTGAAATGTCTTTCAAAAGCAAAGAAAAGATCTGTAATATATTTTCAATCTTCTTTAGGTTGGAAAGAAGAGAGGGCTAGAGAGAGCAGCAGAGGAATCTATTAACAAAAGTAAAAATAGGATGCATAACTGGATGTTGGGAGGGAAGGTATAATAAAACTAAGACAGTAGAGACATGGCAAAAAGCAACTAAGTACAGCCATGAATGCTGCTTATAAGTTAGGTTTTCCATATAAACTGCCAAACATTTTAGATGTGGTTTAAGAGAGAACTGCTCTCTTTATCACGCAGCAATTTAAACACAGACTTTGCAATCATATTATCTGGTGTTTTCCAGTGAACCTTAAACCAACCTATCTAGTGGACCAAGAGCTCCAAAGTGTAATCATTCACTTGTGTGCTTGTTTACAGTTAGATCTTGGTAGCAGAAAGAACTAAAATAACAACTTTTTTTTTTTTTTCTGTTTTGTCTTTTGTTCTAACAAGCAATGGTGGATGCTGCAGCTTAGAACTGTAAAAGCTACACAACATACTTTGCAACCTTTGAACCAAAGTACTGTATGATTCTGGCCTGAGTTTGTTTCTGCCATTTTTGGAAATTATCTTGTTTTGTTAGAAGAATGATTTAAGTTGCAAGTGCTGTAAAAGTTCACCACAGTCCAGACCAACTGTACTGGGAAAAGGTTTTTTCCTTAGAAAGATCTTGTCAGGATTCAAAATTCTGTGCTTTGCACTTTTCATCCTTTATTGTTCTGTCATTCATGTGCATAGGGATGTGTGGGAGGCTGATCATTTTCCAAACTAGACCTAATAAAATGGCATCTTTTTCTTCCTCCCCAGATAATTGGCCAGCCTATTATGAAATTTTTTTTCAAGTATTTTTAAAGCTGAATGGACACAAGCCACAGTTTAACTTAGTGACCTTAGTGATCTGATGGAGCAACAATGACATTCTGCTTCACACTTAAAGAAAAGTAACATAAAAGGAAGCAGAAAACTGCACTTGTTCATGTTATTCCAGTTTTTTGGATAATGAGGATTGTTTTCTGTTTAACCTGACCTCCGAGGCAGAACTTGCATTGGCTTTAGGCAAAGAACAGACATACCTTAATAGAGAGAAGGGCAGACAGTCGGAATAATGCCGTAATTATCAAGTAAGAAATAAAAATGTTTCCAAGACAGCATCACCTCATTAAAAGTAAAATACCATGTTGATTTTTAGCTCACATTTTCCCCCAAGCCTTTTCTAGTTGATATCTGTTTGTCTGCAGTTGGGGTGATTGATAGCCGTTAGTCAAATCCAGTAACTGTATGGGTTTGTGGTTGGAGATGGGTGGTGAGTGCCAGGCCATTCACTTGTGGTTTTCTTCTAGTTTCCAGCTGTGCCAGACTTTCAGTCAGAGGAATAGATCTGTTGGTAAGGGAAACGGTTGATAAACCATAGAAACCAAAAACTGCCACTACCCATGACGGAAAAACAGAAGGGAACCCTGAAGCAGTGGTAGAAAGCCCCACAGAAGTGGTGTTAGCTGGCCAAGTTTAATTTGACTGTTTGGTTCAGGTATGGGGTCGTGTCAGGCAAGGCAGTGGCCAGGGACAGGGACCAGGACCAGGACCAGGTTGCTCTGGGCTGACAGCTAGTGGCTGCCCACAGCTCAAGCCCAGATGGCACCTCATGAGAGAAGTCTCCTCCTGGAGAGCTTCCCGTGGCTTCTTCACTGCAGGTGGCACAACACTAGTCGGAAATCCCCCTGAGCAAAAAGTCCTTAAAAATATATGCATTCCTTAGAGGTGCAGTATTCCAGTCTGTGGCAGTCTGAATTAGTCTGGCCAGAGGTCAGAGGAAAAGAGCTTGTGGTTAAAAAAAAGACCACAACATGTCAGTCCTGATGTAGGTATTTGTAAGTCCTTGGTATTAACATTGTAGCATTTGCAATGGATATTTGGAAATGCAGCTGGCAGCAGAAACATCTGGATCTGAGCTGTGCTGGGCACAGCTGCTGGCCACTTGCTGTAAGCATGCACCACCTTTGTATCCTCTGGAGCATCTCAAAGACAAGTTCATACCTGCAATAGGCCAGAGCAGCCTGAGGGCTGCCTTGGTGGGATCCCCAACTGCAGATTGTTTTTAGCATTCACTCCACCAGCCAGAGAACAGGAGAGGAGCAGAGCAATGTCATCCATGCCCCTTGCTTTCTAGCCTGAAGAGGGATAGCCAGCTGTACACTGCCCAAAGACTTTCCATTTGAAAGGATCTCCTGGCTCTTTCACACAGCTTCCCTCTGCAGGAACTTGGCTGGGAGAGACTTTGCTTTTTGCCTAGAGTTTGGCCGAGAGAATCTCTGTGTACTTTCGTTTGACTCGTAATACAACTAAACATTGTTTTTATTTACTTTTCTCTTTCATAGGAAAATGGCTACAAAACGGTATTTAAATTCCTGGGATCCTTTCCTGGACACTGGTGAACTCTGGAGGGGGGGGAGGACTAGGCTTTAACTGTGATTCATGTTGCTGAGCTCCCAAGTGTGGGAGTTTTTTTTCCAAATTGAGTGTCTAGTCAGACATTTTGATCCAGGCAGCCTTTACTGAATTTTCTGTGTTTGATTGTCCAGAAAAGGAGTCTAATAATTAGCTACCATTTGTCAGTCATAAAGACAATATGTACTAGTTAAGAAGTATAGAACAAATACGTCTCATATTTGTGTTTTTCAACAGCTTCAGACTAGCACTTCTCCATATGTATTGGTCACCAAGGCTGTAAGATGTTCTTTATATCTAATAAAACACCATAAATGTGCATGAGACAAGTGGAAAGCAGATCTAAAGAAACAGACAATCTTTGGAGTTTAATAAAAGCTAAGGATAGCAGTGCAAAACATAACAACTTTCTGAGATGTTGTACTATTTTGTACCAAGTAAATAATTGGCTGTGAGAGGAGAACTCAAAATGTCAATGATGAAGCAAGAAGTTTGATACATAGATGTCTGAAAACGAAAGGGACAGTGCCCAAAGGCAGGTCCCCACTGCCTCTGTAGAAAAGCTTACCTCTGTTGCAGGGTTCAGACTGATGCAGAGAACTTGCCAGTCTGTGCATTGCAGATGTCAAAGACCTAGACAGAGTCCTAACTTGGTGAGGAAGGGAGGTGGCCACAGCCTCTCCTGCGTGTTCATGCCACCTGCCACAGAGCAGCACGTGTTACCTGTGTGTAGCTGGAACTGCCTTTGCCGTCAGGGACCTGGTGTTAGCAGGATACAGCTCACAGTGTCACAACAATTCCTGTCCCTTCTTCCTTTGAAGCCATAGTTTGCCTTGTGATATGAAAGCACGTGTTGTTGCTTGCTTCTAATTTTTGTTTGCACATGGCCTGTGGCACTGCCATTACATTTGCTTGCTTGCTCTGCCTGACCTGCTGGCCCTGTACAAATGAATCCATGTGAGACACGGCCACCATGGTGTGCTGACTGCTAGAGGCAGAGTCAGGATTTGACAAGCTCTTGGTGCCAGCATGTGACCTGCCTGAATGTTCTCTTGTGCTTGTGGCATGCTTCGTTTTGCAGTCTTTGAGGAACCATCCGTCTGGCGTGGGCAAACCATGACTTCTTCCAGAAACTCATACATAATCTGCTCTGCTTTCCTTTTATAGATGCACTGAATGAATTCCGTCCAGATGCAACTCTTAAGGCAAACTCTGAGAAAGTATTTCTTCTTTTACTTAAGCATTCTCCATATTGATAGCTTCTCTCCTAAAATATCTAAGTTTGCCAGTAGTAAGTGCTTTTGGAATATAGACATTTGTCAAATACGAATTTCATCCAAGGGATTACTTCATTTCCGCTCATTTTGCAACTGAGCTGGAGTAAATTGGCATAAAGATTCAGTTACTATTGATTTTCACTGAGTCTGAATCAGTTACCTAAAGGTACATGATTCAATGAGCTATATCATCCAGAATTTCACCAACTACAGTGAATTATCAGATCTTTTTTATTAGATTATGTCCATGAAACAGGTTTTATGAATATGTCAGTACAGCATACACACTGTTCTATACAATTTAATAATTTTTAAGTGCTCTTTATATCCAAATAATTTGTGAACAAGCTTTCAGCATTTAAAGAAGTATACATAGCAGGAGATCTTTCTGTAATGTTTCTATCTGTAGCTGTTAAATTAAGCCTATTTGACAGTGATGAATCATACTCTGCTGCTGTAAGAATGAAGATACTCAGTTAAACCTAGATCTCATCAGACCATTAGCAATGAAAGAGTACATGTACAGAGTCAGAACCGTATTCTGAGTGGGTGTCCTACCCAGTCAAGCGCAGAAACAGACTTGCTTGCTTCTCACCTGCCTTGAAATAATTTTTCTGTTCCTGTGAAGCAATTGCAAAAGGAGAGGTACATGTTGCTTGTCTCCTAGATCTTTTAAGAGTTTGATTTTGAGAGCATTTGGCTGGAAGGTGCGAGTGGAGTTTAAAGAGGGCCTAAACTTTTTAGCCAACCCTCTATTTTTGCCAAACATGCCAGCCACAACTGTATGAAAAGCAAGGCATAAAATGGCTTACCATGAGAGGAGGCTTTTACTTGATTATTTACTAGCTACAGAAGAGGATTCTGTTTTTTTCTTTATTTCTGAACAAACCAGGTTGGGGTTTTTTTCAGAAATGACAGTCATCTCCATCTAGATCTTGAGGGACTCCTTATAGTGGGCATAAAGGTGGTGAACACTGTGGCGATGTGGGGACAGAAGAATTCAGGATATGGGGTGATTCAAGGAGCTACATGTGCTTGCTATTTCAGAGACCGAGGGAATGTTCATTTTGTAAAGACAGACTTGTTTGCTCTTCCCATTAAAATGATGTCAAAAACCAGTAGAGCTGTGCCACAGACGACACAAAAGATATATGGTTCAGTAATGGCAAAGCAGAGATAATAGCATAAAAATTGTTGCAAAAAAAAAATCTAGGAAGCCTCGTAACACACAAATCTACTGCACAAAATGTGCTGCAGTTGCATAGGAGAGGGGTGACATCTGAGCAGTGTCATCAGCTAAAAGTTAGGTTTTCAGTTTTTTCTTTGATATAAAAATTACTCTTTGGTCAGGATTCAAGTGAGGAAAAAGATTTTATATGAAATCACTAAAAGCTGAGCAGAATAAATAACCAGAGAACTCCTAATGGGTGAACTCAGATGCACTGAGTGCACTGTCATAGGCCAGTGAGTGTGAATCTCACAGCTTCTCTGGCCGGAGTGTTCTGCATGGGACAAAGTGTTGCTTAGGGCAAAGTTGTATCTAGTTTAACTGGGCTTTGAAAACTGTATCAGTTTTCCTTGCATGGTTGCTATATGTAACTTTGTACTTTAAATGCCTATCTCAAGCTTTTCTGCAGGTGTTTATTAATTCACTGTAAGCCAGCACAGCTGCTAAAAATTAAAGTATTTTCTTCACACCATCCTCCTAATCCACTTTCATGTCTTTTAACACTCAGACTCAGCAGCTGGGGAAAAAAGTTGAGATTGAAATGTAACCTCTGCTCACATAACAGTTTGCTATTTAGTCCTGAAATGTTTTCCCTGCCCTTCTTGTCTGGAGGGTTGTAATCCACTTACAGAATTTTTTTCTGACCAGGAGTGTTTTATTACAGCTGAGGGTGGTGAGACATACCACCCTGTGGGTGGGCACAGTTCTGATGTTTCAGGCTTATCTGAAAATTTAGAGAGGCTTAGAGCAACAGGTGCCATTAACACCTAGTATGGGGGCAAATAAAGTGATCACAGATCAAAACATGTACTTGACACCACACAGGAGCAGCTGAAGCCCAGATGGAGAGAAAACCCAAGGATTCTCTCTCTTAGCCTTTAATCTTTTTCCAGAAGGGAAAAGAATCACTTTTTCTTAGATTGCATTCTGTATTGAGAATCTTACGTTCTGTATTGTGAGAACATCTTTGAATTCTGTTTCCCTTCAAACATTGGAATTTGACATCTCTTAAAGCTCCTTTTTCTGAAGTCTCACAGAATGCCTGTGTGCAGCCTCCATTACCTCATTGTCACTGTCACTGTACTACTGCAGCTGACAGAAGATTGACTTAACAGAATTTTTCTGAAGCTCGTATTGTCAGATATTTGCTTTTTTGCCTTACTCTTCTCAGCTCTAGAGTCTGTTGGTGGGGTTGGTTTTTAAAGTTAGACTAGTAATTTAATCACATAGATGTACCACTTTCTTTGTTGCTCATAATGGTGAAAATAAATCATCATTTATGACATTACACTTTCACATTATTTTGTATTAAATATTTAGAGTATAAGCTCTTTTATCCATAGAGTATACTTTCATCTGTGAAGCTCCTTGCTTAGCATTACTAAGATAAAGTCCAAGAAAATCTGGGAACATATACTTGGATGTTGATTTACTCAGTATCTTTGGGAAGAACAAATGTAGTATGTAGACTATATGTGTTTGTGACTTTTTTTTCCCTTTGATAAGGAAGAATCACAGGTAGGTAAGAGTTAGTTTCCTTTGGGCAATAGTCATGTATGCATAGTCTTTCACTTGATACAAGAATGATAACAAAGTTAGACATTTGGTTTAAAAGAATTTACTCCAAGAGAAGTCATCCTAATGGCACAAAACCTTTTAGCCTAAAGCTGTACCGTTTGAAAAGATTTTCACAGTGAAATTTCATGCACGATAAAGGAGTAGATACTTTATGTAGAAGACTGCTTTCTTTTTATTTACATAATTGATAAAAACTAGGAACAAACTGAAAGTCCTCTTTCTTACCTTGAAGGCTGGTCTTTCGCTGTGATGTAGATGTTCTAAATCTTTATGTCCATTTCTTCAAAATACAGCATTAAAGAGCATCTTCATATTCTGGCTAAAATGGGTCATTCTGAAGTGCTGTCTGCTAGATTTTTAAGTGAGGAGTAAATTATGAGTTATATTAAAGGAGTGGCGGAAAACAGCGCTGACATGCTCTGGAGGGAGGATGTAAATCTGTTCAAGGAAAATATGGGCAAATCTGTTCACAGGCATGAAGTTCCCTGCACACACACACACACACTGCCTGCACAGTGTCCTGCACTCTGATTTGCACTATTGCTTGTTTGAATGAACAGGAGAGTGAGGAGCCCTCTTGGCTCCTACCCTTCCACATAAGACAGCCTTTATCTAATCCATACTTCAATTATTGCCTTCAAACCCCACAACTGAGTTGCAGAAAAAGGGCAAAGCCGTGTGACAGTTTTAAAGAGTGCACATTTAAAATGGGGATATGAAATAAGTTCATGAGAGAGAAGAGAATTCATCAAACTGAGAGTGAGTGAGTGAGTGAGTGTGGGAAGACCACGACCATATTGTATGTGTCATATCAATGTTTCTTTCAGGCTGCTCTCAAAAGGCAGAAGCCTGCAGTTTAGTTATGTCATTAAATTTCAAACTGCTGGTGGATAAGTAGATGTAATTTAACTGTGCACAGTGATGAGATGAGTGTTTAATACACAGACAGTTCTATCATATTGCTGGTAAAACTGTCAGTACAAACATAAGAGTGCTTCTTTTCCAGTACTGAGCAGAGACCACACTTTTTTTCCCTTCCCTTTTTCCAAGGTCAGTTGGGTATGTATTTGCAGAATTTGCTTCAAACGTTGCCACAGTTTTCAAGGTGCCACTATTATATCATGCTTCCTGAGCTGAGATAATAACCCCTAAAGCCCTAGTGAAATAAACCTACAAATCTTGTGGGGAAACAAATGTCCTGAGATAAGAGAACTGTGACGTGCGTGATGAGAGAGTAAGTGAAGGACGCTCAACCTATCAAGGCTCTTCTATTTCAAAAAATAATGTTTAGTGATTAATTCTGAAGCAGTTCTGCCCAGGAACAGATGAGATCTGTCTTTGTTGCAGCATATTCTGGTCAAAGATTACATCTGCACTTATCTTACTTTTGGAAACTTTATATGTATGTGCAAATATGTATGTAATGTATGTATCCTTCTCTTGAAACATGATTTTTTTTCTTAAAAAAGATTTGAAACCAGATCTCAATTGATTTGGAACTGGGGTCATTAATGTCTGTGGTAAGGCTTCCTTTAATGTCAGTGGTGGGGGACAAGGCCCGTCATTCTATTCCAAGGCCACCTGGAATTATGCTTACCTGAAAGATATCAAGCAAATTTTAAGCACCCAGAAAAGATCTAGTTTGCCAGTTCTTAAGGAAGCTTTGAATATGGTTATATTTTCTGTTACTTACAGAGATCATTATGCATATTGGATAAGCTTCACTCCACATAGTAGGCTGGCCTTGCTTTGGTCATAAAGCTATACAAGACGCCTCTGTTTGGTTTCACTTTTACTAACATTTCCCTTTCAGTTATGCATGCAAAGGGAACATGTGAATTTGGGTCCTTTCTTGCTGGCATGTATCTGCACCCAGCTCTGAAAGCTCTTACTTTCTTCTTCACGAGATCCCATATGTTTATTATGAACTAGGCCATATATGCTTTTGGGGGCCAGAATATTATCTTTATTTCTAGAATTAATTTGTTTCATTTTGAATAGCAATGGAGACCAAATTCAACACACTACAGAACTGGAAGTTTGCAAAACTACCTCTTTTTTTATCTGCTTCTCTCTGCTGGGTGACATGAGAAACTCCAGGGAAAGTAATAATTGTTGTAGGTTTTGATGCATTAGATCTGGTTCTAATAATAGTTCAGTATTGACATAGCCCCATCTTAGAGCTCTTATTCATGATTTTGATACTATCATACTTGAAGAATGATAGATTTTTGAATGAAAGAAATTGAGTTTTTAAAGACTAAAATGAGAAATGCAAGATGGCTGATCTGGTTTCTGTCAGATTTTAGCTGAAGAGTATTTCCTCAGTCATGATGTTTATCTATGTAATCTTTTTTCTTACATATCAGAGGAGAGAAGATAAGTTTCATAAAAGTTTTGAGCAATTTATGAACGAGTATAATAACCTCTACATGAAGTAACTTCTTCCTAAGTAGTGTCTGGCACCCACCCACACAGAGATGTTATTAAAGGGAAAAGAGAGAGAGAAGTACAAGAAAATGTTAGGTTTAAAATGAGAACTCTGAGTTACACAACAGCTGAGGCAAGTCACTTGTGACTGGAAGTGGGTAACTGTCCAGAGTGTGAAATCTTGTCAGCATGGCCTGTTTTCAGATTAAAGTTTCATATTTCACCTTTTTCATCTTCCATACAAGAAAGGCCAATGATGTTCATGTTTAAAAGGTGATACCTTTTTTTCTTGCTTTACTTTCTCTTTTCATATGTGTAGTGCAGACTTGTGCAGGCAATTTGTCAAAGAGAAACAGTGGTAGCAACAAGAGTGGCTAGGAACCAGCTCAGAAATAATCCCTCTGAATAAAGGTTTCCACAGGACAGTCCAGATCATATTATTTCTAGTCATCTCATAATTTTAGCTTTAGGTCATGTATGATTTTAATTCTTAAAATAAAAATATTTTATTCATAACAAGTAACTAAGAATCTGACAAAATTATTTACCAGCTATATACATTTTGTAATAAGAAAAGAAAAAACTCAGTCCGTCCTTTTAATATATCTCTGACTATATAATTTGGCAGGTTTCCCATGGTATGATGCAGGATTCCTTGGCAAATGTTACTTGGCTTTAACTTTCTCAGTTTCTTCACCATCACTTCATTGCTCTTACACGTACAGATATACAAACTCCTGGACTTAACTGCTACAACACTATCAGATTCTAAAATTTCATATACAGCTTCCATGTACCCTTGTTGTACCATTTCTCTTTACTTCTTTTTTTCTTCACTATGTCAAATAATCATGGACTTTCAACACCTTCCTCATTTTGTAAAATGCCTTCAAAGCTGCTGCTACCTATTCTGAATTCACTGCTCTTCTTCCCAAAACAACTTCTTGGCATCTTCTCAACCAGAGTGTCTAAGCCCCACTCAATTTGCCCAAAAATAAAGTTGTACCCTTCCTACTCATAATGTTCTTCCCGTTTTAGGGAGTTCTTGTAGGATTTCACTGAGTACACATGGATCACCAATATACAAGCTTTTCACTAAGAATATTGTACATATTCAAGTTAGTAATTAAGAGATTACCATTTTCCTATGATAACAAATAAGGGGATGGAATTCCTAACTGCTGTTGTCACCACAATGAGCAAATGGACTAGCTGAAAGAATCTAGGTAGTTATTTTGTTTGTTATTTCTTACATATCTGGAAAGAGACTAGGCTTGTCTAGCTTTGGAAGCACTTGTGTTGGCAATTCTAGAACTATCATGAGAGCTCGATAACATGTTTTGGTTAGAAAGTTAATTTCTTACCTTTTTTTCACTCTTCAGTACAGACTTTCTTCATGTGACCTTTTTTCCATGTGTCCATTTTACCAATGTCAGAAATGGAAAGATAGTTTCAAATCAGAATGTCACTAATCAGTTAAAAATGTCAGTCACTGTAAAGAAACCTACAGAAATCTTTTCCTGTTCACATGCTACAATGCATATGGTTTTATTAGTTTTTTTCCTTGTGTCTGCATTATAGTTTGACTAGTATCTTTATGAAAATTCTACCTTTCTTTATGAAAAGCTTTAGATTCTCTTTGCTTTGTAGACCAAAGATGGAAGATAAAATCTAGAAGTAATGTGGCCAGTTTACAGTTAAAACTCATTTATCTCTTGTGTGTCATTGCATTGTCATTGTATACAATACTTTAAAAATTGCTTTGGCATGTCTGTAGAGTTGCACCAGGAAAAATTCTTTCATGGAGACTTGCTTAGGAAATGTTTATATCTCAGTTTTTACTGAGTAGTACAGACATGAAACACAATGTCTATAAAATAAGTACTCAACTTTTCAGACACTAATATCCAGTTCAGATAGAAGGTGAATTCAGTGAAAGTGGAACTCTGCATGAGCGTGAGAAAAAGCATGAGCTAAGGCATGGACAAGTGAAAAAGAGCCTGAAGTTGGTAAATGGTTAAATCTAGTTTGTTCAGCTATATATAAGCATGAGAGCCTTTTGGCCAGAAAACTAGTGGTGCAAGCCCTTTTAAACTATAAGCAGATGGTAACATTTCAGGATTTGTGAGGTTTTCCATTGCAGCCTTATGTTGTGATCTGTATTTTTTTGTAGTATCACAAAATCACAGAATTGTTGAGATTGGAAGGACCTCTGGGTATCATCTGGTCCAAGCCTAGGCAGGATCACCTAGAACTGGTTGCCCAGGACCATCTCCGGATGGCTTTTGAATATCTCCAAGGTGGGAGGCTCCACAACCTCTTCAAGCCAGTGCTTGGTCACCCTCACAGTAAAAAATTGTTTCTTTATGTTCAGAGGGTGTTCCTGTGCTTCTGCTTTCACAGTGCAGACTCATAGCTAATACCCATTTAATTGTGCTGCTGCACATTTTGTACCTCAGGAGCTAAGGTACTTGTTTATTGGCTCAGGAGGGATTTATTTTAGCAGGACAGGATAAGTAATACAATGCCTCCGTGATATTTGTAGGCTAAGGGGATTCTGGTCCTACAGTAGACAAGAAAAGGCTTTTCCTCCATACAGTGGGCATCATTCCTGAGGCAGTGGATAATGGCCTAGCTCCAAGGCCAGGAGAAGGAGTAGCCAAACAAGATGGACACTTGTGTGTTCCTTGTAATGCTTGCATCGCTCTCTTGCCCTGAAAAATCAAAGAAATAACAACCAACAAACATAGGAACCATCTAAGACTTCTTGAGCAAACAGAGGAATGTCATAGATGCAGTCCAAATATTTTTTCCCATCTTCTTCCCTACTTGGTGCCTGTTCAGTAACAACAACAGTGTTGGAGCCTTCAGAGCATGAATTTTGTAGCAGGCGAAGTCAGGGGTATTTGAGAGGACTGAGGAGCCACACAAAAGACAAGTACATCCCCATAGGTAGTTCTTTCATCCATGGGATTGTCCCTCTTTCCTGAGATACATGTACTCACAGATTTTAGGTGCTTTTTGAAGCCAGAGGACAGATTCACATCCCCTGCCACAGGACACAAAGCCAGCTTCATGCCTTTCCTGAAGAAAAAAAGGAAGAATGCTACAAAATCAGGCTCCAGAATTTAACCAGTCTTACACAGATTACGATCACAGAGAGGAGAATATATACTGAAGAAAGGACTTCTGGATCAAGCTTGCATAAATAAACCTCAGGGAGTGAGTGGGTGTATGAGTCAAGTGAAAGATACCAAGAACAAAGGTGAAATTCTACTTTGCTGTGGCTGCTGAGTGTTCTCAATTCAAAGGTAGTGGGAGAACTAGTGTCCACCTTTAAGAATCTTTAAAAAATTGTCTTGAAATGAAAGTTTTTATGTGTACCGGACTCAAAGAGCTGTCAAGTCATTACAAAAGAGTAACTAGTGCTAAAATATGAAATGAGAACTTCATACAGCTGCTAATTAGGTAAATCTGTTTCCCCAGTCATCTGTACAATATTCCAATTGAACCTCGAGCCAAAATTCATGAGGCAAATTTCATTATATTGGTGATGCCTAACCTGGAGTTGGCATCCTGTTGTAGTCATGATGGTGGGGTGGATAGGAGGCTGAAAGATGAACTAATAACACTTCATTATGATGAAATATCAAAGTATGTTGGAAGGTCACCTTGTTGTATAATTATACTTTCAAAAGAATTTAAATTCTTGCTTCAGCCCTTAGTGAATTTGAGACAGCAGTGATGATGGGAAAAACCTTCCTTAAAAATCCCAAGAATTGTACTTGTTTTGGCATGACACTGCCTAAGGTGATTTGCAAACAAGGCTGCCTTTGCCAAGCTTTCACATTAATGCAAGGTTCAGCATACATTTAAAAACATTAAATCAACTTTCCATTTGCATAGATAGGATTATTTGAATGTGTAGATTTTTTTAGTTTAAAGGGCCCAAATAAACTAATGCTGGAGCCGAAATTAAAAATTCAAAATAGCTGTATCTTAATAATTGCAAGCAGTAGTTAAAAAAAATGTCTTAGGTTGTAATATTGCTCGACTTTGGAAGATACAGAGTGTGTCTGGTGCCACAAGCAGTGCTAGGATTGTAACTATTGAATATTCTGAAAATCAGGCCCCAAACAGGACAGATGCTCCTGTCTGAGTAGGTTAAGCTTTGGCTTTTTGTAGAAGGCAGTCTTGCTATATACCTTAAAGCTTAAAAAAGCCCAGAAATCCCAAAGTATGAGTTGCAATGGATTTATTCACAATCAAAATAAATGAAGTAACAGGCTGGACAAGTAACAGGCTACCACATTTTACTCTATCAGATCAAATCTCACGTCAGATGGTTTCAAATCAGATTTGATTAAATTGCATATGGGCAGTGAGAGGGGAAGGACCATAGCTGACTACTCCTTGTTCACCAGTCTAGATGGGAGAGATCTATGAATGAAAAGCACAGTGAAATGATGTCTTTGGCTGTCACTGGTGTCAAGAACTTGTGTCAGACAGAAGAAGAGTGTGTGGAGAGAGGCAGGAGAATGGGTGTTCCTCCATAACCAAAGGCTGCGGTGAAAGTGTGGGATTATGCATTGTTTGTCAAGTCACTGTGTCTCAGCTGAACACTTCTAGAAACTGTAACCATGAGTTTACAACATACTCTATACTTAGAGAGCTGAGATACAGAAGAAAGGGCAGCCTGGCTATTAGTCAACCCAAGTTACTATCTCAGTTTGCAGCATGCATGTCATGTTTCTTGGAGTAATCTCCCTTTGTTGAACCAAAAGGGTACACGACTTCTGTGGCCTGATCTTCACAGATCCCTCATTCTTGGCTGGATCCTAACTCATCTGTCAGTAAAATATTAGAGTGTCTTGGGAGTTTCAACATAGAATTGCACTGTTGTTCACACCTTACTGAGTTCAACACAAGGCTGGCAATACAGCCATACTGCCATACAAATCAGAATTACATATTTTCCATTAGCAGTCTGGGATGATAGCATCTTATACATGACAAGTAAAAATATTTTAATTGCACTTTGAAAAGAGAAAGTGTGTCTGAAAGTATTTTTAGTCACTGTTCTTTTTTTTAAAGATTTTGGACATTCAGCCTAACAATTTGTTTCTTTCCTGAATGTATCTTTATTTATGCAGCAGAAGTATTCCTCTACTTCAAGGTAAATTCTGTACTGTTTCACACCCCATTGTTTACAGACCTTCATGAATCCATTGTCATTTGACCCCTTAAACCTAGGAGCACATTTCCAATATACAATATGCAAGAAATTTAATTTTCAATTTATATTCATAATAATTAATCTCTAATTTTATTATGTTTTAATGAGTTGCATGGCATTCACTCTGTTTTTATCTCTCTTAGCAGCTATTTTAGTGTTCTTTGTAGTGAAAACTATTTTGAAATTATATAATTCATAGGATAGTATCACTTGAGAGAAAATTATTTCATTCATGCAGAAGGGCATGATTAAATTTTCAAAAGTAGTGTATTCAAAAATATGTGTCATCTGTCCCCTTTTGTTACCAGTTTTAGTAGAAACTTGAAAGGTTCACTCAGACTGGATAAAGCATGGACGCAGAAGATGCGAAGTCTCAAAAAAACCCCACATTTTCATCCTACATTGGAAACTGTCAATGACATACATGAATTTACATTAATTAAAGTAAGTCACATCCTAAAAACATTTTTTTGTTTTTTCAGACCACTCTTCCGTGGAAATTCAGATGTCGATCAACTAGGAAAAATCTTTGAGTAAGTAATAACTAGTTGCCTTATGTCAGTATCTGTTTAACATTAAAACCCTATGAGATTTCTTTGCCATGTTTTTATGCAATAATGTGACTAGAACAGAGTATTCCTAGAACATATTTCCTATTGCTGCCGTATGCAACATGATATTTCCGTGTATTCTGTGTCAGAGTGGGAGGAGGAAGCAACATGGAATATAGTTCTGCAAAACTGATAGCCATAATCAGGAAGTTAGACTTCTGGGTTTGGGCTTAAGTCTCTTAAACATGCTGTGCATGTACCATTCATACATATTCTCAAACAGGTACATCTAAGAGATTGTCTTCATGTAAGCAAACATGGAGGTTGTTTTGGGTTTTTTTTCTTTATTTCTTTCTGCATTGCAGAAAACAGCATTAGAATACATTAAAAGCTGAAATCTCTAAAATTATTACCAATAGCATCTTTGCAGAAAAGACTTCCAAACATCCAAAAATATATTAGCTTTTAAAATACGTTGTCTAGCCTGTTAACAGTCCATATTTTGGTCTGGAAGGTAACTGTGAGAACTGAGGGAATATCAGCATTTTAACATGCGCTCTCTCAGAGATTAATTGACTTTATTTTGAAACCATTTTACAGTTCTAGGAGTTTGTGTTTTTCAGATATGTCAGATACATTAAGGAGGCAGGTAGACGCTGAACTCCCTGAGGTAGAATATTTCTCATCCAAAATTAAGTTATTGTTATTACCAATATGATAATTAAGTAGGATTATATTACATTTTCTTGTAAAAGCTCTTCAGAGTAAGAAACATTTTTGTATTTTTAAAAGGCATGTAAATTTATGATCTGGTGTACATCTAATATAGTTAGGAAATCAAAGCTATGTAGAGATGTTACCAATCCAGAGAACGAATGCCAGTTTGCCTCTGCACCTCTGTCTTCCCTTTCTGTATGAAGGGGCTGCAGGAATCCAGGGATCTGGATAAAATAAGAAGTAGATAGCACAGAGATATAGAGAAGTATTATTCCAAAACATTATTTTCTTGAAGATATTCCAAAGAAAAGATAGTAAAATTTCTAACAAAAGCTTAAACTTAACAAATAATTGATTTCTCTGTTTGACCGTTTTTCCAGTTCTCAAATCATAACAGATATGTTTCTAAACATTTTCATTATTTAATGTGGGGTTCCTAAATTGCAGGTCTTGATTTCACACAGTTGACTTCCCTTTCCTGCATACCATACCATGAGTATGTGACTCATTTGTGTGGTTAATTTGTCATGCGCTAAATAGCTCTTCCTGCCCAATCCAGAAAAATCAGTCCTTAAGATTTACTTTTTCTTCTTCTGCCAAAACTAGTATTTTAGTCCTACAATATTCTGCTTTATTAAATGAAGACAGCTCTGATACATATAACATATTTTACGATTTAAAAAGACATAGCTGTGATTTCTTTCATTTATGACATTTAAGGAGAAAATGAAAATGAACTGGGCTAGGATTAAATTGCATAGCTGCTAGTGGCAGCCTTCAGCAGGGATCTTTTCCATCCCTAGGGGCTGAGATTACCTGTGCAGAAAAGAATTCACTAAGAAAAGAAAATGCCGTGCTAAATTTAGTAGAAATTCCTTATTGCACATCGACTTAAAGAGAAAGTTTGGGTTTGCTTTTTTTGTACGGTTCTTCCTAAAGAGTTGAGAAATTTCTGTCTTGGGTTCTGAGGGTTTATGCCAAATAGTGTTTATTTTGTGTTTTCACAGCTGGAGAACCCCCTACAGTTAGGCCTAGCTCTTGTAGGAGGGTTGTTTCTTTCTGCAGTAGTGACTCATTCTGGAGATCACTTTGGACAGAAGGAAGTTTCAGGATTTTCATGCACTCTGGACTGATGCATTCTTTCAGATTATGGGGCTGTGGTCTGCCTTTGCTTGGCATGTGCATTGTGATTTGTGTCAGTAAAATTCCACTGTATATGAGGGTAAATCCCTCATACATGGCTTGAAACATTTTCCTGCTTTTCCAGGATACTTACTAGCATGTGGCATATCCTCATACATTTCAGGCTAAACTGCAATGGTTTGAACAGACTTGTCTCCCATTGTTATCAATGGGAGTGGAAAGTACTGAGCATTTCTCAAGACCAGGCCTGAACCTTTTGCAGGAGGTGAAACTTACCCAAGCTACTCCCAAACTTAGTCACTGAAATGGTGATGCTACCAGACCATTAGAGTGGGAGCAGCTACTCAGACATTCAGTATTATGGGGTTTTGAGTACTAGTGTGTAACTAAAAGTGTCTCTCTTTTCCACTCTGTCTTGTCCAGCCCACCCCTCTCTGACAGGCTGTGCTCCAGTGGTTTCTTGCCATGAGCTTTGCCTGTGCCTGTGTTTGCTCTGCCCCATTCATGCTCTGCCATGCAGTGGTAAAAACAGTAGGACTAACCAAACACATTTGAATGACAGGTTAAATGTCACTGTTATTTAAAAGACTGAACTCTCCTATCTTTGATGCTATTTGTATTATATTTAATATGGGACCAGATCCTGAAATATCTAATCAAAAGGCTTTCATTGCCGTGGCCAAGGGGCTGCCCCATTACCACACTGCTCCTGATAAATGGCAAGTGTGGTTTTTCATACAGATTCAACTTAGTATCTTAGTGTTTCCCAGGAGCTGTGTTATGTCCATATGTAGGTTTTAATTGTCTTGAGATTGTAATTGCTTTGCCTTTCCAGCCATGCTGTTATTTTGAGGACATATTAATTTTCAGAGGTATTTTAGGTGAGCCAAATTAAAATCTAAAATGAATGTAGGTAGAGGTGGGGTAATGCCATTACATTGGTTGAGGTAACCTGATGTACCTCTGTGTGGTTTGCCTGCAGCTCACCCAGCCTTGCAACAAACTCAGTGAGAAAAAAGGTCAATGCTGCTCCCTAGTGGCACTGGCCTTTGTGCAGGCCCAAGTATTCAGCGACACTAGTTTTTTTCTGTTCTTTCTTGTCTAACCCCGTCAGCGTTTCCATTGAAATTCTCCATTTTACGGGTTATAAAAATTTATTTTCCCTGAAACCGAACAATGTATGTTCACTTCCAGAATTTCCATCAGAAACTGGTTTTCAACCCCAAAAATACTAACATCAGACTAAAATGTGAAATGTATGAGACATAATTCATCGTTGTGGTTTACCTACCATTTAATTTATTTTAGTTTTGGAACTTAGCATGATTATTTAATAAGTAAAGATGTTTTCTATAATTTAAATAATAAAGAAATTAAAATATTCTTTTAAAGAGTGAAGAAAATGGAAATACAATTGAAAGCAAAACCACAAAGATAATCAAGTGCCTTTCCACTTCCAAACTGAGACTTTAAAACCTGTATTGTGAAGCAAATAAATTGTTTAAATTTGGGCAACAATTACTGCACGTAGCTTTGAAGCATTATGAAACATCCCTTTTATTGCCTTACCCTCATCTTGACCCACACTCTTCTCTCAGTCCCTATTCTTGTGAAAAAAGATCCTTGCACGCAATTCCCCTTTGAAACTTACTGCTTTTAATCACCCTGGAGTGACATATGTTGCACCATCCAGTCAAGAGCTAAGCAACTTTTTTCTAAAGCGCTCAGCCTTTTTTCAGTAAAAAGACTCAGAAAACTGAGACTTAGACCGGGAAATTGTGCTACCCACAAAATGATTTCTACCAAGCACATTGAGGGCCTGTGTTTATCAGCTTCTATTCACAGAGATTATTGCACTACATGTACAATGTACAATGAAACATTTAAGCTCATTTAAACAAAAGGACTTTAAAAATGCCACTCAGTGTAATCAATATGGAGGGAAAACTGCATAAGTTTTCAGGCCTAACATTATGTTTTTCATTTCACAGTGTAATTGGACTCCCAGAAGAAGAGGACTGGCCTAATGATGTTGCCCTTCCAAGAAATGCTTTTACTTCCAGACCCGCACAACCTATTGAAAAATTTGTACCAGATATCGATGAATTAGGCAAAGACTTGCTTCTTGTGAGTTTCTATTTGTTGTTTCCTACCTCACATGACTGATAGCTCCCACTGTGCCTGCAACTTGCCAAGAAAAAATGAAGTTTCCATTTAATGGAATTAGTAAGAAAAAGGTCAAAAATAGATTAGACAATTCATGTTAATCTGTGAAACAACATCACAAAGACACTGCGTTTGGCTCAGGAGGTGTCAGAGCTGAAAATAGCTTAAGATTAGGAAACTGGGTCAGGGATGTATCTGTTTGACCTGTTGTTAGACCTTATGATTAGATTCTCAGTGCTGTAGTGCCACTGATGCAGCCATTCTTACAGTTTTGGCCTGATGTGAGTACAAAAATGGATCTACTTTTTTTTTTTTTTTTTTTTATAGTGGACCCAGTATAAAGCAGGAAATAGGCTGTTGTGGCAGATTACATCTGCTAGCCTTCTACTGAATGCTGAAAACTTGACACTTGGAATTCACCAATTACTGCCTCTTGCAAATGGCAAGGCTGAACAGAAGCAAAAGAATTGGGCTGGTACAGCTATTTTCATCATTGTTACAGATACATTAGAAACCCCAGTCCTGAAGTTCAATCTTGAAATGGAATATAGGGAATGACCTTGCATCAGTTTGCTTCTTGCTGTGCTTGTTGAGATCTAGTTAAATTTGTTCTCTGAAAATCTTTTACAGATCTTGATTCATGTGAGTTAGGTAGAGTGCAATTCTTGAAAGACTTGATTGCAGCTCTTCAGGAACTGCTGTCTCTGGCCAAGGTTATCTCAACAGCAGATGATCCTGCAGTGTCCTCTTGACAGCAGCTCCCAGCAGCAGAAAGCTGGACTACATCTGGACACTTGAAATGACAAGGGAGAAACTCTGCTATGAGAAAAATCCTTGTGCTTGCAGACAGGCTGGAAGTGGAAGTTAGGCATGGGACACGAATTAGATTCTGGAAACAACAAGGAATAATATATGGCTGAGAGCACAGTGAGTGTGAGGCATGATGGGAGGGAGGGAAAAAGGAAAAAGATAAATATCTATGCCTAGAAGAGGAGGTAGGAAACAAATCTGTTCCTGCTAGGCAAAGAAATTATGACTGGGAGCCACAGATGAAAGGGTGAGAGTAGAACTGGAAGTCGCTGAATTAAATTTCAGAAGTTAAATGATAGATGTTCTGATACAAGAAAAGAAAGTAGGACTAGGAATTGATTAGAGAACAATAGTAGGAAGAATAATACATGGAGGTGAATGACATAAAAGAACAAGGTATAAATGCAAGGCTGGGGTAGAGATTTCAGTGCTGACTGGACAAAGGCTGGAATACAGATCTGAAAGGAGGGCCACCAAAGTGTAACTAGGAAGAAGAGGGAGAAACTGAACACACATAAGCAGATGAAGGCTATCCTGTGCATGTAAATTCAAGGAAACTTGTATTCTGGGTTTTCATAAACTGTGAATACTTGAATTTTCTATCATGTAATTTCTGAGGTGGCCATACTCTTATACTGTGACCTCACTGCTTGTTTTAATATGGATGGTCATTGTGCACCACCTTCTGAGACCCTGTTGTGTCTCATACTAATCATAAACTGAAGGTGATATGCATTAATGGGTGTATGCAATGATAGCACTGTTAGCTGTACATTTTAGTTAAAACTAACTTTTTTTCATACTTTCAGAAATGCTTAGCATTCAACCCAGCCAAGAGAATATCTGCATATGTTGCCCTCTCTCACCCATATTTCCATGATCTGGAGAAATTCAAGGAGAATCTGGACTGTCACGTGTCATCCAGCCAAAACTCCAGTGAGGTGAATGCATCATAAGTGCTGACTGAAGATGAACCATAAATGAACAAGACATGTAGCTGACAAGGCCACTGTCCCATACAAACCACGTAGCTGTCCAAGCGAGATCATTATTTGGAGGTTTTATGCACTTATCTTTTATTTTGGGATTGTGATTGTGCTTATCCATGGAATCTAGTTTACTTTTATCTGAGCAATGCAAGGGCCAGGGCTTTGACCTGCTCCTGTTGCAGCTTTATGTTTGTTTTGTTTTTGTTTTGTTTATCTACCTGGGAAAACTCCAGACGAAGAGAAGCTGCTGACCGGTTTTGCTGCCATTTTATCCTTCTGATATTGAATGCTGCCAGTGTTTGATCGAGTCACTGCCAAAATACGATGCAATCTCTCTCTCTCTCTCTAGCTGCTGAAGCATGATTTGGTACTTTATTATTATTATTCTGTGATATTTAAAGAATGGCATTGAAATACCAGATCTCTGCAGCCTGCAGTTAACTGATACATGTGCTAATACATCCAGCTACTGTTCATTCATAGCATATATGCAGGTGCTTCCCCACTTGAAAACTTGGATAAACTGATTTATCGTTTTGTTGCTCTATAAAAATTTAACAGTGATGATGATGATGATAATAAACGTCTCAGCTTTTAGGTTTTTCATACACAAACTAGTTATTACCTAGCTATGTGTGCATGTTTCAAAGAACTGTCCTGTTCTTATTGTTTCAATTTCCAAATGGTCTTTCTGTGTTTAAATGCAGACACGTTCTAGTCCATCGTCTAACCCATCATTCCCCTCTGGAAACAGCTGCAAGCGTATTTTCTTCATCTCATTCCAAATAATTTTCTGATACCTAGCTCAAAGACATGAGCAGAGCCAATGAAAATCAATACAGATTTTCACCTTCAACATGTTCTCATTGTCAGCCAAAAGCAAAAACAGAAAAAATATTTCTGGTTCAGAAGCAGAGAATCCTATACCTGTAATAAGCACAGAGAAGTATTTGTGCTGCATTGTACTCTATACTGTGCTGCCTTACCTGCAACACCCCCCCCAATGCCTCACAGGTGCATGAACATTAATGCTCAAAATCCCTCACATGTTTCTTACTAAGCAGGCTTTTATTCTGTGCAGAAATGCATGACTTTCTCTCCTAAACCACCATGTGGGGATACTAGCACATGCTCCTCCACTAAGGTTAATGTGCCATTTTTGAATGTCAAAATAACCAAGCAATTTACTTGTCTTTATAGCACAGTTATTTTAAATATTACCTGAAATTTTTATATTTAGTATTTTTACCTGAACTAAAATATATTTTCAGTATTTTGAAAAGAAACTTTTATTTTTTTAATACTGTACTGGGAAAAAAGACATATTTTAAATCCATCAAAACTGTTCCCTAGCATGACTTCAGTGCATTTACCTGGACATGACTTGGGGGAAAATGTTGGTCCAATGAGTATAGCTGATGCTAAGTGAGGCAGCCAGCTTTGCTTACTGCTGTGACAGTCCCTTAGGCTTCCCTCTTCCTCGTCTCTATTTCATCTTGTCTAGGTGGTGAGCCAGCATTAAATCCTCGTCCACAGCATGCTTGGCAGAAGCAGGTCCTTAGCAGTGAGTTGGGCAGTACAACTTTTCCAGTTGTGACAGGGGAACTTGTAGCCGTTCTACAGGCAGGTCTCTCGCTCCTGTGGTGAACTTCACTGTTAACTCCATTTCAGGTATCTGCACTGTCTGGGTCATGGTCCACTGCTAGGATAGTAAGTGGATCTTATCTGTCTCCTGCATAAAGCTTTTTGTTACTGTTAGATATTTAAGTGTGTGATTCATGGTTAAATTAGGTCTGCTTTAAACAAGCCAGAATTTAAAAGGACCACTTGCATGCTTGCATGCAGTGGCCTGTGCTTTTTTTTAAGCCCAGAATGAGCCTATGCAAAACTAAACTAGCATGAACAGGCGAGTTGCAAATTAGGCCTGGCAGGAGCATGCACAAAGCATCTGCACACAGAAATATCACAGATCAGTAATATCAGAATTTTGGAAGCTCTGTGAGCAGGAAGCTGAAGGCCAGGGAGCTGTCACAGCAGCAAACCTTCTAATCCTGGCTTTGCCTTTGTGATTCTCTTTGTTCTACACCCAAAGGGAACTGCAGACCCACTGCACTGGTGTTGTCCCAACCCTATTCTGTATAGGTTAGTGGATCCAAGTGTGAATAATTTTTAACATTCACAGAGAAGGATGGGCCGGAGTGAAATTTTTGGTAAAAATTTTTAAACACTAAGTAGAACAACAAACAGCGAAAAGTCAGGATACTCTTGCAACAGTAGCAATTAGAAAAGTTTTTTAGGGAGTTTAGCACTTTGAAACACATTCCACATTTTACCTAGGATGGAGCTATCTATCATATGTACCTTATCAGGGCATTCAGCTGGTGTGGCTTCCCAGCAACTGCTCAGGGAACTCTCCCAGAGCTCTCCACCAACTAATATAGGGTGAAAATGCAGAGGAGGAGATAATATTTTCTAAATCAGGCTTAAAACTCAGATAGAAATGTGCATCTGTTCCATGAAAGAATCTGTTCTATTAAGCTTAGCAAAGTTAAAGAATAGAGAATATGGTTGCTGAATGTAGATACATTATTAGGCTAAAAACAGTAAAGGAGGGGAGAGAATACTTTAAGCCAAAGCTTAGTGTTGGCCCAAAACTAATGAGAATGTGGAAATCACCAGGAATTTAACTACTGGAGCTGTATTTCCCAATCATAGTATCAAAGAGCTAAGCAAACAGCAGAGAAAAACAGGGCCTGGCTTATGGAGTCAGAAGCTGAGCTTCTGCAACATGGTGCTGTATGTTGTCTAATATAGTAGGATCAGGTTATAAATGAGAGTATTCAGGAGAACAGTTTGCAAAGGGCTGCATTAATGGTCACATTCTGGAACATCTTTCCAGTGGGAATGGCAGGAACAAAACCAAGAAATCTAAGAATCTTGGCACGGTTCAAGAAAATATTTCTCTAATGGGGTCCTTGTGGTAGCAAGGGCCTGGATTCAAAGGACCAGCAATTTTTCAAATTACCTCCTTTTCCAGATCTCTTCAGGAAAGAATTCCATTTGACATGCCATAGGCTTAATCATATTTCTGTCTTCCCTGCCAAACCATGTGGGGTTTCACTTACACCGGTGAACTGAGAAAGCCTGTTCTCTGGCTGGGCAGAGCACTGTCATTGGCTAATTCCATGCCAGGAATCATATTTATAATTAGCACAGACAGCTGTGGGACTGTGCTCAAACCCATGCCCTTGCTCTTCTTATATTACTGGTATAGCTCTAATATTTTAGTACCTTTACTCATTACTGCCTTATGTGTAGGATGTAGGAATTGTGTAAGTGAAAAAGAAAGTGCTGTGATGAAAATTGTTTGTACACCTTTAAAGAAGACTTCATTGTGCAGTTCTTCTTAGTGATATCTAAGCATGTGTGTTCTCTCCTACAGGAGTGGTCCAACAGCAGCTAAAAAATGCTGAATAACAAAAGATATATTAAGTATAGCTCCTAGAACACCCACAGCCAGGCACTGTGCTCTTCTTAGCAAAGAACAGGGTGTTCTAAGTAATGAAAGGAGAAATTTCTGTCTCCCACCAACCTTTTTTTTTTAATCACTACTACATACTTCTGCAGAAAAAATAGACCAAATAGCCAAGGAAAAAAATCACCACAGCCAGCTAGTGAAGTGCTAATTGCTGAACCATAGCAATCCATCTGGTGCAGCCCTTTCCTTTTCTCCCTGTCCACACTCACACCAGGCTTCCCCTTCATCTCCTTCAGCTCCCTTATGTAAACAGGTTTCAGTGATGCTCACAGGTGCTATTTCCAGCAAGATTCTTCCACATTTACCATAGTTACACAGTGTCAATGTCCCCTCCATTCCTATTACTTACGTTGCTTCTTTTAGTCCCACAACCTAAACTAGTGGTGAGGCAAGAACTTTGTGCACCTCCTTGCTTAGGCTTTGTTTTGTGTACCCCTGTGTTGCCATCTGTGTGGTTAGTAAAATTCTAAAAATAGGATTTGTGCATCTTTCTGTGTAGGCTGTGCCCACACTCCAGGTTTCTTTCAGCCTATTAGTTCACAATGATCAATAATAGAGCATCTTTTCCTGTTGCTTCTGTCCTAAAACACACCAAAAAATTGTTGGTTTTCGTTGTCATGTTTGCAAAAAAAAAAAAAAAAGAAAGAAATTTAGGGCTATGTTCCTGTTGATGACAGGAATCACTAAATGGCAACATTTGATCATCTTCTGCACAGGGGAGGGTTTCCAGCATGGTAACTCTTATTTGTTTTTATACTCAGTGGTTATTTCGGTGAATAAGAATACTGTGCCTTGCTGCTTTTCACAGGCTCACTCACTGTCTTTGAGAAACATGTTTTAATTATACAAATAATTCTTTCTGCTGTTAGGTATAAGACCAACTTTAATATGGAAAATAAAACATGCTGTTTTGGTCTCTTAGCCAGCAAACTCGGAGCACTTACCTGAAAACATCAGTTGTCAGATACATACATGAATTGGAAACCACACCGTTTGGTTTAAAAGGCCACATTAATTAATTATGTTCCATGTATAAGACACATTTGAATAATGAGGAAGTTTATTCTAAGAACTCTGTTTTATAGAACCACTTGGCTAGTATTTTTCATATACAGTAGGTTTGGGAGATTGACTTTTATATACAATGTGAATTAGAAGTTACTAGGCTATTTGAGTGATTTTGTTGTTTTATGCTTGAAGCTTGAATTGATTGCAAGCTTAGGAACCTAACATATTTATTTTATTGCTTCAAAACTGCTTCTAAATGTCAAGATCTTTTGTGATGTAACAGGATTTCACACTTTTTTAATGTGTAAATTATTTTCTTGAAACTAGTATGTTAGAAAAAGCATTTTTCCAAACTGCAGTAGTGGGGGGAAAATGTAAGAAATATATTTTTACTTTCACAGAGAGGTGAGCTCTTCAATAACTGACTATCAATAAGCTATACTTTTACTTCCTTTTGATTCCTAAGCCTTGAGTATACAGGTTACTTTCAATGAAGAAAAGGGTCAGAAACAATCTCTAGAAAATTAAATGGGATTTTATATGTTTGGGCTTACAAATTTTATTTTCATATCCATTTTTTTGTACAAGTACAGTTCAGATGTAGAAAAACATGACTACAGTTTTAACAGTCTAACAGTAGTTTTGAGCTGTACAACTCAAATTGAGGTTTTATTTGTGAGCTGTCTTATTATCTATCTGCGTCTTGCAAATTATTAGATAATGGCTGTAATATAATTCTAGTTTCTGGACTAGACTCTGTAACCGTGAAATCTCAATAATTCATGTAAAACAGAAGTTTTCTCATTGATTTTAATTAACTAGGACATTAAAAGAAGAAAAATGTCGACATACAAACTGACAAATATACTTTTGCCAAGTGTTGCTTCTTCCCTTTAGTTTGAAGTTTAGTGAGTATTGCATACTGATATGCAATATATATATACAGTGTAAGAACCATAAAGACCACTTAAGAATAGTGTGCACAAATAATACGAAAAGTGGCTCGTTAGACTCTTGGAGAAACCAGCTGAAAATCATTATTTTAGCTGTAACCCTCAAAATCTTGAAACTCATATATTTTTCCATTAAAAAGTATTCCTGAAAAATTATGTGTATGTTTTTAATTCAGTGATAGGCGCCCAAACAGAACTGAATCAAGTGGGAACTTGTTCTCAAAAGTGATTTTTCCAGGCTGAGTAGATGCCATCAGTTCTTCATGTACTCATCAGAAGCTAAAATTAACCAGCACCATTCTTAGATGAGCCTTTTGCTTTCTGGGCAGAAAAATCCAAGGTCACTGTGAGTAAAGTTAGTGACTTAAAAGTCCTGTGGAAGCTTCTGCAATATTCAGTTTTCCAGCCTTCATTGAAAGACTGTGCAAAACAACAAAGATAAATCGAAAGTCCTTAACCATGTGGTCTTTTTCCCTTCACATTACATATTTTTTCTGTGTTGGGATATATTGATGGGTTTGATCCAGCCCAATGTTAATGAGACTTTTGCAAGGCCAGAGAAAGTAAAAAGAACTTCTGCTATAGTATTTTGATTGTTGGTGATTATAGTAGAGCAGATTTTTTGTTTCCAGAAAGGATCAGACAAAATACACTGCCTTCTTTGAAAAAGAAAAAAAAAAGGTGCCCACAAACAGCTGATACTTGGTAAAGATTAAAAAGGAGATTTTTAAGGAACTATTTGGAAAATATTGTTTGGGTGAGTGAAAAGGAGCATATTTTTGATGTGAGAGATGTAAATGCAACAATGTGCATTAAATATGCATTGAAACTGATACTTTTTCACTGACTTTGCAAAGTTGATAGGGTTTTATGGAACAAAAGCATCCATGTATGAATTTATTCAAACTACCACTTAAATGTTCATTTGCACTAATGCAGCCTGTACTGCATTTGAAAGGAGATGGGAAAACACATCACGTTAAACTTGTGAATTACTTTGGTGTCTACAAGGATGTGTTGTAAAGCTCTCAAGCTCACTGTCCATTTTTGAGCAAGCCAAATTCACATACTGTTAGCTTTCTTCATCTTAAACCCATCCACATGCCTGAAAAACCACATTTTCTAGTGTTTACATGGATACTTGCTCACATTGACATGCTCGTGTTAAATCGAGACAGAGGACTGGATTTTGTCTCTGTCACTGAATGGAAAATGAATTTTCACAGACTGACAGATTCCTTTGTGCAATTACTCCAAAAGGGTTTGAGATCAATGTTTAACGATTTGGAGCCCTTCATTTTATTCCATGTTTCATACATGTATGATGTAACATACATCATGTTATGCTAATTCTCATCCCTTCTAAAAAAAAGTAAAACCCCAGTTCTGTAATGTGAGGATCAATTTTACGGTAGCTAGATGAAAGAGGAAAATCTTGATGTGATGGAAAGAGAAAAAACAGGCAGAGAGCAGGAGAGCTGGCAAGTGAGTCTGACTGCATGGAAAAGTTACATATAAATATAGGGAGAAGACTTTTTTCCAGTTGTTTTGTTTTCTTCTGTTATATAAGGTGATAAAGCAAGACTCATGAACGGGATTTTGGTTCCAGATACTTAGGCCAACTCAAGTTGTGAGTTCCAGAGCACTTCTTCAACATAGCAACAGCTCTATTTTTTAAATTTTGCATAAGCTTGAGCTTTTTCTGGGTAGATATAAAAAAAAGTCTTATGAGACAGCTTGACAGCAGATGAAGCTGTCCACAGAGACGGTGCCTGTAGTTCAGCTGCAGACATTGGAGAATGTACAGCTCTGCTGCAGGAGAGCCACTGACAGTGTCTATTGGTGTGCAGTGTTATGTATTGGAAGTTGACTCCTGCTGCAAATTGAAAATCCTTTGGTCATCCGAAATGGCATGGGTGGTTTAGCACACTTGGATTTTGATAAGGTTGTCCACATGCAAGCTTTGCTGGATCAGTCCAGGTGGTTTACCATCTTATGGGAGCAAGTCTGAGAGCTTAGTGAGTCTGTCCAACACCCAGTGTAAAGAATAATGCAATATCATCTGCCATGGGAAAAGACTTACTGTAGGTTGTGAAGTAGGAATGAGCTTTCTGAGCAGCTCTGCCAACAAGAGAGCTGCTCTTACCTATTATTATGCCAGTTCCAAAAAAACAGAATAGGAGGTCTGCATGGCATTCTGTTGTGTTCAGTCTATGTGCATGGGTGGCAGGGTAAGTGTTGGTACAGAGTGGCTAATTTTGGTATTTCCATTAAGTATGAGCAACTAGGCTTGGCACAGAGACAAACTTCATGGTTCCAGGGAGGGAAAACCTCTAATTCTCCACACAGTAGTTCTCTGGCTTTTGTTAAATACATGTAGTGAGAGACCACTCAGCCACTCAAGCAGTCATTTCCTTATCTCAGATCATCCTTCTGTGACATTGTGAAGGAAGCCTCGAGGAGCCTGTTCCTCAGCCGTTTTCCAACTTTTCTGCTTCCTCTCACTGCAGCGACAATTATCCATCATTTATATCTGACCCTGCTGGTGCTTCCACTACCACCAAAGTGCCTGTGAGCTAAATTACTGTCTTGTGACTCTGCAGCTTCCAGTCTTGGCCAGCCAGTGATTTGTACTCTAGTTTTTCCTTGCTTCTCATTAGGAACAGGGAAGTAGTACAGTAGAATATGGCAAAATGTGTGCTACTTTTCACACTTTTTGGTTCAAGCAAAGCAATAGCTAGAATAGATCAGATTGAACATAATGCTCAGCTAAGTTTACTAAGTACAGAAGATCCCTGAACAGCTGTCTGTGATGTCATTTTTACAGGAACACACAATAATTCTCCTGTTACCCAGAAGCTTTTGATGAATACAAGACTAGCTATGCCAGCCGCCTACCACTAACCCTTTGCCTTCCCGAGATCTCTATTCCCAGGAAGAGGATTTCTCCCAGCATAAGGTGGAGCAACTGTGAAATAGCCCCCAAGTGTTTTTCTAGCAAGACCAAAACCTGCCATGATTTCTTGCAGGGATTTTTATCTTTGAGTCCCTTTTAAGAAAGGTGGCTGTAACCATGGGTTGCACCTACAACAAAACCTACATCAGAAATTGGATGCTGGCAAGAAGTTTGTGGATGTGAGGCTGTAGAAGGTGGCTTATGTAAGCTCAGGGGGGATGTGCTTGTGTGAAAGTATTGGTTGCCATGCATATTTTGAACTGAAGTTGCCTATTAGAACGTGATAGAAGGATTGCAGCATCATGAGATTAGAGGCTTTTTCTCTTTAGATGTCTAGCAACCCTGTAGTGTTCTAGCTTTGTTTTGTTCTGATTTATTTCACCTTCCCACTGCCATTGTCCTTTCTATTGTGTGTAGTAAGTTGAAAAGAAAAGCATTACCTTATAGTTTGCCATCTCAAAAAGAGAGAAGGGCAGCACTGTCTGAAAATTTTGATCACTCTGTGGTGGTCAATATTAAGGGAATCATAAAATACACTTGAGTTGGAAGAGACCTATCAGGATCATTGAATCCAACTCCAAGAATCACACCATATGCCTAAGAGTGTTGTCCAAACATGTCTGTCTGAACCAGGCTTGGTGACCACTTCCCTGGGGAGCCTGTTCCAGTGCTCAGTCACCCTCTGGTTTAAGAACCTTTTTCTGATGTCCAACTTAAACCCCCTCCGACCCAGCTTCGAGTCCTGTCACTGATCATGAGAGTGAAGTTGTCACTGTTTAGCTCCAAAAAACAGAATTCAACATCTACATCCACGGCATCTGCCTTCCATTAAGTGCTGTTAAAAACCTGTCATTCTCCACAGTGTTCAAAATCTCTTTGCCAGGAGATTGAACTCCCTTCCTACAACCCATTTGGAGCCACAGCAATGTGAGCAGAGTTTACATTGTGATGGTGCTTTTCGGTAAGAAGTGAGAGCCAGTTCCAGTTGACACATGGACTGAAAGAGTCTCACAGACTCTCAGCCAGGCACCATTCATAGGCAAAGGCATTCATGTGCTAGGGCAAGAAACACATTTTAAAACACTTAAGATAGGGAAAATATAGAGTTGCCAATAGAATCAGTTTTCTGTTCAATGCTGTATCATTTTGGCACTGAAACCAAGCCCACAGATGAACATTAATTCATTCATTGCAGCCTTTAATTTCCTTGTATTTACAAGCATTCAGAATAATGTATTTATGGTCCATTTCGTTCTAATTCATTTAAGTGGTCTATATCTGCCCTTGAATCTCATGTGAATTTTATAGTTAATATAATATTTTGCTGCATTACTTTGAACAGCTTTAAAAGTATAATGTGTTTGAATGCTCTAGTTAAAGAAAAATTATACCCTCAAAATGCTGTGTTACAAGTTGGAACTGTATACTTTGGAAATGATGTTTATATTATAACTCCCAAAGGCATCACAGGGTGCTTTCATCTGTATGTCTGTCTTCTACTTTCTGTGTTACAGTGTGTATTTGTACTTCCTCACTAGCTTGATACTCTTCAGTCTGAAGGCCTAAGTCTGCAAAGACAGGAATACTGTACCTCAGCTGAGCAGTCCCACAGAGCAGAGAGGGCTTACTCATGTGAGTGTAGTTGCTCACAAAAAGTATTTGCAGAAAAAGGCTTTCCTTTAGTAACTGACTGTAATTGTGAGGACACATGGTTAATAACAGCACCAAGACACCAGTAAATGGGGTCTGTGTTTATTGAAAATGTGGACACATTTATCTTCAAGTTATTTGACATTAATCTAAATTATTGCTATTATAATTTAGTATATTATTTTGTATGAAAACACATTAGTCCTGTGAAAGGGTAGTTGCAAAAAAATGTGTTGAGTCTTGCTGCTTTATTGTTTATTTGCATTTAGTATACATTTTGGTTGTTGAAGTGAAGCTAGCTTCTTAGAGAGGCAGGAGGATAGATCAGTCTAAAAAGATCATAGGCGTCATACTGTGCATTGAGTTTTGCAACTAGAGTAGTATATGTGTTCAGATTTAGTATTTTTTATGCTTTAGAGCATTTTTGTTTGTTTTAATATGTAAAGGAATAACCAGATTACTCAGAAATGCTATTGTAGAGCTAATTTTACACATAGTGGGGGGATGTTGTCTGAAAAACTAAAATTAGAAAACATTACATAGGCTGCCTTTGGCTTTAGTTTGTTTGTGGAAGGCCTGGCAGGTATCTGTTGATTCCAGATGTTTAAGCCAGTGGTCAAGTTTGTGCAGCATCTTGTAACTGAAGAAAGTTTTCTGCAGTGGTAAAGTAGCCCATCTGGGCTTGAAGTAAGATTGCTACCTAAACAAAAGCATAAAGGCAGCAAATTTAGGTGGTGGTTTGTTTTGGGGGTTTTTTTTGTGCATGGCAATTGCATGAAATAGGGTTGGAGATTCAAAATATTTAAAATCATTTAGCATGATTTACTTGTTGTAATTCCACTGACTACAGTTAAATTAAACCAAGAATTCGGCCTTGTAAGTCTACAAATTTCAGTGTCAGGCA
The DNA here is from genome assembly GCA_030060385.1 of Muscicapa striata striata. Taxonomy (NCBI): domain Eukaryota; kingdom Metazoa; phylum Chordata; class Aves; order Passeriformes; family Muscicapidae; genus Muscicapa; species Muscicapa striata. The sequence continues at coordinate 601,010 of JAREIS010000097.1, read as the reverse complement.
GCTCAGGTATATATAAAGATACTTAAGCTTAGTAAATCAGCAAGAATATTATGTAAGTTGTAATGTGTGATAAAAATCTTAACTCTAGTTATATTATTTCTCTAAAAATTTCTATCCATTGCTTTTTTATACAAAAGGTCAGAATTGCACTTCTTAGTGGCATTGGGATATGTGGAGAAAAGCAGGATGCTGGTACAGAAATGTACCAGAAATAAGATTCAGTTCTTATTGCTCCATGTGTGCCTACCTTACACGTGACAAATCCCACTGAAGTTAATTAACAGAAGTCGTATAAAGTTAAGCCTGTTTGTAACTCTCACGAGATACTGGTTTAAGAATCTTCAAGATAAGTTATGTTCTCAAAAGGCATTATTAAACTCGTGGTACAGAATACTATGAACAGTGATGATAGCTTCTGAGACACATCCGGAGTAACATTATTAATTGATATTACACCAGACCAACATCTGTTAGCAAATCAAAATCTGTCTCAGTACCTTCATTTCTCAGTATAATTTCACAAAAAAAAAACCAAAAGAAAAACAAAACAAAAACCAACAACACAACCAACAAAAACAAAACAAAAAAACCCCTCCCCCTCCAAAAAAAAAACCCAGCCTCTATGCTGTTTGGATTATTTTTTCCTCTCTTTTTTTCACCACTTTTGTCATAAAATATCATTTTCTCTGGAGTTGTCTAGGATTTCATAATTCAAGGAAAGCATGCAAAGTGGTTGGAATACATTTCTTCATTCACCTTAGGGCATATATTCAGCTGGTGAAAATCAGCATAGTCCTGTTGACTAATATGGCATTGTATCAGTCTATACCAGTGCAACAGTTAGCATGTCAGGTTTTAGCATTTCAAGTCACTTTACCTACATACGCAGTAGGATTCTGTTTTGCAAGATGGAAAGTGACCTACAGTGCAAACTGTACTACCTAGACTACCATTGATACCTATTCACAGGACATGATTTCACTGTATCATTTCATACTTGAAATTCATGATGTTCTTTTAATCAGGGTACAAACATGAAAAGGTGCGTGTGTTACTGTTTCTTTTAAAGGTGCATCATTTTGTTTTTTATTCTGTGTGCTTAATAGCTACTAGTCAGTGTTCTTTACATTCTTTGCATTCAGCATTAAAATCATCTACGTGTAAAATACAGTATCACCTGCAGAGGTACAGAAAAATGTAACAGCAATTTCTTGAATTGTTACTCAAATATACTGGTTTACCTTTTAGTCATCAATATGACATCAAGGGGCTATAGCATGTGAACTGTGGTATATAGAAGTCTTGCACCATTGCTGTACAGGAAATCTTGCAGACTCTCTCCTCTCCTTGCACAGCTGCTGATTACCATATACACATTGGGAAAAAGTATGTTTCTGCTGTACAGAATGGTTGGGAAGTAACACAGACACTCTAGAGCTCCCTTTGCAAGCTTTCAAACAAAGCCCTTTGATCTAACTGCATGCCTGCTCTGTGTCCCAAATTTCACCCTATGGGGCTTTCTGCTTTAAGAACACCCTCAGCTGGGGCTACTTTACGTTGACTGCATTGAAGTTCATCGGAGCATGCACCTTACCGTATTAACATATTCTTTAGCTTTTACAAGTTTGTAAAGATGGTTGACTGCAAAACTAATGTGTCAATACAGCAGAATTAAATTAAGGCACACTGAAAGTTATCAATAATGTATTATATCAGAATTACAGTCCTTTGGAACTGAACGTTTTGCTGCTGGCAGTGCAAGAAAAGCAAAGTTGTGTATTTATTGTTGGGTGCTGAGGGTTCAGTATGAAAATCAATATAATAAAAATTTTCACAGTGTCTAGTTCTCTTTAGTTCCCAAATTACTGAAAAGAAAAAAGGCAAAAAAACTAGTTTTGTATTTAAAACTGCTTCAACCTTCTAGCTATATTTTTTCTTTTATCTAAAAATGTAAAATGAATAAAAATGCAGTAAGTATTGTATATTAAATACAGAAAATTAGCAACATTGATTCCTAGTTTTTATGTTTCCAAGTGTTTTTCTCAACACCCTGTGTATTCTAGAAAGTCAAACACACACAATGAGACACAGAAACATAAGCACATGCACACCCTTTCCAGCACCTTACTACTTACCAATTTTATAAAAATCTAGCCTCATTTATCCCAATTATTCATTCCTAGGTATTTTGCTTACCTATGATGAATTCCATTTAAAAAAATTAGATAATCTAAGAGTTTACTTTTTTTTCCAAAGGCAAAACATTGCTGCAATTACTGGGAATGCTGTGTGATTCAGCACTGGTCTGTTTTTATTGAAATCTTTGTTTTGGTCTAGGCAAACTGAGCTTTAATTCAGCTATAATGGCTCTCAGTTGTCCATGAAATGCACTGTTTTTCCGAAACATTACTGGATCCAACTGTGGTGCTAAATGTGCATGGTATTTTTGTATTCTCTAAGATTCTGCTGTTTTCATCTTTTAAGGAGCTCAGTGCACTTTATTGATTGACTGTTCGTTCTTGATGGGTTATTGTCATGGTTTGACACTGGCCAAATGCCAGGCACCCACAAGAGCCGTTCGCTTATCCTCTTCTGCTACATTTAGGCAGAGGAGAGGGAAAAAATGGACAAAGGGCTCATGAGTTGAGATAAGGACTGGGAGAAAACACTCCAAGGGCAAAACAGGTTCAAGTTTAAAAGTATATGGTAAATTTATTATTAACAGAGTTAGAGGAGGATAATGAGAAATAAAACAAGCCTTTAAAACACCTTTTTTTCTCCCCTGCTCCTCCCTCCTTCCCGTCAACAGCGCAGGGAGACAGGGCCTGGGGGTTTGGTCAGATTGTCACCAGTGATCTTTTTCTGTTCGCACGGGGAGAGGAGTCTTTCCTCTGCTATGCCGTGGGGTCCATCCCGGAGGAGACAGTTCTCTGTGAACTTCTCCAGCGTGGCTCCAATCTCACGAGCAGCAGTCTTGCCAGAACTGTTGCAGCCTGAGTTCCTCCCAGGGACAAACAGTCTTTTCGAAACTGTTGCGGCATGGATCACTTGTCCACGGCGTGCAGCCCTTTAAGGAAAAGCTGTTCTAGTCTGGAAACAAGGGCTCGCTCTCTCTACCTCTGGAAGCAAGGCCCCTCTCTCCATTCAAGTCTCCCACTGGATCAACCTAGCTATAAATATAACTAGCAACATTTCTGGGTATATAGAAAGGATAAAAGTGTGTGTTTTGAGTCAAACACAAAATGACATGTCAGGCTTCAAAACAAGCTGCATTTTTTCTGGTTTTACTTCATCTAAAAAATCCTCATCAAAACACTTTAAATACAGCTTCAGCTGATGGTAAAGTTCATTAAGTTCTCTTTAGAGCAGGATACAAGTACTTTCTACCAATGCAGCCTGCAACAAGCCACCAGATCCAGGAATCTAAAAACTATCAGCTCAAGTACTCAAAGAGAAGTCAGCTTCTGGATGAAGGCTGGCACAAGGGCAGAAGTGACTGCAAAGCTAATGAGACCCTAAAAGCCTCAAAGAATTTTTAACTTAGAATCAAAACTTTGTGCTGCCCTTAGAAACCTGAAGGAACTATGAAAGCCTTTTACAAGCGTTAGTTACATAAAGTGCAGGTGCAACACAAATAAAAAGCCCCCTTTACATTATGTGACATTCCAAATTAGTCTTTAAGCACATTATAAGATTATGAGCAGCAGTCCAGCCAGGGACAGACACAAAGTGAACTGCAGTGAAACTAGAGTCACAAATACCTATATTAGCCATAGCTAATTGTGAAAAAAAGGGAGAAATAATGAAAATACGTAACATGACGTAAAAGCTGCCATAGGGATCTGGATACTGTCTGATGCTTTATCTCTGATAGCCCTCAGAGCAAGACACTACAGAAGAAAATCCAAGTCTCTTGACAATTATGGAACAAATTCGTCACATGGGAATTTTCTTCCTAGCCCTCATCTGTGAGAAGGTGAGTTCATAAGACCCAATTATGGAAAAGAAAACTATAGGGGAAAAAAATCCAGTAAGCAAAATACTAAGGAAGGAAATTTTACTAAGGTAGGAAAAAGCACAGATGTTACTCTTCCCATTACCCACATAAAAGTTATTTTATTCTTTGTCTCAAAATTATCTAATGACACTAGGTGTCACATCTGTTAGCACCATAGAAACAAATGTTCATTTAAAAATAATTCTAAATGCATTATCTTTGTCTATCATTTGCCTGCCATTTACTGAAAAACAGAAAGTAAGATTTTTACAGTATCTGTATGAGTTCTCATTTTGAACTCATCAGTTGTGTTGCTCCTCCACCTCCCATCCCTTTGATAAACAAGGTCATCTTTTAGAGTCCTAGCACCCAGAAGTCCTTTCTCTAAGTATTTTCATCCATTTTTAGAAATCTAATTTGTCTGGCTGGACTTTCAAATTTGCAGGCCAGGGAGGAAAAGCTAATTGGGGTCTAATTAAAATACTGTGGAGTGCCTAGCAGAGGACTCCCTCCTCCCCAGTGCCTGCATAGGGAGGGACCCTGCACCCCTGCCTTCGTGCCATGGCAAGTCTTTCTATTTCCAGGCACCAGGCTCAAAGCCACACAGCACCAAGCGTGGGATGTGTAAATTCTCTTAGCTCAACTTTGGTCGAAACATTTCTGAGGAGTCATTCTGTCCTGCCAGAATTGACACAGCCTAGGCATTATCTCTGCTGCAGCAGCTGAGCCGAAGCCCCAGGAGCCCTGCAGCCCGAGCACTGTGCCAGCACGGGCACACAGACAGCTCTGCTCCAAACTTGGGGCCACCCTTGAGCCTCCAGGGCTGCCACAGCACTGGGGACAGCCCACTCCTGTGCAGTGCCGTGGGGCAGCCACCTGGAACTGGGCTGCTTGGGGGTAACTCCAGAATGGTCCAAATCTGAACATGAATTTGGGGCAAGGTCTTCACCATGTTTCACAAAATGGATATTATAATAGACTCAGTAATACTCTTAATCTCATTTTGTATGTATTTTAATGTAATTTATTTCTTTAGTTTTCAATGTACTTCTCCAGCGTTGCAGGCAGCTCAGGGAGAACAACTGCCCGGTGTGTTTCCAAAGTAGCCATCCTTCTTTTAGAATATCCCAGCTCCTTTCTGAGGAATAAAATTTCTCTTATGCACTATCTTGCAATTTTGAACACTAAATTTAATTTGCAGCTGAACAAATTTTACTTGCAAATCTAGTCACTTTCTTAGTTTCCTTATAGTTCCTCACAGGCTGCTCCTGGTTTTACTAAGCAATTTAGTATCACAAATTCCTGTGGGCTTACCAATTTTTCCAGCTCTTCCCAAGTATGAAGACAGCAAATCTATTTCAGTAACAAAACTCATTTGTGCTTGGTATGATTAACATATTAACATGTGATTACTTTGCTCCATTTTTACAAAGCTGTGACTAACATGCAGTAATTTTTAATGGTAATGCTTTGAGAAAAGGACATTTGAAATTCTGAGTTAATAGATCCCAATAAGTCCCGGACTTGTCTTAGCACTTTCATTTACCTAATGTAATATTAACCCTGTCGATATTACAGTGCTTTGTTTTGCAGTGCAGATGGCTAACGAGGGACAAGTACACAGTTTTTTTGCTTTTTTTTTTTTTCCTCTCTTTTTCTTATCTCCTCCCTCCCGCCGAAGTTTGGCCCAATTCTATGTCAGGACAGGCTGCTGTTTCATAATACCTTGGTGTATGCATCTACCGAAGGCAAAAGGAAAAGCGAGCACTGCGGTTCCCCCTCTGTAATTGATCGCTAGATGGATCAAGAGGAGAAAAACCTCTGACCACGAAATCCTGCCCCCTCCTGGGAGGCGGATTCCAGACGAGAGCCCCAGGATACAGAGCACGGTTACATTCCAGGGCTCCCCTCAGAGCCACCCCCTGCTCCCCCTCTAAAGGCTACAAAGATCGTGAAGGGACAAAGGCACCTCTCTTGGGAGAAAAGGCTGAGGGAACTGGACCTGTTCCGTTTCAGGAAGAGACTGAGAGGCGACCTCATTAATGTGAATGAATATCTGAAACGGGGGTGCCAAGAGGATGAATTCGGGCTCTTCTCTGTGGAGCCAAGCAATGGGACACGAGGCAATGGGCAGAAACTGATGCACAGGAAGTTTCTCCTGAATATGAGGAAGAGCTTCTTTATGTGCAGGTGACCGAGCACTGGAATACATTGTCCAGAGAGTGCGTGGAGTCCCTTGCTGGAGATATTCAAGACGTGCTCTAAGACGACCTTGCTTAATGAGCGAGGTTGGACCAGACGACCCACTGTGGCCCCTTCCATCCGTCCCATTTTGTGATTGTGTCCACCCGCCGCCCTGCAGTAGCGGCCCCCCGCCCTCCCCTTTCCCCAGCGCGGTCCCGGGGCAGCTCTGGGCGGAGCGGGCGGGCGCTGGCTGCGCGGGGCCGGCCCGGCCCGGCGCGGCGCGGCGGCCCCGGCAGGCGGCGCTGTGTGGCCGCCGCCATCGCCGCTCCCGCAGCTCCGCGGCCGCTCGGGGCCGAGAGGGGCCGCGGCTTCCCGGGCGCGGGGAAGGGCCCTGGGCTGGGCCGAGGCGGCGGCGGGCGGCGGCGCGGGGTCACGGCGGCGCCATGGGGAAGCGGGATAACCGTGTGGTGAGTAACGCGGGCAGCCCGGCCGGGCTCCGCCGCAGCCGCGGCACCTCTGGGCGGGCCCGGCGCCGAGACCGTGGGGAGCCGGGCGCTGCCTCGGCCCGGGCGGGCCCGTCCGGCCGCCGCCGCGCTCCGACCGCCGGGAGGGGCAGAAGGGGCCGCCGCGGGGGCAGGAGCGGCCCGGTGCAGGCGGGGCGGGCCGGAGGCTGCCGAGGGCCGGCACCCGGGGCCCCGTCGGCGGGCGACAAAGGCGGGCCGAGCCCTGCGCCGCGCCCCGCCCGGCCCGGGGCGCCCCGGGATCTGCCCGAGCCCCGTGTGGGTGGGTTGTCCCTCCATCGGCACGTGCTCGAGGCTCCCTGGCAGAACCTCTGATTGCCTTGTCAAATCCGGCAGCATCTGACTGATGCCCGCTTTGTGATCTGTCGGGGGAAGGTGATTAAGATGCTGGCCTGGACCGTACAAAAATAAAACGTTCCCAATGGGAGTTGCAGCCGTCGCTGAAGTAGCTCTGATCCTAGCTAAGCCGGATTTCCTTAAACTTGGCGTTCAGCTGTACCTGAGGGATGTGAAATTTAGCTTTACGCAGCACTCTGCTGCCTCGGGAGCCAGCGCTCAGCAGGCAAAAAATGCTCTTCTACAAACCTGACTGCAGAGCCTGAGTTCATACATAACTGAAACACATTCATCCTTCCTCCTATTTTTCTTTAAATGTTTTTGTACCAGATAGCCTTTCACCTTCTATTCGTAATCACTTAAGCATTGTAAGTTTGCTGCTAAATTTTATGACTAAACACGAATCATAATGCTTTTATTTTTTTCCCCTTTTTATTTCTTGTATATGCTATGAGTTTTTACTCAGATCAACTCACATCTTTGCGAACCTTAGTGGAATACTATAGTAATAGGCAGGAAGGACTCAGATATTGTATAGATAGATGGCAAAGTCCCTTTGATTGCTTTGTTGATCTATCAAAAAAATGCAGTCTACTAAGAAAGAGTTGACAGTATGTTAGACTCCAAGACTGGATCTGTGATTGAAATGTCCTGTAAGGCTTTCAGGTGTGTATATATTTACTCTTAATTTAATGGGACAGCTGGCATATACCTACCAGTGCCAGCAGATCTTTTATGTTCCTGTGTTAGGTTTATTACGCCATCATGGAATAATACATACTGCAGAAAAATTATAATATAGGACCCTTTGCTCCTCAAGTATGATTATAGAGATTTCTTTTGTTATTCTCTGCCATGTCCCTTCTTAAATACACCATCGTTTTTGACTTTTTGGAGATGGAAAATAAACATGCTTTTTTTTCACATCTACAGGGTACTTGCAAGGCAGTAATAGTACTGCTTGCCCAGAGAACCCTGCCTGACAGAAGGTACCTTACACTTCTCATGAGCAAGGAAGCTATGCAGCAAATACATTGGTTAATACCTGCTTGAACAAACTGCTGACAGAAGAAAATGAACGTGCAGACTTATCACTTTCTTTACTGAGGGTGCATTTCCATGCTCCTTCTGGCTAGTGACATGCAGTTTGGCAAAGTAGTGTAAATACTTTTCAGAAATGTTTATTGATGAAGTAATTCTTCCTAAACAAACCTGGTTGAAATTATAAGAACATGTCTTAAGGCATAAATTTCCTAATCCTGGAATATAAAGCAGTACACAGTCATTAAGTACTTGCTGTGGTAAAGTTAAAGAAAGCCACTGAAAGGAGAAGACTTCCTAGCCAGTTATCCAGGGGCAGTTTGAGCAAGTAGAAAATCAGCATTTGACAGCTGTAGTCTCTTCTGCAGGTAGAGAGTTTTGTTGGGAAGTGGTGAGGTGTTCATTGCTTGTTAGATCAGGTAGGAAAGTTGCTGATTTTTCTTTAAGAGCAGCAAGACACCTAATTTTTTTAAAAATAATTGCATAAGAAGAGCTTTCAGATGCAAATTTTTGAATGGTAACCAGAAGTCCATGTGTTCACTGGAGTAAACCAAGTTTCTAGTGGCTCTAATACACTGAAATTATCTTTCTTTAGTGTAAACAGTGTCCAGATAGTGCTGTCCTGCATTCCTAAAGGAGCTCATTTTCCACTCAAAGCTAAACTCAATTACAGCAGTTTTATTAATTTTTAGATTTTTTTCATTTTTAGATTTTTTCATTTTTTAGATTTGTCATGTGAATGCTTTCTAAGTGTTGTAACTACTCGATGTCCATCTATGCTACTTGTTTCAATTTGCACACCTCTGTGTTTATTTGCCCATTTTGTGTGAATTAAAGCAACAAAACAAAGCCCCAAGAAATGACAGCAAATGTCCCCTTAGAGTTGCAAAGTCAGCTTGAGTCAAAAAATGCTCCACTTGAAAGGTCCTTGGATTGCTTCAGAGTCCATCTGATGAATCTGAGCCAAACTTGTGTGGGCAGTGCTTTCTCCCAGCAGATGCCCCATCCCAGACAGAGCCTGGAGTGCCTCTTCCAGGACCAAATGTATCCCCAGGAGCTGAAGGCTACCAGCCTGCTTGCAGATCAGTCCAGAAACTCAGCATTGCTGTGGTCACTGCTTCTGCAGTGGGAGCAACAGGAGGGGAGGAAGCAGCAGCTGCTTCTGATAGCTTTCACAAATGCTCACTTACTGTTCATGGTTGTTTCTGAATGCCTGATAAAAAGCAGCGTTGGACACGTGGGAGCTACACAGATGGTCAAATCTTTGCTTTGGATCTACAAAATGTACTCTTTAAAAATTGTCTCAGATTGAGCAGCCAAAGCAAGTAATTTTTTTGGCTATTTGATGTTTTTCCTTGTCTCCAAACTGAACAGTAAGAGCAGTTATGTTCTGCAGAAGTGTTGGGATGACATAGTGATGAAAATGAATGAGGTAAGGGGATACACATACCTCATTTCACATGAACAAAATATAATTGACATAAAAAAAATATGGATGAGTTTTTCCGTTAACTGGGGAGGTGGATTATGAATTTTAATTTAATTTTTTATAACACAAAGAGGATGCATAGGTTTGAAAGATACAATATCTCATAACACTAGGATTATGTATGTTTGGGTTTTGTGGGTTTTTTCCTCCTTAAAACAGCCTTAAAATAGCCAAAATCACAGAATTTTGATACATGTATAATTGTAGCAAGGTACCACTGCTTGCTTGATTTGGTGCAAGAAATTGCATGCAGAATTTAGTAACTCCTGTCAGCGATTTTGAACAGAACATTAAAGGCATAGGATCAGTTGTCCCAGAGAATGAGAGCTGAAATTTAATTACATTTTCTATATCCCAAGGAAGAATATTTCAGAAATCATGATACCATTCTTTATTTGCAATATCATTTCTTAAGAAAGGGAATTGTTTTAAGGAACGTGGTCTTTTTGTGGATTAGTTCTTTCTGCCACAGTATAACTCCAACTGAAAGCACTTAGCTGAGTCTTTCTTCCAGACTGAATCAACTCAGTTTAGCTAAATATTTCATATTCTTAGGAACAAGTCAGAATTATTTTTCAGGGAGTGATAAAAAGTTTCTGTGAAGAACAAACAAGATATTTTGGTATCATAGTGTAACTGATGAATTTGGTATTTCTTTTTGTTGTTTCATATTCAAGGCTTATATGAATCCCATAGCTATGGCCAGGGCACGAGGTCCTGCCCCAAATTCAGGACCAACAATACAAGACTACTTGAACAGGCCAAGACCAACATGGTAAGTGGCAGTGCCTGTCTGCCCTTTTGACCTTTTAAGTAAAAGATTTGTTTCCTTTACTAAAATGTCACTGGTACCTACCTCCTCCCCAGAATATCCAGTAATAGATTTTGAAAGATTTCTTGTCGCTGGCCAAGGTATTATTTTCTAAACATGTATTCAGTCTTCTCTTTTTAAAACAATAGAATATCATTTTGAAATTTATATTTCTCATTTGTCTGTATTTTTTAGCAGCAGTTTCTCGGAAATGGTCATGTTAGCTTTTTCTCATTTTGTAATACCTAAACCTTGTACATATATTTAATTTGTAAACAAATTAATCTCTAAAGGAATAATTTTGCTGGTATATTCTTAGAATTCAGTTTGCCCTACCCAACAAAACCATCACTTTGAGATATTATCAACAACTTACTTTATGTTCAATCTCTTTGCCTGCCTTCATGAGACATTAGAGAACAATTTATCTGATTGCAAAGTTAGCTTCAGATCTTTTGGAGGGATTTAACAACCATACTTAAGTTATTAGGGCTAGGTTACCATATGTGTAACATCTAAGATGCTTTCATTCTTCTTCTCTTGGAAGTTCAACCAAGGCTAAACTTCAGAAAGACTCTGTGGAAAAGTTAGACATTGAATAAGGTATTTTTAATTGTAAAAATTGTGATCTGGCATCTTTTTCATACAGGGAAGAAGTGAAAGAGCAACTAGAAAAGAAAAAGAAAGGATCCAGGGCTTTGGCTGAGTTTGAAGAAAAGATGAATGAGGTTGGTAATATTATTAGCTGTTACTACATGATTCTTTTTATCTAACATGCTACTTCTGTTATCATTTACAATATCAAGTAGCCATAATATTTCACTTCATTCATGAATAACTATTTTGTTTCATTTATGCTGGAAGTTGAGTTTACAACTTAACCAGTGAAGAGCTACTTTCAGTTCAGAAAAAAATGATATAAAACTTTTTTTTAAATTGCTGGTGAATAAAACTTGACCTTGTCATAAACGTAAATATATTTATGCAAGTGCATGTGCTTATACCAATAAATTAAACAGTGCATTTTCAGGTATGATAAACCAAAGTCTGTTGTGCTAATATTCACTTGTTTAAAGTCACAGAATCCAAGTAGAGGGGAAAAAAGTGCATTACTGGAAACAGATGTCTTTGGCAAGGAATATTCATGTAATATTATTATGAGAGAAGGCACAAAGAATGGCTTTCAGCCAGATAGAACTATGAAGCACTTGTTTTTCTCTCATCCTAAGCTGATTACAACACATGCTGGTTTCCTGATATAAATGCAGCTGTTCTGATGTTTGTGTTCTGTACCTACTGAAGATCAGCATAGTATTAGAAAGTGTCACATGTAACTCCTGTTGTATTCAAGGGAGAAATTAGTATTTAACTGTTTCTGTTCCTTCTTGGGTCGTGGTATCTTGAGAAAGCTTCACTAATCTTCATCATTGTGTGTAAGTTTCTGGTTGGAGGAGATTATGCTCCTCCTCTGTTATTGGAAGGGCATAATACCCATAGTACTCTTACTGTGCTTTTTTGCCTAAGAAGTTGTACCAGGATGTGGAGGGCCATGGGATGCCAAGAGGATCTCTAAGAGGAAATCTGCACTCTGAGTTTTAGCTTAGTGAGTTTGGTGTAGTATTCTATCATATTCCTTTCCTGATTTTATCTTTGCTTAATGTGAAATAAGTGAAATTGGCATGCGTAGAAGCTACCAACCTTTCAGTATGGTGGCAGGCTAGGAAGGGGTGCAGGGAATTGTGAAGTGGCCATGAGTTATTCCTAAAGCTCCTAAGAATGAATCTCTGAACACCTGAAAAGATCACAAGTCTCTGAATGAGTGCTGTCTTCCCTATTTTACTGACAGTTGTTGGACATTTCTGTTTAAAACATAACACTAGCACAGTCTTTAAATTAATGAAGCACAGGCTGTTGTGAGAAACCCCTCAGGTAGCTCTGGGTACCTGTATCAAAGTACACAACCCACAGATGCTGCCTTGGTCCATGGAAGCATGTTACACACAGCATTGCATCCTGGCTGATCTGCCATGTCCCTCAGCAGCTCAGTTCAGCTGGCTCACAGTGTGCTGATGTGGGGATCTGTGTATCATCCTGCATTGCACAGGTTACTTCATTCCTGATATTTCTGTCACCTCAGCACAACATGTGAATCATCGTTGTTTTACCAGTGCAGTACCAATGCAGCTTCATTGTGAGGATCAGAATAATAAAGAAGGGAGCACATGACGTGTCTGACAGTGCAGATTGAACCTAGCAGCCTCTGAGTTTCATGGGGGCAGGTTGGGTATTTATTTCAGAACTCTTTAAGGGGACATTTTAGTTAAACCTAGAGACCAGGTGGGGAATTGAAAAGGAGGAATGAGTGGAGAATTTTATTCATCTACTTGGTGTGCTTGGCCTAACAAAATCAGAGCATTTCTATGAAGATGTGTATAGTAATTTGGTATAATTATTGCTGACACCAACAAGGCCCAGAATACACACTAAAGACACCCGTATGTTGAAGAGAGGCCAGGAGAAGTCTTGAAGTTGTTTCAGGTGATTTTTAGAACTAAGACAAAATCACAGTTTTTCTGGTAGAGTACCCTGGTTTTCTAAAGTGCTCTAGCAGAACACTGATACAAAAGCAAAAATACCATAATTGATGACCCTGAAGACAAATGGCAATCTCTTACAGACAAATAACTTGAACATTAAGTGTGAACTAACACTGTATTTTGCTGAATAATAATCTTTTGTAAAATCAAGTGTATTGCAGCTTTGGTTAACATTATATATTGTTTATTTTCTGTGGGTTTTGTTAAAATTATAGTGTCAGGTAGAGGAGAGTTTAAAAATGTTCAGAAATTACCCTCCTGTTACTGTTGCTGTTTGGTTTTGTTTTCAGAATTGGAGGAAAGAACTGGAAAAACACAGGGAGAAATTACTGGGTGGAAATGAGAGTTCCTCCAAAAAAAAAGAGGTAAGTAGTTTTCAGTTGTATACATTCTGTGTTTGGAACTGGATTTATAATCAATGCTGCCAACACAGAATTTCATGAATGCATTTTAAAAGCCAGAATCAAAGTTTATAAACCTAAATGCATGCCAAAAGAAATTATGCTAAAGTAACATTTGTTTTATTCTATTTTTAAGAAAAAGAAAAAGGAAAAGAAGAAATCTAATAGGGTGAGCAAAATTTTCAGTGTTCGGAGCTTTTTTGTTTTGGGGTTGTTCCTGTTTGTCATTTATGTTCTCTTGGGAAGAGAAAGTATGGCTGTAATTTTGATTTTAGATGTTAAATTAACTTTTATTTGTAAAGGGTTTGCATACATTCAGTACAAGGAAAATTAAAGGCAGGAAAAGAGCATTAAATAGATATTATTAAAAGGAAAATAATTAGAAGTGGTTTAGCAGTTTATTTAAGAAAAGTCTATGTAAGACCAGCTTCTCAGAAGTAAAATTGTATTGGTTATGCTTTGAAAATGAAGACATTTTAAAGGGAGTGTTTGATGGGCTTTTGGGTATTTGCCAGACAAAATGCTGCATCTCACAAGCTTCACTTTTTGTTGTGTTTGGTCAAGTTGTCTTCATCTTCCTCTTCTTCATCAAGCTCTGATTCTTCCAGCAGTTCATCTGATTCAGAAGATGAGGTAAGAGCAAACCTGGAATCTTACCATGTTTTGTTCATGAGGTTTATTTAACACAGATTTTGATAATACATCTTAAAATATTTTGAGGGGGTGGTTTGGATAAAACCATTTAGTTTTTATGCATTTGGTATATATAATAAAGTTGTGAATTTTAGACATATATATCGAGTCAACAGTTTCTGTATGAACACTACAGATTTTGGCATCCTGGCTTGTAAACTGGATCCATTTTAACACTGAATTGCTTTTCTAATAGAATCTCCTATCTAATCATAAAAATGCAAAAATACCATTTTTACTTTCTAGCAAAAATCTTTGTTACAGATAATCAGATTCTACAGCACGCACTTAAATAATAAACAGAATCTAGAGAACCTGGATTTTTCACCAGTTCGCATTTTTTCAATGCAGAAGAGTTATGAAGGTCCTCCACTAAAAGAATCAATTGTAGTGTACTTTATTCCTCAGGAGAACATTGTAACATGTAGGAGTTTGATGTTTCCTTTTCTTTACATTTAATGTAAATCTTTAATTCTAGTGAGATTAAATTCAAGTGTGTGTTTTTCCTTCTTTTGTACAATATTTGTGGATAGGATAAAAAGCAAGGGAAAAAAAGAAGGAAAAAGAAGTATCGTTCCTCCCGGAAATCTTCAGCAAGCACAAGTTCAGAATCTGAGTCAGACAGCAAGGTAAATATGCAGATGTGTTGCTCTTGGCAAGTTTTCTTGGTCAGTGTTATAAAACCATAAAGATTTCTGACTTTAACATATTAATATGGGTTTTCATCTTCCACTTTTAAAGCTGTGTATTCTGACATGGCCTGAGCTGGACTTGAATCTTCCACATGTAGTGTGAAATCTGCCTCCACTGGCCACATGCCTGATGGGAGTTATTGGATTTTTAGAAAATCAACATGCTTTATTCCAGCAATTTATAGTCATTTTTCTAATCCAGACATATGCAATGTTTAGTTTTGATAATATATTAACACTATGTCTATTATTTTTAATGCAATTTAATTTAACACCATATCTGTAAATGCAGGTATTGCAGGATAGCAATGGCCAGAACATTGCCTCTCTAAATATCTGAGTAGTTTCCTGTTAGACAACTGAGCCTTTCCAAAATACATATTAAATTAAAGTTGTCTTTTTCCTTTTTGGAAGTACAGCAATGTAGATAACATGGGCTTACTGAATGAACAAAAAAGTGAAGATACATGAGGCAGATTGTTCTGTTATGTTAGCATTTTTCAGTCCTACAGTGTATAGGTACTATATTTCTTGCTTAAATATTAATAATACAGTGAGTTTTTAAGATTTTCTGTGTAGACTTTATCACAGGCTTTCACTGGAGTATCTAATTTGGTGGGATATAAATAGTAATGAATGCCTGTTTGCAGACACCTAGGAATTTGTGCTAATGGGAGGTTAAAAACTTCTGCTAAATAAAGGGACCCAGAGATACTTCACAAAACTCTGGGAAAATACCGGCTTAGCCTGGTCTGATCAGCAGAGATGGACATGGATAAAGAAAAACTACTCCCAGCTGTTACATGTTATATGTGGTTACAGCAGTGATAGCTGGTATCCTTCCCAGAGGCTCTCTAAGTGTCCTATAATGATGCTGTTACCTCATTCCATACAGACCTGCTGCTGGATTGGGAGATTAGCAGCTGCATCAAAATTACAGGTTTTTATATTATTCTTGTCAATACAAGGTAGAAAGGGCAATCTTGAAGAATTACTTTTAACAGACATAAGACTGTTTATCAGAAAGCTTTGGAGATTTCTTTTTTTTCATGAAATTATTTTGTTGTGATTTGTTTTCCTTTCTATTTAGGATAGCACAAAAAAGAAGAGGTCAAAGGAAGACTGTGAAAAAGAAAAGGTATTTTATTCTTGAAATCCTTCGATCAGAACTGCATGTTACATACATAACAGTTATTTCTTTTCTTAATATTAAATGCCTCACTTTACATCTGTGGAAATTTTCTGTCCAAACCCACACAGTCAGAAGGTATTCAGTGCACCCAGTTCGAAGTAGATGTTTGGTTGGATTCAGCTTCTGGTTTAGTAATCATTGCTAGTCAAAAACACTGGATCTGTTCTTGTTACAAAGGTAAACTAAAACTGTATCCAATCTGCTATAGTAGATCAGCTGCATCCTTAGTGTTTTGGGTTTTACCTTTAGCTGTCACATTGAGCTAAAACTGTGTGTGATGATATTTTTAGTGGCATACCTGGTAGGTTATTGACTTGTTGCTGTAAATGAAGAAACATAAGGAGAGGATCTCTTTATCTAATTGTAGCCATAATTATAGATACTATACTTTGAGGAATTGAAGAGAAAAATGTATTAGCTTAAGAAAAATGACCTTATTCTATCATTTCCCTAAGCATGAGAATCCTCTTTTCTTCCTACTACCACACCATTTTGTACACTCATCCATTATCTTTAATGTAAACAATCTAATTGACTTCAATTTTAGTTATTTGTACACTGTGGATAAACTATCAGAGTCCACCCTAGTCTTTCTCTCCAGTTACCTTTCTTTATCATGTTGGCCTCTCCTGCTCTGGTCAATATTACTGACTTTGATGTACAAAATCTCCATTGCTTTTGGGAAATGTACAGATTTTTCTCCCCTAGCTTCTGCTTCTATTTTATAGTGTCCATTTCCCATCTCACCCTTTTAAATGGCTTCTCTTTGAAGACCAAGTATCTACCATGGTCCCTTATTGTGGTACTACTTTCACACATCTGAAAGCAAAGGGCACTTGGGGACTAGAGGTCTTTCTCCCCCCACCTGCAGATCCCCCATGTGTCTGATGGGCTGCATCCTGTGTACTTTTCATAGGTTCTTTTGGGAAGTTTCTGGTCTTAGAAACTGAGTGAGAGAAAGTACCTTCAGTCTTAGGAACACATTGCCTTGTCCAGAGCAAAACAAGTGCAGGGAGCAGAAAAGCAGCTCATCAGAACCATCTCAGCATCAGAATTAAAAAAAAAACCTATCTTTTAAATGCACTGGAATGAAAAGTGATGTGTTGGAAGTACAGCTGGCAGGAACAGCTTGTCCTGGTTTGGCTCAAATACAGAGGGAGCTTTTTCTTTCATGAACAAAGCAAGAGTTTGAAGCTACAGTGTTTGTATGTATATATTGAGACATCTTCAGTTACTAGTTACTCAAAAGTGGTGAAATGTTTTATTTTCAAATGCTTACTCCTCCATGTGTTATTATTTAAAATAAGAGACTGTTATTATTCCTCTCACTTTTAGACAGTTGCTGTATCTTGGTAACAAGGAAAAGGAGTATACAGAAAACCATTATTTTCACTAAAAGTTGATTTTAACAGTTTGGTAGGGCAATTTGATGATGATGAGGGAATTAGTTTAATGTCAATATTTTAAAATATTTCACAACTTAGAAGTGATATTTCAATCTTAAATTTTAAGCAGAAGTTTTATAAAATGTGAAAGGTCTGACTTTACTCACAAATACATTATTTTGTGTAGGAAGGTAAAAATCACCACAGGAAAAGGAAGAAGGCAGATCGTGGTGATGGACCTTTGTCATCAGAATCTGTATCTGAATCAGATCAGACAGAGGAGGTCAGTGTGAATCTTCAGTTTCAGATGTTACAGTGCTTGTAGCTTACTGATTCATGAGCAAATGAACGAACTAGCTTAGATTTAGTACTTTGTTAAAACTGTTCTGCACTCTACAGATAAATTGAAGAGTGCAATGCACTCAAAATTGTTTGTATTTTTCCTTTTAAAATAAACTTTTGAGGCTTGTTTAGTCTAGCTTCTATCACCTACAAGTAATTTTGAATTAATTTTCTTGAGAATCAACTTCTTATGGATACTACATTTGGTTTAATTTTCCTTAGGTGCAAGCAAAAAAGAAGAAAAGCAATGAGGAAAAAGAGAAAACAGCAAGTATCCCTCTTACTCATTCTGTAGTTTTAGGATATAAATACTGTGTCCTTGGTCAATTTCCAGTTTCACATTTTTCACTAATACAAATGTTTCATAGCAGTAGTCTACTGTTATATCTGAATTAACAGTTTCTCTGTTTACTTGCTGAAGTCACTTTTTCAATTGTTGAATTAAAGAAGAATTTGTCACTCTTTTACCTATATGTGATTTAAGATTTATACAACTTTAACACCTAGTGTAGAATGTATTCTATGCCATATCAACGGCCTGGAACTACTAATACCTGTGTGGTACCAAGCAGGGGAGTAGTTTGCCACACAGAAAGACATCAGGGCTGTTCCTTCATTAGCATTGTGTGTAATTCCTTGGTAAGCCTTCTCTGCCACCATGGAAAGGGCTTTAGGACATAACTTCTGCAATATATATGCCATTATAGATATGCCATCCTCCAGCCAAATAAAAAGCGGCCAACAACCTGTTACTTTCCTCAATATTTTTATTTGTATCTGTTGGTAAAAATGAGAGGAAGGTTCAGCAGTGATTTGTATGGAATCCAGATGTACCTGAGGTTCCTCAGTTAGGAGGATAGTGGGTTTGGGACCCTAAATGCCCACTTGAGATATCTTTGTATCTGTCTCCCCTGTCAGCAGCAGTGTTCCTTATCAGGCATCTCAGTTGTCCACATGAGGTAGGGCAAAGGGAAGGGCGACATTAGTCACCTAAAAATGCAGCATAGGAATATCAGTGATGCTCAGTACGCATTTTTCCGTGGAACTTGTTTGTTTTTTCTTATGAGCCATTTGCCATAACATTTCTAGTGACTGTTTATGGTCTTTTTCCTAAAAGATTTGTATGTATAAGGAGTATGTATAAAACAAAGCTTTAATACTGACTGTTTCGTTTATGTAATGCCACATCTATTTGAGAATCTTAGTTGAAATTCTGCTTGCAAAAAGACAAGATTGCATCTCTTATCTTCTGTGTTACAGTGATGAGCATACTACCTTCATGACTGAATCCAGTAGGGTTAATTTGAGTGTATTTATATTTACAGTTGAGATCATAATTGTTTTATTTTAAACAAGGTACAAGTGATAGTCTAGCCAAGTGCAGTTGAGCATTAATTATATATTTAACTGATTTTATAAATATATATTTTGTATATATATTAAGTATATAATAATAATTCAATTAATATTAAAATAATAATTTAATTAATATTAAAAAATATTTAAAATCTGTAAACATCCTAGTTATTCCCAAATTGTCACTAGTGGTCAAAGCAGTTCCTTAGTACTTTCTCAGTAATCTGTAATGCTCTGAAAATAATTTGAAATAGTAGGAAATAGAATAATGACAGTGATGAGAGGTGTGAAATAGCCATACCATAGTGGAGATAAGTTTAAATTGAAGACTGCTCATAATAGTGCAAATTTCTGGGTAAAGTATTTATTTTTGTATTTTCTCAATAGGCTTTTGTAGGAATATCTTTAGAAATGTCTTTCAAAAGATGTCCTGTGTTCTCATTTTGCATTAGCAGAATGTAATATATGGCTATTGTATTATACAATAACTTTTTTTTTCCTTAGGATAAAACAAAAAAGAGAAAGAAGCACAAGAAACATGGTAAAAAGAAGAAAAAGAAGACTGCTGGTTCAAATTCAGATTCAGAATAATATTTTAAAACAACCTGAGACTATCAACAGAAGTGCAATGACGAAAGGAAACTTAAACTGTGAAAGACAGCAAACTTTACCAAACTGCATGAGTTTTCCTGTGTTTTAGAAATACTCCTAATCTTTCAGTAGCCAGCCAGATGCAGCTGTGCTGGGAAAGACCATTGTTATTGCCTGCTGCTTAATACATGAGGTACAACTTTTATAAAATTCCAGTAAGCAGTGTTAGATGTTTGAGACAATATCAGATGGTAGGCCAGCTGAGGTGTAAAATATTGAAAAATAAGAGTTAAACTTCTTAGATAGTAAAAATAGTATTTTAAAGCATTAGTAATAGTCTTTATTTGTAAATCAGGACAAATTAAATCCCAAGTTCATCCTGCAGGTTAATATTATGCATAAACTACTACAAGCTGGTGTCTGCTAATGGAAAATTAATGATAACATTTAAAAGGCTGCCTTTGTAGAAATGTGTATCATCTGCCCCGTTACTGTCTCCCCTGAGAAAGGGAATGCTACCATTTTGGCTACCTGAATAGGGTGCCTTTGCCTTTGATTCTTGCAAATCTCTGCTACTTTTAATCCATGCATCTCTGCATTCCTGGGAAGCTAGAGCTATTGTTAGCAGACTTTTCTGAATGAGCAGTTTTGAGCTTCCAAGCATGTGCTTCTGCATTAAGCAAGAGCAATGACATTTTGCAGTATAACTGACAGTCAAAACCTGAAGATTTTACCTCTGCTTTTTTGAAATAGCGATAGACTTTTGCTAGTAAATATGCGTTTTAATTTTGGTTTAATTGAAAACTTCTTGCAAACCCTGGTAGCTTTCTTTGCATTATCTTTAGAATTGTTTTGCATGATTTGTACCATTTTTAAATTAACAAAATGCAGGTAATAATTTGTTGTAACCAGTTCTTTGAATTATATTTCACATGCAGATTTTCATGTATGTATTTAGTTATAGTCAAGTTCATTGCTGTGTTTAAGTGCACACTTGCTGAAGTTATTTAGCATGTAAAAAGCAGGGTTTTGATACCTTAACAGCTTCATATTGAAGCTGATTTTACTCTAAGCAAGTTCAGTGGCAGATCTATGTGATGTGTCTTGTTAGATAAAAAAAACTGCTGCCAGAATCTCATTAAAGATACTGTTTAAACAGTTTGTATTTATATTTTTGTACTTGAGGGCTACAGAATGTTGACCTAAGTCATAAAGCTGTTTTACTTTAGTTTAGTTGCTTTAGATAACTGAAAAAAAGCTTTTTTTAAATTAAACATGCCCACAAGAAAACACAAGCAACCATTTGATTTTAGTTTACATTAAATTCTCACTTCATCTTCCATTGAAATACTGATTCTGGGCCTTCTGTTAGCCTTTAACAAATGCCCATCCATCCCAGGTAGTCAAATACAGATTGTATTTTTGATCTACCCCTTTTTTTCATTGCACAGGTGCTAACTTAGAACTTACCTCTATTGCATACAGATGTTTCAAATGTTGTGTTCCAAATAATTTCGGGACTTTTAAGACATTAGTTATTAGTCTGCAAACCATAACTAAAACCTGTGGGAGAAAGATAATTTCATATTGTCATTGTAATTGTACAGAGAAGTTGTCTTCAAGTTCTTGGGAAAATACAACAATTGAGTTGCAGCAATGTGCATCTAAACAATAGTAATATTTTCATCAACTATTTTATACTCTTGGACTTGATGTTACCAATTCTAGACACTCTTGTCAGTGAGGCTAAAATAAAGGTGATATGCAGTGAACAGAGGGGTTTGATTTGGGGTTTGTGTTTAGTTTTGTTGGGGTTGTTTTCTTTTTAAGTTGCGGTGTTGCAGTTTAGGTAAAAGAACCTGTAATGAACCATAGTGAAAATGCTCTGTCCTGTGTGATACCTTATGACTTTTACACAACCACCTGCCACAGAAAGAAATAAAAATGGAAATGAGACCCAGTCTTCCAAATACCTATGCCGGTATGTCGTTTTGATTGTGTGACTGTTCTGCTCAACTGTAGGCTTGGAGTGCTGCTGTCATGCTTGGGAAGGGTGTAGTTGCTTAAGGGGCTTGTGGGCTTTGTCCGTTCCTAACCAAGCTCCTTAGTACTGAAAGGGCACTGCTTCAGTTTGAAATACCTTAACAAATACATCGCGTCTGCTCTTGCTTGCCCTTTTCCTGAAGGAAAGGTGGAGGCTGGTCCCAGCCCTTCAGCATTCCCGGTGTGCCCACGCCGAGGTCGTGAGACAGGGACCGGGGTTTTGGGTGGCACCTACAGCCACGTTCCGAGTTTCAGTAGAGGGACAAAGCAGAAATCGAGCAATGTCGGAATAAGAGTGGTTTAATGTATTTTTCCTTTCTGACAGCAGATGAACAATCGCTATTTTATGTTGTATTAAAGTTTTAGCTTTTTTTTTCCCCCCGACAAACATTTTTAGTAATTTGAAGTGCAGTTATTTTATTTTTTACGACTGCAGTTTTTTTGAATGCGTGTCAAGACGTGCTCTGTGTTTCCCTTTGTGTGTGCTGATGTCGGCCCGCCCGTGCGGCCCAGCGCGGCCGAGGCCGAGGCCGAGGCCGCCGCCCCGCGTTACCAGGGCAGCGGCGGCGGGAGCGGCTCCCGGCCGCCATGAGCAAGAAGGGGCTGAAGCTCTTGGTGGACTCGCTGACCCGATCCGCCAAGCACTGTGAGTCTGCCCCGGGCTGCCGGAGCCGCCCGGCCGCCCCCCGTTCTTGCCGTGCTCATCCTCTGTGGCCCTGTTCGCCTCCCGTGGAGGCACTTTCCCGGCTCTCCCTTGGGAACAGCGCGGGGGCGGTATCGGTGTCACGGGCCGGCGTATCCCTGTGCCTGCCTCGTATTTTACCAGCTTAACTTACAACCTGTGTTTGCTTGTGTTTGGGCCGGGCAGTTAACAAAAGCGAAGTGGAATGTTTGATCAAGCTCTTCGACACGCTGGTGGCCAAGGCCTGCAGCGAGTATGC
Source organism: Muscicapa striata striata (assembly GCA_030060385.1). Classification (NCBI taxonomy): domain Eukaryota; kingdom Metazoa; phylum Chordata; class Aves; order Passeriformes; family Muscicapidae; genus Muscicapa; species Muscicapa striata. Next base: position 578,398 of record JAREIS010000097.1, on the reverse strand, counting down.
TGGGGCCGGCTTCGACCGCACCGTGTTCCGAGACACCCTGCACAGCGCGTTCGGCATGACGGATGAAGTGGTGCTGGACCGAGGTGAGGCGGGCACACGCTCTGAACGCCGTGCAGGTTTGGGATGGCGCTGCCGGCTCCAGTGTGTCCGTACCGAGCAGCGCCGGCTCGTCCTGCCCAGGACAGCAAAGGAGCAGTAATGCTCGGGAGCTGTTGAGAAAATGGCACCTTTTTTTTATTCATGCGGTACAGGTTTCCCTTAGCTCAGGAGAGCTCACTCTCTAGTTCGAGGCAGACCAGCCAGAGGCAGCTGTGCTGCCCTGCAGGTGTTTGTGTCTGACAGGAGAGGGCAGCGTCACTTTCCTCTTTTCTCCGGTGGTTCCAAGGGGAGCTGTCGCTGCTGGGCGGCAGCAGTAGCTCAGGCCGGGGAGTCCCAGGAAGGCATTCTGTTACAGCGGATAACTTTGGGAGTAGAGGCTCTGAACAGCACTGAAGGGCCTGGGCAGATAGTACTAGGAGGTGAGAGTAATGAGCCATGTAACCCCTTGAAAATACAGTGATTTCACAGATTGGTAACAAGGGACATATTTGCAGTCACTGAAAGTTGAAGGAATTATCTCTGATGCAGAGGTATCTAGAGGAGTATGCAGAGCGGGCATGAGTCTGCTCTTTTTTCAGTCTCGGGCTGCCAAGAGCCACCCTTTGGTTCAACTTTCTCCGTGTCTCTAGCAGGAGAGCTACTTACATGCCATAAAATAAAAACTTGTTTCAATTTTATGCAGCAAGTCAAATGTGTCTTGGAAGATACCTCACATTACCTTACACATTCTTAAAAAGTATTTTAATGCTTAAATGCAAAGGGGCTGATTTCAGTTTGCAAAAGCAAACCTATTGTCTTCTAAGTCAAAAATGCTTGGCTCTGCATGGAGAGGTGTTCCTTCAGCCAACTTACTAATTAATATTATAAAATACAAATTATAGATGATAATGGATGCTTTGAATTCCATCTTGGATTTGAATTATTATATTACAGGCTGTATGAATAGTGAAGCTGTGAGATTAAAAGTTGCTTAGGGAAGGGAAAAGAAAAACATTATTTTACATGACAGGAGATTACTTTTCTTTGTACATTTAATATGTATTGTTTCTAGGTTTACTTTGTCCAAGATTTTCTGTAAATTGAATCTTAATTTAAATCTTAATCTGTATGCAGAATTATCCCTTAAGGGTATTGGTTTATTTGCTTTACATCTGCATAGAAGCATACTTCTTGTAGCTGTTTAAGTCAAATCAAACAAAATCTTACCAGGCAGGATTCTGGCGTGGAAGATCAGTAAACTGAGGGGCAGAATCCCTTTCATTGTTACATCTTAGAGTCAAGAATGGTAATCTTACCTTGGTGAAAGCAGACAAACATGTTAAGAAGAAAGATAATTTATAATTTTACTGAATTTAAGAAAACATCCCTTTTTTGTGTTTCCCTATCATATACATTTAAAATGTGTCTAATACACTTTCCAGTGTTCAGCATTTTTGATAGAGACAACGATGGCTGCATCAATGTGGCGGAATGGGTGGAATGCTTAGCAGTGTTACTTCGGGGAACTCTGGAAGAGAAGATGAAACGTAAGATTGATCTGTATGCTAATATTTAGTAGTAATGAGTGAATTCATAACAAATAACACATTGCTTTTGTTATAATTTAGTAGTTACTCTTATAAAGTCTTTGGTAATTGAAAAGCATTCTGTGTAGTTTAATGCAATGAAACTGAGTTCTGAAGTGGCTTCGCTGAGACAGTTTTTTTCCTATGTAAACTGTTGTTACCACAGCCACCACCTTCTTTTGTTGCTTACAAAATCTTGCATTTAAACTGTAGTTTATTCTACCATTTACACTTTTGACAAAATACATGTTTTTGTATTCACACACAAAACTAGAAGCAGATGAATCTCTAGCATGGTTTTGGCTAATTAACAGTCTCAAGCCAAGCAAGAGCAGTGCCAACATTAACTTACTGGCACAGTGGGGACACAGTAGCAGTTGCATTAGCTCCAGTAGTTCTTCAGCTTGAAAGCATAGATGAAAAAACTGTAAGGTGGTAATGAGAACCCTGCAATAATGATAGATAAAGATGGAGGAGAAAAAATAGCAAGAACTCTAGAATTTTAAGTAGCAGGAGAAAAAATAGGGGTGAAAAAAAAAAAACCACAATAGAAAAAGGAGAATGACAGCATGTGGTTTCCATTAGTTCGCAGGTTACAGCACTAGCCATCCCTATTGCATTATATAAATTCATTTGGAAAGTGGTCAGGGGTGTCACAGCATTAGGATGTGTGCCCAGGATGTAATTCAGTGTGTCAGGACAACCACAAACAGTACAATATGCATTTCTGCTGTAAGCACTCTAGAAGATACTAGTGTAGTGATGCAGTGTTGTCTGTCACAAGTGTTTGCCAGGAGTGTTTCAGCACATACATGATAAATTTGGCTCAGATGATAATGTACAATATACAGTTCACATTTTCTATCTATAGGTAACAGCTTAAATGGTATGCAATTACAGTTTGTAATCAACTTGAAATTTATTTGTATTTCAAAAGTCTGTTTTACTGTTTATGACCTGAATGGTGATGGATACATTTCGAAAGAGGAAATGTTTCAAATGCTGAAAAACAGCCTTCTCATACAACCAGCAGATGAAGAGCCTGATGAGGGAGTTAAGGACTTGGTAGAGATAGCACTGAAGAAAATGGCAAGTACTTATTTATTGTGATTCTTGAGGGTCTTTCAAACATTCACTAACTGATACTTAAAACCTTTCTGTGATGTAACCAAATAAAGTGTCTTATTTACAGTGGGATTCTTCAGGTCTCCTAAGGACAGAAATATAATCCAGATCTCATGAGTCCCAGTCCAGTATTCTCATATGAAACTATTAATTTAGTATGTGAATGTACTCTAAACTTTATGTATAAACTTGCATGTGTATATGTGCATACACATCTGTGCATGCCCAGTCACAGCCAATGCCCAGTCAGAAGTGGAAAACTCGAAAGTGTAAGCTGCATTTATTTCATCAGTACAGGCATCTGCAATAACTTCATTTTTCAATATATTTGTGTTTTATCAACTAATCATGAAATGTCTTTACCCAATTTATGTAATGCTAAACTCAAGGTTATTAATGTGAAGCTTGTTTTACAGTGCTTGATCTAGAGTATCAGATCAGCCAGGGACTGTCTGTCAATATTTTAATCATATCAAGATATATACTCTCCCCTACCATGGTGGTGGTCAAAAATTTTCACTTAAAACCAGGTCTTACATCCCAACTCCTTTTATTTAAACCCATCTTTTCAATTTTTCAATCCTCTCCTTTTTGCCTTAGGTAGAGGCAAATCACACAAACCATTTCTGAGCAGAAACTGATGACCCCCAATTTGCAAATCAAACTAAAAATAGAATCCACGTTCTTTAAACACTTGTTAAACAAAACTACAAGTAGTAATCCTTTGCTGAAGTGTTCCCTTCCTTTTGCAGGACCATGATCATGATGGCAGGCTTTCTTTTACGGACTTTGAAAAAGCAGTCAGAGATGAAAACCTTCTCTTAGAAGCCTTTGGACCATGTTTGCCAGACATAAAGGTACATTAACGTTGAGTTAAAAAAAAAAAAAAAAAACTGCACAGGCCAATTCCCTACAGACACTTGCACCAATCTTGTGAATGGCAGCATGGGGCATCTTAGGCCAGTGTTGGGTTCATCCTGTCAGTGTCAGTTCTGCTACCCAAAGGTGGCCCCTGAGCACTCCCACTCCAGCATTGTTGCAACACAATGCTGCAGATATTACTCTCATCACTAAGGGAACTTTCAGTCCTTTACATTGTCATCCCAGTCTCTAACATTCCTGTTTCCATTCAGTTTATCTCATTCAGCAGCTGGCCTTCTTGCCCTCCATGCCAGATCATTCCTTGGTGACACACTCCTACTGCTGAGCAGTTAAAATTTTAATTTCCCCTTCAACTATAACTTTGAATGTCCTGGCTGGTCTGCCAGTGATGACACCATTAATGCTATGGATTTAGCTTTTCTAAGCTAAAAAGCAAGAGACAGTCTTCACTGCCTACACATTTTAGTTCAGTACCTTTTCTGACTAAATAGAAGTCCTTTCATTAACTGAAAATTAACTTTTTTCCTCTTTTTTTTTTTTAACAGAGCAGTATCTCATTTGAACAGAAAATTTTCCGGGAAATTCCTAAATAGTAACTCCAAGTTGTAACTCCATTGCTGCATACTGTTAAAAGGGGTCTTTGTCTTCACCATTCTTCGTGATATAGTAGAAAAAGTAATAGTTTCAAGTTGCTCCTAAGCTTCAATATTCCTTTGCTGTTAAAGCTATTGAATAAATAAATTTACTTCTGTAACTCTACCTAAATAGAGTTCTTCTGTGAGTTATAAAATATGTTACAATATGAGGTACACAGGACAACACTGCAACAATAATATAGTATATTGGTTTCCTCATTCAAAGTAACAAACTGATACCATTTTAACAGGGAATTACTGGAAAATACAGTATAAAAAAAGTTTTATTTTTTATAATAAAAATATGTATTTTAAACTATATTTTTTACAAAAGGACTATTGGAAGATGCTGCCAGCAATATCTATATTCTTCTTCTCTGCTTTACAAGTCGTTTGGCTGAGCTGCTCTCTGGCTTTTCCACAGACGTTGAAACAGAATCTGCTACCTAAATTGAAGGGGAAAAAAAATTAGTAACCTGTAACCATTACTTTTTTTATGCTCATTTTAGAGTAAGGCTACATTTCCAGGATTTGAGTATTGGGAGGGATTATTACTATCATCACACTTGCACTGAATTTTCCTGTTGACTAGAGGAAAAAAGTAACACCAAAGGCAACAGTGCAATACAACAGAAGGCAGCATTAAACACAAGAGAGGTGAAACTTAGAAGACTTAGCACTACCTTTTTTGTAATTAACTACACAAACTGATTTCAGGGTCAGTGATACAGTATCATGTATGTCATCTCCCTTCTTCCTAACAGAGGTGTTTTCAAGCAAAGTTTAATGTGCTTTATAAACTCAGGTATTTCAGGAAATGAAGGGAAAGCAGAAATGTGCATTTTGACATGTATTTTAGAAATGAATTTAATATAAAGGGTGCTTATTTATAGGTTACACACTTTCAAATCAATCTAGTTAGTCAAGGGAGCTTTTTCATATCTTAATGTAAATGTTCTGTCAGGAATGTATGACCTGCTAATTGATTAATATCCTCCATAAAAGGATGTATATCTTAACACATGCTTCACAACATAGAATTAGTGATTCTGTACAGCTTTTAATGTATTAAGAAATGTTGGAGCAAAATTACACTGAACTCTGACTTCCATTATTTTTCTTTCAGAAACTGGATACAAGTAGCACACTGGAGTCAGCAGGACTACCTGCAAAGTTATCATGCCTTTACATGTGGGAAAAAAAAAGTGGTTTACTAAATATCATGTAAGATCACACACTGACATTTATACTTTCTCAACTGCAGTGTAAGAGGTCTGGACTTGAATTGCCTACAGTATTCTGGATTGTGGAAAAGTTAAATAGTAAGAGCACTAGCTTTAAGTGGCAGATAAACTGATAAAGAGTAAATGCTGAATAAAGCTATTAGAGAGTCACTAATTTTATGGATAACAAGCACCTATGTTTAAACTATCAGAACTTTAAGAACCCATACCTCTTTCAATTTATTTCGAATTAATGTAGCTGATGTATTCAAAGACTCATCATCCATATCCACTTTAGGTATTTCTGGTAGTTGTGGACCAATAATAACTTTGGTATTGTCCTCACTTGTTCCAATGAGGGAAAACTTGTTACCTTCTTCTCTCTTCCTCTTGCGTTCTTGCAGATGAGTTGTCCGAGGCATAAACCTGTCAATTCCATTGTAAGCTGGAACCATTCTTTGCTGCATTAAGGAAACTGGTGGAGTACGTCCTCCTGGATGTACACTTGGAGTTAAAGATGTGTTTTGACCAAAGTACCCAGGAACTTCAGCACAATTGTTATCATAGTGTAGAGATGTTAACAGGCTCTCATCCTGATTCCCAGATGGATATGCTATGTTGTGGGATACCCCAGGAGGACTTGTAAAGCAGGATGGATCCCAGTTACTGGCTACATGTGATCCCGATGTACTCCATGGACAGTCTTGTTCAGGGTTCTTTGAGGCTGTCTTCTTAGGGCCTTCTACTTTCTTTAACATAAAGCAATCTTTAAAACAAAAACAAAGAAGCATCTTCACTATTTCACAGGGTGCAGTCTTCCAAGGACAGGCTGCTCTGGCCTGGGTGCAGGGCCCCTCTCTCCATAGGTCTCCCACAGGGTCACAGCCTCCTCCCAGGCATCCACGTGCTCTGGTGTGGGTCTTCTCCATGTGCTGTGGGTGGATCCCTGCATCCCCATGGCTCCCCAGGGGCTGTGGGTGGATCCCTGCATCCCCATGGCTCCCCAGGGGCTGTGGGTGGATCCCTGCATCCCCATGGCTCCCTAGGGGCTGTGGGTGGATCCCTGCATCCCCATGGCTCCCCAGGGGCTGTGGGTGGATCCCTGCATCCCCATGACTCTCCATGTGCTGTGGGTGGATCCCTGCATCCCCATGGCTCCCCAGGGGCTGTGGGACACAGCTCCCTCACCATGCTCTGTACCAGGGGCTGGGGGGGAATCTTGGCTCTGGCACCTGGAGCACCTCCTGCTCTCCTTCTGCACTGACCTTGGTGTCTGCAGGGCTGTTTCTCTCACATTCTGCACAACCACTCATTTTATTTATTATGAAGGACTGCGCCCTGTGGAGGCATGACCCATGCTGCAGCAGTTTGGGGAGGACTGATCCCATGGGATGGACTCACTGCAGCAGTGTGGGGAGGACTGATCCCATGGGATGGACTGACACTGCAGCAGCTTGGGGAGGACTGATCCCATGGGATGGACTCACTGCAGCAGTTTGGGGAGGACTGTTCCCATGGGATGGACTCACTGCAGCAGTTTGGGGAGGACTGATCCCATGGGATGGACTCACACTGCAGCAGTTTGGGGAGGACTGATCCCATGGGATGGACTCACTGCAGCAGTTTGGGGAGGACTGATCCCATGGGATGGACTCACTGCAGCAGTTTGGGGAGGACTGTTCCCATGGGATGGACTCACTGCAGCAGTTTGGGGAGGACTGATCCCATGGGATGGACTCACTGCAGCAGGTCACAGGGAGCTGTTGCTCCTGAGCTGAGCTCACATTGCAGAGTTCACAGAACTGCCTCCCATGGATGAACCCCACGGTGCAGCAGGGGAACTCCTCTCCCTGAGCAGCAGGAGAAGCCTTGGGTGATAAACTGAGCATAATCCCCATTCCCTGTCCCCTTACACTTCTGGGGTAGGGTGTAGAACTGGAAGAGGGGGTGGGGAAGGTGTTTGTAAGGGCTTATTTTACTTCTCATTATCCTGCTCTGATTTTGTTAGTAATAAATTCACTTTATGTCTCTAAGTTGGGCTTGTTTTGCCCTCAATAGTATTTGATGAGTGATCTCTCCTGGTCCTTATCTTAACTTATGAACTGTTTGTTAAATTTTCTCTCCTCTGTCCAGTCTGTGGAGGGCACTTTGGTGGGTGCTTGGCATCTGGCCAGCATCAACACATTATAGCACCTTTAAAAGAGGTAAGTAAAAAGTGTTTTCTTTAATGGGCACTTTAGCCAAAACGCCACCCAGCCCTGAAGAACATTAAAATTTTAGAGGAAATTTAATCACAAACCTCTTTGATTTGTTGCTTTTGCTATATACTTTCTTCTATCCTGCAGCTTCTCTCTAGTTTCTTGGACTGTTTCAAATTCTGGAGCATAGCACACATGCAGCAAACTACCAAAGAAACTTCGTTCATCCATTTTTTTCTTGGCCACCCTGAAGGAAATTAAAGTGTATTGACAAAACTGAGAATTCTACTCCAGCTCTCTAGAAACTTAACAAATTTTAAGTACAGAAGGTGTAAAAGATTAAAACAGCAAAAGGCAGATATTGCCCTGTCCAATACCTTGCACATTGAAGTTTTTTGAATTTTATAAGATACACTTCAGTAAATTGCTCTGCTGGATATTCATCTAGAGCATGATATTCTTCAATGGCACCATATAATGCAAATTGTTCAACTAATTCCTTCATAACACCTAATGCAGGAACTCCTTGTATCAGTAAATAGCGAGATTCCAAGTTGATAGTGTAAACCTGAAAAAAAAAAAAAACAAAGACTATTCAAAAACATTCCCATTCTTGCTTTATTGCAAAATGCAGGCATTTTCTCCATGTTTTCTCTTATTCTCCAAATCCCCTCAGAATGCTGAAAAGCCCTACGTACTCTGTTTTGCAGGGCAGTAAGTGCATGGTTATTTGGGACCTCTGCATCACTGAGCAAGAGCTGAACTCAAGCCTCTCATGCATAGTAAATCACAAATGAGACTTTTCTGCACAAGGTCAGAGTACTACTGCCAGTTGCTGAGTAAAATCTCTTAAGTCTCTGGCAAACTTCCATGCAAGATGTACTAGTAACTAGTTCATAGGAGGCACTGTCAAAGTACAGAAAAAACCACTGAAAACCAGACTTCTTCATAGGCAGAGAAGTCATGCAGGTGAGAACAACTGTTTTGTTCCACACAGGGAGTTTAAAAACAGTTACCCCAATTCCCTGGGGTAAATCCTGTGCGTGCAGAGCTGTCTCCTTGCCATAGTGATCCATACGTTTTTAAGACACACAGATAAAATCTGGATGCTGAGACAAACAAGGTCTTCTCCCAGCTGGTTAAAAACCAAACCAGCCATTCTCTTCTGCTTTGTGTAGTGACTGTCACATAACAGGCTCTAAGCAAAGCTTTCTCATGGCTCACATGTACAAAAGGCAGCTCATCCCTGAGATTAATGGAAATTTATTCTATAAACTTATTTTAAAAAATAACCTAAAGCACAAACATTTAGGCAGCATAAGTTACATATATTTCTCAAAAAAAAAAAAAAAAAATCTGGGCAAAGTGGAAATGTTTGGGAAATCAACTCTCAAGCTTCCAATATAAAAAAGTTTCCACAGGCAGGTTACATAAGTTTTCTTGTGGCAACAGCATATTGCCACCCACATTCTGTTGGGAACAAGGGATTGAAGGAACCTGATGTTTTCACTATGCAATTTTTGCTTTGTTTTTGGGGTTTTTTTTTGGGGGGGGTGGGGGGCAGGTTTGTCCTTCTACCACTTTCTTGTCCAGGAAACAGAGATTAAGATAAGGTTTTTTTCCACACTTGGGACATCTGTACTGTTTCTCCTGCATGCATCCTCCAGTGATGGCTGGATGTCTGTGATGGCCAGAGCTCTGTGGATGCACAGGACTGTCTGTTCCATCGTGTACACTTGGAAGAATAAAAGAAAATAATAGCTTTGAGACTTCATGAAGTATGGAGGGTTTGAAATTTTACAGGAGGGTGGTGATACTGAAAGAGACGTGCCTTATGTGTGTGTGCAAGGAGTGACCATTGTTCTGGCACCGGTGAAACCACACTTCAAGTCCTGGGCTCAGTTCAGGGCCTCTCTCTCTAAGACACGGAGGTGGCGGAGCGTGTCCAGAGAAGGGCAACGGAGCTGGTGAAGGGTCTGGGTCACAGGTCTGATGAGAAGCAGCTCAGCGAGCTGGGGGAGCTCAGCCTGGAAAAAAGGTGGTTCGGGAAGACCTTATCGCTCTCTACAACCCCCTGACAAGAGTCTGGAAATAGATGCGGGTTGGACTTCATGATCTTAAAGGTCTTTTCCAACTTTAGCGCTTCCTGTCTCACGCCAACCCTTTAAGGTGCCGCTACAGCTCACTGTACGCTCAGCACACGCAAAGCCATCCAAATCTCGCAGCTCTGCTGCAGTAACGAGGAGCTCCTACCGCGCAGCAGGCCAGGCCCAAGGCCACCTCCTCTGCCTCCCCGGGAGCCGCAGGACTCCAGAGAGGCCCAGCCATCTTCCCATCGCCCACCGCGCCCTGCGACACACAGCCCCCATTGGCCTCCGTGGGCGCAGGGGGTGGCGGAGAGAGACCTCGAGGCGTGCGGCGGAATGCCGCCCGCATGGCCGGAGGGGTGCCACTGCCGGGCGGCTGCGGCCATGGGTACCTGGGACGCCTGGGCCGCCGCCACCATCGTCCTGAGCGGGACCCGCGACTGCTTCCTGCACCTGCCGCCCGCGCTGGCCTCGCTCCTCCGCCTGCAGCAGGTACTGGGGCGGCGCCGCTCGGGGCCCGGGCGCAGGGACGCCTCAGGCAGGCGGGGAGGATGATGTGAGCGCGCCCCCGCATCCTGTTGCCGTGGCGATACAGAGCCCTCCTCCCTTCCCTCACGACTCAGCCCTCCCCGCAGCCGGGACCCCTCACAGGGAGACACTGGGGAGCCCCTCCTTCCCTCGCCTCCTGTGTGGCCCGGTATCGTCATCCATTCCTAATAAAACGCGGGAATTTTTTTTTCCCTGACGTGCTCTGGCACTGTGGGCATCTGCGTCTCTCTCGACACTCCGCATTTCATACCGGTTTTCCCCGTAACCTGCTAGCATTAAGCGAATGTGTAAATATTTAACTCAGGTAGGAGAAGAGATGACAAATCCATGCAGAATCCTCGTTCTTGATGTACATAAATGAAATGTGTCACTATAGAAAGGCGCTCCCGTCATGCAGAACCCTGCTGAGAACGCGGGGTCAGCTGCAGGGAATGGACCTTGCACTCTAAATAACATTTCACACGTGGAAACAGGAGGACACCGTGTGCCTCTTGTGCCATGAGCACAGAACTAAGAGTGCCAGCAGAAGAGGCTGGAAATTGGCAGGAATAAGCCGAGAAAGGTGCGAGCAAAGCTCAGGAGTTCTCGCACAGCTGCTGTGGGCTGAGCAGGCCTCCCTCGGCAAGGGTAACCTCCTGATTTCTCAAGGCCAAAAAGGGCATTTCACAACAGGAAAACAATGTAGGCCTGTAAAAACCAGCTCGTTCATCTTTGGGGTGGTAGAAGGAGGTTGGTGGAATTGGAAGAAATGCAGTATTAAATGTGAGCTTCATTTCAGCTGCAGTTTCTGAGTGTTTTACAGATCTGCTGACGAGAGAGGAGAAAGGAGTGCAGTTGTTTTGAAGTCTTGTAGTGTCATTTTGTACATTGTTTGTTATGATAGACTCCTGCTTTTGCTTAACCTGAGCTGCTAAAGGAAAAAATAGAATCTTAGAAACTTTTTAGAAATAGTATCTTAGATACATCTCGTGAATAAAAATGTTTAAAAGGGGATAAATGGAACCAAAAGCGGAATCTAATTGCAGGAGATTCAAGTTCTTCAGTTTGACATCAAAATACCCGTGCAGTTCTGAAACGGATTGATAAAATCATTTTGGTCTGAGTTAATATGATTTTTAACTTATTTCAAGTATGTCACGGAAAACCATATAAATGTTATAATTTTTGTGAAACCAAAGTATATGTGTATTTCTTTACCTCATTTGGGAAATATAAATGCGCAATTACACATTCCTGTAAAATATTTTTGATACCCTAACATGCAGAACAAAGAAAAAATAATTAATTTTCTTACTTAAAAATAGTCCATAAAAATAGAAAACTGTTTAAGAATTTAAACCAACACTCACTTCTGTGTTGAGAGTTGTGCAAGCAAGATGTAAAATCCAGATATTATCCTTAATTCCTTTGATCTCTCTAATCAAATATGGTTTAGGTTTTCTAATAGTCATCTTATTTAGCTGGGTTTATATTAATTTATTTTCTTTCTTTGAAACTCATAGGGCCAAGCTGTGAAAGTATCCTGTGGTCATCAGCCTGTATTTTTGAGCTGGATGGAAATGAGGAATCGAGGTCAAAAGGGTGAAAATACTGCAGAGATTAACAGACATTTGGCAGAGAAACTTGGCATCACAGATGGAGAACAGGTTTGAAATGCTACCTTAGTTTTTGATTTAAATAAAGAGTATATTGGAAGATAAGTGGAAAGGTAATACTTCATGAGTTAGCTATGACCTTGTTTCCTGTATTTAGAAAGTTTCTTCATTTACATCTGTTCATGAGAAAAGTTAACTGTCATGAAATATCTCGAACATGAAACGATTTGCTCATTAAACCATTAACAATTGCCTAAACAATGTTAGGATAGGCTTGTGGGTAGGTCTTTTTAGGGCTGGAATAACTATCTTCAGTGACATTAATTTTCAGAAAATACACTTTTAGGCAATTGAAAAATTTGGAATGGGAATATTTTGCTTGGAGTTCCTGTTGTTTTAAAGTAGCTATTGACTTTCTGCCTATTCTTGTTTAACTTACTTGGGGTTTAAATTTTCATCCCTTTTTTCACCCCTTCACCATATGTCCCTTTCTCTTTGAATATTTGTAATCACCTCTTATGAATATCTGTCTATCTACTTCTTGTACATTCATCTCGTACTTTTGAACACTCATAAACGACTCTTTTGTTGAGCAGAAGTTAGAGATGCTCAAGAGGCAGACAGAGTTTTCTGTCATGGGACTACTAAAATCTCAAAATCGAAGAATTTTTTCTTTATTAGTAGGTAGACATTTAAACAAACAAGAATAGGAAAGTACTGCTTTGTACAGTGTTTTTGTATAGTATATTAATATTTACCTATTCCCTTATATGCAAAATTTTGTTCAACATAATAGAAGACATCAAAGAGTGTGACTCAGAGCAGTGTATTCTTACCTTGTTTACTTTTTAAACATATATTTTTTAAGAAATTATGTGTCTGCAGAAATTTCCAATTTAGTAGTTGAGCAGCTAGGCATCTACCCTTTTTAGTTCTAGGAATTAATAGCCTTCAACAGGAAAACAATTGACAAAGGAAAGCTAAGAAGACCTCACCCAGCTGTTGTCTGGGGATAATCATCTATACAATTGAATAAATACATGGTTAATTAGGTAGTTTCACCATTGTTATGGATTCAGGAGTTAACATGTTTTCCCCAGCACAGCAACTATAAGATATACAGCAAAGATATTCCTCTCAATTATTGCTTCAAACTAAGGACAGAGGATTTCAAAATGGATTGTTACTTTTTTAGTACTGTGAAATTACATTAGTAATTACTAATGTAATTATCTCAGAGGACAGGTAAGTAGTTTTATCTCAGGAAAAAATTAATGTTGTTTCTCTGAAAATTATTTGCAATATATTATTTGCAATTTTTTTTTTTTGGTCAAATGAAACCTTTGGCAAAAACTGACTTTTGAAGTCTCTGTTTAATGCATTCTGAAAGACGTAAGCCACAACAGCTTTTACCATTCCTCCTGATTCACACAATATTAAACTGTTTTAGGGAGGTGAGGCTGCTTCCTATGAAACCATTCATTAAGGAGGTGGGCTTGCTTTTCTATTGTACTTTTTCCTCATTTTTTCAGCTGGTTCTAAATGTATGCACAAGCAAATTAATTTTTCAACTTTCTAAAATCCCGGGGATTTAAAAATAAAGATTAAAAAATGGAAAGATGGTTATGCCATCAAGATGTATTAAAAAATGATTGTTATCACCTGATAAAACTCCTGATGCTTTTAATATTCACTGCTTGTTGAGGTCCTCGAGCCTAATGGGATCCATTTCCCATCCATTGAACATTCATCTGCTTATGAATTACCTAGTGTCATTAGAATGGTGTGTATTTCAAGTAACAAAACCATATAATGAATGAGATGTCATTTTTCTAGTTGAAATAAAGATGAAGCTTTTATATATTTAAAAACAAGGAATTAAATATTTTGGTGTTACTTTTGCCAGGTGTTTCTTGAACCCTGTTCCCATGTGTCCTCCTGTCAGCAAGTAGAAGTGGAACCACTCACAGCAGATGATTGGGAAATTCTGGTAATAAAACCTCTGCCGTTGTTCACATTCTTATCTTACAGATGACAGAGATTCTGACTAGAGCAGTTTTTTGCATAATGCCCCATTCTTTTCAGCCTCTAAGAAAATACTAAATGTGGTGGAATTTAGTTGTATTTTATATTTCAAATGGTGTTAGAGAAAGAGATATACAGGCTTTTTTCTTCAAACAAACATTAAAAATGTATGCAGTATTTAATTTTTAATGGTATCACATTTTCCCAGGAGCTGCATGCTTCCTCCCTTGAAAGACATCTTCTTGACCAGATTCGAGTGGTGTTTCCAAGAGCCATCTTTCCTGTCTGGGTTGAGCAGCACACCTATGTTTATATCAGAGTTGGTAAGCAGCGCTCAAGGCTCTTGGGGCGCCTCCAATAAGCGGCTTTGGAGGGGTGGATGCATTCATTGGTGTATTTTGCTCTTACTTAGGTACACTTGTGCCAGCAGCCCCATATGGGAGATTAGAGCCATGCACAGAGCTTCTGATATGTCCCAAAACACATGGACCTGAGGAGAATATCACCAGCACACCTGCCACAGAATGTGACATCTTGCTCAAAAATTTTGTGAAAAATAACATGGAACAAGAAGAAACATTAAAGGATCCTTTTGCCAAACAACCTTACTTAAAGTCTGGAGTCCTTGAACAGAGTAAGGTTGATGCAAACACGATGTTTGGCTCAAATGTTCTCCCAAATATATGGAATTTCATAGGGAACATTTTCTCTAATACATCTGAGCCAAAACAGAAGACTTTGTGTGATAACGATGAAATGAGCACCTTCAAAGACAAGCTGCTGAACTTAATTCACATGGATTCCATTTTTAGAGTATGTCAGTCCCAGCCTCCCAGTGTACAGAATGTATCCTCCACTCATGAATTTCTGAAATGCAATGCTGTTCACATTTTTCCGTGGAATTTGGAATATATTGATTTGGATCCAAATCCCGTAGTATCTTATGGGAAAATTAATGAGCTGCTTTCCCCAAGACAGCGTCAGCAAGAAGCAAAACAAAATCTGCCACTTGAAAAGCAAAATCATTTGACTAGTACACAGGACAAAAATCCTTCTAATTCTAATAGCAGTCAAACATCCCATGAGGGATCTGTTGTTCAAATCGTTTGGAATGGATTTGAAGACCTAAAGAGTGTCATAGAGTATGGCCACGATGGGGAAGCCCTGCATGTTGGAAGAGTTTGGGTCAGTTTGAGCATACCATATTTTGGGCTTTTTATTTTATAATAGTTTCTATTGGATAGTTGTGAACTGGCTACTTAACGTGCAGTTTTGGGCTGTAGACTTTGTGTTGATCTCTTGAGTTTACTAGAACCAAATACTGTTTTCTAGAGCTGTGCTTTGTACCCATTCTGGACTGTATTCCTTATCATCATCCTCCAAGATGTACAGTGTACTCTGGGTTTCTGCACATTTAGCATTTTACACCAAATGAGGAAAACACTTCAGAATTTCTGAAGGGAATGCTTTCTTCACAGTCTGTGGGTAGCCTTTGTATTAATGAGAAAGTGAAAGTATCTATTTACATACGTTCAGTACTGCATAGTGAGACTCTTCATCAACTCTTTGAAATGTGCCTTGACCTAGGGATCTTCAAACTGTAAAGTAATGGGATAGCATATCCTAGTGCTACATAATGTTTGTGAGTTCTTTTATGCACTTTTTAAATACATCTTGAAGATTAATATCAAATAACCAGCTTGTATAATTTAAACTGTTTTAGTTTTCATTTGCCATTTTGCCAGGTGGCACAAGTCTGGGTATGGTCATACTGATGTTTCATCTTGTTCTGATAGAACTACTGCCTGATTATGTTCTTTCTTTCTTTCCTGGAAGCACATGTGGGATCAAAGAAAACAAACAGAATGTGCTCCAAATCACCATTTGACTATTCTGGCATGATACATTTCTCACCATTCACTCATTGCCGTGTTAAGAATGAGAGCAAGAGCCTGCAGTGTTCTTTGCCTTGAAATCTTTTGACAGACATAACAATTTTCCAATGCCAGCAGTCATAAAGTCTCTCACAGTTAAGAAATATTTATGAGATGTTTTCAAATTGGTGTAAGTTTTAAAATAACACAGATTGAAAAGGAGTTTCCTTAAAGGGCAAACTGTCTGGTATGATCTAGGGAGACTGGGTTTTCTTTCTCTCTGCTGCATGTGTGCTTAGTTCTGGTCTTTGTAATGGTCCATGCATGTTTACCTGCCCACGTAAAATTAATTTTAATCAGCAAGAGAAATTAAATAGTTGTTTTTCTCCTATACTAAGAGCATTCTTGCAATGTTCAAAGAATTTCTTCTACTTTTTTGAGCTTTTTGGGTTTATTAAGTTAGTAGAAGGTCAGCTGTAGAGAGCACTTTCACAAATAGGATAAAAGATAACTAGAAGTGTGCATTTAAGAGTAAGATTTGGGTATCACTGTCAGTGTTATAAATTCCTTCTTAATTCTCTTGAGGTTCCATTAGCGATGAAGAAATTGATGTAGTATTATATATGCAATAACTAGGTTAGTTTCTAATACTTCTATTTTTTTTGCTTTTGTTTTAAATATTTCAGATTGCAGATGGTCTGAGAAAAAAGCTACATATTGAAATGCATTCAACAGTCCGAATTAAGTCGGTTGAATCTGTTCCTAAAATTCCTGTATCTCTTACACTGCAACCCAAACAGAACTTAGTGAGTTGATATTACTGGTCACATACTTGTTTGTGTATTGGGAAACTGATAATGTTGCTCTGGTCAAATTGGAATGGTGGGGGCTCTGGGGGGAGAAAGGAGGGTGTTGTGTTTTTTTTGTTTTAATTTTTGTATGATGATCTGGAAGTTGTCTACTGTTGACTAAAGAAATAATTCTAAAGGGTTTTTTTGGGGTGTAATTTCTTGTTTTTTCTTTTGACTGTGTAAATGTAGGTTAATAGGTTGTTATGATCTACTTAAACAGAGCTTATCTAGTATTTGTATTTTGATCAATGTACTGTAAACACCAAGCCATTAAATTTGGGGTTGCTCTTGGTAGATATCTCCAGATAGTTACACTGCTACTTGTAACAATATTCTATTTAACGGAACTGGTAGGTATCACAGAGGATGGAGAAAACTGAAATCTGAATTTTGACTTGTTGTTTTCCTGAAGCTATTAAAGGATATAGCACTTCTAACTCATAGCACATTTAAAATCATAGGGTTTTCCATTATTCTCAAGTTTTGAGAATTTATGATATCTTTCTTATTAAAAAGAATGTTGACATGAAGGAGACGTGGTACTGGGAGGGAAAATACACATTTTTTTGTTAAGTTAGGTCTCAAATATGAAAAAATCACTGTCAAAATAGCAGCAGTAGTTGATAAAAAATTTGCATCAGACCTTCATCTGAAGTACATAAATATGGGTTCAAACCCAGCAAATATTAAGTGTATGCCTTTAAGCCTTTAAAGGAAACACAAAACAGAAAAAGAGTCATAGAGTTAAGGAGTAAATATCCAGTTTAAGCCATCTGAGAGAAGACATGCCTAAATTTTTCTAACACTGCAGTGCCCAGGCAATTGTAGAGAAAATATCATAATTTGTATGTGCTGTTTACACTTCTGTTTAACCATGAGGAAAAGAAAAAAGTAGTATTTAATTTTTAAGTTATATAATTGATTCCCTCAGTTTTTCTATAAGGGAGACATATTCTGGGTGAACATCTGTGACAGTAGGAACATACTTAGTACCAATTCTCATAGCCCATCCAATGTATCTCTGGAATTATGTATTTCTTTGTCACTTGTGTGACACTGGCCTGATTAATTTCAGTGTTAGCTCCCCGTAAAAGCTTTAAATGCAGCACTTGCCATCACAGCAAGGCTTAGGCAGGTTTGTCTTTCATCCCCAATATTCTAACTTGGTTTCTTACCTACAGAAGAACTACATAATTTTTTTTTTTTTGGAGATAAAAGGATTACTATTGTTATGCTCCTTGTAGGTCCCTTCCAACTCAGAAAATTCTGTGATAGTCTAGCATTAATCTGCTAAAATAATAAAAAAAAAAAATTGTGTGCTCATGTATATTTTAAATCCAGATTTCTCCTTTTCCTTTCTAATGCAATTAAAGGATTTTTTTAGTTCTTGGAAAACAAAACAGACAAATGCAGAAAGAATTGTTACAGTAACTTCCATTTTCCTTTCTGAACACTGCTTCCAGCATTTTCATTGATTATCCCTTTTCTACATGGGAATTATGCATCTGTGATTAGAAACTTAGCTGAAAGATATAGGATCTAGACTCAATTTCTTTTCATATTCCAGTTATCTAGGTGATCTGGGATAAGTTGCTTGGTTTCTGCCTGGCTGTGAAAGGTTGTTGGTGATGACCCTGAACTGGATAAGCCCAGGGTTCTTTTTATAGGGAAAGGTTATACTAGGAAGAGAGGGGTGTAGTGAGCATCTGAAATAAGTCTCAGGTCAGTATCTGTGTATCTTCAAACCCAGGATCTGAGCAGTGCCCTTGGATCTGGAAAGGCAGATAAGTAAAACAAAAATGGAAGCTTTTCCTTGCCCTTATATCATATTATTCCCTCCTATCTGAGGGAGAAGTCTTTAGAAGTGATCTAATACTCAGCTGTGACCATAGCAGGAGCTGCACAGATGCTTTCCCTAGAGCAGTTGATAGAAATGGTGTTTGTTGGCAAAATGCTGTTTGCTAAATGAATAAAATTCTTACATCTTCTTCCATCTCTCTGCTGGCATAAGAGAAACAAATGCCTCATGCATAGGAAGAAAATATTTTTGCTTATGAACACCTGGTTTTGTTTTATTTACTTTCTTCCTTTTTCCTATTTAGCATAAAGATATACATGAAGATGATGTTAAATGTGCATTCAGTTCTTGGCTGCAGGATTCCACTACTGATGATCACCCATGGATAATGACAAGCACAGACTGTGTACATCTATCTGTTAAAGAAGGCAAGGATAATGTCTTGTCTACTATGGAATTTACTTATGCCAGTTAATTTCTGTATACACATTTTAACATAACTGATACCTCTACACTGAAAGTATAAGCTTGAGTTATCCTTTAATGATTAACCTTTTTTATTCTTTCATTTTGGATTATATTGTAGTAATATTCTAATCAGTCTTATCTTGTGAGGAATGAAAACTGAATTTATTTGGAGTTTTAATAGTTGTTCATTATGTTTTTATAGGAATGGAGGAGTTTGTCCTTAGTGCAGCACATCCTGTGCGCACTGAAGAAAATAAGTCAGAGAATATTTTTATACTGAGTCCCAATTTGCTGCAAAAGACAAGTATACAAGTAAATATCACATAGTATCAGGTATCAAGTAATTTAAATTGCTATACTTGTTAAAAATGTATTGCATTTTGGGTATAATATATTTCAGTTTCCCTTTTAAAGTAAATAATGTCAGTTTATTCATTAAATTATATCTGCATTCTTTATATAATTTTGTAACTTGAAATTCTAGGCATGCCATGTTTGTCGCTGAGTGTCATAGAGTTTGCACATCAAACTCTCAGAAAAATCAGTTAGAAGAGAGGAAAGTCAGTACTGTCCAAGTTTGAACATCATTATACATATTTGTATATGTAGTACCATCCTTATATGTAGTTGTTCTCTCCCTTGGTAACTAAACCACTTCTCAGTGTATACTCAGCAGGACCAGTAGCTTGTTCTGGCAAAGATGAGACATATTCCTCATTCAAACTGACCATACTCACCCTGCCTTTTATCTGATACAGTTTGTGTGCCTTCTGTTTCTTCCATATTCCTTTTCTGAGGAGAATAAATATTTCTATTTATTTAGTAATTTAGTAATTTAGAATTACTGCTTCCATTAGTAATTCCAGTTGATCCACTGCCCCTTACTTCAGGGTTATGGTTATAGGAGTGAGATAATGTTTTTTTCATTTTTAAACATACAGTGAATTTTAGTGGAGAATGAAGGGTGTTTTTTGGCTGTTTAGAAAAGAACTTGTCTGCAAGATTTAGAATTGCTGTTAAAAAATAATAAAATGAGCTTTCTTTAACTGGTAGTAAAATATAAGAAGGCTTTTAAAACTTGTTCAAGTGACTGGAACTAAGATGAAAAAGCAAAATGCATTTCTTAATAGCTATGTCAACATCTCCTACTAGCCTGTTTTTACCTGTGAACCTCTGCAACCCCTGTTTGCCTGCCCAGCTTTCCATACTAGCTCCCTGGTGAACATGATGGAAAAATTCCTGCCAGGTATTTTGTCAGGTTACTTCCCACCTAGTCAGATTCCTGATCAGTTTCACTATTATGCCTCATGAGCTCTCCTGCCAGCAAGACAGGGGATGGCACAGGAGAAGGAACAAAGCTGCAGGTAGGGGAAGAGATAGTGGGCTGCACAGTCTGTTACAAACAGCACTTGGCCCAAAATCTAATGTTAGATTATTAAATCACTGTCAACACTGGATTGTATTTTGGAAGTAATTGTATCTCTTCCTTTTCACCAGTTCTCTTTTCATTCAAGCACAGCAAAGCATATATGCCGTGTTGTCTTTGCACAATTCCAGAAATCGTTGGATACTCCACAGCCTTTCTCTATAGTTACATTTAATCTTAAGTCCTAACTCTTCTTTGTTGTAGGTTCTTTTACATCCTCTAAGTAGAAAAGCTGATGATGACAACCAGCCACCTATGCCTGATAGAGACAAGAGCATTCCATACCACAAACTAAGTGATTTAGGGTGAGACATTTTCATAGAAAAAAAAATGGGAGGGAATGGGAATGAGAATGAGAATTAGAAAAAAATAACATTGGTGGAAATGCAGACTTTTTGGAAACTATGTCAGATCTAAGCAAAATTTTGCATATTTTGGCTTGTGTAAGGTTCAAACTTTAACCTAGTTTATGGAGATGATTAATTTGTCCTTGAGTGGTCTTACTGCAGTGAATACAAAGCTTCATGTGTCTAAAGCTACTCACATAATGAAAATTTCGGCATGTCTGCCAGTATTATGGAAGGTCTCAGAACTGAGCTTTAGAAGAAATACTGATAGTTCAGCAGTTTTTGCTGTTCTAAGTAGTATGAACAGACTTCTACACAGCGGCAAGGGACAGTGGAGTGGTTTTAGCTGGGGTGTTTAAATGAAACAAAACTTGTAAGTTGTGGTCTGCCAATCCATGTCCCCCAGTAACTTCCATCTGTTCATTTGTTCAACTACACTTAATAGTAAAGATCTCGAAGAACTGTAGTTCCTAAAAGTTCTGTCACAATCATCAGCTGAGGAGAGAAATGCAGGGTGCTGTGGTCATAAGTCCAAGGGAAAACAGTAGTACTGTGTAGCAAATGTGAAGGGATGGGGCAAAGGAGACATGAGAGGTTTGGAGTGTTGTGATAGTGTGCTGTCAGTGCTGGGAAAGGCCACTGAGAATGCAGTCTGTCAGCATCCTAAATTCCCCATAGTGCCTACAGAGTGTGCACTGATGCTACGCTAGGCCATTTAATGTTTCCTTTCCCCTACAGAGGCGTGGACAAATTAGGGACATCTTTATTTGAGCATATAAGTCACAGTCTTTTGGGGCGTCCTTTGTCTCAAAAGCTGGCTGCTAATGCTGTGGGACTGCGAAGTGGAGGGGTGCTTCTCACAGGAGGAAAGGTACTCATTTCTGCTTTCACCTGCAAATCCTTGCACATTGTTTTCCATACTTACAGACTGGTTTACTTCAGTTTTCTTTGATGCTATGCAGGTTCCAAAGAATAAAGAACAGCTGGAAAAAAGAGCAGTTAACTGAACAGAGATAATTTAGTAAAACATTATCATACACACACATCCATGTATATATATCTGCATATATATATATACACACATGTGTTTTGAAGATTGCTACCAATGCAATTTCAGTAGGGGATTAATCTACTCGTGTTTCTATTGTGATAAGCACCTCTTTTCTCTTGTGTTCTGACATAAAATGTCAGTGGAGTTGATACTGTTATTTTCCTGCTGCCTCATACAGTGATCCATTTAATACCATATGTCATTGAACCTAGCAGAACACTTAACACTGAGCTCAGTGGAATCAGAACACTGTACTGGATGTATCCACTCTGAATTTATCTCTGTTTCACTCTAGGGCTTTGATCCCTACCAAGTGATACAGAGGCAGAATACATATAGACTTTTACTGAGGAGTAAACCCAGTGTGTACAGCTTCCCCAGTTTGTTGACTGGTGCATACTATGACAAAAAACACAGAAACACTTTGGTTCTGTCAATTTACTTTAGCTCACATTTGTTTTTGTAGGGAAGTGGAAAGTCAACATTAGCAAAGGCCATTTGCAAAGAAGCTTTCACTAGACTGGATGCTCATGTAGAAGTAATTGATTGTAAAGCTTTAAGAGGTATGATAATAATTTATTTTAATCTCAAATGTTTGCTGTACAATAAAGAGGCACAGTTATGAAGTTACTATATTTGGTCTGAATAATGTTTCTAGCATTTTTGCTGTTTTCACAAGGATGTTTGATGCCCCACAATTAGTATCTTCAATGGTCTGATGAAAATACAGCTACTGTAAGTTTATTTCACACTTCTATCTGTCCCACATACCACCACCAATTCAAACCATGCTTGCAATGCTAATTTCTAATTGTTACAAAATAGGAAGAAGTCGCTAAATTGAACTGTGTGTGGTTTTTTTCAGCTGTGCTAGCTGAAGCAAATGTTTTGTTAACAACCTGTAAGTGTTAAAGGATACCTGTACTCAGTGAAAGGATAGCACAGGCACCAAAGAAGGATTGAATGACCAACTGAAACCTGATTTTTGGTGGCATATTTCCTAATGTAGTGTATTTGGCAATAGGCATTTAAGACTCATGATTATAAATGATGAGATGACTCCTTAGGCTTTGTGAGATCAAAATAATTATTTTGCACAAAAACAGAAGAGCACAAAGGAGGCATTTTTCTGCCATTGCGTTTCACTGGCTTTTCTAAATAGTCTTGCTGTTACAAGGGCAGAAAATACTCAACTGTTTCTTATGGAGCCCTTATATTTCCTCACTATGTTCTTTTTGCTTAAATCACTACTTAAGCTAGAGCTCCTTGCACCAGAGGAAAGGGGAAGGATTGATCATGAGCTAGGTCCTTTGCTCTGGAAAATTCTTCCAAAATGCAGGATTCTTTAGTAGCAATTTTAAAATGCTGCTGCTATTTCTCTGGTTTTAACTGTCTGGAAATGAGACTTGTAGACTTCTGTAGTGGTTAGTAAAAGATGATTAGTCTCATTTTAGAACATGGAACCTTCTAGTACTCTTTTGATTGAAGATGTGGACTCTTTTCTTTAGGATTGTTGACTCTGGTTTAGTCTCGATATCTGAATTTATAGATGTGAAGTCAAAATAGATGAAATGAAACATTGTGAGCAAGATGTAGTCAGTCTGATTTTTTTCCTGATGTTTTGTGTCATTCTAATAGTATTTTGTTTTAGGAAAAAGATTAGTAAACATAAGGAAACATGTGGAAGAAGCTTTTTTAGAGGCAGCATGGAGACAACCATCCATTCTTTTGATGGATGATCTTGATCACATTGTTGGATCTACACCAGAGCATGAGAACAGCCCTGAAACAGTTCAAAGCAATAGACTTGCTTATGGTAATACTGTTCTACCTTTGTCTGAATAGAAATTTAATGCTACTTAAAATTTGTTACACTTGAGTTGTACTGTCCTACCTGAACAATGCTATCTGTGTCATTATTGCCTCTGGGCCGTGTAATATTCAGGCAGAGACTCAGAAATTATGGTATGTAGGTATTTGTGTACCCCTAGATGAATCAAAATAATGCACTCTGGATCTTGGGGTAGTCCTTGCTATGTACATCCACCACTGCTGCTGCTGGTAATGCCTGTTGTCAGCTCCACTGCCAGTACTTGAGGCTTCTCTGTTCTTTTTTTACATTATTCATACACTCAGATACGTTGCAATTGATTGCAAACTGAAGATGAACCTTTAACTGATAATTACTGATAAATAGATGTTTTGTTTTGAATAATTATTATTATTTATAATTACAGTGCTAAATCAATTTGATACTTACTGTTGTTGAGAACCAGCTTCTTTTGGATGAGTACCAACTTCTTTATCATCCTACTTGGTATACATTGTAGAACTTCTGTTTTGTTTTACAATGTAACAATCCACAAATGTTAAAAGTAGTTGTAGTTTGGCATCCTGTATATGATTCCCTTTTATTCCTGAAAATCTAGGAAATGCTAAGTTGCAAATTAAATCTAAATGACCAAGATTAATAAAGCCGTAGCAAAAACACGTGTTCCATTTCTTAGCTCAGTTTGAGGGAGTTAGCATAATTTTTACTGAAATACTTTTGAAATTCAGAAAATGCTACTATAATTTCTTCCTGAAAAATGTGCTAAGTTGCATGCAGAATTGTTTGGTTTTCTTATTACTTTTACTTAAATGTATGATGCATACAGCAGAGCTTTAGAGTTTTAAAGATTTTTTTTCTTGAAGATCTACCTTGCATCCTTAATTTTTTTTACTTTTGTGTATTAACTTTCTCCTGGAGTGCTTATTTTCTAGGCTTAAGATCTGGTTTTCTTCCTATAACTTTTTGTTTGTTTGCATGGAGAGAGTAATAGCACACTAAAGTAGATGCCATCAGTGATGTTACAAAATCAGCATTTTCTTAATGTGCTGTCCTAGAGAGAATCACTATACCTTTTTCTTCCTAGTTTAAAAAAAGCAACTGTAAACATGGGAATAAAAATAATATGTTACAAAGCTGTTACATTTTGTGTGCACTAATGCTACTCTCCAGATTAGGGCTATTTTTGTTCTTTTGCAATTCATGCTGCAATATCTTCTTTGTTTAGTTTTGAAAGATCTGGTGAAAGAAGTTATTTCCATGGGGAGTTTGATTGCATTAATTGCCACAAGTCAGTCTGAACATTCCCTTCATCCTTCCCTGGTTTCAGCACAAGGAACTCACATATTTCAGTGTTTCAAATGTATCCGATCTCCAGATCAGGTAAATTCAAATAAAAATAGTTAAAATGTTGTTTGCCTTCCCAGCAGCCTCAAATGTGATACTGGAACAGCTGCTAAAACAGTAGGTTACACCTGAAGATGAGAAAAAATGTGGGAATCTTAAAAGTTCTTTCATGATACTTAAGTACCTCAGAACTTGTATCTTGTCATTATAAAGTTAAAAAAAACCCAAAGTAATCCAGTGAAAACTCACAGTTGGGCCCACTCTTCAGTGGTAAGAGAAGGGTGTATTCAGAGGACATTTCAGTTCAACATAAAAGAAGTCAGGTTGTCTAACACAGGTGAGATGTACATGTCTCCTTGTTTCCTCTAAGGGGATGCTGAAGATGCAGCTTTGTAAAATATGTAAGTCATCATTTTAGAAAAATGAAATTAAATGTGAGTTTTTTCACAGCTCAGTGAAATAAGTATGTCCTAGAGCATGTATTTTAAAAATATTATTATAACCAAATGTTAATTTTATGGGACAGTTTTAGGTTTGTTTCCATATTAATACTATCCCTCTACTTTTGAACATAGTCCAGTTTGAAAAGAAAAATGGATAGAAAAAGGAACAGTATTAACTTTCGTGCAGGAGAAAGCAGATACTTTGAAACTCTCATCCCCTAATGATTCATTTGTATTTAACATGAATTGTTCCTGTCTGTGTGTCTTCAGTCACAGGCCAGCAATTAAAAGCCACTCAGGAGGGGATGCTGTGTTAGATGCAGTTTAACTTTCTCCCACTTCCTGCAAGTCTGCTTTTATTGTTTTTAATAGTAATACTCAAATAAGGATGAGACATCACTGGAAAAGTCATGATCTCAAAAGATACCAAATTATTTGAAGTGTTTTTATCTGGCACAGTATATTGCATCTCAAACATATTCTCTGCTCATACTGACAAAATGAAATTTGTCCTTTTTCTTGTGAAACAGAAAAAAACGGATGTAAACCAGTAGAATCTGGGGAGGGAGGGAGGGATGTTTCATTATTAATGTTGAATTTAAAGTAGCTCTGGTGAGGTGAATATTTAAAGTTATAAAACCAGTGAATTTACTGAAGTGCACCTGAAGAACTAGCATTTGTATGTATTGCTTAGGTTTTGTTATTTAAACGGTTGGTGTTACACAAATATTTAAGGATATTATAGTAAGTCATATGTATTTGCTGTATGAATTCCTGAACTCCATATAAATAGTAAACTCAATACACACTTGCTGCATAATTCTTTTTTTCAGAAGCAAAGATATGAAATGCTGTATTCCATAATAAAGAAGAAACTGAATTCTGATCTGAAGGACTTCTCTGATCTTGACCTCCAGTATATTGCAAAGGAAACAGAAGGTTTTGTTGCTAGAGATTTTACTATGCTGGTTGATCGTGCCATTCATACCTGTGCTTCTAACCAGAATGCATCAGATAATGGTGGTATGTTGACAACAAAATCTCTTACTTCATAGTCTTACTTCTGTTACCCGGAACCGGAATAATATGGAAAGAACCCCCCAGTTTTTATATTTTATGTTTAAAATTCCTTTGTTACATATTGTTAGGAGTTTATTACTGGCAGTCTGTGTGTTTGGGGTTTTTTTCAGGATTTTTTTTTTTATTTTTTTTTAAAGCAGATTTGAACCTGTCTACTGTGGATTTTCAAAAAGCTCTGAAAGATTTTACTCCATTAGCTCTGAGAAATGTCAGCCTTCATAAGCCTAAAGACCTTGGCTGGGACAGGATTGGTGGCTTAACAGATGTGAAGCAAATGCTCAGGGATACCATCATGTTACCTGCAAAGGTACTAAGTTCCTTTAAATCAGTTACTTGAATTTTGTGCATAATGTTAGTAGGGAAAAATTATTTTTTAATGTTTGGAGAGTGTTGGATACAAAGATGAGAGACATGATTTTGTAGGTTTTCAATCTTCAACTGTCTTCAGCTACTGGAAAACACTTTTTCCTTCCCTTTCTCTCTTCCAAATACAAAAGGCAATGGCTGAGCTTTACTCCAGAGCAAGTGTTGCTTTACAATATTGGAATATTGCCACACTCACTTGCAGGGCTTGTGATTAGGCTCTGTAAAGGCAACATTTCCAGCTGTTTTCTGCAGTGCTTTTGCTAGAAGAGTATTTTTTTTCAGATTAATGCTAATCCAGCAATCTCACTTTATTTTACTTTGGCTTTTCTGCCTTGCTTAAAACTTGAATGTTGAGATGAGCCATTGAGCATTGACTCTTCAGAGGAGTGACTGAATGGTATGTTTGATTATATCATTCAGTGATTAAAATAGGAATTTAGAATTACCAGCAGGGCGAATATAAAACTCCAGTCCATCCCTATTCTAGCCTGTTTCCTCTTGGTAGAAAATCCCACTTGTTTGTATTTTAGGAACCCATGAAACATAGTAACCTAGTTCAGCCCCAGGTAAACTAAATACAGTCCAGATGGCTGTTGGGATAATATGGAGGATATAATAAATTAGATGCATTCTGTTTAGACAAAAATCACTAGTCAGTGATGTTACAGTATGTTATAGAATACTTGCTTATTTCAGAATATATCACATTGAAACTCTTTTCTAGTATCCAGAATTGTTTGCAAACCTGCCCATACGTCAGAGATCCGGAGTTTTGCTGTATGGTGCGCCTGGAACAGGAAAAACACTGTTGGCAGGAGTGGTTGCAAAAGAGAGTGGAATGAATTTCATCAGCATCAAGGTAGCAAGAGTTTAAGCTTATTTGATTCATTCTATTAACTGAATGAAATAACCTTACATAATACCTGAAACTGTGGATTGTGAGGGCAAAATACTAAAGTAAAAACTCACATATAAAATTTTGCTTGTCTCTGGATATCCCTCTGGATATGATTACCTAGAACTTCAGAGTTTTATTACTGAGGTTTTTTTTGTATACTTATTCATTACGCAGAACTATAATATTTAATTAGGTGTTCTTAGTTTCTCAGTTTTTTGTAAAAAGATACTAGATTTTGATTCCACTGGACAATAAAATTGGGCAATATATTTTAAACATTTTTAAAATACAGTGTAAACCTTTGCCTTGAGATAATGTAACACATGTTCTGTTACCGTACAAAAATGGAAATTATTTCTTTTAAACAAGTTGGAATGCTTGAAAATTTCTTCTGGCTTATCTAGAGCCCTTGGCTCTTCTGTTCAGAGATGACACTGTCATGATTGCAAGAAAGTTCAGTCTAGTATGGAAAATATATGCTGATGTTGAATTACACATTAAAACTAAGAAACATGTCATGAGTATTGTTTCTGATTATATCTTTTTAGGGACCAGAACTGCTCAGCAAATACATTGGAGCAAGTGAACAATCAGTTCGAGATATATTTAACAGGTTTGTTTTGTAAAGATTTGTGATGTCATCAATAAGTTTTACAGGTTGAAGGAAAAATAAATAATTTTGTTGTCTGAGGAGAGATATGGCATGAGATCATAAAAGCATCTGAAATAATCAGTTGTGCTGAACCAGATGGGTGTATTTTGGCAAGTTCAACCTGGCAATCATTGTTAAAGAACTGCACATTTTGGCTCCAATGAGGAATGTGCTTTTGAAGCTGAACTCCCAGTTTTCTCAGCTTCAGTGCATTAGTTCACATCATAGAACTTGGATATCTTGGAAAACATATCTTGGAAAACATACCCTGAATTCCTTTCAGATTATTCCAGAAGACAGTTGACTGTACTCCAAGTAGTAATGCACCCTCGATACCTAGGGTCATACTAAACTTGGTATTGAAGTCCCCAGTACCCGTAGTTCTTTTTTACAAATCTGCTCTTACTGGCCCTCAGTGGTCACTAGTGCCAACATATCCTACAGAGCCTTTGCTTCTCAACTTATAATGTAGACAGTCTTTTTGTTAGCTGTCTGTAAGCCAAGAACTCTATGCAGTGATTGGATTTTAGAGCTTTCATGTATATTAATATGACAGTTGAGCACTTAGAAATGATAAAGTGAATGCAAAGTATGTCATAAAGATGAGCAGTGATTCTATTGCAGCCCAGTTTTCAGAACCTCTTAAATTCTACAGAAAACAAATTTTCTATTCTGTCATTAAATACAACTGTTCTCTGAAGCAAAGAACAATTACCTTCAGTATTTCTAAGCAATTCTGCGTGTGAATGACACTTAAAAAGAAAAATAAATATTGCTTTCTCTCTTTTTTTCCCTCTTTTAGAGCTCAGGCAGCTAAGCCTTGTATTATTTTCTTTGATGAGTTTGATTCTATTGCTCCTCGCCGAGGTCACGACAACACAGGGTCACTGACAGAGTGGTTAACCAGCTGTTGACTCAGTTAGATGGTGTGGAAGGCCTGCAAGGTACCAATTCACCTGTGTGCTCCTTCTTGTGCAGAAGTTTAGCAGATGTTAATGGCATTTTTCTGCACTTTCCCAAGGAGTTTATGTGCTAGCTGCTACCAGTCGCCCAGATTTGATTGACCCTGCTTTGTTAAGGCCAGGTCGACTGGATAAATGCCTGTACTGTCCACCTCCTGATCAGGTGAGGAAACAAACAATTTCGCACAAGAGGCAAGGAAAAAATCAGACTAACGGGTTTTATTCTTCTTTTCTTGATATGTAGTGGCATTTCAAACTTGGACAAAGTGGATTTCCCAGTTCCAGTTATACAACAGGATAAATTCACTGTACAACAGGATACAACAACACTGATTTTAATGTCATTGTGTTCACATAAAACTGGGGAAAGAAAAGGCTGTTTGCCACAGTCTTCTGGATCAAGTCATATCCTGTGGAACTAGCTGATTTAAAAAAAAAAATAATACACAGGGTACTAATCTGTAGAAAAAAATTGGATGCAATGTAGTGTGTATAATGTTCTCCATCTTTTCTTTGAAGTGTGAGTCCAGTTGATTTGCCATTTGCTAAAACCATTGCCAGTCCTTTGACGTTGTACAATGTGTGTCCCTGATTCCCCATTTTATGAGAAAACATTAGCGCTATTTATTTTCAGATTAGTTCACATATTTAACAAATACCACCACATAATTTCATTTCAAAACACATATGATGATCCTGTACCGTAAGAGCACAGATATACTCTCTTTATTTTTTTTTTAAATTTCTTTTTCTTTCTTTCTTTGTTTTTTTTGGTTTTTTTTGGTTTTTTTTTTTTTTTTTTTTTTTTAATTTTAAACTTCTGGTTTAGAGTAAGATCTTTCAGGTAAACAGAAGCATTTCACTAGAGAAATATATTCTCTGTATACTACATTTGTTTAGGGTAGTATCTTTCTAGTGTTAGGGCAGTATCATCTTGAAAAAATATCCTTCCTCGCTTGGAGAGGAAGTGGCTGGTGACAGGGCCAAAGCACTGTCACAAAGTCAGGACAAGGAAAATAAGAGGTTGCTTTACTGACTTTTTTTCCCCCTTCTTTACAGAATTCACGCTATGAAATCTTAAAAGCTCTCAGTCATTCCCTGTCCTTGGCAAATGATGTGGACTTTCAGGATTTGGCAGCAAAAACAGAACAGTTCACAGGGGCTGACCTAAAAGCTTTATTATACAATGCCCAATTAGAGGCAATCCATACTAATTTAAATTTAACACAGGTAAATAAAACTGATATAAAAGAAGTCTCTCCTGTTTCTTTTCATATTGATATATTTGAAAGAGTTAATTTATCAATGGGGTTTTTTAGCAAAATTATGTTTTCTTATATTTTTATACAGAGGATTAACATTTTAAAATGTTTGCAGAAAAATACAAGAATAATGTAGTGAATTGGTTTAAATACTTCTTAAACACAAGGTTTTTCTCATTTAATGATAGGTATTTATTGTTAAATAGATATATTTAAGCCCAAATGTGTTTATCACAGTTGCGAGGAACAACTAACAGATTGACAGGAGGGATCCCACACTGAATTTCTTAGAGCAGATAACAAATTCAGTTTTGAGATGGCACATTTTGGGTGATGGAGGAAACAAGAAATTGGTGGGTTTTGGGGAGGTGTTCCAGCAGATTGGGTTTGACTGAGGTCAGGAGAGAAGGGCAAGAGGATGGCGATACCTGAAATGGCTGGCTCTGCCTCATCTTCCAGGCACCACCTAGTACTTGAACTTCCAAAGTACAGGATTCCATCTTTGGTTCATGCCCTCACATGACTGACAGGTTCTTCCTCTTCTAGCCTCTGTTCAGCCACCTCCTCACATTTTAATGCCTGTCCTCTGGTTCTAGCTGGAAAGGAGAAGGCATGGCTTGCACTACTCAGTGGCCAAAGGGAAGGGTTGGGTCAGGGGTCCAAAAGGAAGGGGACCCTCTTGAATTCTTGTTGCCCCAGCTGTTGCCAAGGAATTGAGCTCTGAGGATGTGACTCAGTACTGAGAGGGATCTCCAGCATGTCATCCCTAATACTCTCTTGACATATAGCATCAGTAAGTAGTTGATACCTCATGATTATCCATCATAGGAAGAGATTGTTGTCTGAAGCAGTGGTCTCCAGACTGGTGTGCACACACCCCAGAGAGAGCACAAGGCAGTCCATTGATGTGCAGGAAGAAAATATTAGAATTTCAGTGGTACATGTATATGATTTAATAATAACAAATAATATCCATATGCTTGGTAGCATGCGCTCAGAAATTTTTGACTGATAGATGTGCACAATCAAAGAGGTTTGCAGACACCAGTCTAAGGCAGCAGTTCTAATTTCCACATCAGCATTTAAAGTGTGTTGGCTATGACTGAAAATGAGTGCAACAGTTAGGCCCTATAAAAGTAGACTCACTTCAGCCTCCTAGAGCATTTTACACAAGATACTAATTTGCTTGGGGGGTAAAGTTGAGACAGAAGTGGTACAGTTCTACAACACAACACATACATGAAATTTCCCAACACTTGCTGTTACTGAGAGTGTGAGGCAGTGGAAACAATTAAACCTTAAAATTATCTCCTGAAACTTCTTCTAGCATGAAGACAAAGTTTTTAAGGTATTAGATTTTCTTAGCAAAATATTTGGAAATGTACTCCTAGAGAAAGACAGATTACTACTAGAGTCAAATGTAAAATGATAGTCTCATTTTCACTGTATATCAAATCTTTTCATGTATTTCTGATTGTAGTTTTTATGAGTTAACTCTTGTAATGTTCTGTTCTTTGTTACAGGATTTTGGATCTAGTTCTGATAGTGACTTCAGTCTCTCTTCCATGGTTTTTCTGAACCACAGCAGTGGCTCAGATGATTCAGCAGTAGATGGAGAAGCAGGGCTAGAGCACTCTCTTATTTCTTTAGACATGTCTGACTTGCTTCCTGAAGATCCAAGGTCCAACATGTATCGTCTTTATTTCGGAAGCTCTTACGAATCAGAGCTGGGAAATGGAACTCCTTCAGAACTGGTAAATTATTCACTTAATGTTTTGAATTTTCTAAATACTGTTAGTTGAGAAGTAGGAAAACACATACCATTTGCCTGATTCAGTTTATAAATACAATTATGTCTGCTTTGACCTTCAGACTGTCTTCAGATTATACTTAGTAGTCCACAGTGAGGAAGGGGATTGAAGGACGTGATCTGAGAAAATACAGTATGGACTTCTCTGCAACCTTGCAGGAGTTTAAAATCAAAATCCCAGAATACTGCTTAATACCTTATAATTAAGCAAATTACATTTGTATTAGATTTTCCTCTCTGGTAAATGGCTTGTTCCCTTCCAAAGTTTAAAACAGTTCTCAGCTTTTTGGTGGTTGGTTTGTCTGTTGTTTTTTCTTTAACTTAGTTTTAATACTAAAGAGTTACAACCCAGCTTTCAAGAATTAAATTACGGTCTCAAGAATCAATGAACCTTCTTCAGTTCCCAATAAAATGTGCATGAATAGAATAACCAGACTATGGAATTGTGAAAAAGAACAGAACTAAAGCTTAACTTCTGCCATTGTCTTTAAAAAGCAGAATTTCTGATGTTGCATGATGTTGCACAGGAAGCAGCATGTTCTCTGGCCAGTTTGCAGGTAGGGATGTGCAGCTTGGCTGCCCAGAACCTGCACAGTGATTAGCCCTTCTCTCTTGGCTGGCAGGTCAGCAGAACAGGGTGTGCTGCCTCTGAGCTCCTTACAGATTACAGAGTTTGTGTGTGATCTGTGGGAAACTCATTTTCAAAATGAATTTCAGTCTGTTGTAGAATTGTTACCACAATCAAAGTTCTTTCTTAGACTTTTGTTTTCAAAACTGTCTTGCATTGATTCTTAAAGCCAAAAATAAGTTGACATTAGAGAAGTAACTGCTGACTGCTAAGATGCTTTGGTATATTTTATCTTGCATTATGGGTGATAGTGTTCAATTCATGTAACTTTAAAGACTTAGTCTTCCTCTGACTGAAAATTCTTCAGGAAGGATTCTACAAGGACTTTGATCTCTTTAAGTTGTCAAATTGTAAAGGTGCTTGCTTATCAAGTGCACAGAGAATTTGGAGGTGATGAATATTTAAATTCCAAAGCTAAGTACATAAACTCATCCAGATTTCAGAACCACTGATTTTCTGAAGTAATTAAAGCAATGGACTTAGTAGACTTTTATTCTTTTTTAGATGGGCCATTACAAAAATACATATTTTCCATACATGAAACACTTCATTTTCAAATTTGGCCTTTTGCCCAAACATTTTGGCATATTATTTTAAATCTTTCTGTTAAAAAAATTACATATGTAATGTATTTTAAAGAGAAAGTACTCTTTTTGCCAGCGAAGGCAAACTTCTATTGAATTGTAGACTAATTCCTAATAATGGAGTTGCTCCTTTGGATCCATAATGAGTTAATGTATTTCTTTTTGTCATCAATTTAGAGCTCTTTGTGTTTGTCTGGTCCAAACTCCATAACTTACGACTTTACCAGCATCACTCAGAGAGATGTTGCATCCTCACAACCTGCAATGCTCAGAGCAGCTTCTCAAGAAGGCTCCCTGGAGAACCAGGAGCAGCAAGCCGAGCACCTGAGGACAGAAATCAATGCTAGCAAGGCCAATTACAGAAACAAGAATGGAGTATGGCACTTTTTAAAACTATCATTTAGTCTTAACACTTCTCTGTTGTTTTTCCACACATCTTGGTATTTCAATAAATAATTTTTGCAATAATATTCAATACTGTGCAACAAAAGTAGCAAGGATAAGTGATACTTACAGTTATTTCTGTTATTTACTAATATGGAGGCGGGAAGGTTGTGACTGTATTTTTAATACATTTGTCTGTACATGTCATGGGGGGGTTCCATAGTTAATGATATTGATGGCATTCTGTTTCTGTAGAAATTTTTAATTGTCTGTTAATGGCTCTCTTTTCAAGGAGGACAGCACCCTTAATCAGTCAGTGCTTCCCAAGACTACTTTAACTATTACCCAGTCTCATCTGATGACTGCTCTTCAGGGTATGAGACCATCCATTAGTCAGGACGACTGGAAGCATTTTACTGAACTGTAAGTTTTGGTTTTTGGTTTTTTTTTTTGTAATTTTAAATTCAGTGGAGATGTGGTCTTGCCACATTGCTTATACATCAGAATCACAATAGTTTTAAATAAATGTTGGGGCTGGCAGCAGATAGCTGATAGCTTTTGACAGCAGTTTTTAAAGAAATATTGTTACATTGTGGGAAAGGGAAACTATTTTACCAATGATGCGTCTTATTAATGTAGGACCTAGAAATAACAGACCATAAACCCCTGGTATTGTGTTAGGAGCTATAACAGTACAAAGAGGCTCTTTTAAGTTCTAGGTTCTTCCTGCTTCCACTTAGTAGTAGCTCCTTGTATTTTCAGATTGCTGGAGTTTGACCCTCTGTAGTGGTCTTAGTGGTCTTTGTAGCAGCTCTGGGAAAGACAATAATCTGTAGAAGTATAAACATATTGAAAAGGAGAATGTGTTTCCTTGGACTTGGAGATCAAAAAGCTGGGAAGAAAATAATGGAAGCAGGGCAGAGAGCTCTCTGAGTTAGGTCTGTGGGTGATAACTCCTCCAGGTCTGAGGAACAGACACTCTTCATTTCCATAAACATTTACTTAAAAATCTGGAGTTCTGTGGTGCATTAATATGCATCTGAAGAGGCAAACACAAAAAACATATTTTATAAGAATTTGCTAATGCCTTTTTTTTTTTTTTTTGTTTGTTTGTTTCAGGTATGATAATTTTCAGAATCCCAAAAAGAGGAAAGTACAGATTGGCGCAACATTCAGACCAGGACAAAAAATGACTCTAGCTTAGTAACCTGTATTTGCTTGTAATTGCTAAACTGTACCTGGAAATGACAGATGTGATTAAATCAGATTATTTATATTCATATGGATTTATTAATGCAGCAGTTGAAGATAAGTTTCTTTTAAACTTAACATGCTGTAAAATTGTCACATTTTATTTTGAAGAAAATTGTCCTCCTTTAGATTGATATTAAATTTTTTGAGAGAACATTGGTTATGTTCTGCCCAGTTGTTTATCACATAAACTTTTCGATTTTAATTTCCACAATCTAACAATGATTTCCTGTCCCTGCTTACTTCCTCACAACAAATAGAATCTGTTCAAGTACACAATTGGGGATATGTTTTTAAAATATTCTATAAAGCCATTCTCTAATGGTCTTTGGAGGGCTTAGAGGAGGGTGGTACTTCATATGTATATTAGCAGGCAACTAGACTAATACTTCCAGAATATACTTTTTCAGCTATAGCAGGAAAAGCCAGACCAAGATATTTGCATCTTTTTTCCTGCCACTGTTTGTTAATCAGAAGAATACCAAATTGCATTTCACAACTGCACCTTCTCTTACCCCCTATCTTTTCTTCCTGGAGACCGCTAAAAATATTTCGAATGCTTGGAAGTTTTCTAATGTTACATCCTGAAATTATTCACAACTGCTGTCTTCCATGGAGATTGTTAAAGAGTTGTGTTCCTTAACTGATACAGAGGTAACCAGGTCTTAACACAAGGAGGGGGAAGGAAGGAGGAGGCAGGAAAGAAAGCTAGAGATGTTTCCCATGAGTCTGTTGGACCCTTTCAAAGCATTTCACTTCCCCTTCAAAATAGTCTTCTCTAAACCAAGGAAATAGTGGATTATCATCAGTTCAAATACTTGCATTTGAAACTTCAGCCCAGTTAATTTCACTGATTAGTTCCTACAGTTTCTCAGGTGCCAATAGGAATTTTTGCTTACTCTTTCACCTACTGGCTTAAAGATTTTTCAGTTAAGGGTTCTTTCCTGCATCCAGTGCTTCTATAAAAAGGTGGTCTTCCAGCTCTCCCCTTGTCAAAATTGTTTAAAGAACACTGTGGTTTATTACATCT
Organism: Muscicapa striata striata; assembly: GCA_030060385.1. NCBI lineage: Eukaryota > Metazoa > Chordata > Aves > Passeriformes > Muscicapidae > Muscicapa > Muscicapa striata. Next base: position 542,075 of record JAREIS010000097.1, on the reverse strand, counting down.
ACTTCGCTTAGTAAAGAAATCTTCAGATATTACATAAACATCCAGATTAGCCAAAATTAGCATGAGCATCTGTTCTTCAATTTAGGTCTAGATAATGATTGTACAAAATTCATTAGAAATGGGAATTATTTAACCTTCCTAGTACTGATAACCTCATAATGCACTGATACTTAACTCTGAAAGGACCAGTTGCAGGCTAATTGTAATGGCAACAAAGAAAATTCCATAGATTATTGTATTATCCTCACACTGAGAGTAATTTAATTGGAATACTGTACTTCAGTGCCAACTATTATATTGCAGAGTTAGAAAGGAAGGTTTGCTATATGCCAAGGTCTTATCAGTCCTCAACTAAAATTAGTACTGCACTATCATGGAAAATGTTCTTAAAATCCAGGAAGCCTAGGTTCCAAATCTCTGTTTTTCCTCCTTCCTCCATGCAAGGAATTTCTCCAGTGAACGAGTTCAGTGTTAATTCAGACATTCCCCTGCATGCATAACCTGGATGATGCTGAGGGCAGGTTCATGTGATCCAAGAAGGAGGTCACTGAATAACTGCCTGCTGTTAGGTGATCTTTGGTTACATTCTGACTTACTTTGACATCTCACCTTGGAAGGTAGTAGAGAATGTAAACGAAGCCTAGATAAGATCTGTTTTAAGTTTGATGTACAAGGAGCATTAAGCCTGTAGCTCAGAGGAGGATAATCTCTTCTATTCAAGTTTGCAATGAGGATCAACTGGCCTGTGGAGACTTGCACAAGGCCGGGGAGGGAGAGGCCCTCCAAGAGAAAATGGGCTGATGACATTTGTTTCACATTCTGTAGGGCAGTAGGATTTAGCTGCAGTGGCTCATGATGATAGCACAGGCAGACAAGCAATATGTGCCACGTTTGAACCTGTTTTCTGCTCTCCCTCCATCAAGTCAAGAACTAAACAAGCTCTGTGAAGCAGCAACCTAGAGATGAACAAATCCTGTGCCTCCCCACTAGTTCTTTTGTTACTCCTACCTTTCTTAAGGGATAATTATGTCTGTTTTTCTGGGTATATATTACAGCCCTTATAGAGGTTTGATAACCTGGGGTAGCTTTTTTCTTTCACTTCTGTTGTTACCAACGTTGTCAACTGTCACTGATCTGTCCTCCACTGACTCTCAGTCTTTCCACATAGTTGAGGGACTTCTGAAGAAACAAGTGTTAAACATAGATGAGGTAAACAGTAACCCTGTATCCAGTGTGCAAGGGGTTCTTTAAATTTGTTAATAGGAATTTGGTTTCCACTACTATTCAGGATTTTTTCTTCAAATGGATTTTATGTTTGAAGCTATCTTCTTTCAGCTGGTTAGCTGGTATTTCTTTCAAACAATGCTTTGGAAAAATGTACCTGTCTTAAAAGTGATCTGCCATTCTGGACTGAGTATTGACTGGAAAAAGTTTTTGGAGAAAAACAAAGGCAGCAGGTCAATTCTGTTAAATCCTGGTTTAATTGGTGCGATTAACTCTACTGAGAGGCTTATATGTCTAAATGCTGAGGGAATCTACTAATTCCTAATGATGAAAATCTTACAGACTTGTTCTTCCAAGAATTGGGGGCACTGGGGTACATTAATCCCATCCAATGTGTTGGGTCCTTTTAATGATATTCTGCCATAAAATCGCGTTTATTCTTTTGGAAACAGTATTTCTGATGTATAGTAAAAATTTCATGAGGTCGGTGATCATCTAATTTCTTAAGGAATGAAACTTTGTTCCATTTTCAGAGATAAAAATGGAAAAGATCTCTTAACCCATTTGAAATTATCTTAAAAGATAAGCAACATCTGTGGAGGCTTACTTAGCCTTATGTTTCACAGAATATGTCACCAGCTAGAACTCTGCTTGACAATATTTTAAGCATGACAGTTAACAGCCCAGTTAAAACATTCATTTTATCATTTTTATTGTTTGAAATGTACTTCAGTTTTTAGTTCACCAAACAAGTCTATATTTTGTGTGGAACAATGTATCTAATGTCATACAGGGAGTTTCTTGTGGGATTAAAGAAACATAGTAAGTTTCTTCAGCCTAAAAGCAAACATATTTTAAAATACAATTTCAAAACAAAATGATTATATAAACTTGATTTTTTTCACAGGATATTTTCCTAAATTAACTAGGAGGATGTGTGTGTGCATATATATAAAAGTTATTAAAATATATAATTGACTTTTTAATCTAATATAATTTATAATTTGACTTCCTGCCTAATTTATTTAATAACTCTTAGTTATTGTGCAAACAGTAAAATCCATGCATGCTGTATTGTTGCATGAGGATCTGACTCCTTGTTTATTATTTAATAGCTCCTAAGCTCATGCAGTAGGGTGGGAGTGAAACCTACTTTCCAAGAAGTTAAGATAAAAATCATAATCCATAAGCCACAGAGGAACTTCGAAGATTCAAAGAGACCAGAAGCAGAACAATTTCTTGCATGAGTTCAGCAGATATTTGCAGAGTTAATCCTGTGGAACAAAGTTGGGAGACTGGATTACAATTCATCAATGTCAGTTGACAGGTAAGGATTCACCTCTCTCTCACAGGCATAATTTGGAAATAACCAATTTACAGCCACCACTTAAGAAATTTGGTTTTAAGGTTCAATTGCTTAAGTTTTCCCATTTCTAAAATAGCCCAAATAGTCTGTCTTAGGTACAGTGAAATGGAAATCTGTTGACTAAGATTTGACCTGCTGTTGCAGTGATGCAGCAAAGAGGTCTAGGATTAAATACTTTCAGATGCTCAGACAGTAGTAGAAATGTTAAATCAGTTTGCTGATTGTCACAAGTGTAAGTCAGATTAACAAAAAAGAAGTGGGAAAAATCAATCCTCTCTATCCTCTAACAGTGGGCAGGGCTTTTGTAAGACTTCCCTGTATGTGGCCTTCCTGTAATGTCCTACAGTAGTGGAATCAAGTCAGCTGCTATTAGGTAACCAGGGCAGATTTTGCATCTCTCAGCAGTGCTGTCCCACACCAGCCTCCAAAAGTCTTTAATAGCTTGAAATAGTTGAAATTATTTAGTGAAGACTGATATCTCAGGGACAAAGTCAGTCTGGGACTCTTGGGTGCAAAAAGATGACCTCTTTCTTCACTGTTTACAAAAAACCAGCTCTTAGGATTCTGCAGGAATGATTATTACCCTATGTAGGCACAGCTATAGCACAATACAGAGCTTGTGGAGACCCAGTGTGGATACTGACACTGGATTTTGGTACATCCGAAATTACTAAGGCCATACAGGTGTTGGGCACTTTCCCTTATTTCCAGAGATCAGCAGCTTTGTAGAATAAAAAGCAAAGAATAAAACCCAAAATGTTTGGAACCACCCACAAAATGCTGTCATGTTAAAATACCAAATTATGTAATTCCAGCATTAGCACTGGGAGGATTAAAATCATCCACATGGTTTTATGCCTGTTTTCTGTTGGGAAGGTAAATGGGTCCTTCAGATGAACTAATTACAGATTCAGTGCTAAACTCCACTTCCTTAATTATTGCCAACTTTCAGGAAATAGTAAAATATAAGATTATTTCTTAATAATATGTAATACTTTAATATAATGCTTGTATATTGCCAAAGCACTGCTGGCAAAGTACTGCAATTTTCTAACTAGAGCATCGTGACCTTGTTTAGATGCTTAAAGGCTACAACAGAAGCTATTTGGTGATTTACTATTTTAGTATTTGTCAAGAATTAAGTCTTATCCCATTTTATAATGGCCATTTTTCCTGTACTTAAAAACCTGCTAAATGCCTAAAAGACTTTTTTTTTTTTTTTTACTTTTAAAAGATCAAAACGTCCTTCATTAAGGACAAGTTTAAAACAGAGATGTAGAAAAAGAACCACTTGAAGACAGCATACCGAAACTTGTTTTTTCTATGGATCCTGGGGAGAAAAAGGTCTTGGCTTCTCTTACACCTACACTGACCCCAGTCCTTCTTCCCATGTTTAAGTGATTTGGTCTCCTTGAACTTCCCCAGCAGCTGTCCAGCACAGATGCCCTGCTGACTGAGCCATGTCTTGGTGAGGACAGTGGGTCTAAAGCAGAACTCTTGCAGTGGGGAGCAGGCAGAGTGCTGGGGTGGCATGAGACACATGGGGTTGTTCCTCTCTGTCCATAAGGGATGCAGGGTCCCTGTACCATGGAGCACAACAAGAGTTGATCTGTCTTAAGGGGCCATGGTTGGGAGCCACTGCAGAGCCTTCCCGGGGTGTTCTTCCTTTCCTGAGCAGCTGGAGCAGGCAGGGGGAGGGAGAAATGCTTATGAGAAATGTTAATTTCATTTCTTAGTGGTTTTAAGTGGATATCTTATTCCACCTCCCTACTATGGTGATATAAATTCCAGAAAAGGCTATAGGGTGGAATACAACCTCTTCACAGGCCCTTCTTAGGTGGAATGGAATTTGAACCATTCACATACATTAACAGGGAACAATCAAAAAACCTGAAATTGCAACCCGAGGCCAAGGGAAGAGATGGGACCTGTGCAGGGCTTTTTGAGACAGCCCATCATTTTCTCAGACTGAAGAGTGGCAGTAGGGGGGTGTCATAAGATGTGTAGGATTGCACTCATTCTGTGCAGGCACTGTTCTGCACTGACGTTTGTCAGCTCTCAGTCTGTCATACTAGGAGTAAATTTGGTTTGCAAATGTTTCCCCTTAAGCACTGCAAGATGTATTTGCCACATAAGTTGTGTAACATTAGTTCCCTCTTTGAAAATTCAATCTTTTTATTCTTGCTCATATTTTTTCCTGTAGGTGACTGATAAAGTCACCCTTTCCAGTTAACAGTTCAAAAATTAAAAGCTGCATTATGGAAACTAAAAAGCAGGTATTGATAGCAGTGATCTCAGATTTTCATGCCTTCCTTATTTTGCAAGCAGCATATGTTCTCAGCATTGAAGTACTTGTACAGTTTCATCTCTGCAGATTTTCAGTCTTGTGACCCAGGTGGGTCCAACTATGGCAAGAGCTGATTTTATAATTTGGGCACTGTAACAAAATTCAGAGAAAGTCCCTGACTGTATTTTATGAAGAACAGTTCTTAAGATCAATTTTCTTTGTAATGGAATTCAGGATGTAAACAAGATACTGTTCTGACCCTGAGAAGAGAGACTATGCTACTGTAACAATCTACTCAGATAATTAAAGAAGCATGTGTAATGTGATTTTGCAGCGGTTTCTTCTCAGTTACAGCTAAGAAGAAAATGTTGACAAATAAAAAAAATTGAACTGTAATTTTTCCAGAGTTTAGGAAACTTAATTTGTTCAAAACACTTAGTATGATCAGTGATTCTATTCTGATTGGGACTGCATAACCAGAGACAATACTGCTTGTCACATCCATTTTTTCCCACATTCTTCTCTGTACTTCAAACTCCTTTTCTTCCCTGTGGAAATGTTTAGTTTAGTGAATGTCCACAAAATAGTGCTAGTATTTCAGGCTAAAATGTTTTCTGATTTTCTTGTCTTGATATTCACGATCTGCACACTTGATGGAAAATTATAAATGTGCTCACAGCTGTTTGTGAAAGATCCAATAGTGGCAGCACAAGCAAAACAGTAAAACATTTTACCAGAGATGTGGTGATGATGGATGGTAGTGATGTTTCAAAACATGAAGCAAGATAGACTTCTTGTGTACTCTTCTGAGATAGAAAATAAGGTTTAACAACAGGTAAGAGCATGCTGTTACAAGGAAGGTCACTTACAAAGCTCAGTTACAAGGTGACGAATAAAAAACTGGGCATTTTAGATACAGACAAATGCATGCATAATGTTCTTTTTCTTAGCTATATTGAAGTTGTTCTAATTATCTAATTGCTTGATCAGTGTGGTTCCTGTGTTTGTGCCTTTGTCAGACCGTGGGAGCCTAAGCATTCAGACCCTTCTCATTTGATCCTAGCAGAGGGAAGCAGCTTGAATCCCTGCTGTCTCTTTGGCTGTCAGGATGGATTGCCAAATTAACTCTTTCGAGATCTCCATGAGATCTCTTTCTAGAGCTGAAAATGTTCTCATTAATAATATTACACACTGAGTCTTTGGGTACATGTAGTATCATAAACAGCTGGAGGAACTAGGCTAGAAAAGCAATTGAGAAACCGCCATCCCACAGCAGCTAATTCTGTGAAAAATAAATAATGCCTCAGTCCATAATCCCCATTCTCTGCTCAGGATACATCAGAGGTCACATACTCTAAACATGCACTTGTGCAAAGTGTGCTGTGGAACAACTGTGATGTCATAGTTTTTTAATGTTACCTTTTTTCAGGTGTTTTCTCCCTGTAGCCAGAATCAAAGGCAATACACTGAAAGTTCACTGCTTGAGAAGATCTTGCTCATAGTATTAACACTCAAAGGCATTGCACATGGCAGGGAAAGTAAATATCAGGGCCTCCTCATAAGTGAACTTTTATTTCCTGGGGTTCCTTGGGAGTTGTCTTTGCAAATAATGTTATTTGTGGGAATCTTGGGTGGAGTGAGAATTTGCAGTGGGTGAGGTTTTCTAAACATTGAAAATGTGGAAGCAAAACATGATTATTTAATTTCAAGTTTATCCCAAGCATGAAGTAATATGGCAACTCCTCATGTAGCTATGTTTAAAGTCTTCAAAGTTTGTACTATAGTTGTGCATATTCCAATGTATTATGGACTGTATATTTTAATCAGAATACTGAAAATACCAAATCAGGTGATACTCAAATTTTGCTGAACTTCTGTAACTGGCAAAATGTTTTTCTATACTCATGAGCTGTGTCTAAACATACATGTTTCTCAAACACTGATACACCTTTCTGCATATGCATGCTGAGTGCTGAGGAAGCATTCATTTTTGGCTTCTGGGCTCCCTTTCAGATTATTTCTGTGTGCCTGTGTTCATTGGATAGCATTTTCGTACATTATTTAAAAACCCTTTGAGGTCTGTAATGTATACTCAATTGACAACATTGTATGGGGAGTTATTTTGCTTTTTTCTAACTTGTTTTAAGTATTTGCAGAATTAATTCGCTGTTTGCTCTACTATTTAGGTTTGGTGAGAGAAAACCAGAACTGCAAAATTAACAGAATGCTGCTATCAGGACTCAGTAAGATTGTCTTGCTGTGGATCCCCGTGCTTTCGATAAATACTTTTATCCAGTATTCAGACACATCAGTAAATTTCCCTTCCCCACCAAGTCATCTTTATTGCATGCTAAACAGTCCCAGCTCTCACCCTCTCCCTGTATTTCAGATGACTCCTTGTATTTGCAGTCTCTCAATCACTGGTGATGCCCTTTGCTGGACTTGTCCAGTATGTCCATGCCTTGCACTGGCCAGCCCCAGCACTGCATATGTGTAACACCAGTGCTGTGCAGAGACACCCATGGTGTTCAACAGATTCATCTAACCTTGACAGGGACTGAACAGTGAAAAACAAAGCACCAACAGCAAAAAAACCCTGTCGAGTAAGCTTTGTGAAAAACAAAGGTTGGTAATATAACACTACAGAAGACCTTCACAAAACTCAACTGTACTTGGCAGATGAAATGCCTTGTTAAAGGAAAGAAAAAAAAAAATGTGATGGGGTCTAGTGCTCATTACTCCTCAGTGATTATATGATCCCCAACTAAACACCAGCCTGCTAAGAGGAATTTGAGTGTTAGAAATTATTAGATAAGAAACAGAGACTTCAGAAAGCATTCCTTCTAAAAACCCCTTGCTGTTCCTGCATGTGTGCTGTTAAATGTTATGTGCTGTCTACACCCCACTGCATCGAAAAGGATAGAACAGAAATGGGGATGTCAGAAATAAACAGCCTATCATACATGCCACTCCTTTACGGTAGGAATGTGAGTGGGTAAAACCAAATTGATAGGAGATTTTTCAAAATATATTTTCCCCAGATCTTGCACACATTTTTCCAGTAATTTTCTAGAAGAGACATTTTTACTTTTTTCTACCTTTGACCTTTATATCAAAAATACTGCTGGTCACTAAAAGCTGAGGTGGACACTTCTTTCCTGGTGATCTCAACTTACTCAGGAGCTGCTGGGTTAAGCCTGACTGGAAAGCCTACCAAGGAAGTACATTGCAGTATGTGTCCCTGGCACTGTCCCAGTATTTGTTCCTTTGTAAAGCCTTATATGGATATCTTAACTTTCAACATATCATTTCCACTTATCAAGGGAGCGCAATTAAGCCACAGTCAGGCTCTGCAAACTCTGCAGGCATGGAGTGGTTTTGGTTTTGTTTTGGCCAACAATAAATGCCAAAGCTACTTCCATTTCCTCAAGTTTGCAATCAGCTTCTCATAAAAAAGAGACAGTTCTTTTACCTTGTCTAGCAGTGGTCTGCTGTTACGACACAGTTTCGAAAAAGATCCCTAAGAATACCCCAAGAAACTCCTTAAGGAGAGGTAACTGGAAAAATCTGTATGTGGATTCCCAGAATTTGGGGAATGGATACTTGAGAAGGGCCCACAAATTAAAAAGAGATTATTCTTTGCTTTAATTCTTAATGATCTACTGAAATCTAGGCCTGGGAGAAGTTTCCAAATTCTGCTTACATAATTCAGATCCACTACCACAAGCAGCCTTACAGTGTAATTTTATACAAAAGTAACCTAATTGAAAGAAAGGGAACATCGATTGTGTAGGATTCTACATACACTGAAAAGGATTATCAAGGGTTTGATGATCTGGAGACAATAATAAACATTCCTACTGAAGTCCCCTAGGTGAAAATTTGTGTTAAGGAGTATCATGTGTGTGTTTTGAACCTGGATCAGTTGACAGAGCCAGTTTACAACAGGGAACTTTATAGTGACAAAGGCAGAGAAGTGTGATGGTCTTCAACAAAGAAGTGTCCATGGATGCTGATGGAATGTAGGAAGACAGGTGGAGCTACTGAAAGCAACTTTGCCTCTAGACAGCTTAATGAGAAAAGAGAACACTGCTGCTCTGTTCTCCTAAATGAAGGAGTTAGAAAGATGTTGCAGGAGCCCAAACTGCCATACGTAAGCAGGTGCCTGGGTTAGCTATTCTGTGTCTAAATGCCCTGCACAAGATAATCTTGATATTTTCAGATTAAACGGACCCTTCTATCAAAAGTAGATTCCAGTAATACTTCTGTTTGATTAAATTGACATCGAAGCACTTAAGCACTTCATAAAGATGCATGAACCACCTGGAGATATTGTCCATGAAGTTGTTCTTCTTATTGAAGCTACCAAACTAGAAAAGAAAAAAAATAATCTCACTGAAGCTGTAAGCCAAATTCAAGAAAAACAAATCACCAAGCAGAACGGCTGAGTAAAAATAAATAATGTAGTCTTCCCGAAGGTAAGCGTGACTGTGTGGGTGAAAGAGAAACAATTGCCAAATACAAAATTCTGTTGTCAGTGATCAGAAGATTCTGTAGTGGGGAGCACACAAAAAGAACTATTAACAACTATTAACTATTGTAAAAGTATTTCTGCTTGGGCACATAATGCTCATCTTCCATACTTTTGGAGGGATGTAGTGTCCTAACAGATGTATCAATTCTATCTGTGTGAAAACAGAATAAAATTGTAACTTGATTTTCTAATTCAGTAACTTTAAAGAGCACTTGAAACTTCAATACTGCACCTATTAATATTTTTGTTCTCAGTTCTGTATGACTATTTATATTTAGGGCCTTTATTAATCATACTACACAATACAACACCAACCACAATAAATGTACTCTTTGCTTCCTGTTTATTTTTAAGGTTGAAGGCTGCATTACATGAAATCATGTAATTAGATTGGCTTGGATACCAAGCTGTAGGGGCCTACTCCATCCTCTGCCAGGATGACTGAGATGACTGCCATGTAGCACAGCACAGTAGCAAGAGAGGAACCCCAGCCTCATTTTAGGAGCCCAAGGAGGCACACACTTATTTTTCCCTTGTGTTTGCATCACTTTTTCCCAGAAAGTATTCTACTCCCAACAAAGCTATTGCCCAAATGGAAACCCTTCTCCAGTATGTATTGCTTTGGTACAGCAAAGTTCAAGTCAAAGTTAAGGGCTACTCCTCCACCAGATTTCCTGCAATGTGTGCCTTGGAGCACAGGCCACATGTCTGTGTGGAACTCTGCATTTTATATGCTCTGTGGCTTTTAGCTCTTGGTTACAAGTTCCATCTTTAGCACTAAAATGCCTTGATGAAAATTAGTGTTGGCTGGTCACAAAACTCTGGAGCTCAACACAAGGCCATAAATTCAGCAGCAGTGTGTCCACTCACAGTCCAGTGATGCAAATATGAAACCTACCTACATTTTGGCATGGAGGATTACCAAGGTGGAAGACAGAAATGGCTGAGCTCAACTTCCTCAGCTGCAGGGCATCAAAGCCTGTCCCCACAGGATCCTCTGATATCCCTTCTGCTGTTGAGTCCATTTTGCATGTCTTCCTTTTGTCCTCCATTTTCCTAATATGAGAGAGATGAGGAATTTTCAGAGACATTACTCCTGGAGGTCCCACTCTTCAGCTATGTCCATCCATAAGAAGCTGCCTGGACAGTCAGTAATTTTCCCTTGTTAATGGGTGATGTTCTGAATACAAGAAAAACAGGACAGTGCAACCATTCAAATCCCTAAAAACACAGCTGAACACTTTAGTCATTGCCTGCAGATTCATTCTCTTTTGAGACCTTACATTCAGAACTCTTGATCATTTGATTTTTTTTTAAATTTCCCAGTATAATAAAAACTAAAAAAAAACCAAAACAACTTAGTGTTTACTAAAGGATAGCTCTCTGAAAAATATTTTTGTCTGTTTACATTTTAGACTGTAGTTGGAAGTATAATACTCCAATCACCAGCAGCAATGAATTTTAGAAAAGTGTATTCTGATGAAAAAGAATTGTCCCTTTCATATTACAATTTATTGACAAATAAGGCAAATGGCAAGAAGTACTTTTCATTTGGTGTGCCTTGTAGGAATTCAAAAAACAAAACAGTGTTTGCACTGTTTTCCTCCTTATTCCTATGAGGATCTGACAAGGAAAGCAGCTAAGCTTCATTTGACTTAATGACCATCACAGTCTTTTCCAATCCTGATAATTCAGATAAGGTAAGACAGAAAAGGACAGGTCCATGGATTATGCTGAGGCAGCACAGGGACTTTACAGTGATCCTAAGTGAAAACCTTGTGGACTGTAGATAAAGGAAGGAAAACATTTGAGTCAAGGGAGTCACTCTAATGCTAATTTATGAGCATTTTGAATTATTGACAGTATCCCTTAACTTTAGCATCTACTCCCTTAAGGCTGATCTTCCTTGTATTTGAAGAGGGCAGAACAGAGGCTGCAGGCTGAAACAAATCTATCTGGTTCCTGCCCTCACAGGTCCCAACTGTATTAAAAGCTGCCAATACCAGAGACTTTCAAATATTTTATATCTTAAATCAAAACCTTTCATAAAGTTAGCACATAAGCCTAATGCAGCATTTTTATGCTTTCATACAATATCTTAAAGGTGATTTGGGCATTCTGGGTGCTGGTCAAATATGTTCATATAAAGAAAAAGAAATGGAAAAGATCAGTACTTTTAAATTTAAGGCCACTTACAGCTCTTATCCTTCACAGGCAGCAAGAACCACTAAGCCCTTGGAATTCAGGCCATATAAGCATATCTCATTCTGTTTGGAGCTGACTGGCTTGTAAAACCTTTGGGGCAGAAAACTTCATTGGTATTTTAGTATGTGGCATTTCTCCTGTTCTGCAATTTAAACAGTTTCCTTGTTATGCTGAGACTGTCAATACATAAAATTAGTTTTTATTTCCCTTACCAATTTTTTTTTCATTTGAATTGCCTCACCATTTTTTTTTCTTGCCATCATTAATTGTGAAGACTGAAAAAACAATTTAAAATCAATTTTATGAGCCCAAGCTAACAGGCAAACAAATACTAACAATCTGAAACTCAAATCATGTGTCAGTGTTGGCCTGCTCAGGAAATGCAGATACACTTCTGCTATGAGTACGCCAGGATGGCAAATAACATTACCTTTTGAATTTGCATCCAATTTTCCAGGAAATTATGCCCAAGGTGACTGTTATGAGTCTCTCTTTGCAGATGACATTTTAGTCTGGAGAAATCCAGGTAGATCACTCCTCTCCAGAAAACTGTTAACTACATCACTGACCATTTTAGTATTTAGGTGAAGCTAATCTTAAATTATTTAGCAAGGAAATAAAACAAGGAGTTACAGTTAAATGTAAAATGCTGGATGATTATGTCTTTTAAACTCCTCTTTTGGAAAATAAAAAGTAAGAATGAACACTACAGGCAACCTTCAGAAGTCAAAGACAACACGAAACTTGCAGTTTTGTCCCAAGATGAGCAATTGTGTCTGAAGAAGAGAGCAGTGAAATGATGCATCAACTAGAATGAAAACTTCCACTTCAAAGATCTGATATATCTAAAATAAATAAATACCATAATCTGTAAAGTAAACTGGCACATTATATAATTTTTAAAACTCCTTGTATAGGGTTTACAAACTGGAGGATACACCCAAAATAACTAGTCCAAAGTACTTCTTAAAAAGAATTATAAATTATTTGCTACAGTTTCTTTAATGGAGATTGCAGGAGTAGGTCCCACATGAGTCCATATATAGCCCTTCTCTGGCCTTGTAGGAACAGTAGGGAAGGGAGACGATCGAGATTTGAAATATTCTGAAGGTGCATGACAAACAAATTCTAAATATTCCATTTTCCTTGGGAGATCTTCTTCTGGTCCTAGGGAAGAAAAAAAAAACCTTCAAAGACAAAACTTAATAAAGCATTAAATTAAGTACATTGAATAAAAATATGCCACAACAGCCAACATTCCCTTACAGAATTTGTCTTTGCAATCCATGACTTTCCTAGGAGGGGAGCCTCCTGCATTAGGGAAGAAACCTCTACCTGTAATTTTGCTGGACTGATCTACCCCTCCATCTCATTTGAGGCATTCTGGTATTTAAGTGAAGTACTGTAGTTAATATATTTAAAATACATTCTATTTGTGTCCTGCATGTTAGAAGCACTTTTCTGAATTACTAATTTTATCATCCATTAGCAGAACAGTCTCTCTGCCAGTGGTTGCATGCTATGTACTTTGAATACCCAGGATAAAGATCAAGTAATTCAAGTCACTTTAAAAGAAACAACTTGGACTGGTATATCAGAATCAAAGTTACTATGGTTGAAACCTATCTATAGAGCAATAATTTGATCTTTAAAGCTGCACAACTGTAACTGTCCCCACAAACACTCAGATAATCACAGTACGAGATAATCACATGCTGCAATAGTGGTAATCGTATTATATACACAAGATAAATAAATAGTGTTATTACAGTAAATGAGATGTACAAGATTAGAGTTTAAAATGTGGAACTTGCATAAAATACCTTGAGAAGCTAAAATGTTAATTTAAAAAATATAACTCTGCATTAGTGTAGGCACATCCAAGTAGTTGTATGAAGTGAAGGCTTAGAGATTACCTATGATGTAGGATGCTGGGTCAAAACAGTCTTTGGGGCTGGCTTGTGTAGGAATGAGCCAGGTTAGTGCAGCACTCTTTTCACAGTATTGGTCCTGAATAAACCCACGGATCTGAGCATAGTATGTTCTTCCATCTTGCTCATCAACCACGGAAACAACATCTCCAATTTGGTAGTATACACCCTAGAAGACATGCAAATGACACTGAAATCAAACAACTGGATTTTGTCAGCATCACATTCTGCTTCATTTCTTAAGTATCAGTACCCTAAATTATCCTAAATTATGCCAGTCTTGATGGCAGCTTCAATTCAGCCACATGCAAAAGAATTGTGGCGTGAGAAATTAAGGTGTTTGCTTTTAAAACAGATAAAAAGAACACAAAAAACCCCAAACAATCCTATTCACAACAACACTGCAAAGTATCAAAGCAGCAACATTTTACATAAAGAGGTTAGACAGATGTTTTGACATAATTCTTTGGAATTTCTGATAAAAACAAAAACACAAGACTAATTATTTTCTGAACTGGTCAACAGCAAACAAGAGATTCATATGGAATGCCAGGCATGAAACTTTAGAACACCAACACCTTGGCATGCTGGTAAAGCTTCTCTCAAGCACGAATGTGGGATGGCTCCCTCGTGCTTCACTACAAATGCCAACACATCTTGGTTCCTGTGTGAGACTGCTTGCATCAGCTCTCAAATGGGAGCCAGCTGAGATGTTGGGGCACTGCAACCCACCTCCTCTGTGGGAAACATCACACAAATCTAAATTATCATCTCCAGCCAACTGACCTCTGCACAGTGCAAGTGAAGTTTAAAAATGCTGACAGCAATAATTACAAAAAAAAAAAAAAAAGATACATTTTTTTCTTGGAAGAGAAAAATGTAGGACAATGATAACTATTTAAACTACTTAGATAAACTACCTTGCAAGACTTAGCAGCAATAACTATGGTAAACAAAAATCCTCCATTACAGTTAGGCAAGGAAGAACAGTTTCTGTGACTCTATCCCTAGTGCTTTCACTGTCCAAAATAATTCTTGAAATTGGAAACAGAAACAGGATAATCATTTTTGCACACAGATTTGCATAAACCATACCTTATAAAAGATTGATTCTGCTGTAATTATAGTGGATACGGACTCAGGAGCCTTGATGGGCTAAGAAAAGAATACAGAAATAGAAAATCAAGAGCATTAAAACAAATCAACCGTAAAGTTCCAGAAACTCTTTTCCTTTTAGACAAGATACAGACACATTATCTCCTAAGAAAACTAGGAAACATTACTACTTTAAAGCTTAAAGCAACAGCTGAGTTTTCATCTCCAGGATTCCATGTGAAGAAGCGAGCGCTGGACTCCCATGACCGGTTTCTCTTCCCGCTCCTCCCGCGGGCTCCGTGTCCGCCCCAGCCTGGCCCAGCTCCCGGCCCACCCTCGGCCCCGCCGCTCTGCCACGCACCGCCTTACGTTTTTTAGCTTGAAGATGTGCCTCCTGCCCTTGCCCTTCGTGGAAACCTTCTTCTCCGCGGCGGGCGCAGACTTGTACTTGGTGTTCCTGAGCCGCGCGGAGCGGCGGTGGATCTCCTGCTTGCTCTGCGGGGAACAGCAGGACGGATGGAGGGGGGACGGCCCGAGCACCCCGGGCCCGGCCCCGCCCGGCCCCGCCCGGCACCGGCGGCTCCATCGCCCTCACCCTCGGCCTCCTCACCTGCTTCCCGCCGCCGCCGCCTCCGCCGCCGCCGCCGTTGCTGTGCTGGGCGGCGGCCGAGGTGGTGGCGAAGGCGGCGGGGGCGGCGGCGCCGAGCGGGCCGTGCAGTTATTGCACAGGATCTCGCCCTGCCCGCCCTTCTTCCACATGGAAGAGGACGTGCTGCGGCACACGCTGCAGGTGGGCTTCAGCCCCAGCGGCATCCTGGCCCGGCGCGGGGCCCGCGGGCCCGACAGCGAGCGGCGGGAGAGCGGAGCCCACAGCGGCCCCGGCGCGGCCCCTTCCCGGCGGCGGCGGATGTGGCTGCGGCGGGGCCGGGAGCGGCGGGGCCGGGCCTGCCCTCTGCTGGCGGCGGCCCCGGCACTGCGGACAGATGGAGCCCGGCTCCCTCAGGGGCTGCTCTCGCCTCGGCCGGAGCCGTGGCACCGAGAGCGGTGTCCCGGTGTCCCGGCGAGGGGGAGGCCCGATGGGGGCAGCTGGGGCTGGCCAGCCTGGAGAAGGGCTTGTGGAGACCTCGCAGCACCTTCCAGTATCTGAAGGAGGCCCACGGGGAAGCCAGAGAGGGACTCTGTTAGTGACAGGACAGGGGGGAATGGGTACAAATGAAAGATTTAGCATTTAGATATTAGGAAGAAATTATCTTCTGTGAATATAGTGAAATACTGAAACAGGTCCCTGTGGGATGGCCGTGGATGCTCCAACCCTGGCAGTGTAAGGCTGGGAGGTGTCCCTGCTCATGGCAGGGGGGTTGGGCCCAGATGACATTTAAGGTAGCTTCCAACCCTTAACGTTCTGTGGTTCTGTGCAGCAGAAGCCATCTCTGGTTGTGTTCTTGTTTGCAGGGGATGCCAGGTGCTGTCATTCAAGGATTTATAGCTGTCACTCTTCTGGCTCAACAGAAAATCGGGACAGGAGATGGTCTGCAAGGATTGTCCTGATTCAGGAAAAAGTGTTGGTGGATCTTACCCTCAACATATGCCAATTTTGGCCTTCATTTAGATTAAATATTTGGAAAAAATCCGCTGCTTTGAAGGTGGTG
This sequence comes from Muscicapa striata striata, assembly GCA_030060385.1. Lineage (NCBI taxonomy): Eukaryota > Metazoa > Chordata > Aves > Passeriformes > Muscicapidae > Muscicapa > Muscicapa striata. The sequence goes on along the minus strand of JAREIS010000097.1, from coordinate 525,784 downwards.
AGGCACTGGAACAGGCTGCTCAGAGAAGTCTTGGATGTCCCATCCCTGAGAGTGTTCAGGGTCAGGTTGGGTGGGGGTCTGAACAACCTGGTCTGATGGAAGGTGACCCTGCCCATGGCATGGGTGGTTAGATTAGAACTAGATGATCTTCAAGGTCCCCCTCAAACACAAACCACTGTATGATTCTATGCCCCTCTTGTTTGGAACCTCAGTCCAAGTAGTTTAAAAGGCCTGGGAATTAACACTTTGAAGCTTTGAGAGCCAAATGTAAGAACCATGGATCTAGCAGTGGTTCCTCACCTCTGCCACTCACATGGCCCCAGGCCATCCCGTGTAGATGGTTTTGTAATTGGATGTTATGAATGCAATTCCCAGTCATGTACGAGGATTTGCAGTCTTAGTTCCCATATTCAGTTTCCATCCTTAGGGTTTATTTGAAGCTACTTTGGTGCAAATGAAATTGACTTTTGTTCTCAGTGGACACAAATAGCCATAATTTGCAGGGATCTATTAACAGATGCTCCCCTCATGCAGCATGCAGTGGATGCAGGGTGTGCCTGGGTTGGTACTGGCTCATGGACAGCTATGTTTAACCTCTTGCATGCCTCTTTCACACCAACTTTGACTTTCTTGTCTCAGGTGCCAAATTTATTCCTCAATTTTGATTTAAATCCTAATTTACCCTCATCTCTTGTCAAGCTGTTTATACTTACCAGGTGCATTTTTCTTGTTTTCTGTTTCTTTAATGCATCTCTCTATAGTTGCATTTTGCAGATCAGTGATCTCTCAGAGCGCTTAAGCTCTTCCCTCCACTTATTTTTGCAACTTCTGCCTGCTTTTGTTCCCAATCATCCACCTCAGCAGTCCTCCACTGCTGGGCCCCTCTCACTGCCATCACGTTGGCATAGCTTCACTAGTCTGCATGGAAACAGTCTAGAAATTAGTGACAATGTCAATTTTTGTCCAGATAAGTATTGAATACTTTGTGAAGGTTTTTATTTTGTGAATATTTATCAGATCTATTGTTAATGGACAGTAAATAAAAATTGCAAGTTTTTTTCAACTCCAGTTCTACCTCTTCCTGACTCCTGGCTTCTTTCAGAAAGACCCCTTGATCTTTCTGAACCATGTGCAGGGTCTTTTCTGTCACAAATGTAGAATGTGTGTGGTTTGCATATATGTGTATACTCTTAATTAAATATACTATTATATATCGTTGATAACTTACCCACTGTGATTATTCTTTCTGCTTTTAAATAACAACTTGAATAAAACACCCCAAATCAATAAAGCTCAAGCTTTAAGAAACCTAATTTGAGGTGATAGTTTAAGGTAATTAAAAAATGGTTTTACCAGTCATTTTTATGTTGTCAAATAGTTTTAGATCAGTATTTCTTGACAAGTTTGGTTCTGTCATTTCAGTGGAACCACAGTAAAACAACACCTTGAGATTACAGTGTTCTTGGTATGCTTAGTCTGTTGGCCTTGTGTAAGACTAGAGAGAGGCAGGGATTGCTGTCAGTGCTGTCTCATCATCCCTGCCTCACCTGGAAGGTAAAACAAAGAACAGTGGTTATGTTTTGTCAGAAATTACTCCCAGCCTGTCTTTTACCTTAGGCATTAGCTGAAATGTTCTGAGAGTTGCTGAATGCCTGGTAGTTATGGGTAGAAGGAGGGGTGGGGCTCAGGACTTTACTTAAACTGCCCCTCTCTCTAGAGGATCCCAAGCCTTACCATGTTGATCCCAAATTTTGAGCATCCTCTTCAATTTCCTGATTCTCCTTAACAGAACTAGTCTCTCTTTGGAACTAGAGTGGGATGGCTCAGTCCAAGGCCTGACTGGAAGTGCTTGATGCAGCTGAGGCATTTTGTGCTGTGTAAGCTCAGCTAAAGTTGCAGAGTAACTGTTTTCTTCCAATTAATGTGAATTTTCAGTTTATTTTATTTTTACCACAATAAGAGAAAGGGCTGCCCCTTGGAGTCATCAGAGCCCATCCCTGCTCTGTGAAACTTCCAATGTAGACTCCACAAAGAAGTGGAGGAAATAAAATGTTGGCTCCACCTGTGGAGTGAGACTGTGTTAGAGACACACTGGCTGTCAGTACAGAACTGTTTCTTCTTGGGAACTCTCAGTGAGAGTGGTTTTTATTGGACATGATGCACATCCACACACACTGCTCATTTCCTGCTTCAGTAGTTAAATTGTTCTGCAGTGGATTTAATTGCATTGCTTCCTCCTAGCTTCTTACTGCTATCTTACAGTTAGCTGGCTCACAGCTGAAGAATCCTGTATTCTTGCTATGTGTGTGTCACTGTTCCACAGTCAGCAGCAGAGAATGCACACAGAGTGCTTCTCCAGAAATATTTGTGTTGAAAATGCATGAAATTGGGTATAAATCTGATGGACTGGTGCTCTCTGCATTTCCACATGGTTCTGTCCTGAGGTTCTGTACTTAACAGTGCTCTTGTGAGAAAAGCAGCCTGCATTCCCTTAATTCCCAGAGCCACAACTGATGCTATTCTTGAGATGTGTTGCACAGTTATTACTTGTATAAGTAACATGCATCTATCTTTGCAGCTTTTGGGTCTTAATTACTCATTCAAGCATGTTGTAGAGCCAAGAATCCCGGATTTTGTGAGGTCTTTGATTTTTGGCCTCATGAGGGACATGGGTAGGTAGAGTAATGGCAGAGATGACTTTAAATGACCACAAGTACCTGGTTCTTTCAAGGCATGTTAAAGCTGTTTCTTGAGCCAGACAATTGCTTGTAAAGAAACCAGCAATCATTGTGTCCATGGTTTGGCTTCCATTCTCACCGGCTTCCCTGAGTATTACAGTGGGATGGATGCCTTCTGTGAGTGTGCTGAGGCATTGTACAGGTTGCCCAGAGAAACTGGGAATGCTCCATCACTGGAAGTGTTCAAGGCTGGGTTGGATGGAGCTCTGAGCAGCTTGGTCTAGTGAAAAGTGTGCCTGTGCATGGAAGGGGGATTGGAACAACATGGTCTTTAAGGTCCCTTCCTATCCAAACCAGTCTGTGATTCCAAGATCTTGGCATGCTTGGTGGAGGAAGTTGATAACATTACTGTAACAATGAACAAAATAGTTTAGAGCTGTTAATGTAACAGAGGCACTCTGGAATTTCCTGGTAACAGTGGAGAGTGGATATTAAGTGGCACTTAAGTAACAGTAATTAACAGACTCTTTCACAAAAATTAGTCCCCCCTCTTTAGCACCATTATTTGTAGTGACAAGGCATTACTCTTCAAGGAACAAGTGCACAATATGGCTGTAGCAATTAAGACAATTCTATTTTAGATTTTTTTCAAAGCTTAATGATGGTACCTTATATTTACAAATCCAAACATTCAGCTAACTACGTGGTGTCCAACTAATATGGCACAGTACTGAACACACCCTAAAAATGTCTGTCAGCAGACTCAAGGATCTGCTGCAGTAAGTCTAAGAGGTAATAAGACAGAACGGAATTAGTTTAAGTAATAAATGTTTAATCAAAGAATTTTACATATTATTAACAGCATTCATTTGGCCAAACATCTACATGGTTGTAGTATCCTACTTGTATATAAAGTGGGAATGTATCAAGTATAGACTATGAAAGTGCAAATAACAATTCAAGGTTAGAGTAAATTTTTTACATTATAAAATTAACAGGTTTACAAAATAGTCTTGCCAAACTTTTATTTTTGAATTGTAAAGTCAATGACTATGGTGTTAAAATAAGTACCAAGAAAATACAAATTTAATAGTCTAATTTCATGCTCTTAAGAGTAACACGGAAACAATGGATATACTGCACAACCTAACCAAATTACATAAAACCAGAACCCATAAACTTCACTATCTTCACAGAAAGCACTCTTACATATCTTACTGCAACTTTGCAAGACATCTCAATGCAATACACAATCTTTTTGTGAGGATCTTTCTATTCAGAAATTACCATTCGAGGAAGCTATGTGAGTTAAACAACCTTCAGACCAATTCATGATGACAGTTCATGAAGGACCGTTTTAGTTGAAGGACTTTATACCTAGAGGTATTTTTCAAAAGCTCAATATTATGCCAGGAGTAGAGCAGCTAGGTTGGAGAATTATTTAGACTATTCTAATTCATTCTCTCTAAAGATCCTTGAAAATGGACAAAGTTTTTATGGGGTAAGGGTAAAATATTTTTATTTCATTTTTTTACTAATATGAACCTTGTAACTGCAAGGTTCCAAAGCTGGATTTGCATGAATTAGTTACCAAAACACTCACTTGAACTCACAGTAATCAATACATAAACTTTGCTATCATGACACTTGCCTATACACACTCAGTAATAATAAACTTTTATATCATATCAACAAATCTCTGGTAACAGTTAAGCAAAACTTAAAATGGAGTGTATGCAATTTGCTCATGTTATGAAAAGTTTTGATTATATGTAATTAAAACAGCCATTTGAACAACTTATTCTAGTTGTAATTACATACTGTACCATTGTATCTCACTAACTGTAGATTGATGCTTTTAAGCAAATCTAAAACCAGTATTTTTGTTTTTCACGGTACAACAACTAGGAAAAGGTTTTTTTGTGGTTTGTTTTTTTTTTTTATTTTTTTCTTACACTAAACAGTAACCACACAGCAAATCAATATTGTGCAATTGAACAAATACCTAGTAGTGTTTTGTATATGCAAAAACACTGACTGAACGTTTAGTTATTTACTGTAAAGGCAAGGCCATGGGTGGTTTTATGGAGGTCTTTGCAATTAATAGCATAGTTACTCCAGAACAAACACTGAATTTGAATTACTTGTTTAACTGTGGCAACTATCCAGTTGGGTTAGGCAAAGGCACCATAACATGTTGAGCAGAATGTGTTATCTGAACTTTTAATTGTGGGACTGGCTAATACATGAAAATTGTGTATTCCTATATTTTTATAAAATGTTATCATTAAAAGTAATTGCACTATTAGTGCATAAAATGCTTTGTAGAATTATGAAAACAAAGAACTATGATTGCACTTCCATTAAAGTGTCTCTTAAAATACAGCATAGCTGTTGCTAACTCTCTGTATTTTAATATTTAAAATAACTGTTTAACAGCAGCATTAGGTTTTATTAACTTAAGATACAGGCTACATTTAATTAAATGCAGTCACCATGGCAACATATGCCAGTTAAATTTAGAGAAGCAATGCTACCCAGTGGTATCTTTCATCGCTAAGAATTGTGGGATTAGTTGGATAGAGTAACACTGCACTGTTTCATTAGGCTACTGCCAGTTAACTTTTCACAGTTTGGCACATTTGGACTGTAAATAGACATGAAAAAATCTTTGATTTTTAAAGGGAAACAATATCCCCTAAAACTTGTTCCTGGAGCAGTACTACAGAGAAGCATTAAATACCTCCGTTCACACTGCTAACAAAAATGAAAAATGAGTAAGGAAAAGTTATGGAAAACAAAACCAAAATGCAAATGAACTGCTAGATGTTATTTTGGTGAAATTATGAATTCTAAAAAATGGAATAAACTATTTCTTAGGAAAACCAACTAAAATAATCAGTGTAAGCCTTTAATCCATACTTTCAAGTTAAGGATCATCAACCTAAGGCTAAACAGATGCTGCATTGTATTAGGAATGTGGAATACAACCTACTTATTCCTTTCTCTTGAGAGCAAAAAGGCAAATACTACCTAATTAAATGCAAAGGATATTCCTTGAAAGGTTCACATTATTATGAAGAACTGCAATTCAAGAGAACTCCTAAATATCTGTTGTTATGTCAGTGGTTACAACTGAGCTGCAATTATGTGGATCAAAGCCTCCATAATGCTTACTCCACATACTGTACTGTACCATCTGTCACCGCCATTCTTTTCCTCCAGATTTAGGGGCTTTTTTCATACCAGATGCACATGTTCAGTCCATTCACTTGAGGTTTGAGGAGTCTGACTTGAAGCATCTGAAGCATCTAGGGTGCTTGTTACCTCCCTGTTACTATCACCAATTTGTGATACTGTTTCACTTGGAATAATGTTTTCTTCAGAAGTGCTTGCCTCTGTTTGGGTTACTCTGCCTTCACTTTTGAGTGCATCCTCAAACAGTGCATGCTCTTCCTGAGGCTCCAGCCCTGTGTCTGTACGATTTGGTTGCCCTGCTGACCCATCTTCGGTACTGGGTTGCTGTGACTCCTCATCTGTTTCTGTACTTGTTGAGGGGATAAGAGCAATACTCTGGGGGTTCATGTCATGAAACCAGGCCATAATATTTCCAAGCAGATTTTCATTGGTATTGGGATCTTGACTGCTGGAATCAGCATCGCTTGATGTTGAATATAATCCACTTCTTGTCTCGCTGCAGGGGTGGGAATGAAGACGATCGGCTGAGAAGGGATCATTGCCTGCACCCAGTCTCATCAGACTGTCACCAAGTTCTAGCAGCTCAGAGCTGCTCAAAGCACCCCTTGGGTTGTCTATACTTATGGGAGCAGAGTCCAGTCTTGTAGGCAAAGAGGTACCTATTGCTCCTAAAGATGCCTCATTATTTAGAAAGTCTCTAGTTTCTTCATCTATGGCCAAGCCAGATTCTTGTAATGACAGCTGAATAGCTAGCAGGATGTTTGGGTCATCTTCATCCAGAGAACTCAGAGCCTGTGGAAATACATAATGTTGCTGTCAGAATAAAATTTGCATCTTGTTACATAATTTGGATGAAAAGTAATTTTGGCTCTAATCTGAAATTCATTCATTATTCCTACATGTACTTTATCAGAATCAATTTTAACCAACAGAGCTGACAACACGATTTAAAAGTTAACTATTGTTATGTCAGTGATTGTTTAGCAATTCTTACCATTGTGAATGTGTAATTTGTTCTCCCTTTCTCCTTGAAGAATTAAGAAAATTTGCAGAGACAATATGACACAGAAAGGCAGAGCAGAGGAGAACAAGCAAAGCAGAGAGAATGGAAAAGAGATTAGGGGAGATACCTGAAGAGAATCCTGGTTTTCAGAGCGACTGACAGGGGTATAGTCATGAAGCGAAGAGCTGTGCAGAATACCCATAGAAGCTGAACTCACCATGGAGGTGCCATGTCTTCTACTGCTGCCACCTTCCTGAGTGTCTGTTTGGGCAATCAAAACAAAAGCAGTTGAGGAACCAGCAAGGAAGCCTCCTCCACTATGATTTACTGACAGAATCCCTTCCTTTTGGATTCTAGTTGTGTAAGTCTACTCCTTTAGTCACTCATTGAAAGAATTCAAACCACTCCTTCCACATCAGCTCTTACACAGTGGTGAAACACCAATCCCATTGTTTTAGGAGTGACTGCCTGGCTCATTTGTCCTTTCTGCCCTCAATACCCTTCTCTGTGAAAGCATGGGCTATGCCATTGGGAGCATGGGCAGGAGGGGCAAAGTGCTTCCAAGGCACATACATGATTTATGGAAAGCCTTGAAAATTACTGCCTGTGGACACAAATACAGGATGCATTTAGAGGTGAATTACAAATCACATTTGCCCATTTCTCTGTTCTTTCAAAGACAAAGCCTCAGCTGTAATGTTAACATTATAATAATTTTTACTGTAACATTGCAGCACAATTAAGAGTAGAGTTGTTAGTGACATTGCTGTTTTCTTCAATCCAACAAAAAATAGAAGTAAGATGCTGTTTCCAGAAAAAACTGCTCTGTAATAAAAATAAATGTAAATATTTTGATTTTGGAAAATGGAATTTTCCACTCCAAAACTCAAAATTTGATAGACTGAAATAAAATAATATTCTCTTGCATGCTTTAACAGTGTGCACTTGGTCATCACTACTACATCCAAGCATTTAATCAAATCTAGTCCTTGAACTGACAAGATAGTTTTGCATTTTATTTGTAATAGGGAAGCACCAAAGTCCACCAAAATTTTGATTACTTTTTCTAAAATAAAGGATGCATGTGATCCTTTCTCCTCAATAAAGGATCTCTCCTTTTGCTTTTAAAGAACAAGCTGTGTTAAGTTCATGAGACACAGCAATGACAGTTTGTGCTGTGTGGCGAAGAGACTGCGCACACAGACTGGCAGCTCTGCAGAAACAGTGCCACAGTATGATTTGGATTCAAGCTATTTCTGTACCTTTGCTAAGGTTCTGGCAGAACTGAGCCAGCCCAGACAGACAAGTCATAGAGACACCTTAAGGGACGGCACTACCAGCACTCAGAAGAGCAGTACTCTGGAAGTCACAGCTCAGGCCAACTTCTTTCCTGGCTGCCTTTGCCAATAAAGCTGTGAGCAGAGTTTTGGAATATAGCTTTAGGATGTTCTTCCCCAGGCCTGTAGCCTCTATACATTCTATGCACAACTCGTTCTTTTCATTGGTGTATGTACAAGTGACCTTCAAAATTCCTTCAGGAAAGCAAACCTGTGCTGGACAGCTGAGAAGTTGTTAGTGGGAAGATCAATGCATTTCTCTTTTAGAACAGCAGCAGCCACAGTGAAGTCAACAACACTTTTAAGATCATATTAAAAAACTGCAGAGACAAGCCTTTATGTTGTGTCCTGGAAAATACAGCAATGTATTTGAAACGTCTTTAAAGTGTATCCACAGAAGAACAAACACTGTGGTCACTATTAGTGATTCCTGAAGCAGGAAGAGAAAAAAGGCAGCCCAGAGAGGTCCGTACCTAATGTACTCTCACTGGGGTCATCAGGGTCTGGAGTATTACTCAGCAGACTGTGCATGTCTCCACGTCGACGCTGTCTGTGCCTCCTCCGATACTGAAATTCAGCATATTCCTGCATAAACCAAAGGTTACAAAACACAGGGCAGCATGCAGTACTCTTTTTCTGAGTAACAAGCATCACATTTTTATAAAAAAAAGTGTGATTTTATGTGTTTATTATAAAATCACCTGCTTTCAAAAAAAAAAAAAAAAAAGAATTGCAAGTTATATCATGCAACGCTTAACATAAATAACAAAAAAATCCAAGGTAATCCTAAATCTATAAAACAATGAATTAGCAAAAAAAACCAACTAGATGTACTACCATCATTTTTATACTTGCAATCTCCTTTTTTAACAATTCCAAGAACGTATTTTTGTTTAAAATCTTTGATGCCAAACTTTATATATGCACACATTGACACATTTTTTAATAAATGCATACCAAGTGATTTTAGAACATAAAAACAATTGATGTGAATTAGACCAATAGATTATCTCAGAATCTCTGCTGCCAGCAACTGGCAGTAGAAAATAACTTTGAAAAGACTACAGAGAGCTGGTAGACATACACTGGGACTTGATATACTTTTCCCAGACACCAGGACACTATGGTTCCAGAACTTCTTAAGACACATCTGACACTCTTCTTCTACTGGACAGTCTATGATGGATTTTTATTCCATCAATTACAAATCTCCCCTTCTTTTGCTTAACTCAAACTGCTGACAGGCCATACCATACAGATTTGATCTCTTGCAGCCTGTATTTTCTTTCTCATATTGTGTTTGCTTAGATAGTTTACATGGCATTTATGGAAAAGACTCTTTACCATATCAAGCTAACATCACAAGGGTTAATTATTTTAACACTTGGATACAATTTGCATATCTTTCCTAATATGAAGGAACTAGTTTTATGCTTGAAGGGAAATTTCCAGATATATTTTCAGGTATTTCCAGCTGACACTGAACCTGACTGTGTAGGTAGCACCTTGTGTTAATTTAATTTATTCATCAGACAAGGCAGTGAGATTATGTACATAGGTACTCGCTCCTCTCTTCAGAAAAGAATATTGCTCTTTATTTCTGTGAGCTCCAAGTTGGGAAATATGTAATCCAGAGGATTCATCTGGCCAAATGAATTGGGAAAGCTAACAGTACCATTAGTTTTCCTTTCCTATACTAACTCTTTATCATCAACATCTAAAGTACCTAAAACTTAAATCCGTAAGTTTTATTTCTCTTACACAATGACCTTATTGATGTAGATGGTATTATGAGAGTATATTTTTTTCCATGAACTTTCTCAGACCAAGTTCTTACTCATAATGACATATGCAAGACAAAAGGAATAGTCACAAAATTGTGTGTGGGCAGATTTTCATCCATGGAAATTTAAGAACATAAAAAGTAGCTTTATTGGACCACACAAAAGGTCCATTTAGCCCAATGTTCTGTCTTCAACAGCAGTTAGTAGTATATGCTTGTTATTCCATGGAACACCATAAAAAAAAAAAAACAAACATTAAGTGATTCTTCTCTAAAATATTCTTCCAGCTTTTAGGGATCTCACAGATTTTCTAAATGCAAGTTGGAGCCTCAAACAAAATCAAACCTTGACATGGAACATATAACTGAATTATTTAAAAATATATAGTTATATCACTCTGAATCAGAAAAGAAATCATGGGAAGTGATCATTGAACACTATGATTTATTCATCATACCATTTTAGCTCTCATTTGTTTGCAATAAAATAACTGATTTTACCAACAACCATTTGTTTGCTTATCAACCTTTAGAAAGAGATCTTAATTACTACTTATGATACCTTATTTCTTATTACATAGAAATATTTTCTACATGTGAGCAAAATAAGTTTTTTTTGTTGGTTTCACACAGTGTTCTACAACAACCAGCATTCCTTGCTAAAACCAGTAAGATTTTGTTTTCTGTAACAATCTGCTATACACAGTCAATCTACTACTTGTCAGTAGAAGTACAGCTCTACATAAAATACTTTGCAGTGAAATTCACTAGAATAAACAATGATGACCATTATTAATTCTATAAAATTCATTTAGCATAGGTGGTTGCAAGTATTCGGGATAGCTACACAGCAAAGAAACCAACTCGCATCACACAGTGCCACATTTAGGCAAATCATAAAAACTCATAAGCAGATCATCTAAGCACAGCTGCAATTGCACCTCCTGCTAAACAGCTTTTCAACACATTTCCTACCAGCTTCTTCTCATAGCCAGTTCCACTGATGATACAGTAATATCACAATGAGTTTGATGTCAGATGTGGGATTATTTCAAAAGAACTAAAGGAACTAGACAGGAGAAGCAGCTGATTTTTTGTAGAGAAGCAAGCCATGTTCTCACCAGCGTGATGTTCACCAACAATAGCAAAGGAAATATATGAAAAAAGTACATGGAGTTTTCTAAGATGTTTAAAAATGACTAGCTAGAAAGAAAACAGCAAATATGGAAATGTTGAAATGAAGTTTCCTTCATGACTGAATGCTTTAATCTAATGTTCTCAGAACATTAACTAAAAATTAAGATGATAAAGGAAATCTTTATAGGAAGCTTCCAATTATTTAGAGTAGAGTCTTAAAAACTACTTACTCTTTCCCATATACAGATCATAGAATATTAGTTTTAAAATTATAATTTTCATTCCTGGCAAAGTAGCAGAGATTAATGTCATTTGAATTTGCAATTTCCATCCTGCTTCAATACATAACAATAAAAATATATATTTGAAATATTTAACAATATTTAGGAGTATGCCTGCATGTTTTTGTTGGGATTGTGAGAGAGGATGGAAATTTCTTAAGACTTAAATTCTGCTGAACTGATATTGCATTCAAAAGTTATCTACACAATTTCATACATTTATTATTTAAGGCTCTCCAGTACACAGACAACAGTTTATATTCGATTTTACAACTGGTTATGTACTTGGAAAACAAATGTGAAATAGCCTGTCTAATGCCACCTTAGATAACTACATCCATGCCAGAGGCGTTGTTTAGAGTCATTACACAATTTGCTACAAATATATTTCCTTCTATTGTGAAGTAAATGAAATGGAAAGCTTAACTGACTTGAAATGATTTGACTCAAGGAAGCTCTTCATGCAGATTGTGATCATACCTGTGTTTTTAGCATATGCAGAACTAAGTTAAAAAATTAAAAGAAATAGTTTACCTCAGGGGATGCAAATCCTAAATACTCCCAATCCCATGTTCCACCAGCAAAGCTATAAAATGGAAAGATACACGATGAAATTTAGAAGTAGAACAAATTATTAACAACCTCCAGGGCTTCAAGACCTACTGAAATCTGAAAACTAGTGCAATTGTAGCTCTCTAAACTTAACAACTCTTCCCCTTTATTTCTTAATTCAAAATTAATTTTGAAAACCCTACAGTTAAATTGTTGACTATTCCAGAACTGCCTGATACATTTAGCAAATACTTAAGAGATTTTTGAAGTGTACCAGGGATTTAGAGACATCTTGATGAAAAAAAGTAAAATGGAAGCCATGACATCTAATCATTAATATATCACAAATGGGGAAGCAATTTAGGTTGCAACACACACAGCAGTGATCCTCAAAAAGAAAAATATGTTTTTCCCCAAAGACTGTAATTCCACAAGGATGAAATGTCTAAGAAAATATCATTATCACAGTGATTTACAACCACCACGCTTAGCAGGTACCTCATAGAGAACAGCAGTGGATTCACCCACTTTGGCAGCTGTCAAAAGAACTTCTGTCTTGTGCAGTTTTGGGTGGATTACCTGCGCCTGGGTGCTTCTGGAGAGTCTGCAGGAGCAACCCCACGGGCCACAGAGGCCAGGAACTCCTGTCGCTTCTGCTGCACCAGACACGCTGCTCGGATGATTTTATGGCGAGGTGTCCGAAGGTAAGGCCTGTTCACTTTCTGTGCAAGGTCTTCAGTGACCATTTCTAGGTCTGTCTGCGAGAGTTAAGAATACAGAAAAAACAGTTTTACAGGGAAATGCAAACCAGGAAGAGCTCTTCTCCATAAATACTGAGCGGAATGGTATCAATTTTCCTGAAAATACCTTATGAAATACTAAAGTACACTAAAATATCTGCCACATAGCCTACTCTTCTACTGACCTACATTCTGTCCTCCAGCTTGGAGCAGGACTTTCCTGCACTCTGAAATATTGAACATCTTCAAGGGAACTAAGGGACAGGAAAGGAGGCAGCAGTCCCTGGTACTGCCCCAGTTCTGCCTCCTCCCAGATGTCAAGCACATCAGAAGGGAAAGAAAGAAAAGAGAAGCTAGAGAAGGAGATGAAGACTGAAGCTAAAATGTTACCCTTCCATCTGTCCTTTTCCTTTGCAAAGTGAAATAAAAAATATGCTACTTTTTCAAACTTGGTTACAAATATAAAACAGGTATGTCAGTTTTATACTATAAAAATGGCAAAAAGATACTGAAAACTAATATTAAAGAAATAAAGTGCAATTAGGAATGTAAAATATATCCATGTATTACCTGCATAAGTTCAAATATTTCTTTCTTTGTGCTTTTAGGCTCCAAAAAGAATCCATATGGATAAGAACACTTGAGAATGCGGCGAGTTTTTAGAAGCTCTTGCACTGCATCTTCAATGAATGTGGTATCAGGACAGCCTCCCTCAGCTGCAATATGAAACAGGCATTGGAAAAGTATTTTCCTGCTGATGTCAGCATTACTTTTGTGCATATCAGTTTAATATTTTGCAAGTAAAGAGCAGCAAGTTACACTTTTCTTACTAAAAGAAATAAACACAGAACATTAGCTTATACCTTACTAATATTTTCTCCTTGAAGCTTTGGAATAGGTAAGATTTACTGTATATTTAACTTTCATCCAGTGTTTACAAAGTCTAGTACTGGAGGGATGACATCATACAGCAGATTTAATGTGAGCACTGTCCAAAAAAGAACAGTTTAGCCATAACTCTGTTGATGCTATTTCAAATCAAAGGCACAGATCACAGCAAATACTTACTTCCACTTAGAGCTCTACTCAACTGCTCCATCTTTTCTTTGGCTGTTTTTAGAAGGCGCTGTTCCAACTAGAAAAAGAAAATAAATAAAATACAATAAGATAATTATTTTTGGATTAACAAAATAGAAACAAACATCAGTAAAAATGGCTTGACCCACACCTGGTAGCTAAGTTCATGGTTCTTAAATCTTGTATAATAGTGCATAAACCTATCAAGCTCTTGAAATCTTCTATGCTTCTTTTCAGCCTGGAAAATAATGGAGAAACAAAAGAAACCAAAATAAATTTTATCATTTAATACAACAATCACCATTTGATATTATTAAATAATGAACTGTTTCTATTCAGACTATATATAAAATATTGTACATAGTGATGAGTGCCATGTAAGTAAAGAGACAAAATTAATATTTGAAATTCACAAGGCTGCAAATACTGCAGCCAAAGAAATGATACACTGTCAGTGTCTGCTATTTAAAGCAACTTTCCAAAAGCCAAAATTAAGGCATGTCTTCTGTTGTGCATAGCAGCTAATTACAGGACCAGCATGCTCATTTCACAGAAGTAAACCATGTCACAGAGAAGTAAAATGACTTAAGTAAAGTCACCAGTGGTTGTTAACAAAGTCAAAAGCAGAAATCTTATGCATCCACAAATAAGTAGTGCTTTCTTTCTGTCTCTTTGATGTGTTTAAGGTTGTATTTTTCCACTTGGAACTCTGGTTTGGAAGAATTTTGATTAAACTTACCCTGAATGAAGAATTGCAATTTTAGTGCTATTTGTCAAATACACACATTCATTTTTTACCTCTACTGTCATCTCCTTGGACTGCTCCTCTACATGCTGAATAACTTCATAGCGAGTGCATCTGTAGTAGCCTCCAGTGGAAGAGCTGTGCTTCTTCCATTCTTCTAAGCATATCCAGCAAAAGTCATATTTACACTTCAGAAAAAAACAGGAGAAAGGGAAAAAAAAAGAAACTGAAATGTCTTACATCTGTAGTTAGACATTATTATTCCTCTATGGACAACTTAATTAACAGCATTCTGAGTGTAAAACATTTCTGAGGAGCCTCCTTCCTATTGTACTTACTCAGGAAATCTGTTTATCAAACCATGTCAGTCATCATTTTTATTCCTTGGATCATTAGACTGTGTTGGATCTACATGTTAAGTTTAAAGTGGAGGAAATAAACAAAATGTAAATACAGCTGATCAGGCCCGTTTTTTGTTTTGGTTTTGGTTTTTTTTGTTATTGTAAAAAACCAGTCCCATTTCTTTAAACAACACAGAAACTATTCATGAGAAGGAATTTTTTTTCCTAATATTACTTAAAAAAACATGATTATTGGTGGTTTTGTCACATGGTGCTCCTGATACAAAATATTGATAACAACTACTAAGGCAAGAGAGGTCTGAACATAAACTTTGGTGAGTGATTACTTCCAGGGGAGCCTCTTCTGCACCGAGTAAAGTTCTTTTAAAATAGGTAAAACCTTACAAGGAGGTGTAGTAAGGTGACTTATTCAGGCTTCTCTGCATCAGAGAAGATCAAACTGTTATATATTCTTAATTCAGCAGTGAGTTCTCAGCTAGTTAATTTCAAATAAGGGGAAGCAATTTATGGATGGATAAGCAAAAGACTTCACAATATTTGGTGAATCATATTTATTTTATCTGTCTTATAGATGAGGAGAGAAAATTTACATTAATAAATATTAAGCTTTGAGTATTATTAGTGGCATTTGATAAATTAAATTGCATTTCTTCTCTCTTTGATAAGTCTAACTTTTCCAGGAATACCTACTCCATACCAGATGTGTTTGTCTGTAGTTATTTTATACAATCACTTAGATATATTAGAGGAAGGAATGTAATGTAATTCTTGCATTGTACTTTTGCAAATTTTGTCTCAGAAATCAGTAATGCCTTTTCTTCTATAAAGCAATGAAGACTAAAATATTTCTTCTTGTTATTGTGTTCTTCTTTCTTGTTTTCAAACATTTTTTAAAGCTGCTGGCTTATAAATATTGTGAGAATGAAGTACAACTGTGTATAGAAGTGTTGAGTATCACTGCATCATTTGCCTACCATTCAACCCCAGTCATATTCATTATAAGGGTCATTGTAAAATAATCAAAGGATCATATGAAACAAGGTGTTTCACAAGCAACTGAACGAGTAAAGCTCGACTTCCTATTAATTTATGTATATATGCTCCTACTGCAACAATCTCAGCTCTCCCAAATTATCTTCCATCTGACCATTCCATTATATTTACCATTTAATCTCTCGTATCTCCAAAAGCTTCCTCAAAACCCAAGATTCACACAGTGTTCCCAGACTTCCTCCCAGTATCTCAGTCTCATTAGACATTCAAAACCATTTCAGCTATTTCTATACACCTCCCAAACCCAAATTCATTTTCAAGAAGGGCAAGAAGGACAACCCTGGAAATTACAGCCTGTCAGGCTGATTTCAGTGCCCAGTAAAATCATGGAAAAGATTACTCTGGGAGGTACTGAAATACACCTGGCTGACAATGCAGTCATTGGTCACAGCCAGCACAGCTTTAGGAGGGGAGAACCTGATTGAACCTGATTCCCTTCTGTGACAGGGTAACCCACCCAGCTGAACAAGGGAAGCCAGGTGATGTAACCTTTTTGGACTCCAGCAGAGCTTTTGATGCTCTCCCACAGCCTCCTTCTGGACAAAATGTCCAGCACGGTGCTGGATAACCAGCGCTGTGCTACGTGATGGCTTCACCTGGACACAAGACTGGGAGGAATACTGAGTTTGCCAGTGACACTAAATGGGCAGGAGCAGTCCACTCTCTTGAAGGCAGGAAAAGGTTCTTCACTCAGAGGGTGGCTGGGCTCTGGAACAGGCTCCCCAGGGAAATGGTCTCAGCACCAGAGTTCAAGAAGCATTTGGTCAACGCTCTCAGGCATATGCTGTGACTCTTGGACAGTCCTGCACAGGGCCAGGAGTTGGATTTGTTAATCCTGGTGGATCCCTTCCAACTCAGCATATTCTATGATTAACTCCTGAGCTCTGTTTTATGTGTCTTTATGATCACTGAGCCTTGTATCATCATCACCTGGGCTTAACAAATCCCATCTGCTGCCTGGCCATGGTCTGAACCAAGCAGAACAGGTAATTTCTGAGCAGGTAACAGCTGGGTTAAGTATTTAAGCCTCTCTCTTGGTGGCAGTACAAATGAAGTCTCTGCACCATACAGCTACCAAATTTCATGAAACTGGCAGCAATTTATTATCTATTAACCTTCTCCTGTTCCTTGTAATCAAAGTACCCACAAAGCTAAAAATTACTACAGATGGTGGAGTGAGAGAGCAGGACTGTGTAAACCTTGCCTCGTTAAAAGCTGCACTCATAAACCAGCAAGCAAATGCTGGCTTAAGTACAGAAAACTGGGTTTTATGAGTAAGAGTATTCTCTTCCACATCAAGGTACATGCTAGATGCTAAGAAGCAGCCACAGCACCATGTAGTGGTGCAAAAAAAGGCAGAAGCTCCATCTGGGATTGTTACTTCAGCAGAGGAAGCAACAAGTGAGGTGACCACTATTCCTTGTGTCCAAGCCCTGCAATGATCTTGAGGACACCTTTCCTCACCAGGCTGAGGGAAGGAAACTGCTGTCTGCAGAGATTTATCTGAGACAAAAGAATCTGACTGTTTTAAGGACACTTCAAGCTGCCTATACACATCAAAAAAGCAAAGAGACCTCTGGTTGTCAGCTGGTGCCTTAGAATGGCAAATTATCTACACTCATCAGCATTTATTTGCCAATGTCTTCTCCAGTCTGAAGTCACTTTTTTCAACTAAGCTCACTGGCAACAGCTGCAACAAACACACCTTATAGAGTTTTTAGAAGTATGGAATTTATGAACACTTTTCAAAATAATTTGAGACAAAAAACCAAAAAACCTCAAACCAGCAAACCTGGCGTAAATCAAAGTGTAGGAGAATGTTCTCCGCTACCAATGATACCAAAAAAGCCCCAATCTTTAATTTGTACCACAGAGAGAGAATATGTGACACTATAAAGAAAATGGGATCTGCACAGCAATAGAGAGAGATATGCACAGAAAAATAAAGAGAATTACTTTCTAAATCTGTAAGCCTTTTTGTTGTAGGCCAACTATGTCAAGTGTTTGCTACTTTCTTATTTTTAATGATGCTCCTCAAAGAGGTAATAGTTGTAGTTATATAAGATATTTCTGACATAAAGAAACAGTTTTCTAAATATGCTGCTTTTAACTAACTTGAGCGAAAAAGCATTTTCAAATGATGCTGAACTCATGGCAAAAATATTTTTTTCTATTTTGGTAGCACAGTGCAAACTTGTGACTAATTTTCTGGCTGCTGTCATCAATAAATTTCCTTTGGAATCACTCTTCTGTCTTTTCATTCCTAATGATTAATTCCTGTTTACAGTTTTCCACCTAAACTTCTCTGCTTTGTTGCTATGTAAGAGAAATAATGCAAAAGAAAAATATAGTAAAGCAAAACCTTCATTAGACCTAAACCTTCCTTAAAATCTTACACCTGCCAATTAAAACTCTTCTTTCTCTTCTACATTATTAACGATGATTAGACCATCAATTATTTCTGCTTCAAACTGTATTGGTAATTATTCTTAGGTGTTTATGAAATTTCAATCACTAGAATGTACACTTGTCAGCCAAACAGATCTCAGTAAATATTAAACATTTTCTAAATACATGTAACCTGACATTTCCTCATTATCTAATTCTTGTAACAGGTTCCACTAGCTATCAGGCATGACCCTTCAGAGGTTTTGGACCTCTGTGATCCTAAAATATATATAGGACAAAGCTGAATTACGATTCCTCAAGAAATCCCATGATGGGTCCTTCTTACCTTTGCACACTGCATGTGGTTGCAGCCCTCATTCTTCTGGATTGGAGACTTGCAGTTGGCGCAAGGTTTGGAGTTGGTCAGTAACCACAGGCAGTTGGCAGCATCCTCATAGGCCTCACTCACTCCCACAACTTTTTGAGGGTGACAGGAGGATATGGAGCATGCAAAAACACAGAGGTTGAAATTGTACTTGTGTAATCTTTTGTGAGAATCAGATTAGGAATGATGCAAGTTTCCCTGTTTCTTGACAAAATATTGAAGTTTTTCCTGTTAAATATTTCTCACATATATTTTATTATTACAGTTTCTAATTTATAGATATATAGTATTATTATTATTATTATTTTAATGTATCTCCACACATCTATTTTAATACAAATTTATACACAATACATGTGACAGTTGCAGTATATAAAGGGCAAATATATATATGAAAAAATCAGGTATCGTTTGACAAAGTAGGTTGTATTTTGCCTCTCTGTAAAATTTTCTGTGCTTTCCAAAATATTTAAAATGTACTATGGAAAGGCTCTGAACTGTGGTAACCAAGTCAGTATGTATTCAAACTGTTGTCATCTATACTTTTTTTGTTAATGTTGTCTAAGAAAATATCCATCCTGTGTAAACCCAACCTTTATTAGTTTTTTTTTAGTAAACGTTACATATCATTAAGCCATTTCCTACAACTCCCTTGCAGTTCACCCTCAACATTACTATGATTATCACCTCTTGGCCTGAATTAGTTTTAAAGCAATAAAAATCTTCTATTTCTATTGAAGATAAATATTCCATAATGGGAGCAGATTGGGCTAAAAATCAAAACTGGACAGGGTAAATGAAGTTATATGCAGGAATAAATTGACTAATTAATGAAACAAAGCTTTAAAAGGAAGGGAAGGAGTTTTGCATACCCTGACCCAACCACACAGGTATTTGTGGGGAGGAATGTTCTACAAAGAATAGTACACCATAGTGCTGCAGTTAAAGTGTAAGCAGCCCCTCATTCAGAAGTACAATTTTCTTCTCCCTTTACCTCATTTTTCAACCGATGTTGAAACCAGTTTTTACTTAATTCAGCTAAAAAATGAGACTAAAACTAAAAGATCAAAATGGCAGCAAAACAGCCGTGCCCTCCCTGCTGGCCCAGCATGGCTCTTACGTTCTTCTGGTTTCATTTCAGATATTTTCTGTAGCCAGTCCTTCCAGGTCTGGCAGTCACAGGGTTCGTGTGCTTCACCAAGACATTCCCTGAAAAAGAAGGGACAATTACTTACAACCCAGAGATTTAGAATTAAAGTCAAAATTGGTTCAAGCAAAAAAAAAAAAAAAAAAAAAAAAAAAAAAAAAAAAGAGACATGCTCAGAATTTAATTATTATTTAATTATTAAATCAGGAAAACAAAAGCCAGCTAAATAACATTGTTTAAAAATACACTTAGACTACTTCCTCACAAGCATAGATGACCATTATTAATAAAGAAAGGAAAAGGAAGGAAGGGAAAGGAAGGAAGGAAGGAAGGAAAGGAAAGGAAGGAAGGAAAGGAAGGGGAGGGAAGGGAAGGAAGGAAAGGAAAGGAGGAAAGGAGAGGAAAGGAAAGGAGAGGAAAGGAAAGGAAAGGAAAGGAAAGGAAAGGAAAGGAAAGGAAAGGAAAGGAAAGGAAAGGAAAGGAAAGGAAAGGAAAGGAAAGGAAAGGTGCGGAGAGGAGAGGAGAGGAGAGAGAGGAGAGGAGAGGAGAGGAGAGGAGAGGGAAAGGGACTTCTTAAAATTACAATCTGAAATACATCAGCTGGTTTGCAGCTTGTTCTTATACCTAGGTATTATTTTAGTGCCACAAAAATGCTCGTATAGTTTCTGTGATAAAGGTAAACCAGACTACAGAGTTTATCTGAAAGTAGGTAGTTTGCTATAGCAGAAATGTATTTTGTGTAGAATTACTTGCATCTGTTTAGTTACAACAACCAACCTTTAACTAGATTCAAGCTTTTAATCTAGAACAAGATCAAAGCCCTTCAATACCAGCACTAAGTATTTATGGATATTTACTCCTTCCACCAGAGTCTCTTAAATGGGGGCTTGAACTTATTTACATGGACACATTGGAGTAATGAGTCTCTTGAGCTTCTCCTGAAGTTCCTACAAGGATTAAGGATGGCAGTGATTACTACACAGTGGCAGCAGATACATGGCTTCCAGATGGTGCTTCAGTGTGGATGTGTCAATATGCACTCCAGATTTGTAATAGCTCCCTTTTTTCTACTGGAATGGCAGCAAATAGCCTCAGACATCTGCCATATCAAAGCAAATTATTTCAGCTGCATCAGAGCATACACAAGGTTGCTGCAGGTCCAGTGGTGAACTGCTCTCTTGCAGTGCAGGTTCAGAAGCGACATCAATATTCTTCTAGTTGCCCTTGTGCACATTTTTAGTAGGAATTCAGGAACAATGAAAAGGTTATGGGAACAGTTTAAAGCATTTTTTCCCTTAGCTAGACTGCTAACAAAAAAGCTTAAATTCAGCACACATGCATCTCTAGTTTGGACTTAAGATGTTAGCTGGGAAAGACTGTACTTGAATGAAAAACTGGTCTGTAATAAGGTGATTTCAGCCTTGGTTGCAAGTTAACACCTTTCACATCTGTGGGACAGTAGGACACTTAAATCATTGACTTCAAGAGTGCCAAGACCCTCTCACAGTATGTAGCATTTATTGCCAGAAAGGACTGAAACTAGCAAAGATTTAACATTGGCAAGCTCAGTTTTAAGTTAAAAGCTGACTGATTAGTCAATCTTTTATGGGGGGTGGGAGGAGGGTCATGTGTCTTTCAAATTTGTAAATTTGTGGATTTTTAATGAAGTTCAGTCATATCTTTGTATAAATCTTTATATCTATATATGACAGTTAAAACAATTGTTCAAGAACAACTTCTCGTGGAAGAAGTTCTTTCCTCAGCCTGCCCAAAACCAAGCATTTTTATGCTGGGATGTCATTTTACTAGAGTAAGAGCATTGAGCCTACTGTTCATGAAAGTTTTTATGAAAGTTGTATTTTGGAGAGACTTCCTGACAGCACTGAATGAAAAGAACTAACACAGAGCAGCTGTGCCAATTAACAGCATGAGCCTCCCCAGACGCCTTGCTCAATACTCAGCAGGATGATTTATTTGAAGGCACAGTACATACTTATTAAAATTGTAGCAGGTTTCAACACAAGCCCTTCATGGAAAGGCTAAAAACATCACCAAAGAAGAATGTAGTTCTGGACTTTTTCCCTTTCATGATAATATATTTTGAACCAAAACAGCAAAACACTGTTGTAACTTATAACTGGCATCCCAAGTGTACCTGTCAAGTTGTCATTCCTGCAGAATGAGACTCTGCCCCTTGCCCATATCTAGGATGAAAGCAGTGAGGACTAATGGTACAAAACTAAGTGTGTACTGCCTGCTAAGACTATTTTCTACAAGTGTCTGCTTGCTACAATTCCTTGTGCTCCTGAAACTGCATGGAGGGGGTTCTAACATGTTGAATGGATCTGACAATAAACTGATGTAGGATTTGTGCACAGTTTTAATGTATATTGCATTTAAATAATTCATAATGCTTTTTCTGAAAGGGAATAGAATTTTGTATTTGCCACAATTGATTACATTTTGTTGAAGATGCTGTTAGAGTTGTATAATGAAAACTGAGTAAATTCTAGGGAACTCTGAAGAGGAACATTCATACTCCTACATCAAAAACTAAAAAAAAAAAAAAAAAAAAAAGAAATTTCTCAATAGAGAATTTTCTTGCTTTTATGAGCAGGAAGGCTACAGATATGAAAAAGGTGATTATCTAGGGGTTTGTTTTCTAACACATAAATTCTGAAGAATCAAGAATCTCTTACTAAATGCTATTACAATGTCTAAACTGTAGATTACAAGGATAAAACTTGCAGAACTGACAGAAATATGGGACTGTGGGATGTGCTGATTGAAATTTAAAGAGCACACACAGTAATGATGAAAACTCTTGAACTGAGAATACACTTTTTCTCTAGAGGAACTCATCCATGCATAGAGTTTTTGTACTGTAAGATTAGTGGGGTGTCCTTAGAAAATGGTTCTAATTTGAGGTAAAGCAGGATGCTTTTTTTGCTAGCAGAACTTTCTTGCCATTGCTGCAACTGTTTATTCACTTTTGTGGGGATGAAAAAAGAGGCTTTGGAAAGGCCTTCTTGGACATTTTGTTGCCAATATGAGGTATTTTCAAGACCTTAACTGAATTTGCTTGTGCAGTATTTAAAAGCATTAATGTAAAAAGATATACAGAAATATTATCAGGAGACATAAAAACCCCATTTCTCCTAAAAATTAGTCACTCAGAGGACATTCTCACTCTCGGAGAACATTCTAGGGAGCTAGTACATTCAGTCCATCTAAAGGAAGCAGAAGCTGCCATTGTCTAAAGGTTCATGACACTGAAGTGGTCTCAGGTTCCTTCAGGTTAATGGAAAAATTTATCCTCTATCATCAGAAGCAAAGATGGGAGGATGGTACCTGCTTGTGGAATAGCACTAAGATTTATTGTATGGCTCATTGGTAGAAAATATCTTCTGGTTTGTTCCCATAGGATTTGTTTGTTTCTGAGTTTTCCATTCATTTTAAATAACCTCTTCCCAAGAAGTTCTGTGGTTTTTTCATTAGGTCTGTTTTCTTTTTTTTTCCCCTTCTTCCTTTCCTTCATAAGAGGAAAGAACTAAAATCAGAAGCATCTTTCATTAAGAATTATGATATTTGGAATCTAGCAGATGGTTTAGGATGTCTTTGTATCATGGTTTCAATTGAAGAACTGATGAGCTTGTCTGAATGTCTGTACTTTGGTTGACCCTTTTTCATTTTCCAGAAACATAAAGAACTCCCACTACAATAGTCATAAATTGTCAGTCTGATAACGTCAAGGAAAAATATGCCAAATCTTTTTTATTTTTGTTGATGCTGTTATGTCCTCCTCATGAAATGCTGAAGATTGGCAAGCTGAGAGATGTTTTAAAAAATATCTGGCTTTTTACTCCTTCTTAAGCTAGTATTCATCTTAAAACTCAGTAGAAGATAACAGAAAGAAAACGTGCTGAACCTGAAGTGAAGCAGAGATTGGAGTGATCCTGCAATGTGTGAAGGAAATGGTCCTTCATGGGCCCATTTAAACTCCAGCTCCTTTGATGTGATTCTAGCAAAATTCAGAAAGAGCTAAACATTGCTGGTTTTCTACACTACAATAGAGAATGTGCCATATAAGCATCCAGAGACAAAAATCCCTGTTCCAAAATCCCATTTCTCCTCTGTCCCCTGAGAACAGAACATCACAACACTCCATGCTGTTGTTTTGCACCAAACAGAGCCAATACCGACTACTGGATCATAAATCTTTGCAGTGCCCCAAAATATTACAATACTTGTGCACATGAGGCTATTTAGTGTGTGGATAGAGGATAATATGGTCATATATCACTCCTTAGTAATGTCTCCCACATTCTTGTTGCCATGTGGGACTTTTTAATTAGTCCCTGGACCAGTACTGACTGTGAGTTTATGCAGATGCAGTTAAGTTTCCAGTACTAACCAGCAGAATAGATGTCCTTTTCCACAATCCACTGCAGGGGCTTTCAGCATAGGGAAGCTAAGTGTATCTGATCCTGTTGAATTTGACCCTTGTCTTGTCAGCCTTACTGCTCTTTCACAGCCAGGTATAGGACACCATTTAATTGCAGGATTATTTTCAACAAAGGCCTGTGGGGAAAAAAAGAGAAAAAGAGCAAAATATTGTCCCACGTAAGATCAGATTTCATCCTTTATATAAAACAATCTGTATTCATAATCTTCCTTTAAAGGAATAAAGCCAAAAAATATAAGGACAGTCTTGTAGCTACAAGGACAGACTTTTAAATATAGTTCTAGAAAGGGAATAATTTAATTTCCACTTGTTTTTTAGTAACAACAGTACTTCAGACTTACACTAAGAATGAAATTACTTACATTCCAAACAAAATGTTCAATATGTGCAAGTTAATTCCTTTGTGATGTGGCTTACAGTAAACTTTTACTATATACACATTGGCAATATACTCATTAACAGAACTGTTTCTTTCAGTTGGAAAGAATGAAAACCTTACTGATTCAACAAAAATCCCACAATGAACCAGAAATCAGAGCTAAACTAACTCAGTAATTTATTTCCCATCTTTACTGGCTAATGTAACAGGCCTCCTTCTGTATAAACTGTATCTAATAAATGAGGAGAAAAAAGGAATTTCCACTACTTTGCTTCAAACCTATTCTGATCACCAGTCACTTGAAATAAAATACGCAAAAGATGAGTCAGATCTGGTAATTTAATTTGCATCTTACTGTGTATTAAAGAGACGTTGCAAAGAAAGTACTGCACTGTAAATGAAAAAAATATTTCTCTACTTCTGCCCTGCCACCACTGATAAAGTAGCACATTTCTCAAGACTAGTTCATTACTACACTAGTATAAAAGAAGAAATTTGAATTAAAAGATTGATTTTAAAAACAAATTGCAATGATGAAAACAAATACGTTAAAATAATACATTAGAAAACCCAGGAAAACTAAATCAAGCTTTTCCAACTCCTCTACCAATATACAGCAGTCATGTCAAGCATTGTACTAGGAAGTTTTCTAAAAGGAAACAGATACTATTTCTGAATGCAGCAAAAATAATCGGAAAGCTTAAAATTTCAGGTTGCAAACACAAATAACTCTGACTGATTAACACCTTCATATCACCTGTTACAAAAATGAGTTTGATCAAATTATTTTATTAATACTGCACTAGGCAGCATACTATGGAAATACGGCATTTCTACTTAAGGAATACATTAAATGTTTTCTTGTTTTCTCTGTGGTACAGCAAACATTGATATTATGTTATATAAGAGCTAATAGATATTTGTTTATGAATTTCTACTTGGAAAGTTACAGACATATTGCAGCATTTCATACAGAAGCTTTAAGTTCCTTTTTATAAAATGGCATAGCGTTCAAGAGTACAAGAACAGTTTGATAATTTACCTTAATGTCAAATTGAAGGTATCTCTTGTCCATCTCCTTGGAAACCACACTTTCTATGATGTCTACAGGCACAAGCTGGAAACAATCATATGCTGGGCAAAAAATGTTGTGAGCTTCACCCTCCTGAATTTTCAGATTCAAAAATCTGCCAGAATTTTGCCAGTCAGTATTTGTGAATAAAAAGTAAAAATTAAAAGGCTGTTGAATACCTTACACTATGTTCATAAGTATTCACAACGATTACTTTTTAAATAGAGAATAAGAACTATCCCTTTCTGCTCAAAAGAGCTGCAAATTTGATGAACAGTATAATTTAAAAAAATAACAGTCATGGTTCAAATCATCAGCAATATTTAGCCCTATGTTTGTGGTTTCCATCCTTGTCATGTATCAGACAGTTCTGCAATGTTTAATTAAACTGAGCATTACTTCTACCTTAAATCAGAAACAGAATATGTAAGTGTAATTAATATAGGAAATAATTAATTTAATAAGCAATTAATTTCTACAACTGTGCTAATAAAACTAGGTCTGTTTTTGGACACAATTGTCTAAATGGTGACCTTACTAGTCCCTGACCATCAGAATGCAAGACAGAACAAGCTCAAGAATCTGCTGAAAGCTGGACTTTAACAGTTGTTGTTTAGTTTCAAAGCTGTAACAGGCTTATTAATCTGACATCAAGGATGATACCATGCTAACTTCAATAATTTAAAAGAGAGGCAGTTATTTTAAGGTAGTCACTTGAGATCCTTTAATAGTTATGGTAGAGATACCTGTCAATTCATCCCATCTTAGATTCGTATCTTAGAGTTGGGTAACTCAGTCCTGGCTATGCTCCAAGTGACTTAGGAATGACTGGCTCAGAAAGCTGAATTCCACCCTTGATGTGCCACCACAAATACTTGCCACTGAACTGTGGCCCTGAGCCTGTGGCTCTGAGCTGGGCCCTGTGTCCTGCACAGAGGACACACAATCCCGCAGCCAAATTAGAAGCACCACGTCAAACCAGCAATCTCTTGGTAACTCCTACATCCTGCCCAGGGATTTGCAAGGCAGGAGAAGCTAACAATTTTCTTGACACTGCAAAGAACTGCCTTTGGAAAGCTCATATGGAAAAGAAAATGCTCTTCCTTAGCACCAGGCCAACAGCTTCACAGAAATGGGGCTGATCTGCAGCAGGAATAGCTGTGCTGAAATGGTGCTGTAACAAGACACTACAGGGGTAGAGATCAAGTAGTACAGTCTCCTGAATGGGGACACAGATGAATACAAAGCACTGCATACAGATATAATTATTCCTTGGAAATATGATTAATATTTATACTACCATAATTATCCACGACTGAATTTTTCACTAGCATGACTACTCTGACCTATGCAGTAACAAGAGCATTAGATTAATAGAACTTCTAAGTGAAATCTACCCCTCAGTTATTAACCCTCAACATAAAGAAAGAATTTTAATTGCTTTTCTGATTGGAAATGGATTCACAATGCCTAAGTTTAGTGTGCTAAACTCAGAGATGGAATTAAGCATGTGCTTAATTTAGAAACTGTAAACCCCAATGCTGCCAACACCACACATACACACTGAACAAAATCAAGAGTAGGCTTATCAAATTACACACAAGCTTAAAACATTTGATTAAGAATTTTTCTTAGTCAGAACCAAAACAAACATTACATAAGCCTAAACCAGTTGGTAATGGCTGTTTGAGTGACAACTAAAATATTCAATAGGTTCAAACCAGCAACTCTCTGAAACCCAAACAGTACTTTAACATTAGCTGTTTATGATCTCTATCCTTTCCTCTTCAACACAGCAAGTATGAAAGTTTCTCAAATGATAGAGAAGTACATATACTCACGCCTCCCAGCAAGCTCTGCAGAAATCATGTCCACAAGGCATATCCACTGGGTCTTCAAACACAGAAATATTACACATGCAAATGTCACACTGTAAATGACAAAAATGCTTCTGATTAAGAAACACCCTAAAATGTTTTGTATTGTTAGCAGAATGAGTTGTGTTGGAAAATCTCAGCAAAAGTTTAAAGAAGCACTCAGTAAGGGAAAAAAATCTAACTGTATCCAGAAAAAAAAAAAAAAGTTATTTAAGCTATAGGAATGGGAAAGATTTTATATGTCTGTTTCTAATACTCCCTTATCCAGAGAGCATACTTTGGGCTGCTTTTTGCAGCTCAGGAAGTGCTGCACCCTGCAGAGTGCTGGAACCTCAGAGTTAGAGTTATAAGGGCAAAAGGGAGCTGTATTTTTCATCAGTTTCACAGACAGCTAGAAATTAATTTGGAGATGACAGAGGCTACAGGAAATGTTTAGCATCTCACACAGTCAGGTCTAAATCAAGGTGGACCAGTTTGAGTGTGCAGCAGCAACAAATACTTTAAGCAATAACATATAAACATATGATTTTTTAAAAATACTTTTGAGTTTTTTGATCAAAATGAAGAATAAGTTACACTACAAGTGTACCTACAGTGCAGAATAGGTACTAAAGAAAAAATAGCACTGAATACTGAGACTCTTACTCTGAAACAGTTAAAGAGTAGGGATGAAAATATTCACTGCATATGGTTATGTGTGGAAATAAATATTAATGTTCTTCAAGAAATATAAAAGGATTTTTCTTTTCATTGAAATAAATACACTGTGAAAATGTATTTCAATTTTCAATGCATTAGGTATTATATACACATAGGACATTCTCAGAAAATTAGCCTGTGGTATGCCACTTTAAGAGATTTATATTACAACCAAAACACAATCAAAGAAAAAAAAAAGGCCTTTAAAGTGTAAAACTCAGTGAAGATATGTATTGTTCCTTCATTTATTTAACAATATTCTCCTGCCAAAATTAAATATTTTAGAATTTGACAATGCATTGAAAATAATCTCTATTAAATTTATATGAGCTGTAAATTTTGTTTAAAATATATCTTTAAAGTAAGAAATTTAATGAATCCCTGAGCTCAAAACATCAAGTAAAAACATTTACTAGAACTGTTTATAAAATAGGATGCAAATGCAAAACATGTAAAGGAGCTCTATACCTTGTGGCTTTATTTTATCTATTCCTTTTAGTTTTCATTTTCCTGACAAAATGAGATTTGATAGTTCAGATAAGATTCTTAAACCAACAGGAGGAACACTAAATGTGTAACTCTGGACTTGGATTGAGAAACACTAGATCTATAATGGCAATCATTATCCAACCCTGCATTCCTGGCTTATGGGCCACAATGAAAAACAAAACACACATTTTAAAACTGAGGATATATAATCTCCTGTTCAACATTTTAATTAGGAATTATTCATGGACAACATTTAACTGCTAATGTAAATAAATGTACAATAACAATATACCTTCTATATAGCTTCTTTTACAGCATTTTACAATTAAAGGAATAAAATATTTCTATGTAGGAATGCAAAATCTTAATTTTGAGATTAAGGGATGATCCATTTGAATAAAAGATTGCATGTAATATTCTAAAAAAATGCTTAGATCATGGAGCAATAGTTTTATAATGCTGCAGCTGTGGATTATTAAAAAGAGAACTCTGTCTTCCAAAAGAGCCACACTGATTTTAATGAAAGGCGCTTTCATATTTCAAATTTGCAATAGCTTTGTAAACCGCTTGAAGCAGCCCACACATAGTAAAAGTAATTATAAGCTTACAGTACACTAGTGGGCTGACATTTCAAAATGCAGACAAAGACAATTTTGTTTTCTAAAGAAAAAATTTTCAAAAGGCAGGGTTCACAGAACTGCATACATTTGGGGAAATGGATACAATGGAAGTGAACATCCTGATAGGGATAAGATGAAAAGCTCAAAAGAGCCAAATGCACTGATGTGACTGTAGCTGTTTAAAATGAGAGTTTGTGACAGCCAAGGTTAAAACAGTGGTTTATATTTGCCAGGATGCTCAGCTGTTTCATCAGATTGTTTAAGGTGTCAACTTCTCTGTTCACCACTTTTGGAAAGAGAAACTCTTTATATTTTCACAAAGGTATTTTTGGCAGCTCCCCTGTCTACACAGGTGCACTACGTTTAGAAAAATCAGCTGTTTTGCCCTGCTGGCTTAAGATGTATTTATAAATTTACCACAGCTGTCTCCATGTCTCCTGGTGAGGGGCTGATCTCATCAGGGGAGGTGACAGAAGAGCGAGTGGTGCGTGGAGTTCGTGGAGAAGGGCGTGTCCCACGCGTTGTATCCGCTCGGAGGGGGCGTCGGCATCTGAACCCCTGAGCGCTGGCAGCAATTCTCTGGGTTACACATCCAGGCTTCAAGTAACTTCTCCCTGTCCCAGTCTTCAAGAAATACAGACATATAGGAAGTTATGCACCTGACTATGTTTACAATATATTTTGCAACTGCAACCTCAAGAGAACGCTAAACAAAAAAATTAAATATAAATAAAGATAATGAAGTGTGATTGAATGGAACTTTAGACATTACATTTCAGAGAATACATTCCAAGATAGTATGTAATGCAATGTATTTTTGTAAATCATTGCATCACAAGCATCTCCTTTCCCTGTAATATGTCATAACATTATTTTTGTTATTTATTTACAGCAATTGTAGTAGTTAGAAGACTCAGTTGAAAACCAGAACCATACTGACTTTCACAGACACAGAAAATATAACAGCCCTCACACCACTGAATTTTCATTATTTTTTCTTTCTAGGAAAAAAGTAAACCTTTAATATGGATTAAATTTTATCCGTTGTTTTTTTTTTTGTTTGTTTTGTTTTGTTTTGCAATGAAGCCAGGAAATACAGGAAGAAGACTAAGATCAAACTGGATTACAAGAAGGTTTGTGACTTAATGAGTTTCCAGTCTTTATATATAAGCATATAAAAGGTGTGTTTCTGGGGGGGAAAAAAAAATCCACCTGAGTGCAAAGAAAATTTCATATATTCTCACTACATTTTTATTCTATAATTTTTAGTGTTTTTCTTTTATTCATAATTAACACTGCCCATTTATATACAAAAAACAACTAATGAAACAAAATATAGTATCTTAAAACTAAATCAAATCTTTCTTCAGAACTGTTTGAAATGCACTGTTTCTGATTCCTACAATTAATATTAAAGATATCTTCAGAATAGCAGTTTTTCCTACCAAAAATATTTAAAAGTTCTCATTTAAATATAAATCTATCAAAATTTTTATACAGATTTGAATCTACATTCATCAACACTACATGCAGATAAGACAAACTGTAATTTCATAAATGATGAGAAATTTTCCAATTTTTCCTTCTGCTTTAAACAACTATTTTAATGTTTGGGTTTTTTTTTTTAGTGCTCCCGAAGAAACAATGTTATTAACCAAAATATGTTTTATTTTCATTGAATTTTATAAGGAAAACATACTTTTCTTATACTGTATACTGTATTCTAAGCACTGAACTTAGTAAAATTATTTCCCCCTGTAAAAAAAATTCTTTGAGCTGCAGATGGTTTATTGATCAGGTCCTCACTTATCTAAGCTATAACATATAGAGGTTAGTTTAAAGATATGGACCCTGTACACATTTACACTTTAAAAATTACAAATTTTATCAGCATTTTTAATACTACCCTGAGTTTATAACCTTTCAGAGAAGGGTTGATTGATGTGAAGATACAGATAAAATTTGCTAGAAATTTTCTTGACCTTCTTTGTTGCACTGTATTTTTAAAATTAGCAAGGGTTAAGACATGTCACATGGATCCACTGTGTTCCCTTTACTAACTTATGAATTTTAGTAAAACACAAGGTAGTTATATTTATTGAATTGCCTATTTTTTATTCTGAAATCCATTGCTGTATAATGAACTAGAAGGGAAACAATGTTGAAAAAAAACTTGTAGAAAAACTGTAAAGTTATCTGCTTTCATGACTGCCACAATAAGATTTTTTTTTATCTTGGCTTTAATTCTACATACTTCTGTCTCTCAATTAAAAGAAAAAAAGGAAAATACTCTCAATGTCAGTGTCAATAAATTGATATATTTGTACAATAAAAGAAAGCAAAGTCTGATGGATTAAATATTATAGGCCTGTAAACTATTAAGCTTAGAATGATCTAACTTAGTATGATCTAAACTTAAGTATGATCTTTCCAAGATTTTAAAACATGCTTTTCATACCTTGTGTGAATTAAACCAAGATTTCACATTATTCTTTTGTGAATTTCAAGATTAAATGTGAAAAAAACTACAATTTGTCATTTGATGTCAATTCTCTAAACCTCTGTAAATACCCAAGTTATTTCCTTTTCTAAGCTGAATCAATACAGCTACAGGCAAAATAGTTGACTTTCTCATGACTTGCTAATTGTCTGTGCTTCTTTCTGTGCACTGGCCAATTGCATTAAGTTACCAGAGCATCACTAAGGCAACATCAGTAGAATGACCTTTCCAACACAGACTGATTTCTTCTCAATTTTCAATTCCTGCTTGCTAGATGCTGGCAGACATTTCTCCACAATTTACTTCACTGATTTTCAACTAATTGAGCTGAGAGTTTGAACAGTGTTGCCACAGTTTTCATCTTCAAAATATCTGCATAGGTTATGGAGCCTACTCAGTCAAGTAGTTTTCATAATTTTTAGCCTTACTGCAACTATTCTGGGAATACAACATAGCATTCAAATATTGCACATGTTATAAATACAATATAAGAATTAAACAAAGAATCAACATAGAAAATATATATGCAAAGACTGTGCCTTAAATATCATCATAGTGACACAAGTTCACGTTTACTTAATTCTGTGTTAAAATGTTAAAAGGAATACAAATACCAGCTAAAGAGATGAGTTTCAGGTACCACAACTCCTCATGAAAGTGTACCAAAAGCTGTGGATTTAAAATAATGTTTTTCTGTTTCACTTTTACCTCTCCCATTGACTTTAACAAGAAGTCCACAAAAATACTAGAGTATGAAAGCTTAATCCAGCAACACAGTGATGAGCATGCAAATCATTAACTGCCTGAGTAGCTCCTTTGGCATAAAATAACAATGTAGATGCTTCAGTAAGCATAAGTTTTGAATAACTGAATCAAAGCCTAAAGCTTACACCAAGTTTCAGAGATACTTTTGTCTGGAGAAAACACATTGAATTCAGTATATCCCCTTTCTGACAACCCCAGTTTAACTGAACAAGAATACAGACTTATTTCAGTGAAAATAAACTAGTTACAGATATGCATATGGAAAAGCATACCCATACAAAAAGTGCAACTATAAAAAAAATACTCTAAAGGACATACACTCATATAATTTAAACTCCAAGGTAATTTCCAACCACTTATTGCAATGATCAGACTACTTTTTTGCAAGAAAAAAATTGTATAAAAACAAATACATAGGAGACAATGGTCTGACAAAAATAGGTTTGATGAATTTGACTTTTTTGACATATAAAAACATGGAGACACTCCTGTGTCTCTCACCAAAATAGGGTGGCTCTATTTTTCCACATTGCTTAAATTAAACTGACTCCATTATAATTCCTAGCTTGAATCACTTTTCTATCAGCGTCCCTGTCTGCCTCAAAGTTTTTTGACATACTGCAGCTGTGCTTCTTTCTGAAATACTGTGTGGTCTGTTTCCTGCTATTAACCATGACTTCTCTTTTACGTGGAAATAAAGTGCAAACATAAAACTGTGGTTTTGAGGTAGCTGAAAGCAGTTTCTTTAGACTTTAGGGTTTGGAATTACCATGTGCCCGAAGCAGAGCTTCTGCAGTGAAGAGCGGGGCTTGAAGCATGTCAGCAGATTCCACGATCAGCATATCCTTAAGCCTTCGCAGGTCTTGAAGTCTTAGCCCCTCATATGGCTTTAAGAGGAAGAAAGATCATTTATGTCTAATATTTTCAAGTTAGTCTCCAATACAATATTAAAAAGAAGGCATTCAAAGCCCTGTTACTGATCACCATCTCAACTGTGAGGCAGTATGGGACAAAATTTATTCACCATGCACACCAATGACCATGCAAAGCTATATGAAAACACTGTCATTTTGTAATATTTATAGTACGATTTTTTTAAACTACAAAATCTAAAAGCATTTCTTGCAGGTATAATGGAGAACTCTCTCAAGTTCTCTATTATAGCAGGAAGCCATCTTCAAATGATAAACTAGCCAAACACTGACTCTCTCTCCCCAAAAAAGCTGGATTTTCACAGAATCTAGATGAGCTTTGATTCAGTGATTAGGCCTCAGGTATTGTGGAATAGGTATGAGAATGAATGACTAGGTTTGAACTAAGGATTTATACAGATTCTCTGACACTATGCACTAATTGAGACCTGTTAACTCTGAATTGGGTTGGAGGAGGATACATTGAGACATTTGACAGTGAGAAATTTGTAAGCAGAATCCAGTATCTGGATCTTCTGAGGCAATATCCACCCTTTGAGAAGCTAAGTCAGTCCTGAATAGGACAAATAAGACCCACAATCAGATTCATAGAAACACTATGAGGGTTCAGGTTGGAAGGGACCTTCAAATGTCATTTGTTCCAACCTTCCTCCTCAACCAGTGTCACCTAGAGCCAGCTGCCCAGGACCATGTCCAAATGGCTTTTGGATATCTCCAAGGCTGGGGATATATTGTACATGGAGATATCAAAACTCTTTTTGTTAGTGTCGCACAGAGAAAACACCCCATAGGTAGGTAGAGAAAAAAAAAAGTAGGGAAGTCTGTAAAGAGAAAGGAGGATATATCAAAACCAGTATTCTTACATGCACTTTTATTTATTTATTTAAAGGGTAGCTAACTAAACATTTAAAGCATTTGACAGAAGTTGTTACATGCTCAGAACTAATCAGGAACCTGGCCACCAAATGGCAATTGTCTCCAGCAATTTGGAGATGGAAGAACACAGCAGCAGTGGTGATATAATGACAGTTAAGATTATGCATCATTATTTACTATCTATATTTTGATTTTATGTTGACCATAGTTCCAGGACTCTCTAGTGCTAGGTTATAAGGACACAAATGTATGTGTACATACATAGCCACAAAGCAAAAGACAGGTTCTGTCCTCAAAAAGTTACAATCTAAGTAAAAGTCTGCTGTCCCCTTTAAGGATAACAAGCAGAAAGCAGAAGTGATGGGGAAAATGGATACCCTGGGTTTCTAAATGATTTTGTCCTTTTGAGACACCTACTCTAAAAATGTAACTTGCTTCCTGCATTCCAGACATCATAATTAACTCCACAATGCATCTAAAATCAAAACTGACTCACACAAGGACGTCTCCTGTTACCTAATCAGTGAAATAAACAGGTGCTTCTCCATACTAGAAACTTTGTCATCAGCAAGAGTTAATGCTCCACAGATCTCCATTGGGTCTTTGTTTTTTATGAGAAAGGAAGCA
This sequence comes from Muscicapa striata striata, assembly GCA_030060385.1. Taxonomy (NCBI): domain Eukaryota; kingdom Metazoa; phylum Chordata; class Aves; order Passeriformes; family Muscicapidae; genus Muscicapa; species Muscicapa striata. The sequence goes on along the minus strand of JAREIS010000097.1, from coordinate 490,617 downwards.
AAGCAGAAGTGAAATCACCTGTGAGTGTCTTGACCTGTATCTTGATTGCTCAAGTTCAGGCAGTTTGTGTATGTCCTTCAGTGCTGATCATGCATGACTCAGTAAAGGACAATCTGAACGTTAATGGCTTGCACTGAAATAAATCTGGGCCACTTGGATTAAGAGCATGCTAGAATTTGACTGACCTTCTTAATGTATTACAAAAGAGATAATTAAAAAAAAAACATTTCAGAGAGACAGGGACAGAAACAACTGTGTGCCAGAATGATTATAATTGTGCTGTATGTACAGAAAAAAAATAGAAGCAAAATTGTCATGACTGAATCTGAACTCCATTTTGAATTGCAATTGTAAAGCAATCAGCTGTGTCAGCACAAGAGTACTCAATTCTTGAAGACCATACACATCATAAGAAAAAATATCTTTTCTGTTAAACTTGAAACATAAAAGCATATTTTACGACCTGGCATTTCATCCTGAAATGCAGATATGCTCAGAATTATATTTAACTGATTGGTTCTAAGTCAAACACTGGCAAGTATCTCTCCTTGAGTAACAGACTACTATATCATCTCAGCTGGAGCATTCCATAACTCAGCAGGAGTTTTGGATCTTCAGTTTTCAAGAATCCTAGTTTTATCTTTTTAAATAATGAGGGAAATATTCCCTAAGAATGTGTTTGAAACATCAGACATTTGTTTCATAAAGTAACATATGATCCCACAGAAGGAGCGGAAAGAAATTTTAGACTGGCACTATCAAAAAGGTTGATCTGGAAATTCCAGAGTGAAGACTTTATAGAATGGGAACCTTAAAAATGTTAATGTGTACAAGACAGTCTTGTAGAGATTCTTGAAGATACAGTCTTTAGTTATGAGGATGTACATCCAGTATGTAACATCATAGAGGTCTGTTTTTAACTACTTCAAACACTGATGACTTATCTCTGCAATGTCATGTGCTGTAGAGAAGTTTGAATACAGTTAATGATGCTGAGACCTCCAATAATGGTCATTTCTGGAGGAACTCTTTATTGATATTTGCTGTGAAAAAGACATTGTTCAATATTAGCAGCATTTAACTACAATGATTTCGAGATACACTATCAGAATTACTACTTTAATGCATTGCTGAGCTACTCGCTACAGATTCCAATATTTCTGTATTCTCAAAAGCCCTTCTTTGCAATTATTTTCTTCTCCAGTTTTTACCACTAACATTTAGATAGCATAAATGATACTTTTTTTTTCTTCTGAAAGTACTTTTAATATGTAAGCTGGTTATTTTAACAGTTCATTTCAAACTATTATTACTTTCTTCTCTTTTAAAGCACCATTAAAATGGACATGGGCAAAGTAACTCTTTGCTACAGTGATGACTTTATAATTAAATGGTGTCAAAACACTTTATGTAAACATCCTACTTTATGGGTAGATGGAGTTCTACAGTTAATGGGGTAATAAATTAAAAAATTATTTATACTCCATTTAACTCATCCAAGTAAAATTATATGCTCTACATGTATATTGAGACTACATGTATCTTAACTAAATGTAGTCCCCTTCTCTCCTTTCACTTCATAAACCATTCGCTATCCATAGAGATAAAATAAATCTGAATAATTTAAGATAACTCTTTGTACTTATGGTATTTATATTACTTACATATTTATATGACATCAATTCAGGAATTGAAAAAAAGAAAAATCACTCCAATTATTATACACTCAGTAATACACTCACTAGCAGTGTATTTCTTCAGTATTCAGTGGCACACATGTAAAAGGAATGAAGAAATTATATATTTTGTAATTGCATAAAGTATTTCACTATGTCTGACTGGGAGCCAAAACTGTTCCGGATTACCTGCTCTGAGGCACTGCTCATTCCCAGGTGTTTCTTACGTAAATTTAAAACATTACATGATTTGATTGAAAGGAAGGACCCTTTCAGTCTGAGGACTCCCAGGGACATCACCAAGACAAATATGCTCTCATGCTACAACAAACAGCAATGTAAAGACTGTGCAAAAGAACAACCAAAATCTGTAAAAGCAGCTTAAGAACAATCACTTACTGTCGTATAATTTAGTGTCTCTTCAATTTGATTTGAAAAATAAATTCAGATTTTATAAACCAAAGATTTTTTTTGAGATTATTCAACAAAGTAAGAGCAAAGAATCTAGAAAAAAAGGATTGTGTTCTTCTGTAAACATGGCAGGCTTGGAAGGCAAGGTATTGGGTACTATCATACCAGATACTACTGTGCAAGTCTTAAACATTAGAGTTAAGTCCATTTGGCTGTTTTGCCTGGGAAGAAATCCTATTCATGGTTTTCAAATGTTTTATCTTTTCCTGTAACCTTCATTCAAAAGATGCAGTTCTTTTGAAAATGCATTTCTTAGTGTTCAGAGTTTTTCAATTATTCATGAATGAGTATTTTCTGTTTTGGAAGGATGTTGAATAGCAACAATTACAAGCTGAATACTATGCTAAACAAGCATTTTGTAAACTCTGTTCCTCAGTGTTTAATAATATATAAAAATGAAACTAAGAGGAAAGGAGTAGAGGATCATTGTTGAGAGGCAATTTTGTGAAGCATCTGTGCTCTGGGGCTTTTAACAGAGGCATCACCATAGGCAGTGGTAAGTGCAGCTGTCACTGCCCATCCCAGACATTTGTATACTGACCTGGAGGATGAGGACATGCAGTCATTTGGATTGCAGCTCAGTGCAAGTCTTTCTAAGGCTGTTTTTTATCTTGTTTTGGCCACACTGAGGGCTAAGATTGAAAGATTAACTTCTCTTGGCTACATGCTCTTAGCATCTCCCTTGTGCCAGCACTTGTTCTCTTGGAGATAAACAAGATGTTAGAGAAATGATCCCACTGGAAAGTCATAAAGAAAGGGGGGAAAAAGCCAGCAGGGAGCACATGAAGACAGAATTGCTCTGTGTAAATCCCCAAGGTCATCAATTGGTGTACCAAATTCCAGGCTGACGTTTTTTGGCTTGTGAACATTTAGAACACATGGGAAAACTGCCCTGGTATGTGAGATGGACAACTTGTAACTATCAAGCCTTTAAGTTGGTTTTGCTCAGCTTCTACGTTAAACAGGCATGAGACAACATCTCTTGCAGAAAAGCCTATTTCAATGGCTCTTGATTTGTCCCACCCACATCTGTAGGTTCCTTGTCCTCTTACCTGTGCTGGTGTAAATACCAGCAAACTCCTGGTATAAATATGGTGATAAGAATTATTCAACTTAAATAATACAGTTAATATTACTACTCTATAAAACCTTTTCTTCTTTTAAGCCAAAACATTGCTATGATTCAGCTGAGAACAAAACCTTCCTCATAGTTCTATTTGCATAACCAAGGAGTGGTAAACTTCAACTGTGGCAAGAAATGACTGCAGTCTTTTAAAGTGTTTCTGCCAAGAGAGAAAATATAACTTCAACCTATCTTCTCACAATTTCTCTACATAGAAATATTCAGAGAAATTAAAATGAGTTAATTACATTTGCTATTTCAATGTAACAAGTATATTAAACCTCATCTCTAAATGTCTCATCTAGGAATAAACTATCTAATTAAGGCTGTTTATATTTGAATTTATCCAAGAAAAATGGTCCAAAAATTAAATGGACACAAGGACCTTCTTAGTCTCAAAAGTGGCCATGAGTGGCCTTCTTCAGGGGAACAGTTAATGTGATCTAAGCCTATTTATGCATTTTCTTTTAAACATCACTAGGTTATATGTGGCCCTAGCTAGCAAAAGGCCAAGCCATGCTATTTCTGAAGAGAGTAACCATAGAGAAATCTATTGTCCTTTAATTTAAACAGAATTAAGTTGCAATATTTACTGAACCATATAATTTATCTACGTATTCTTATTTAGAATTTTAGTTAACTAAAATCTGTTCATGAATGGGGAGGGAACTTGTACTCAGAATCATTTTGGTCAAAATGTCTGGATGGAATCACATTAGTCTGTAAGGCATAACAGAATTCAAGCCAATTTTTTGCCAGTTTTTGAATTGTCTCTCTCTTTCAAAAATTTACTTGGAAGTAACACCACTTGTTATTACCTGTTTTTCATACAAACTGTGGTATGCAGTAGCTTCAGGCATTAAGTTATAAAACAAAGTAAATGAACTTATGTTGAAGTCCTAAAATTTTTTGTTTTTGAGTTTTGAGTGTTTTTTGTAACATTCAACCCAGTCTCAGTCCAGGATGATCCACTGGAAAAGTTCCCCTACACTACTCCACAAATTTTCTCCTTTTCAGAATTTTTTTGGTAATAATTTTTGAGACAAAAAGGCAATTAAGAAATGAAAAAAAAATAAAATTATTTGGTTTAGAGAAACTGTTCCCAAGCTTACTGGCCTCACTGTACCTCCTCCAGCGTCACAGCCCCAAAGACAGTCCACATAATAAAGATATGAATAAAATTTCTGTTTACTTTTGACAATGTATTTGTTATGCTCTTAGAGCTTAACTTGAAAATTACAAAGAGCTATGCTAAAACTGTTTACAAATACAAAGTACAGTACCTACTGAAATACTTGCAGACTTGTGTCACAATGTAACTGCTACACATATAAATGTGTAAAATACTTCAGATTTAAAGTATCCTCTGACCTCTTTTTTGTCTAAAGCAGCATACTCAGCTTCAATGCTTTCAGCTTCAGGATCACGTGAAAATACCATTCGAGATTCCAGGTTAAGAGCCAGCTCTTTGTGATGCTGTTTCTCTGCACAGTCACATGGGGTATCTTTATTTTCATTTTCTGCAAACAAATCTCCACCATGTTTTACTAGAAGCTGAAAAGTAAGATGGCAAAGTAAGCAGTTATTAATTAGCAACTCTAATAACACCCTAAAGAAAAGGCATGTGAGTTAAGAAGAAAGCAAAAAAAAACCAAAAAGAACAAGAAAAACAGAACAATTATTACAACAATAATAATAATGATCTTTAGAAATAAGGATTATCTATTGTTATTATATAAATTACTGCTTGCTTTCATGCTTAATTATACCTACATCCACAGTAATTCCACAGAACCACAAAATTCTAAGAAATACATTACAAGGTAATGCTGCATAATATGTTTGTTAGGTTTTAAGGACAAAAATTCTGCTTTACTGATATGCCAGTGTCCCATAGAAAAGGAGGGGTCTGAGGCCCTCAAGTATGTGTCAAGATGAGCTAAAAACAACTTTAAATATTCTTTCTACAGGGGTACAACTCCACCATTTGTATACTTGTGCTGACAGAAAATAGGAGATTCCTTGGGTAGGAGAGGTGAGAGGATGCTGATTCACAGGGAGCACAAAATACTACTGGCAGCTCTACTTTATTTTTAAGGACATGAAAAAATGAAATGAAATAATACTAATTCTAGCAATTCTAATATGGTCCAGTATTGTGTCATTTCACTAACCTTGTCTCTTGCCAGTAACCCTCCCAAAATGCAGTCTCTAACTATTAAACCCATGTGCTAACTTGGTCTCCTGCTATAAATTGACCTAAGCAAGGATAGCATATGCCACAGATTTTAAAGGCCCAGGTGGGCCTTTAAACAGTTCTATTGATTTATTATGACACCTTTATATCATTACTAAAATGATTCATCTTGTTTCTAAATAAAGTCTATAAACATTATCTTGCCTTCAGATCACGACGTCTGTAACAACACTATCCAGGGTATTTCAAAATTTAGGTTCTAATTTTTATACTTCTAAAAAACTCCAAATTTCTCTAAAATTATCTGTTCTTCATCTAAGCCTTTTAGATCATGATCAGACACTCCTAGATTTTTTCTTCAGTTGAAGAGAAAATGTCTTTCATATGACACTGCAGAATACAGAATGTCTTTTACAAACCTCGATTCATTCTTGTAGATTGGAAAACCATTCCCACATTCTCCAAAATAAAAAAAAAAAAAGCAAACCCAAAAATACCACAAACCAGTGCAATAATAAGATTTTGATGGCAAGATATTAGTGTCATGGAGTATTTGATCTTCATAGCAGAGTATCAGGCAGAAATACAGATGATACTGGGACAATTACCAAGATACACAGCCAACACTTAACTTTTGTTCTATCTAAACTTCTTAACATTGCCAGAACTTGTTAACCTGTGTATCATATTCTGTCTGTTCATTTCAACCTCTAAGAGAAATTTAACTGAGGCAACTAAGACACCTTCTGAGGAAAAAGTATAATGTGTATTTGAAAGAACATTACATAGATTTATGCAGCTCAAAATCTAATCCGCAAGATGAGGAATATGCAAAGCAACAAGTTTTTAATAATGATGTCATATTTCTCTGGAGGCACTGTTAAAAAGTCTTGTGTTGCTTGATTAATTGAGGTTAATAATCTAAACAATCATACTAGCAATTTCAACAATTGCAAAAATACCATTTAATATGCTAAATATACAGTGATAGTGTGGAATGTATCTGCATAAAATCAAATCTGTTCAGCATGAAAGTTATTATTCAGTAGTTTGAGGTAAGCACATAATTTTACCCAGACTATCTTTAGCAATGAGTTCCACACAGCTGTTCTGCTCAGAAGAAAAATCTAACACATGTGAATGGAGCAGTATCAAGACTGCACATTTGACTACCAACTCTGAACAAGTCAACTAGTAGGTACTTCACCTAAAAAGATCTCTATTTGGGGTTTCCTATTCTTGTTTGGGTGTGGTGTGGACAGGCAAAGATACAGAACTGGGGTTTTCCTGAAAAGTGAAGGAGACAATAAAGAGGAATGCTGCTCTGAAGTGAGAGTAACCAGTGCAAAAAATGGGCAAAAGGCACTCCTGGGGTTCTAAAGTCCTTCCGTTTTCTGGAGAGAGGAAGGACAACTCTTGGATTGGAATCAGATCTTTTATCTCTTGTTTTTTGTTAAGAATTTTAATCCTCATATACTTCTGGGAACAAAGAGACAATTGTTAAATTCCTTCACCGATCTCTCAGTTGCAGGCTTGGTGAAGGCATATAGTGTTCCTGTCCACAAATGTGTTCCTCCTATTGAAGGAGTTAGAAGGACTACAGACCACAGCCTGGAGGATTTAGGATATCTCAGATCCAAGGTCCTCAATCCCACGGTAGGGCACATAAAGAAGTTTAAACTTGGGGGTGTACGCTATGCTTCTCCTGCAGAAACCATGACTAGTTAAGACTACATAACTCTGGCAAATAGCAATCCATGTGGATCAGACTGTAAATTCTTCTTCAAAGACAAACTGAAAGCTAATTAGAGTCAGAAATGGTTTACACAATTACAGTATGTATTGTCAAGATAATATAACTCAGTTTATATAATTAAATGGGGAACTAGCAATCTAGTAACTGGATTTATCTAATGAATCACATTACAGACACTGAGAAATACAGTGATAATCTGTAAAGAAGCACAAACCATGAACTTTTATGATGAGTTCAAAACAAATTGACTTTAGTCTGCAGTTAAAAGCTGCAGCCCAGCTCCAGAACCACAATTCACTCTGCAGCAGCTGTGATTCTTTCTGACATTACAGTCTGCCTGGATCTTACTGCATGAACCCATTTGCTTCACACTCTTGAAAAGGACACTTTTTAAACTGTTGTGTCTATCTCTAACACCACTGTCTAGCCCCATGTAGGGACATGAAGGCAGAAACAGGCAGAAGACTCCTTGCTCAATCCCTTGTAAATCTGAAGTTGGTAAATACCAGATATTGAAATGTGTTGGAAACTTGTTACTAAAGTAACAAGTTTTCTTCTGTTTACCATTTCTCTACCAGAACCAACCTTTCTTATGTCAAATCATTTTATGTGCGTGTTTTTCACCAACTTTTTTCAGAAGTCATTCAATGTTAATTGCTATCTCCCTTTTTCTCATACGACATGCACATTTGTCCCCTATTGTATAATAATGTAAACAAAAATATGTTTAAAAGCCAAGTGTCTTATCTTGAAGAAGGATAAATAGAACACCAGCAAGTGAAATGCCTATAGGCAGAATTTATCAGGAAGTTGGATCAAATAAGTGGTACTAAAATGAGAGAACAAGAGCAACTTATATAGTCCTTTGCAAATAGTTTCTTTATCAAATCTGAAAGAAAAAAACTTGACAATCCAAATAAAAGCAGTAGTACCACAGACCTCGCAGACAGCCTGATATTTGTTTACAAATAAATCACATCACAAGAGGCTCTAAATCAATCTTATAACCATGATTTATTTTGGATGAAAAAAAGAGCTAGACAACACCCATATGTTATTTAGTTAGCATGTATATAAGATGGGTATGAATATACTTCAGCTTGCAAAAGCTGCATGGTGACTTGCCTCCCTGGTGAAAATCAGTAAGTATGTAAATAATCTCTAAGCCCATGCTGAAGACAAATTGCTGGTGTGGAGCTTGAGGAGCTGTAACAACATGGGGCAGAGGAAAGAGAAAGTATAGGGGCAAGAGTCAGGCTGTGTTTCTGGAGGTTAAGTATCAGCATCTCATAGCAGCATCCTCTTAACTCCTCTCAGTACTGAGCAGGGAACCAGAGAGATGGATATGTTAAATAACAGCATAGAAAATGGCATCAGGGAGATGAATTTTCATTCATTAGAAGCTCAAAAAACTAGGGATGATCTGTATACTAACAGAATGAAAGAAGGGTTGGATACTGGAAATAAAAAGACACTATCTGAACTTCTATAGAAAGGACTAATAAAAAACCAGAAGGTAAAGAAGAATATTCAGTTCAAGGGGGTGCACAGATGTGGCTGGGGAATTGAAATGACAAACTTTAAATGAGAATTCACAGACAATATCTGGAAACTTGGCAGAATACAACCAGCAAACATGATGTGAGCATCATAGAGAAGGTGATGCTATATCCCTTTTTTAAATAAACCCCAAACAAACTGATAAATAAATAAACAAACTAACTCTCAAGAAGTACCAGTGGAATACAATTCTGCAATTACAAAAAAAAAAAAAGAAAAAAAAGCTTTGGTGAATGACCTGCCTAAAATCATAACAATAAAGGTAACATGGCTACTAAGAATAAAAGTACTGCAAGGAAGAAAAGACAAAATAAAGGGAACATCTGTCACTGCATTTCCCAAGTATGTTTAGAAAATACATAAGCTAATAAATCACTCTTCAATTAAAATTTCAGACTACATAGGTGACTGAATAATAGACAAAACAGTCAGCAAACACGAGAGGAGAAGCAACTCCTGAGTTTGCCCAGAGTAGTCTGCAAGACCTAATGCAAAATGTTACTATCAAAGAACTACTCATTAACAATTCCAAAGGATTCATTAAACTTGCAGAAACAGTAAAAAGACAAGAAGTCCACTGCCCACTTTCAAAAAGCAGTACTAAGTAAGCCAAGAAATCCACTGCCTACTTTCACAAAGTGATACTAAGTAAGTGTGGAAAAAAATTCCAGAAACATCTGAAGAATCTGTGAAGAGAGACAAACAGGACAGAATAATATGCAAAATATGAAGCTGAAGTTGTCTCCAAATGAAGAATATATATAGAACAAAGTCTGGGAAAGGTAAATGTAAAATCACAATAAAGACCACTCTGACATTTTTTTGAGCTGTATACCATGTGCATAAAAACTCAGAATAAATAATTTTAAAACATCACACAGTAAATCTTGCAGTGTTTTTGTAAAGTTGGTTGCTGGATAAAGTGTAAAATCAATCTCATATAATATATGGCAGAAAATTGGTATGAACTGTTGGACTCTCAGTGGATGTACCACACAAACTTTATGAAGGACCCAAAAGAAAGTCTTTCAAATTGAAGTCTCTGCACAAGAGGTTCTAGAAAAAGCAATAAACCAAATACTAATATAAATACCCAGCATCAGATGGTACTTATATTCACCAGTCCTAATGAAACTCAAATATGAAACTTCTGAACTAATAATTATAATATGCAGCTTACTGATTAAATCTGTCATGGAACAAAATTAGATGATAGTAAAAGCAACACCAATACTAAAAACAGTTCCAGAGAACATCAGAAAAGATCATCAGGTTTTTACTGCAGACAGAGGTCACCAGTGAAGTCCCAGAGGTTCTGGGAACTGACTGTTTAATATATGAAGTTTTTTTTCTAGAAGAGGAGGTGAAAAAAGAGGTGATAAACTTTGCTGATGATACCAAGTTTCTGAGCATAGTTGGAATAAACATGAAATTATGAAAAGAAGAAAAAAAAAGTAGATTTCACATACAAATGCTGAACTGTGAAGTAATTGTTGCCACTGAAAATACAAATCTTGATGTTAAAATAGACTTATAAAGATGTTAGCTGTTTTTGAAAATGTTAGATGTCTGCTTGTGTTCTTAATATTAAATTACTAGCACAGTTAAATACTAGTTCTCATTACTTGACATAGTTTAAAAATAAATCTGAGGCAAGATCTTCAGGAGTCATTCCCAATTACTCATTACTATCCACTACTTTCCCAAACATTAAAAAAGCTGGACACTGTAAATTAAAGACATCAATCTGGTCTTGAAACATGGACAACATTTCCAGTTTCAGCTGCACAGCAAAATAAAAAGGGCTCTAATTTTCTCTCAGGCTGTTATTTCACTTCTCTTTACACATACAGGATGCCTATGCCTACCTTCAAAGCTTTTTGTCCACTGTTACAGTCTTGTAATTAATTCAAATTTTTATATGCCTACATGAGTCTTCTTCATGTTGAGGAGTTATTTTCATGAAGTCAATGTATATGTAATCCATTTCTTTAATTTTTCTCTACAGTGTATGTTTTGGGCTGTTTAGCTTTGCCATTTTTCAAATTAATGAAAAAGAGAATTAAAAAGTTAACTCAATATAATACATCAGATTCCCTCCCCCACGAAAAAAGCTTTGTGACACATTGTGCATGTCAATTACTCACAATATACATAAACTTATAATTATATATGAACTTTTACCTCAACACAGGTTTTCATCCCTGAGGCAGCAGCATAGTGCAAAGGTGTATTTTTTTTGTTATCAACAGCATCAATGGCTGCTCGTTCATATTGCCCTTCATCCAGCTTGGCTCCCTTCCACTTCAGGATCATTTGCAGACAATCAGCTCTCCTGCAGTCATCTTCCGAGGGTCGTGTCAGGCGAGGATGAAGAGCTCCCTCTGAGATCATGATCTGAGGTCCCATACACAGCAAGTGCATAGATGTCTCATTGTGCACATTCCTTTTATTTGGGTTACCATCTCGAACAAAAAGGAAAGTTCTGCAACCGGAAAAAAAACCAGAAGAAAACGAATTAGCACAATTCCATTCATTTCCTTGAAGTGGGAATGGTGGATTATGACAACTCTCCTTCTTGCAAAGATTTTGATTACTCATGTTAGTGATAAGTGTTCTTTAACAGAGAATTAGCACTGGACAGTTCTCCTCCATCTCTCCTAGGAGTCAAGAGCCAAGATCTGGATGAATTACTGAAATATCACTAAGTACCAGATACAATTACTTAGTCAGTGTATGAGAAAGTTTATTCTACAGTTCTGTGTTGCATTGGGATACATGTTATTAAGGCACAAGATTGATGAAACAGGTACTTTATTTCTTCTGCTGTCCTGAATAGTAGTGCCTTTGGTAGTTTGCAAATGAATAATGACAGAGCAATTCGTTAAAAATTCATTCTCCTTTTTCATATCTTTAGTCAGATGTAGATGCAGCACTTACTACTTCTTAAAATATTATAAATCCTATTCCTGCCAGCACTGATGCATTAAGGAATGACTATTGACTTTTTCAATATCGAAGTGCAACATAATGCAAACTCTTCCAGAAGCTGGAAAGAATTTAAGTGTTCTCTTGAATGCTTTAGAGGCAGTTCAAAGGGGACAATATTACCAGCAAAAAGAATCACCTTAGCATTGAAAGGGGAACAAAAGGCTGATTCTTAGAATCACAGCTCTGAATCCTAACAACACCTGAGACAACACAGCTCTCTTGCTGCTTCTTGCCAGCAAGGATTATAGAAGTTACAATCCAGATCTGAAATGGAAGAACCAAGACAAATCATACAAGCCCTGCGCATCCAAACGTGCTTTAGCCTTTTGAGGTATACCAAAATATTTTTTTCTTAAGAGAGAGTAAATGGTAGGAAATGGCAGAGAGGAAAGATTGCCTCTTTGAAGGACTGGGGTCAGAGAGACAGCACTGATAAAAGAACTCCAGGTGAAGATAGGAAGAACAGGTATTGTTCCCTCAGGTTCCCAGAAAGGCAATACCCGGCTAAATCTGAAGCCTGGCACACATGTTCAAGAAGTCACTGCAAAAATGCCTGCACTGTTCCCATAAACCCCCTCACACATAAAGCCTACACAAGTCATTGTGTGTGTCTCCTCTCCAGGCTGTTCCCTTACTCAAACAGTTTGCAAATATGAAAAAAACAGTTATTCTGCAACTCCATTCAGTTAGTGCAGGGGACCAGGCTCAACCCTCCCTGACCACACCCCTAAGACAAATGAGAAACAGTCTCAATCACTTCCAGCAGGCTCAGCCACCTGAAAGCAGGTGCTGCTTACACACAAAATCAGACTACATTGCTCTTGGTGAGAAGAACTTCACAAACTTACCCAGTCTGACCCAAAAACTGTTATTTACCTCAGTTATTGCCTTATGCTATAGTTACAAGTCTAAATGTAGTCTCTTTCTGTTGTCCCTGAATACATACCACCTTTCTCCCTCTCAGAGTTCATTCATGCTTTGTTCAGGACAAAGAATAATCCTGAAACTATTTTATTAATAATGAAAGAGGCTGTACAGTGTAGACAGGAATTTTCCTTTCAGATATTATTGAAAATAGTCTGGACAAACATTTCAGTAGAAAAAATCTAGGCACAGATGATCTGGTCCTACAATGGAAGAATGTCTCGATAGCTGTTTGGTTAGCTGGATTTCTGTCCTTTCTTCCTCCTGAAAATTTCTGGGTGGTTTGAATTTAAAATAAAGCTTTTTATTAAAACAGCATTATTTTAAATATGTGGCAACAAAGTATTCAGAGGAAAACACACACAAAACAGTCTCTTCTATGTTGCCCTATTTTGGCAGCAAAAATGTTCCTTAGAGAAATCTCTCTTTCATTCCATGATAGATGCATTTGTTAGGATCCATAAATATGCCAAACTTGAGATTAAAGATCTTGTCAAAAAAAGTAACAGCATATTTTGTTTGCTTGAGGGTTTTTGTTTGTTTTCAGAGGCAAGGGATTTAGCTGCACAGGCAAAATGCTTCAGAGCCAATTACATGAAATGGTAAGACTAACCAGTATCTAACACTATCCAAAGCAAATTTGCTTGTTTGAATTAGCTTTACATATGAAACTAGAGACAGAAATAAAGGAGGGGAAGGAATGTGGGAAAGTCAGAGACAGGAAGAGAGAAATGGGAAGGAGAGAGAGAAGAAGATGGGGACAAGAAGATAGATTCTATAGAGGCACCTGGATATGAGCAGTTCTTCAGTAAAAGGGGAAGTCAAGCCAATCCTGAAAAGCCCAGCCAAATACGTGACTTAAAGTTCAGAGATGACTAGCATCCAAAAATAGGCAAATTAATACATTTTAAATTCACAAACTCATTACTCAAAAAGGCTCCGTTTTTAACAGTGATATTTGGTGCATAAGACTTTCACAGAGCAGTGCTGTAGATCCCTGCAATTTGGCTCACAACTTCAGAGGCATTTTGCCTGAAAATGTACTGATAAAGTGAAAATATGCATTGCCTATGGGAAATATCACTTAACCACAAGGCAGACAGACTTTACTCTAGTTGCAGTTTCCAGATTTTGCTTCAATCTGTAGCACTTTGCAGAATCCAAACCTGAGGTGACAAAAGCATCATAAAAGTGTTGAAGAAGTGACAAAAAGGAAAGAGCTGTAACATTCACACCTACTACTATCTGTATTTGCAAAAAAAGCAGCAAGAAACTCAAGATCACAAGCCTGGGAATTTGAATAATAAACAACTGGGACATATCCTCACTTTGGGAAACTAACAACACAACGATTTCTTCAGGTTTTGATAAAATCTTTTAATGTTTAGGGCATGAAAATCACCATACTTACAGTTTCCTTCTCTCTCTAAACAAATGCTGTATATATTTTAGCTATATATAGATACACATTGGTGGATCATGATGATCTTTAAGGTCTCTTCCAACCCAAAACATTCTGTGATTCTATGCTCTATTTGTATGCATAAAAAACCATACAGAAACGTACCCATGTGTGGAAAAATAAAACAAAAATTAAAAAAATGGTGTAAAATGAAATTATAAAACTAGTTCTGACAGCTGGAGGCTAAAGGATGTCTGAATATGCTCAAAGGCAGTGAAAGTAACAATTTTTGAAAGCAAACCACTTACTGTATACTGTGTAAGTATACAAAAAATTGCACTGTTGCTTTAAATAAGACAAGTAAGGCACTAGAAAAAGATGAGCTTGGAGCAACAGGGTAAACTGCACAGGATTCCCTTTCACATCACATTACTTTCACAACATCCCATCTACTCTTGGCTTAGACAGCCCTTGTAAGTGCAGCTTGCTAAAGAAAGTCACACTGCAAACTCCAGTGCAGGCATGAACCTAAAGCTCACAGCTTTAAGAGAAGTACGAGTCTTAATTGAAGAATTTTAAGAGCATGAAGAGAAGTATGGTTAAGCCATGAGTTACAACAACATATAGAAGAGCCAAGTCATGTTACCCAGTAATTTAAAACTCATTTGCAATTAATAAATTCATACAATTATTGAATCATTCAGCTTTCAACACAGTAGGCCAATACTGATGCATTCAACCTTGAATAACTATGATTATTTCATTAAAGCTACTTTTCTCTCAAATATACTATAAGAAAACAACCACAGTGTACTAGTAACCACTTGAAGAAATCTTTTTAGTCATCACTGTTTTAAATAATTTTGTGACGAGTACTATTTTTTACCTGATGTTGAAAGCCACATCTAGTAAATATAATTACTGGTATTTTTATTCATTATATAGTGCTAGTACTTAAAAGTTTCTTCTCTGTTTCTATAAGATTCTTAAGCATTTCTCACATTAATCCTTACATTCTTACATCACTCTTACATTAATCCTTTGTTATACCAAGGGCCAAAGAAAAATTATGGTTCCTACAACTTTTAGGAGGAACAGCACTACCAAAACAGCCATTAAACAATTCCTAAAGCAAAGATGAATCAATTACATCTGTAAGTTTCTCGTAACCAGAACACTATTGTTTTTATTTTTGAGTCACTTAAGTTGGTCATTCCCTTGGACAGTCAGGAATACTGCTTCCAAGATCCCATGTCTCTTCTGGCTCTTATTTCTATATTCTGAGTGGGATTTCAAAAGAAATAGAGCTGCATGCCAAATCAGAAGTGGCTTCCACTGAGGTTGGCTGCTTACCAGCAGCTTTTGTGACAGTCCTCTGTAAAGCAAAATCTGTGTGATTTGCATCTCTGTCTCTGTCTCTTTCTTACATACATATCTTGATGGCTAGAACCAATTCTCAGACACAGGTGCCATCCTTCCAGTCTTGTCTCCACATCCTTCCTTTGAATACAGATTTTTTCTGAGACCATCCATGCTGAATTCTCACATAACTATTGACTATTATTTTTAGATTGGTCTCAGCAAATGTGAGATGAAATAATAAACATGAAACTACCAACAAGTGTGTTCATTGTCACATTTTAAACACACAGATTTGTATTTCTGCACGGGACAACTATTTTTGAATCAGTTTGTAAATGAGCTGGCAGTGTATGATATCTAGTGTTGGTATTACTTATATAGCAATAATGAAGAATTTACACAGTGAATACTATCAAGCTTTGCATAATTTCTATTTCTTAAAAATCATAAATGTATTACAGAAATTGTGTCATCTTTCTCTCTCCCTCCATAAAAATGTTTTCAATTTGTATGTCCCTTTAATGACACTAATTTTTATTTTCCTTACATGTCCTAATGATGTAACTTTATAATATTAAATTGAAATTAAAAAGTGTGAATTTAAAATTATCAAATAATCCACAATATGTACCTTGGCTAAAAGGAAAACTGGGTCTACATACAATGTCACTGAATATTTTCCTTGGATTTTGCATTTAGCTATAAAAATAATGCATTATTTCTGAAAAATTTGAGCCAACAGATCTCTCTGGTAAGGAAGCCAAGTGTGCCTCTAACCCCAGGGTGAAGTGAAGCCATTTGACACAATGATTCAGTATTTACCAATCTACTCCATGGAGTCACAAACTCTACCTGGCAACAAAATTAGCTGAAATAAAAATGTGGTCATTCTGGTTGGCAAGGACCAAAGCTGTACTCCTCTATAATCCAAATAAAATTTTATTTTGCTTGTGGTAAACTGTTCACGACAAGTCTACTAAGGAGAACAGACAACACAGAATAAGAAATCTTTAATAGAGCACTGCATTAATAGATCTCATATCACTAATCACTAACAAAGCAGTCTTACTCTGCAATGTGTGATTTCCACCAAGGAAAGTAAAATCAGAACAATTTCCTCTGGGTACAAAAAATCCTAGTAGCAAGAAGAAGCAGTAACACACTCAAGAGTGGCAGCTGTAACTGGAGAGCAATGGCTGTGCTGCGAGCAACAAACTCATAAGCATCATGTATCCTTAACCTACTAAGGTTAAAATAATCAGAAGTCAGATGGAAAAAGTCAGCTTCAAGACCTAAAACAACAGCAGCTGACTGGCTTTGATCTTTGCTTGTAGGTCAGACTATGATTAAGATAAAGTCTACTTTCTGTTTTGCATTTTTTGAGGAAGTCATGAGGAACATCAGGGAAGTTACCTTGGGAGGCCACACACATTTATTCAGTGAGAACTGCTTTCAACTGAGATTTTGAGCTTTAGGGAAAGAAAAACAAGGAAGTCAGCCAGATAAAGGTCTGAGTTTTTCAACCTGCCTTATTGTACTTTAGAAGACAATGCCCAACTGGCTGGCAGCCTTTGAGGAACATAGCAAATGCTACTGCTGCTACTTGACATCTGTAGCTGCTCCTCTAAGTGTCTCCTCTGTTTTTTCTGTCTTTGGCAGTTTTCTCCAGGATTTAGTCACAATAAAAACTTGATTACTTTTCAAAGCTTTGTGTTTTTACTTTGTCCATCATCTTGACTGCTTTTTAGACTGACTATGATGAAGATGACCTTATAAATTACTATTTTCTACCACCCAGTCAGATGCTCTGCCACTAAAATCAGAGGCATTTCAATTCATTTGGTTCTCTTGCTTCTTTATAAACATGCCCACAAAGCCCTGTGAGATCATATTCTTCATTTATTCTTCTCCTTCATCTAATCAAGAGCTGCCTTCAGTATTTTGTATTCCAAGGAATTTGAAAGGTGACCAAGATTCACAACCACACAAAATAACTAATCTCAAAAGAACTTTACAGAACCAATTCAGCAGCGGAGTGCAATGACAACAAAGCAATTGGATAAGCACCAATGCTCCCACTTGGACAGATCCAAACACTGCACAGATCATTCACCACACACTATGAAAGGAAAACATTTAACACTAGACCAGAAGCAGTATCTCCCACAAGTAGCATTTATGTCTCATATTTCAAAACTGTAGAAATGTTCAATTTACAACTTTGCAGGGGCTTACTATTCAATTTTACGTATTTAGTATAATGTCGGATGAGATTCATCTTCTCAGCTCTGATGACCTACAGTGCAGACAACTACAACTGATCCAGTTCTCTTAAATTCCCTTTAAATCAATGGGAAGAAGTAGGCACTTCTGGCACATACTTAATTTAAAATACTTTATGGTCACCTCCACAACAGATGACTTGTGCTGTGGCCTTCAGTTATTATTCTGACTAGATTTACTATCTGTGTCTGTATTGACCATAAAGAAGACCTAGTATGAATAATTCCAGTGGAGACATACTTTTCTGAAAAAAAATAACTTATTTGGTTATCTGTATTAATTGTTGATAATTAAAAAACAAGTTTGCTTTCTGATGCTCAAAGTGAATGATCTAGACAATGACATTCTAATAAATTATTCAGATGAAGTAGTGTATCATACACTTTAAGTTATACTTTAGTAACTTTAAGTTATTTTATCAGAACAGGATTATTTTGTTATGTGGATGAAATGGAATATAGTTTGGTGGTTATCTTTTGTATTAAAATCAGAAGGCAAAACTTCAAAAAAGTACTTTTAGGTAAGAAGCTTAGGCAACCATTATGCTGAAATCATTTTTCTTCCAAATGAGCTTTAAAACTGACTGAAAAACACCAAGCAAATGTAATAATTCAAAGAATTTCCATTTCAAAGAATTACTATGAAGAACAAAAAAAAAGGGAAAAAAATGAAAACTCTGCCAGGAGTTTTTTGAACTACCTACCTATCCATACATTTAATACAAATTTCCTTACACTAAAATCCTATAGATTCGGTTAATAACCCCACATTTTTCCCATTTGTCCTTATTAGAGAAAGAGCTGCTATGAGCCTTTTTATTTTTCTTCTGCTCACATTTATATCAGAAATACTGTTAGGAAAGCAATTTACAAAGGAACACCAGACTTACTGTAAAAGCATTGAATACATGTTCAGAAATTTAATAAAGAAAACATATGATTTTTAGGACCTTTCTGAAGATTTCAGCATTAATCATTTAGGTGTATTTGGATCTCAAAGCTTAAATATTTACAGAACTTCTGTCTGTCAAAACAGCGAAGTAGCCTCTTTTTGATTTCCATTCCAGAAAAAACAATATCAAGAATTCAGAGCAGCTTCAACCTTATCAGAAAACAAGCAACTATAACACTTCTCTAAAGCCAGATGACCTGCATAAGAACAAGGTTTTCATCAATACTTTTCCTTAACATATATTTTTGCAGCATAAAAATCCTCTAATGCCTTTTAAACTTCAGAGAAATCTTGTTCTGAAAAAACAGTCTATACATATGTCCCTCAAAATCATCCAAAACTAATTTTCAACATGACTGCAAACGGATGAAAAGCCAACAAAATCTGGCATGGGAAGAGACATTCCTGTATGTGCTGTGACGAATGCAACATTCCCTCTGGGGTCAGCAAGTTTTCTGGCAAACTCACCCTCCATAACACAAAGTATCAACATACTCCTTTTGATTGTATTACAATTGCTTGGACCAGTCCTTATTGAAACCTCCTAAACAGCCAGAAAAGAAGGGGACTGTAGCTGAAATTCCAAGAGATGCATATTTAGTTCAGCCTAGAGGAAACCACCACTATTTTGATGTTTTTGTCATTCTTTTGAAGTGAAATATACTTCCCAAATTATAGCAATGAAACAAGAGATATTTCCTATAAACAAATCCCAGGCACATTTACCAATGTTTCTCTCTGACTGGCTTAGCTATGCCTTCATTGCCAGAGTTGCTATTACTATTACTGAATAGCAGACATCAAGAATGTCAAAAGAAGTGGGTTTGGGTTTGATTTTTTTTATATTTAGTTTCAGCAATCATCTCAACTTCCAGAATCTCTGTAAAAGAAAGTCTTGTTTTTCTTGTTCTAGAAAAAAATCAGCTTCATAAACCTGTCCTGTCTCCCCACAGTTCCATGTTTCTGTCATCTCCTCCTCTCCCCTCTTCAGGCCAGGACCAGCAGCAACTGCTGCAACAATCCACTTTTGGCTTGAATACTCACAAAGTGCTCAGATATAGCAGAATGAAACACACAATGAGGAAAATCTGTCAGTGATCCAAAAAGCTTCCCAGCAAAGCTGCAAAACTGAAAGTCACACCACATATATTGCAAAATGACAGTTTATCTAAGGGGTTTTTTTCCCTTTTCAACGTCAAGCAAGTCCTCGTGATTTCCAGTCACTCCATCTCAAGCAGCCTCTGGAAAGTCTGTTCTCTTGTTGTAGCTCAGGAGTGGTTCACCAACAGCCAGACTCTAGTGAGTAACTTTCCACATTGATAGCAATTCTTTCAAACTAAGCAGTCAGATGGTCTAAAATGTACCTTAGGCAAAAAAAAAAAAAAAAAAAAAAAAGCCTGAGGGCATTGGATATGCTTGATCATCTGAAGACTGCCTTTTCTAAAGAAAACATGTTTCCAGTGCACTTTCTCAGTAATATTTTTATACACATTTAGGGAGTGAAACTTAACCTATCTTCTTGAATATGAATCTTCTGTCAAGAGCTTAAATCATAGGAGACACATGATAAATGTTTGTGGTGGAACGAGACCAGTGTGAATGTTTTATAAAGCTCTCAAAATCTGTATGTGGGGTGCCTCATGAACTGCTTCAGTGTGGGTTCTTCCATAGGGTTCAGAAACACACAGCTGCAGTGTGAGCCCACCACAGGGTCCCAGGTCCTGCCAGAAATCCTGTGTGGGCTCCTCGCCACAGGCTGTGCAGCTCCTGCCAGAAGCCTGATCTGGTATGGGCTTCTCCATGGGCTGCAGGTTCCTGCAGGGCACATCCACCTGTTCTGGTGTGGGGTCCTCCAGGCAGGGGCTTTCCTTTTAAAAAGCTGCTTATTTTCTTTGAAGCTTGTCAGCTTCTGACTTTTCCCTTGTGGAACATCAGTGGGGTCAGAGAGCTCCTGCCTTTGCTTAGCTGAGTTGTGATATTAATCTAATATAAATTCTAATTAATTACTAAGATTGAAGTGAACAAACCTTAAACTGGCAGTTGAAAAGCAACTTTTGCTGATATCAGCCACCATCCAATGAACACTTTTATGTTTAAAAAACGATTTCCCTCTGTTTTTTTAGCTTTTTTTTGGTCTTGTTTTTATGTCTGGTTTTTGTCTTATTTTGTCTTGAAGCTTTTTTTTTTTGTCTTGCTTTATGTCTGACATGTTTGGAAACATGTTTGAATTTATGACCTGAAAGCTGTTTGTAATTTCATGACAGAAAGTCTCAATATTTAATGAGCACAAGAGTTATGTCCAAGGAGTAACCTGGGATCCTCTAGGCCAGTATATTGCAACCCTGAGTTGTGACACGTGAGCTGTTGGTCTGAGTGTTTTTCCTGAATATTCCTTTTCCCAGGAAGATGAATTAAAAGGAAGGATGCCAGATAAACATGAGGTTTTGTGTCTCTGCAGGGCTGCTTCCCTCACACATTTTTTTCACTCCTCTCTCACAGATGCAGCATTTTTCATCTTTTCCTAAGTATGTAATCACAGAGGTACCACCAGCACCACCAACAGTCTCAGCTTAGGCCAGTGGTGGGGCTGGTTTGGAGCTGGTGGAATCCAGTTGTGCCTGGTGTGGGGTACAGTGATCTCTTCTCACAGATGCCACCCCCACAGCCCTGCTACCAAAACTGTGCTCCATGGACCCATGGACAATGCTCATCTGTCAGCTCCTCCTGACAGGTGTCACAGCTGGGGGCTCAGGGGTATCCTGTGACAGCCTTGGAGCAGGGGCTCCTCTCTCCTGATGAGCTTACTGGCCTGAGACCAAGTCTGAAAATTCCTGTTTGACCTAATTAGCTGTGGTCAGCAATTTTTGGTTTTTAAACATTAAATGCTACGTTAAACTGGTATGTCAGGTAAACATTATTCAGGGCTGCAGACCAAGTTATATATTAATGGAATGTTGACTATGTTCTGTTTTTTATTTCAACATTCCTAGTATACTAAGGTTTCCTATGATACTCATTAAAATGATCAAGAAAACAATTCTAGCATTTTACCAAATTCTTGCTGAATCTTGCAAAAAGAAATTAACAGCAAATTTTCCAGTTTTTACATCTTGATCCTGTTTCTGGGCTGTAAATGTTGGATGAAAAGTGCAGCAGCCAGATGACTCAGATACTTGCTGCATAATAACTGTGCAGCTCGAAATCATTGAGAAATTGTTGTTGGCTTAAGTTTCTGCCAATAGACTTCATGCTGGATTAAACCAAGTTTGTCCAGTTTGGGAGTTTAGCTTTGTGACCCTTTCACCTCTTCTCCAGTTTCTTGTTTCTTTCTTTCTGAGACCATTGAAGCAGGATGCCCCCAACTCCTTTCACTGCAAACTCGGTGCTGGTGCTTTCGCCATGCCTTTGGCCAGTCACACCACCCACACATGTGCAAACAGGGAACTTGTCCCTTTGCCTCAGCATTGCCAGATAGGGTATTTCTAAACATCCCAGAATATCTCTCTCAATGCATTCTGTAATGCAAAAGGTGTACCAACAACTGCATCACACTGCTCTATTTTGAGAAAATCTCACACAGTAAACTGTAAACATGTCAGTTCATATCCACCTACAACAATACAAATCTTAGCCTATAAAGACAAACTGAATTACACAGTATGCATCAAGTAAATGCTAGAGTTTGTAGTCAGTGTTGCTACAGATTCCCCAATATTTAAAATGTTTTATGAAGAGATAAACATAAAATATTATACTATTATAGACATCTCATAATTGTAAATTTCTCTCAAAATACAAAGCAATTAAAATTAATTTCTTTTTAGGTACTGAACTTTATCAGTAAATCAAAGCATTCCTTTTAATAATCAGCTCATTTAACCCAGGACTTACTGCATCAGAAAGAAGTGGCTTAACTCCAAAGCACTTGTGCCCTTTCTGCTATCAACTTAGCAAATAGACACACTTGTAGGCTTGTATTTATTCACTTTTACTACTCTGTTTAAATTTATGTGCAGCACATCTGAAAAGTTAATAATAAAAAACTTCAGTAAATTACTCTTCACAAGAGCTACAGTTTGAACAGTCTGGGTGTTCAGAACCAGACTCCAGCAGATAAAGGCATCTACCCTATGTTTAGGGACAAAAAATGTATTACAAATCCTCAATTGAAACAAGGCAAAAGAATGATTCTTTTGATCATTAGTTTGCAATGTGAAAAAAAAAAGTTGTCCCTAGATGTTGAAAGTCCTTAGATGTTGAAGGTCCCATGTAGCTAGTAGCAAAATGGCATTTCTAAATGACTTTTTCAAAAAATACAAAGCAGCTATTTCAAATCCCATCATAATGATGCAATATGAATTAACTAAAGTACTGTTCAGAAGTCAGTAATATGACTATTTCTTTTCAGATGTGCAATTTCATGTATACTTGTTGTCTCAATGAGGCTATAATTTCTTAAAAGCTATTTTCTTGAGATAAATAAGCTAAAAATTTCAGAGGAAAAAATCATATGGAAATTTTAAGTAAAAATTGGACACTATTTAAAATCCACTTTAGTTAACTCTTTTCTATAATTCAAGAATAAGGAATAGGGGGAAATATAAAAAAAAAGTTTCAGTGATGAAATGAAAACATCTTATTAAAAATAAAAATACAGAATACATAGGGAAGAAGAGAAAAATACTTAACCAAAATTGAGGTAAATGAGAAATATAAAGTAAAAAATAGGTTAGATGAATCCAGAACACTGAGGAAAAATTCATGGTGAGAGGCCAGAAAGCTACTAAAGTTGGGGTATGGGGTACAAAACAAACCTTATGAATACTATAGGCCCATTTAGACATAAATACAAAGATGAAGAGAATATTACCAATAACACAGTTTAGTATTTATTTCTGTTCTGCTTCCTAATATAAAGAAGAGGATATTTATGAAACTCTCTCTAACAGTGCTTACTGAAGAAGAAGTTTAGCAATGTCTGTCCAGTACTACCTTCACAAAATACTAGATGAGAACAGCTTGTGTCTGCAATGTTTGGACATGAGAAATTAATCTTTAATTGATCTTAGAGCACTGACAAAAATACAAAAGAATAGGAATAGCTAATATTAGGGATGTTGTTGTTGTCCATGTTGACTGCAGCAATAATAAACTTCTTATTATCAACATATTAATGTTCACTGTTATTATCCAACACAAAAAATAAAAGCTGCCTGAATAACACAAGAATAAATATATATTGTACCATCTAGAAGTAGTCACAACCAGTGTAGTATCCACACAGCTCTGCAAAGATTATTTACAGACAGGAAAACACATCAAGAATGGTGGAATTGCCAGTATTTTCAAAGAACCATAGTATAGGAGTCTTCAGGAAGAAAGCTAAGACTAATGCTACAAGAAAGGAACAAATACTGAAATAAATTAAAGACTGTTATTAGCCTGTGATTATAGACTAATTTGCACGTTTTCTATCATTACTCCAACTTCTTACAAATTCTGTCTGTGCAACACACACATGCACATACATATATGTGTACACCTCTACATACACACATCAACAGTTTATAACTTGGCTGACACTCTTGCATTTGCTAGGTCAGATTTTCACACCCAAGCCAAATTTCAAATGCTGCTTACCCCAGGATACGATTCATTCCATGCCTAGCAGCATAATGGAGTGGAGTATTGTGCTGGTACGTTTCTCCATAAGAAGTATTTGGGTCAAGAGTTTCTTTTAGTTGAGGGTTGCTCTCATAGATTTGGCAGGCCAAGTTTTCATCTCCATTTATAAGAGCTTTGCGGAACTTGGTGGTTGTATTTCCCATGTTGCTATCCTAGCTATCAATGGCACTTCTTCCTTTCCCCTTCATCCACTTGTTGTACAGTTCTGTAACATGCTTCACAGCCTAAAAAAGACAAACAGTATTCCAGTTATTCTTTAAAATACCTTCTTCTAGATGAATATAAAAAATGCAGAGCTACATTACTCTAAATAGGCAGAAGCACATAGGGCCTATAAATTCTCCTCATGAATTGCTGAAATCTTTCTAGGTAAATGCACACAAATTCTCAATTCTTCACAGATCATTTCCCTGATAAATTGTGGATCTCCCTCCCTCTGCAAATATCTTCACTACCTATACTCTTTAAACACATGGAGAAGAAATTAGAAGACTGGCATGAACACTGAATTTCCATTAATGAGAAATGAATTAGAAATTAGACGTTACTTCAAAACCAGATTAGATCTAAAGCAAAATTCTTATACAAGGAAGAAAAATTCTTCAAAAACATGCAACAAAGCAGACATCAGTTTAACTTTTAATTAAAGAAAATCATATTAAAATATGCTTGAAGCACCTGAGCTTGTGTAGGTGGGTGTACACAACACCCTTCTGTGCCAGTAAGATGAATGTCCATGCACACAGGAATTTACCATGGCCCCATCTTAACAGCTCTGCTAAGCAGACTCTTTTAAAAATCCAAGCCCTTACATCCAGATCTCCAATGAATGGGTCCATACAATGCCTGCCATTTATACTGGCACAAACCAACTGCACCCTACAGTACTTCAAAGTACTTTCCAGCTGCTGTGCTCCCCAGCCTCTCACCTTTACCTGATGGAGGCAACCAGCAGATTGAGCTGCAAAAAGACAGGGCAGACAGAGCATCTCTGCTCATGACACGGGACAGCAGGAGCTTATCTGGATGTGCAGATGGAAAGAGCACATGTTGGTTTATGTCAGAGGACAGACAGGGGAGTCAGCACTGGCTGGTAGCACAGTGAACCTTCTAGGAGGCCTCTTTTGTGCATGAGTTATTCCATCCACACTGCTTCATGCCAGACCTTTCACCCCACAAAGCACACACAGGGATCCAAATATGCCAGGCACAGCAGGTTAGGGGATTGAGACTATGTTGTGCACATAAAATTGGACAGGGCAGGAGCTGCCCAGTACCTTATATTCAACTTGTTGGGACTATCTCAAAGCTACTATTTCTATATTGGCTTTCCAACAGTTACTGGTGCCCCTCCAGCCTTATAGACAGGCGAAACAAAGGAATCCAAGGGGTCTAGAGGTACAGAGGTCTAGGGAATCAGGATGTGGATAAAATTCACACTAAAAGTTGTGGAAACCTGGTGAACAGCTGCAGTGACACACTCTTGTTTCCCCAGAGCTGCTGTCACCAAGTTGTCTCATCTGCTAATCTCATCAGTGTGGTCAGGTCTGTTCAAGAATGATGGAGGTGGCCTTGGTGACCTTCATTTTAATCCTTTTTCTTACAAAATTGTGGTAAGATAACCCTGTTTTTAAGCTGTTGTGAGGTAACAATGACAGCTGTATCAGCTGCCTCCACATCCTAAACGTTGACTTAGATCAGAGTTACCTGAAGAAGAACCAAATAGGCACTTAAGCAAAAGCAAATGGACATCTTTCATATATACAAACTAAAACCTAGATTATTCAATCACACTACAAATTCTGCAGCTTTTTGTATCTCTCTGTCATTAATATATTTTAAAATATAAACACAGAATATATTCATATTCTTCAAGGAAGTCATTCATGTTCACATTACTACATCACAGCTCTCAGTGCCATAAATTAATGTGTTTTCAGATGCAAAACTAGTACCGTTACTCTAAATACTGGGTAGTTTCAGGCTTTCGTCTAAGAACCCTTTAGTCTGTGAAGAAAAGTTCTATACCTTTTTCAGTCAACTAGCAGTTCATATTATGTTCAACAGACAGGATCTCAAAAATAACTTGAAAGAATGAGTTTCACTTAAGTTTAACAAGATTAGTTTGTGGTATTATATTATCTGTCAATCCCTATCTACCACCAGTAGCTCTCAAGACTATAAATTAGATGAGAAGAAATGCCTAAAAGATATCAGAATCGTCATGAAAATCAATAATGAAGATCCCACTAATGCCTATAACACTAAAAAAAGCACAAATCAATTGAAATTAGAACGTAACAGCACCAATTTCCATGCATTTATTTCTGGAAATTAGCACACAGATAACTTGCATCAGCTGCAGAACATGCTGCTTCTTGCCCAAACCTGGGTAGGGATGAATGAGAACACTGAGTGTGAGAGGAGATAAGATGGTGCCCCCAGGCACCTAAGAGAAATCTGGGACAGGGTTGAGATACTGAAGATGAGATCTGAATGGATTTAGGCAAGGGGTATGGAAATGCATGGGAGAAGTGAGAGTCTCTGTGGGGTGAGCTAAAAAGCTGAAGTAATTTTTGTGCAGAAAAGGCAAAAATCATTAATCCTTCTGTACAACAAATAAATTTTATTTACTTTTGATGCAGTATGGACATAGTAGAATGTTGTACTGTCATCAGTGACTACCAATATAAAAGATGCAGGCACATTGCTTGAACTATTATGTACATGATCATATCATCTGGAAATTTTAAGAACACGCAGACTGCACCACGTAAGCTACTGAAAAATGCAGTGATATCTGCTTTCTTTAAAACAGCTTACAGCCTGTGTGTTCAATAAAGGGCTAAATATGACACAGACATGATACAGAAAGGTGAATGAAATAAAGAGTAAAAAGCTTTTTTGTGTAAAAGGACCAGATTCCAAAGGAAATGAATCTCGGTCAAAGGAAAGGGAGAATTTTAAGGATTATGAGAGAGAGCTATATGATATGGCTTTGAAAAGACAGAAGTGAATTCCACACAAAACCAAGAATGAATGCAGAAATATTAAAAATTTAGCAAAGGCTAATGTAAATATAGCCATCACATTATCAAAATAAAATGAAAGATGATAGAATGGGGATAGTCAATGAAGTCCCTTCAGGTGACAGCAAACAGCTTAAATTCGATGTGATAGCAAGAAACTGATCTCTGGAAGAATGCAAGGAGAGAAATGACAGGGTCAAAATTAACCCAGAAAACAATCCCCTACTCAAAACACATGATATGATAAACTATATTAATGTCTGTCACCTCCATACAGTATCTACAAGTATACAGTATTTCATCTTTACCACTACAACAGGCATTAGCCTTTTATGCTTTGGAAATTTGGTGGGCCACACGGTAGTATTTTTTGTTTTCTGAATTGCAATTAAACAGATCGGCAGAAACACAGAAAGACAAGGCAGAAGCTGTCTCTGTACTCTGGCTCTAACAGTTGGCTCCAGCATATCTGGAGGTCCAGAAGAAACAAAGATGTGACAGCTGCTGCCTCTTTCAAGCTGCGGTAGCTGATGAGTGCCCTTCTGTAAAAATATTCAAGATCTGCCTATTTGCAGTCATCAGTTCATCTTCCAGCAAACAGCCTCACTTCATGCACCACCAAAGCAGCCTCTAGCTCAACTGATGGAGAAAAAGGACAAAATATCAGCTGATTCTGACCTGATAATGGCTGAAAGGGGCACAGTCTGATGCCTTTCAGCTATCTTTCCATGAAGAGCATCCAACCTGTTACACTCTCAGACAACAGAAAGTTAATGAGCCAAGCTGGAACCAGGCATTCAGAGAAAGGAAACTTAGCTCATGCCTTCAGCCTGTCATTTTGTGGTTTTAGAGGTAAAGGGTGTATAACACATACATTTCCTCTGGCAGAGGTGGCAAGGTTATCAGCCAATCAGCCTCAGAGACCTGGAGAGCTCCTGTGAGCTGAACTAAGGTGTTGCTAAAGCAGTTTCAGCAGCTCTTGGGCCCACATGGGTTGTGTGCAGTGTCAGTGCCACTGGTCTTGCTTCCCTCTTTGTATAAGCATTGAAAATTCTTAGGCTATTTTTTAATGCCCACATCACAGCGGAAAAAAAAATGACCACACAAACATGAAAATTTACAAGTATTTTATCTAAATAAAATGAGACTTGAATAGAAATTTACAAGACAAAGACAAGATATTTGTTTTGTAGGCACATCTATTCACTGAATCTTCAAGCTCTGTGCTAACAGAAAGACTGCATCATAGCCTTTAGCTGAACATTATAAAATTTATCAAAATCACAAATATAATTTTACACCAAAGAACACAAAAGAAAGTAAATGCAATGCTTGCAAAATAAATCCCAACTACTTCTGAATTCCAAACATCAACCATCTAATTTAAGTAAAGATTCTTATTAACTCCATCAGGGCCATCATACTTCTCTGCTCTAGCAACAAACAGTAATTTCCTCGGCTTATTAGCAACAGTTTGGCGTCACAGCTCTATAAAAATTTAACCAAGACACAGCCACTCTCATAGAAGCTTGAAGATTGAGTACAAGATGAAAAAAAGAGTGGATAAAGAAAGACACAGGCAGAGCAAGGAAGCAATGAGATTCTGAGAGCAGTTGCATCAGCTGCCCAATAACTATTGATTTTTCCATGGGAATCATCATAAAAGTGAGTCTGAAGAAGAATGGCAATGACTTCATAGGATTTTAGAAGGAGATAATCCTTTGAAGTACTTCCACGGTGCTTGTTAGAAATTTGTAAAAAATTATAAAATATTGTACAAGGGGGATCAGGTAAGTATTTTGGAAACATCATACGTCTGACACTCATTTAGGAACCACACATTGAACACATAAGTCTTTCATTAGATGGCATACCTTTCTCGATTTACATTTTAATTGCTTTAATACTGAAGCAGAATTTCTTACTGAATGTAGGTCTAGCATGTGTTGATACAGCAGCTGTTCTAAACCTTGGGGAATAAAAATAAGGGTGAGATACTGTACTACATCACACTGCTTAGATAATCTATCAAAACCAGTGACAACATATTTAATATATTAACTATGAGAAGAAAATGCTATACATTTCTTGCACCAAAAAAACCCCTGTTTATAAAATGAGCAAAGATCAGGATTGCAGCTAATAATCATTTGCAACCTTTTTTTTGTTTTTACAATGTGACACTTCGCAATGACACAGTTTAACCTTAAAAGGTTCAAGTACAATTTGCAGTTTAAAAACCTTAAAAACTACTTTTTAAGTAGTTTGTCAAGTCAACTATAAGAACATTCTTGTGGAAAAGCTAAGTGAGACAAGATCAAAGAAGTAAGACTACTTAGCTCCTCATACTTAAATCTTAACAATATTAAAATAAAATACATTAACTAAAATTAATTTACATTGCATGGCTTTAAACCCTTCAAAAGACAAGTGATAAATTAGTCACACAAAAAGGATAAAAAGATATAAAAAATACTTGTTTTTCAAAAGCACTGGGCTTTTGATGAAAGTAGAAAATACTTTGAAATTGCTTTCTAAAAGCATCTTCTGTTTCAAGTACAGTTAGCTCAAAAGGTAGCTATTTTATTTGCTTTGGATACTGCAGTTAAACAGATAATTTTTAAAAGCTCAGTTTCTAAAATGTTTACTGCAGAGTCTGCCCTACATCATAAATTATAATTTTTTGCAAAAGGTTCATGGTTTAGGAGAAAGCTTTGTGACCTGTATGCTTAGGATGAGTGTCACATTGTGATGTTGGTAATTTTAATCCTCACTTCTGGGACAGAGTAACACAAATGAAGCAAGTCAAAAGTTATGTTCAAGAACTCTCAGAATACCAGGCTGTCTCCCAGAAAAAAGAGAAAAAGCCCTGGTCAGTGCTGTTCTTCCTCTCTTACCCTCTCCCCTCTACACAAAGTAAAAATAATAAAAAAAAAAAACAAAAAAAACCCTCACTTTACCAAGAGGACAAAATTAAGAATGAAGCATTCAAAGGTGCATGCCTGTTTTATACATGGATGGCACAGATGCTTGTAATTAAGAGGCAGCAGAAAAAGTTAGGCTAAATCTAATTTCTACATGTTTATAGTAAAGATTTTAGATTTGTCAAATTTTAATTAATTACAAATTGTTCTCCTGGACATTTGTATCTGGGAGAACTTTACTGCAAAGTCTGAAGTAACATGCACTTGTAAGGCTTGAGAATTGGTTATAGAAAAGAGTGGTGGTGTTTAGGGGGTTTTTTACACACTGAAATATGCCAAAATGTTTGTGCCAGAAGTTCTAAGTCATCAATGGGAAATAATGAAAGCGTCTCTGACACTTCCAACCTCTGTGAATTGAACTTAACATTATCAAACTCTTGTTACATATTACACATCAAAATACTGAACAAAAAAAATGTTATGCCAATATCTCACTCTTCATACAATCATCACCAATATAACATTCCCTGTGCTCTAAATACCAAGGTTGAAAAGTGGCAATAATGTTGAGGGTTGACTTGAATAAAACACAGTGTGGGCTAGTGAGAGAATTCATTATTTCCTCATTTATATGCTTGTTGGATAGAGAGTCTAGCAACTTAGGTTACAATCTCTTTATGCTAGCATATGTACCCACAAGTAAAGGTTAAAGTTATTGCTCAATATAGTAATTTGAGACTTTGGCTTACTCACTCAGCCATAAAGACTTTAATCCAGGTGAAGTATTTTCTTTCAGACACGTTTCTTTCACAATTATAGTTTGTGGAGAAAAAAAGGATTTTCAGAATGGCTTTAGTTTTCTTTGCACTCTTGCATTTAAAGAGATGCCACTGGGGCAGCTGCAGCATCGACTAGAAACAGTTTAAGAAAAAACTCTACATATACCTAGCTAAAGTAATTACTGCATTAATTTTAATTGTGTTGTCTACAATACTTCCATTCATAATTTAAATGAAATGTGGTAAATCCAGTGTGGGATAGGTACATACGTACATGGCAGGAGAGACAAGATACTGTGCAGCCAAGGCACATTGTGATAACTGTACAAAGACTGCATTCCTGCAGGTAGTGAGGTGGGTGGGGGGGAATCCAGCAGCACAAGTTAAAAGGAGCAATCTGTTGTGGTGCATCTTTTTGTTTTTTCCCTTTAGTGAACAGCAATTCAGTAGGATGGAACAAAAGAATCATCATTTTATAATTATGCTCTACAATATCCATTAGTCTCAACTGTAACTAGAAATTCATTTCAAAATTCATTCCAGGGCCTCATGTCTGTAGAATTTTTTATTTTTATTTTTTAAACAACAAAATCCTGAAAGTTCTTTGAAATTCAGGTAACACTGGAGTTGTGCTCAATGAAACTATCTGTCAAGGCCTTAATAATCTTAGTGATTTAATTTGCTGTACTTTAGTCAGTGATATAAGAAAAATCACAGAATCATATAAGATCTTGAGTTGGAAGGGACCTACAAGGATCATCGAAGTCCAACTCCCAGCCCTGCATGGGGCAACCTCAAGAATCACACCATGTACCTGGGAGTGTTGTCCAAAAGTTTCTTAAACTCTATCAGGCTTGGTGCCATGACCACTTCCCTGGGGAGTGTGAATATCTTCAGGTGAAGATATTCTTCTTAATGGTATTTTTAGGTTGCAGGCATAAAACACAGCAGAACATTTTAGGGCTAGTTCTTTAATCTGCAGGTTATGTAGATTTCTAAAATCTAAAAGATTTGTACCTAGTCTATCAACACCAGCACCCTAAGACCTTCTCTATCTAGATCAGAAGGGGAAGAAGCACAAAAAGAAATGTTTGACGTTTTATTAGATTAAGTCAAGCTGCAGACAGACATAGTTCTGGCACTTTAATCCCAAGCACACTGTTTGTTTTAATACAAAAAGCTCACTGTAGACTGTTCCACTGACTAAATTAACAGCACAATTTAGGTACAGTGCATAAAACATTGTTAGTTCATTAAGGATCTATAAAAGTGACTTCTGTGTCACAGCCCAATGCTGATAGCACCACCTTTTCATCACAAAGAAGTGAACAAGTGTCACCCAGCACCTGTATAAAGAGGTAACAGCAGCTGATGAGTCACAGGACACTTAGCATCGTGATAAGCTAAAAAATAGGAACCAGAGACTGGTAATGTTCTTAACCAGTGCAATACCTCCCATGCTGGCAGCATGTGAACACACTTTAGTCACAGTGCTGCTTCTCTGGTTTCTCCCTAGCCTCATACACACACCATATCCAGAAGAGTGGAGCCTCTCTGCAAAAATCATCCAAACACTCTGCTTAGCTGTGAGATTAACTGAACTGAGCTGAGTTGTTGTTTGTCCGATCCCAAATGTGTGTCCCATCTGAAATCAGATTCAACCGACAAAAATCTACAGAGAAACCACCACCAAGAGTTACAAGGCAACAGTTCAAGAGAGTAAGGGACAGATGGGACTCACAGACTGATGCTGTATGGGGCAGAAAGTCTGAAGAAATTTGTGTATTTCTGTCAGATTGATCTGCCTAGAAAAAGTGAGAGTAGAAACAACCAGTACTGGTACAGAGCACTGCTAGAACGTGAAAGGAGGAATGAAGATGGCAACATAAAGAACTATAGAAAACCTCATGGGGAACTTGACTGACCAATCTCTATAGGGTGCAGTGTGCCTTGATCCTGGCCTTTACCGAGTCCAGGATGTATTTTTCAAGTATGTTTGCTCAGCTTAGCACAAGTAAACAAGTTTGAAACTGCACGAGGGCTCAAAGCCAATCTTCTGGAGAACGTCTGGTAGAATCTGGCTGGCCAAAAGCTTCAATGCCAACTTAATTTTCAGTGGTGTTTAACTGATAGAATTGAAAGCAAAACTTATTTTCTGCCAAGGCACATCCACAGAAAGTGAAACTAAACTAGATGGCAACATAGGGATGCTCATGAGGACACTCCAGAGTAAAATCTGAAAATCCCTTACACATTTAGAAACCATAGAATCTTCCTGAAGCAGAAGTTTCTCAGTTTGAGGAAGCTTTGTTGTATGCAAGAATATTGGTTCGCAGGGTCATACTCTTATTGGACCTTTTAAATGTGAAAGAGGCCTACAAAGTAAATCTTCAAATGTAAGGATAGTTACACATGGCCAGGCGCCTGCAATAACATGGCACACAATAAGCATCCTTCCTTTCTGAAAGCATTTGGAAATAATTAATATCTAAAGTCAGCACATTTGAATGTAAAACCTACTGGTTTTATAATCAGCAGTGTATTTCAAATAAAGTAAAAAGGTGAGGAAACAAATATAGATTTTTCTATGTCCAATTTCACAAAATATCCTCTATTTAAGAATGTCAGAGAAAAGCAACAATTACAGTATACTACCACTGACTCTTGATTCATAACATTACTACTGAAAGAACCAGTGCTCTATCTGTACACTGGTGATAGTTCCACAGGTTGCATGATCTGAATAAAATAACCAACACTTACTGTAATTTCTCTACTATTACCCAAATAACTTAAAGCACTGAAAAGAACACTGCACACCATTTCAAGGAATAGGCAATTTTTTCAGAGTTCCCTATTTACACTTAAGGAAGCTACACTTTGAAGACTAGACTAAATCTCTACTTACTTAGTGCAGTATGTTAATAGCATAAGTATCTATGGATGAAATTTAGTATAATATACTCTGATTACATGAAAGGACTATCTGTTTCCATGTTTTCAAGTGGGAGGTGAAGAAAGCACATTCAACTGTCTGAGACAGCTGATGAGCATTGTTCACAAACGTACTGGACCAAAAAGAAACATGCACATACTTTTATTGTTTCCTGGAGGCATTCTTACATGCTGGTTTTGTTCCGTGTAAGGCTAAAAGACAATGTGACCCTGCTGATCTTTCAAAGAGACCTTGATTTTTTTTCAGATGAATGAACAAATCAATTTCTTTTTAACAAAGAGGTAATTTAACTAGTCAGCACTCCTTCAAAGCAACACATTTATTAAAGGTCTAAACACAGAATCTGGGAGATCATTGTGTGTCTAAAATAAGATGGATTCCTCTAACAAAGTATGTTTTCTACACCGTATTTAAGAAGTGTTTTACAGCATTTCTGAGAGACAACTTCAGGAACTATTTAACCCCTTTTAGTCCAAGCACCCTGCTTATCATGGTGCTGACTTCCCACAATCTCGAGAATCATCATTGCTAACCAAGAACAAGCCATTCAGGTAACTGCAGTGACAAGGATCATCACTTGCATCCTACGAACACTAGAAAATTAGGAGAACTGCAACTGCTGAACTTCTGATAAAATGTTCAATATACCCACTGGCAAAATTCTGACTTTGGCAGGGAAATAGCGAAAGATATATTGGATCTAATCTAAAGCTAATTTAAACAAACACAAAATTTGAAGAAGTATTTTTAACTTTTGCCTGAACACCTCTGCTGAAATATTTGGCTGTTTTTCCCACTGCATATGAACAATTTAACAATTTACATAAAGGCCATGGATAACAAAATTTAATTATAGTATGTCATATACAGTCTGCATTTAGGAAGACTATTCTTGACACCAGTGTAATTACAATGACAAACAACCTTGTTGTATAACGATTTTTCACTTCAAGATGAGTATCAAGCCAAGGAAAACAGAAAGAGAATAAAGATTTTAAAGAAATCCAATACTACCTGAGCTTGAATCACAGAAGGGTTTGTACTGGAAAGAATCTTTAAAGATCAAAACGTCCAACCCTTCTGTCATGGACAGGGACATCTTTCAGCAGACCAGACTGCTCAAAGTCCTGTCCAATCTGAGCTCGAACCTCCAATCATGCGGCATCCACAACTCTGGAGAAGTTGTTTCAGTGCCTCGCCACCCTCATCATAAAATATTTCTTCCTTATGTCCAATCCGCGTCTACTTCTTTCTGTTTAAAGTCAATGCCTCTTGCCTTGCCAAAACTGGCAAGGCAAAAAGCCTCTATCTTTTTACAGAACCCCCTTTAATTATTGAAATTCTGCAACAAGGTCTCCCCAGAGCCTTCTCTACTCGGGGCTGAACAATCCCAACCCTTTCAGCATTTCTTCATAGGAAAGGTATTTCAGGCCTCTAACCATTTTTGTGACAGTCCACTGGACTCACTCCAACAGGTCCATTCTTGTACTGGGGACCCCAGAGCTGGACACAGTGCTCCAAGTGGCATCTCACAAGAGCAGAGGGGGAGTAACCCCCTTGACCTGCTGGCCATGCAGTTCTATTACTTCTTTTATCAGTTCTTCTACTAACATAATCAACATACCTAGGGACTGATGCAGACACTATTACAATACAAATGACTGCTGTTCTTTGTAGATCTGACTGCTACTGACCTTTCTGTGTAAGGCAAGAAATGGAAGAAGGAGAAATGCAAGGTACCAGAGTCACTTTGCAAAATCTGACCCATTTGGCATCAGAATTACATGAAACAGAACATTATACAGGCTTAATAGTAGAAAGATTTTCAAGAACTAGTCTGAAAAAATACTCTGTTTTACCCAAGTAGTAAAATATTGTTTTAATAGGGAAGTTCTTCAATTGTTTCCATGAAGCTTTCATCAGAAGTAACTGTACAGACATGGTGCCTGATGGTTAAGTGGAACTCTCCCTGTGATCACATCCAGGGATCATGCTGAAGCCAGAGAAGACAGTAACAGCACTCATACCATTTCTCCTATGCTCTCACTTTCCTGCTGGCAACCAGATAAGACAGTGGAAAAAGTGCAGAAGCAACAAGCCTGGCTGAACTGCCAGGAGCAAGAAAAATGCAGGAAACAAGGGAAAACAGCAGTAGGTTGAAAAGAGAAAGGACTCTACACAACTTTCCTCATCCATGGGCCATTGCCATGCGAGACAAGTAAGGCAAAATTAATAGGTGTTTATTTTGACAAAAGGACATACTAATAAAGGACCTACACAAGTAGGTAAATTGTGATTATCCTGACCAAACATTCCTTATTCTGACATTTTCTTATTTCTAGGAAATGGCTGAGGCTGCATAAGTCTCTTATGATTTTTTTTTTTCTGCAGAACCTTTCTAAATTATGTATGTATGTACCTGTGTGGCTTATCAATACAATGCTCCCCTGGTCAGGACAATGAAATTTCCTTCAGAAACAAGAGAAATATAAACTAACAATTAACATTACTACCCTTCCTGACATCCAAGCTTAAGGGAAAACAAAAGTTATAATGTGCTTTAAAAATTAGTATTTATATTAAAAATCTAAGCCATAAGCAAAGAAAGCAGATGTTCTATGATAGAATTTTTAATAAAAGAATTTTTAGTTTTGCCCTTTTTTTGTTCTTTTCACAGCTAATATTGCTGAGAAATTTGGGAGCATCATCTGGGGAGTTATCTGCTCACTCCTGCCTGGCATAAACTTCAGCTTACATGCCCAAAGAATATTACAGAATCACACATGTAATTTATTTTTTTAAATCATTCTTTTAGAAGTCTTGTTACATTTGTCTCTCACAGTCTTTCTTAAGTAGCAAAACTTTGATATAAATCCCATTCTTTATATTCTGAATCACAACATCCAGGTCACCAGATTCTTACATCTTGTGTCTGCTGGAACATTTCACTATTGCATCCACTGTTTCAATTTCTTATTATGTCTGAAAACAAAAAACTCTCTGTTCACACAGAAATGTGTCATAACAATAAAAGAGCATCTGTGCTCCAACAAATCCAGTGGCATTTGTACTGACTAAGGCTAATCAGTCTGCAGTAAATTTTCATCTTAAAGTATTGCAATACAGTTACAGAAAACTAGAAATGCTTTTTTTTTTACTGGTTTAGCACACAGACTACATCATACTTCACACAATCAGCCGATATAATCGAATTATTCATCCTTTAAAGTATTTTAACAATTTTCAACTTTAACAGCAATTTTTATAGGAGTGGATTAAACCAGATCCAGGCATCTCTTTGGACATTGTCCTGTGGTTATGCTAAAAGCTAAAGCAGGCAGACAAGAAGGCTGTTCAAAGGTATCTGAGGCAAGATATAATCTCAGCCAGACTTGATGATCTGAAACTTTTATGTCAAAGAAATGCCTGACCTAGGTAAATGGCAACTTGATACAGCAAAAGATAAAGATGTAGACCAGCAGAATCTAGATGAAAACTAGTGCCCAGATTTGTGAAACAGTTCCTGATTTTCCAGAGAAGAAAGAGAGCAAGTTTTTAGGTACTGAGAAATAAAGAATCCTTGATGGCAGAAAGGGCTCCTGTCCCTGCACTTAAGAAAACTGAGATTTAATTAATTTAAAAGGATCAGGATGGTGCTGAACTTCTAGTAGAATCTCAGATATCCTCTCCAGAGGAATTCCATGGAACATCAAAATGAGTTTAAAATATGTTAAAGACCTGCAGGAGTTGCATTCCTGTTTTATCTGGCTTTTTCTGCATGCTACAAAATGTTTTCCTTGACTGCAAACTTAGAAATTGATAGAATTCACTATATTTCCTGATAGCAGTCAGTCCTATTTATTACAGAAAGAGCTGTGAAAAGATTAATTAGACAATGAATAATCTGCTAAGGGAAGAAATCTCTTTAGTCCAGCAACTTTGTGATTGATCTTGTCCTGAAATCAGAAATCTTAATTCAACACTTATATTTACTCATGAGTTACTGTTACTTACTGTTTGCATCCACAGTGTCCAATACTTAAAAAGTTGTAATAGATTCTTGGAGCCAACGTGTTCTTGAGATTCTGGGTTCAACTGATTTTCAGTTTGGAAATCTGAAAAATTACCTGGCTTCTACAACAGCCTACAGAACTAAACGCTTTAACCTTTTGTAGTTCCATTGCACAATTTTAAAAAGAGGAATTACAAAAATATGAAATAAGCCTTTACAAAACTAAAAAAGCAAAAACAACAGGTTTTTTTTTTTTTTTTTAGCTCTGTAGATTTGGAAGGGCTGTAGCATAAATTAAAAATTAGATCTGACAAAGCCTGGTAAGAATCCTCTGCTGTTTTGGAAGTTATTTCAGATAGACTTGTTAAAAAAAAGTGTTAATCCTCAAAAATAAATCTGAATTTTGCTTTGGAATAAATATCTAAAACTCTAAATGAGAAAAAAACCAGTTTATTTCTACTTTGAAAGAATTTGATCCCTAATAGTAATTTTGTTTCACAACATTCACTAGGCAAGCTGAAAATTATTTTCATTATATACATACTCAAATATTATTAATGATCTAATCTAATTACGTCATTTACCACTTCTACTATTTATATGTCAACATTTTAATAATTAATACAATTTATTATGTGCTTTCATGAAACAGCTTCATATCAGGTTTGCAGCCAAATTTCTTGTTTTAGACTTCACAAATAAAAAAATCAAATCGATAATATATAACATCAGTTCTTTTAAAAATTTGTCATTACCAATATATGTATTTTTATTTCCCATTTTGTTTTCAAGTATTGTAAACATAATGGCTATACTGGATCAGATAATTCCTTGTCTTCTCATCTCATTCCTTGTCCAGAGTTAATAACAGAGTGTGCCAATGAAAAGTACAAAAAGTAGAACAGGTGGATACTTCTACACAACACTCTCCCAGTCTCTAGCAATTAACCACTTGAT
Source organism: Muscicapa striata striata (assembly GCA_030060385.1). Lineage (NCBI taxonomy): Eukaryota > Metazoa > Chordata > Aves > Passeriformes > Muscicapidae > Muscicapa > Muscicapa striata. The sequence goes on along the minus strand of JAREIS010000097.1, from coordinate 451,579 downwards.
TAATTTTTGAATTAGATATGCTAGGTTTATATTAAAAAGCTGTATTACATTTTTCTTTCACTATGTTGTTCAAAACCTCCCCAAATCTATGGAATATTTTAACAGACAGAGCATCCTGAAATTTCACAGCTTAATTATTCACTGTGAAGAAATATCTGGTTTTAACTGGCAATTTGTTAAATTTCATTTTAACTGTCTACAAGAACTGAGAGGCATACAGCAAAGAAATTTTTCATATTTGCTCTCTCCATTCCACTTGTGATTTTAGAAATTTCTATCACATCACCTTCTATAGGTGATCACCCTTACATCATACCAATCTTTTGTTTTTTTACAGACCGATTAGCCCTAATTCTGAAGGAGTGGATTCTGCGCTATTTTTAGGATTATTTCTGCTTTTTCTGATCTATTTCCAATGCCACTAGCACCTTTTTTATTTAGGACATGCAAAATGAATGGATTCACATCATGGCAGCATAGCCTCCTTTTGACACTTCATTTACTTTTCGAGTGATACTAAGGGCTTAGCTAATTTTCCTGAGAGTTTTTAATATAATCTCGAGACCTTATTTATGAACTGTAAAATTAAGAGAATAATATTCTATATAAATTAGGACCCTATTTTTCCCCTAATCATGCAAATCTTTCAGCTTTAGCTATATTGATTTTTAAATCCACCACTGTGTCTCATAAAATCCTTTTGCAGTGGGCACTGTTTGCAGTATCACTAATTATCTTTTCTATAATATTTATAGAAATAAATTCACATTCAACAGCAGAGGTCCCAGCACCAGTCTATCTGGGACTCTATTAGCAACCTTCAATCACTGTGAAAACTGTCTCTTTATTTCCATCCATATCCATAACCATCTTTAAACCAGTGACTTCTGCGTTCAATGGACCTTTGCTCTTTCCCAAAGCTGTTTGGATTCTTTAAGACATCTAAGTAAGGGATCACAGGATATGCCACTTGAAAATTCAACCAGATTATAACAAATGTATTATGCCAACTTCTTCAAAGAATTTAAGTAAGTTTGTGAGATCAGACTTTCACTACGGTACTACATTGACTGATCCTCAGGACATCACATTTATCAACATGTCTGCTAATTATTACATCATATTAGATAATTTCCACTAATATTCCAGGAGCAGCATCTTGCTTGAGCCATCTGCTGTCCAACAAACCTGCCTTGGAATCTTTAAAAAACTGCATCATATTAACTCACCTCCAGTAATCAGTCACAAAGTTAGACCTTAAGAGAGAGGTTAAATATGACAAAATGCAGGGAGGTTGCAGAATTTTAATTAACACAGAGTTCTAAAGAAAATCATATTTGCACTGAAAAAATAACCCAAAACAGAATTTTCACAGCTTCTCCACAAGATTCAACACAGATTGTCAGTTCTGAGATTAGACCGACAAAATCAGACCCTGGCTCTCTTCACCACATACTTTGGAAAATAATACTTGATAAAGGGATGGTGTCTGATAATCTCCTTTTACCCTGCTAGATTCAGCCAGTATGCAGGAAACCACCAAAGCACATCCAAAATATTTTTTACATTGAGATGGAATAATGATATTGTGTCATTTAACAATGTTGAACTATTTTCGACTTTCCTCCCCATTTTCTCATGAAAGACCTCTTTCTCTGAGAAATGCTGAATTAATTATCAAGTAAAGCTACAGCTAGATGCTATGAAGGAGAGAGGAAAGCATAAGCAGTCTTATGAGTCTTGTCTCTTACTCTGGCAATGTTTAAAGTATCACATATGCAGATCTTGCCTCTTTTTACTCCTCTCTACTCCATTGCAACAACAAATAAAAGGAAACTTCCTCCCAAAATTGCCTCTTTTCCACCAATTTTCTTGTTCCCATGTTCTCCTGTAAAGCTTGTCACTGTCTTTACTGCTCTTCACTTCATGTTTCCTGGAAAAGAACAAGGAAACACCTCACAGAAAACCCTTGCTGAAGCATACCTGAAAAATTTCACCAGTCTTCCCAATATTCAGAAACAGACTTACACATTCAACACTATTAATAGTCAGAAAATATTTTACTTTTTACATTTTGAACCAGAATACTGCAGTCTAAAAAAAGGGAAACATTATAAAAATATTTAGATTGTAATTGACAGTTTTGCTGGACTGTCACAGAACCAGATCACCTGAGGTACCAGATTTAAGCCTGCTCCACCTCAGATTGTTAATATGGCAATGCTCAGTGCTCAAGGTCCTCTGATGCCTTGTCCATGCATTGACCCTTGTGTATTGCCCAACAGGATGTTTCTATTGTTTGGAGGTTTTTTTATGGAAAACTGCTGCCTTACCTTTTTTTTACAGACGGCTACTGTACTAGCAAGCAAGCATTCTGAAAAGCAGCATTCACTAGACTTACATTCCCTTTGTTTCTAATACTGCTTGCTCAAACCACCATCTACTATCAAAATACATAATGTGGAGTTCATACAATTTATGTTCATGACTGCCTCTGTTCCTTCCACACCTGCTTCACAGAGTTCTCTGAATCATAAAAAAAGAATGACTGACAGTGCTAAGCAGAGTTAACTCACCCATGGATCCAGTACTTCTGGTTAGGTAAGGTGACTTTTAGGACCTCTGTGTCCCTTATTTGCTGCTACATTAGACAGGGAGGTCCTGCAGAACAGAAAGATCCAGGTCACCCTCCCGACGCGGGAGGTGTCAGTGACACTGCACGGGAGGCTCTCAGCCAGTGCTATTTCCGAATGCCGCTCACAAAGTCACAGAGGACGTCTGCACACGGGCTTTCCCTGCTGTGCTGGTGCTGCTGGGACTGGGACATGCGCTCCCTTCCTGCTGCCTCCACAGCTAGGCATGCCTCCTCACATAAGGGAATGCTTTAAAGTCTACCAAACCTGGCTGCAAAGCAGTGACAGCAAATATCCAGCCCAAGATGGTTCATGGCCACTTGAGACTATGGAATCCAGCCTGCTGATGTAGAAGAGCAGGTTTAATGCTGCCTGTTAAGTCACTAGGTCTCTCTTTCAGCTTGACAAGTCCATTCAGCCTCCTTTTCCGTGACTCATAAAGCAGTTCTTATGCAGCCTGACCTATGCCTAAGAAAAGTTCAATCATCAAGCCAGCATTTACTAGGTACTAGCAAACTTATATTTGGCTGTCTGAAAATGAGACAGAAATCCACTGGGGTAAGATCCAAGAATACAGTGTTTGTTAAAAGAAAAATCCCACTGCCAGTTGCAGAGATTTTTAGGGGCAAAGACAAGCAGTGGCAGACGAGACGAAAGCTGGGGGAACCAGCTGTATTAGTTTCAGCAGCTTGCAGATTTGTGATGCTCAAGAATCCCTTGGTGACTGCCTTATGAAAAACCTGCTCCAGTGCCAATGTAACACACAGGCACTTACTTAAGAACAGGTCTTCCTGCTTGTAAAGTAAAAGGCATCACAAGAGAACATTCCGTACCCCCACGCTTCAACAGAAAAAAAAACACAAAAAGAGTGCATTTCTTTTCCCCCTATACTTCTTATTCTTTTCTTGGATTGTTCCCCTCCCCACTTCCCTGCCCAGATCAGTGCAAGACTATGAGACTTCCCTGAAAGCTTCAGAATTTATAAAGTAATTTTTATAGCTACTGGGAAGCATGCACTTAGCAAGCTGGAAATCTGCCTCCAGTATCTTTTTATGATACTAATGCTGCTTTAGAAACTTACACTGTAGTTTCTAAAGTGGTTTTAATTGACACCAGAGCTGATACTGCCCTTTTTGTTTCTGATCCATCCCCTCTGTTCATCCATATTTCCACAATTTCTCTTGTTGATTTATTTTGGTGGCTGTACAGAGAAGCAGAATAGATCTAACTCAGATCAATTCCCTCTTCTGGGTTTTCTTCCTCGATGCTGATGGTCCAAACAGCCAGGGCATGGCAGGAGTGATAGGGGGGCAGAACTATTTGTACCAGCGCATACTGTATGGAGTGGAAATATTTTCTAAAGTGTTTATTCATACTGAAGTGCAGACAGAGGCAGAAACATCACCAATGTGCAAACTGTGCAAAGCCCACGGTTGGTTGCTAGAGACAAGGCAGTACCGCTGCATTAGCTAAAGTCAAAACAGTTTTCATGAAATTTCTTTTGTAGTCCAGCATTATTTTATCAACTATTACTCTGACAGCAGTCATACACTCAGAAAGGGATAGTGAATGGAGCATGGCCTAGAAGACGTTGCTGGGTAGAGTGGGAGACTGCAGGTAGAGAACAGGCATCACAGTACCAAAGGCAGCACTGGCTGCTGCAAACCGCACCTAAGCTTGCAATAACCCATGTTGGGCAGTGTACAAAGAAGTATCAAATCATAACAGGATGCAAACTCACAACAAAGTAACTGATACAGCAACTTCACCTCGGCCCTTTACAAATATGTCAGCAAAATGGGCACCCCTGTCTAAGTCCAGTTTTAATTTCACTAAGCAAAACCCCACAGGATTGTTAATAGCAGCTGATGCTATTCAGGTGTCTGACACTAGGCAAGCAAAACCTGTGTGGAAAGACAGCTAAAATCCCTCTCAAATGGGCAGTGAAAGGACAAAGGTGAGCTTGCATTTACTAGAGGGAAAAATTTAAGCTCTCCTACCCTGACAGTCAAAAAGCAGGTATTGGTGAAAAAGGTTTAGTGTAGCTGCAGGGGCCCAGCAGGACTCCAGTGAGAACAAAGTCTACTAAACTGGCACAGAGCTTTTTGCAAAAACACAGTCTTGAAGGGGAAGAGGGGTGAGAAATATAACTAATGTAGTCCCTCTCTACCTGCACTTTGGGAAGGAGAGATGTTAACAACAATACCTTCCTTCCTCCCTACACTAATTCTGTTGAGCCATATTTCATAATAGACTTAAAACTTGTTGGGGAACAACCTGTGGACCTGATTTTCAATTGCTGCTATATATGAAGAAACAATACCTTATCAGTAGGGTTGAGATATTCATTAGAGGATTTAAATTGAAAGGTCTTCTGAAAATTTCAACAGGCACAAACAGCTTTAAAAATTTACTCTGGAATCATTTTATTTACTCATACAGGATCTGCACAGCAAGAAGGATGTTTCAATTGCACTAAACTACTCTCTAGAAAATACAGAAGGCAAAAAAAAAAAAAAAAAAAAAGAAATGAGAGAAATGGAAGACTATTTGTTGTAAAGTAAAGTAAGAAGTATCTCTGAACCAAATATCTAACAGCTTAAAAAACAGCCACGACTAACAATATACAGTAATCAAAATATACCTCTATAAAGAGAGGAAATAAATACAAGATACTCTCTTTTCAAACTGTGGTTTGCATGAAAACCTTTTGTGTTGCAACAGAAAGGCATGAGGCTGGAATGTTCCAGGAAACAGGGATGATGGAACCACCTACTCTAAAAGGCATATAATCCACCTATGCAAAAGCTTGCTCATTTACTCAGGATGTAATCAAGTGTCTGAGTGACATGGAAATCTTATTTCCTAATCAATTAGAATGGCAAACTATTTTTAAAAGCCTAAAACTTTGCATTTTGCAGCCTCATATCTCATTGAATCAATTTTGAAAATGGAATACGGCTCTCATATATTCAACTCTGTGTGGATAGATTTTAAAGCTACTTTCATTTCATAGAATGTAGCACATTTAAATAAAAATGATTTGTTATCCCTCAACTGTAGGGAACTGGGGCCACAGCATACAATTATTGCATCAGAACATTTCTTGTGTGCCCTCAGCTATTTGGATACAGCAGCTGGGTGGGCAGTTTAGAAAGAGAACAGGAATCATCAGAGTTACAGTAAGCAGGCTCAGGCTGGGGAAAATAAAGTATACAATAGCTAAAACAAGGCATGATTAGGGTGGACTGTCAGGCTTTTAGGAATGTGAAAGGATTTAGTTTCACAGTAAGCCATGGGTAGACTGTTTCAAGAATATTTTTCTGTTCAAAGTTCATACTGAGGTTTTATGTTTCAAAACACCTTTTTTGAACACCTCCCTTTAGCACTAATCCAGTCTGCTTTGATCAAAATGTCATCATTCCTTTGAAGAAGCTAAAACATGCTGAAGACTCACAGAAAATACAATTTGGTTTTTCCTAGAAATTGTATTATTCATACAGAAGTTTTTCCCAAAAACCAGGATTCTGGCATGTAAGATTTCTTCCTTGCACTCATGAGTAGATTCTAAAATTGAGAACCTCTGAGGAGGACTTTAGAGTCCTCCTCTAAAACAACAAAGGACATAATTATCAGTAACTCTTACAGCTACCCTAATACCACAACCTAACTAAACTGAAATTAATTCAGTGTACTTTTCAGGCTTGTGACTAATTAAAGAGAAACTTGACTCATTATATTCATCATCTATTTGTACAGTAGAAAACTACAAATAGATAAAAGAAGGGGGGAGGGATAAAAAAAGTTAACCAATCATCTTCTTAAGGACTTATTTTAAAACTGATTCTCCGTACTGGTTTCTTACGCATATATACACGTAGCAAAATACATGCAGAAGAAATCAACAGGATTTCTGAATAAACTAAAAAGGTATTTCCATGAAATAAAGACCAAATCAAGAGGCAACTTACATCACATTTACAGTAAAATTATGTGACTTTTATTAAGGTTTGCACATTTTACATTGCAAATACCCTCCAAACTCTCTTTAAATTAAAGATTACTACAAAGTATTTTATACTAGAATGTGCTGCCTAACTCCTATTCCAGACAAGTGAATTTAACTTTTTATTCCTTTATTAAGTAAGTAATTATAAACTTCAGGCAGCTTGCTTGTTGAGAAAGTCTGAATTTATGAAATTTGGGGGAAAAAACCCAAATAAACCAACCACACAAAAAATGCCCAACCTCAGCAAAAAAATAAAAACCAGAATAAGCCAGTATTCCAATTAAAATTATTAATTTATTTCACTGCCTGAAAGAATGCACAAGTAATTGGTCTACTTGTACATAGTAATCCATATTACAGAAAAAGCCCTTAACATACAACACTCTGGAAAAAAATCTCATTAAGGATTAGTCTATTTCATGACAGACATGTGAAAATCCAAAGCATTAAACTGATCTCTTAAAATCTTTGACTATGCAAAAGTCATGTTAAAAACCAGGCTTTGAGCCATATAGTACAGTTTATTTAAGACAACAATATTATCCTCTTCTGCAGAGCTCCACAGCTCTCTGGGCCAAACACATCAGCTGGGTCAGAACCAGTTGTATGCACTGGTGGGAGAAAATAGTTGTGCAACCCTATCATGAGATATGGAACAAGCACTTATTTACATTAGAAGGAACCTCTGGAGATCAACAGCTTCTATCCTTTACTCAAGGCAGTCTTCAGAGCTTCAAAGGCTGCTAAATGCCATTCTCAAGTAAGTTCAGAGCATCTCCAAGTATGGAGATCCCCCAGTCTCTTCAGACTACTTATCCCAAAATCTGACCACCTCAATGATGTTAATTTTTCCTAATCTCTAATTGAAAAATCCCTTGTTTGAACTTTTTCTGTTGTCTCTAGCCCTGTCACTCAGCTCCTCCAAGAAGAGTCTGGTTCTGTCTTTTTATACCCTCCCATTAACTGAAAACAAGATCCACCACCCTAGTCTTCTTTGAACAGAGGACATGCAGCTCTTCCAGCTTCTCTTTTTGCATTATGTGCTTCTCTACCCTAATTATCCTGGCAGTCTTCCTCTAGGTCTGCTTCAGAATGTCAGCTCCTCTCCTACACCAAGAAGCACAAAACCAGACATAGTTTTTGATGCCGTCACACAAATGTCAAGCTGACAGAAATACTCACTTCTCTCAGTGACTGGCTTCATTCTTGATCAAAGGTACCTTGCTGACTCACATTCCACTCAGTGTCCACCAGCAAAGCGACGTCATTTGCTGTGATGCTGCTCTCCAGCCATCGGCTCCCAGCCTGAACCACTGTGCAGAGTTATTCTGTTCCTATGTTCAGATTCTGCTGAACACCAACCATGAGGTTCTTGTCAGCCCATTTCTCTAGCCTGTCAAGGTCTCTCAGAGAAGCAGCCCTGCCCCTCCAACCCACATAACCTGGTGTCATCAACAAGCTTGCTGATGGTGCATTCCATCACCTCATCCAGGTAGTTAATTAAGATTATAAATGCAAAGCTGCCCTATTTAATTTTACTGAATACTAATTATCATGTCCTGAAAAGGATAAAGGACTTCCATGCAGTTTAATTTTAACTAATTAACAGGTTGGTAAATGGGATGTTACAAAGAACTTGTACTTCAACACACAAATAAGTCACCAAATAAAGCCTCTTCAGTATTTTTTTAATGGGCAGTTTGCACTTGGTGACTCACTGAAATAGCTCCAATGAAAGATTTCTCTCCAACACATCCTTCTAAATATGGAGAACTAAATACACCAAGTATCTGTGTCAGTGACTCTCAAGAAGTCTGGGAAAAGGGCCTAAATCAAGAGCCATTGTATATTTATACTGCAATAAGCTACAGAGCTATTAGTAATGTCTCAGTACTGCAGGCTGTGTACTTCCACATACAAACTTTCAGAGAATGCAAGTAACAGGAATTCTTTCATAAAGAACAAATGCCTGTCTTAGAATATTTAACTCACAATGCTTCATAGACCTAGATTATTCACTAGTACAATTTTGCAGTAGATGTATTTCTACAGAATAAATGTGCCAGATCACTGTTGAAGAATTGTGTTCTGCTATCATGAAGTCTGTTATACAGCTGGGTCTCAAGATTTGAGCTTTAAAATATCAAAATCCCCAACCTATGGGTACGTAGATAACTTCATCAGTAAATGAAGTTCTCAGAATGTTAAAATGTATAACCTGCATTATTAGTACACCTGGAACTTTGGTCCTCTTAGTTAAGTAGGTACACATTTCTGCAGTTTCTTCACAACATTGATGAAATTCACTATTTTTCATTCAAGAGATTAACAAGAAATTTTCTGGGTTCTACTCTGCCAGAACATTTCTGCAAATCTGTCTGTAGTCTTTCAACATAGTAGAGATAACCAGAGATGAAAATATTCGCCTGTCCCTCAGCTGCTTAGAGATGTAGAACACAACAGAGCCACTTGGATTAAAAAATAAAAAATGCTTTAAAAATGACAATTCTGCAAGTAATTTACAGAGGCAAGACATAAGAAATAATATTTTTTTCTTAATAAGAAAACAAAAAAAATTATGGGGAAAATTCTACTGCAACAGCATTTACAGGTTGCTACTGTCAAAAATTAGTCCTGATGTGTGCATCCAGCCTTGCACATCTTACACACATAGCAATCAATAGAAACACAAAGAAAAACACACAACTGCATGTCACAGTAGTACAGTAACAATCAAACCCCTAGTAGAGAGTTCATTAATAATCTACAACTGTCCTAAAATTCCTATTCTTAAGCCCACAATAAATTTTAATAGAACCAGCATTTGATGTGTTTTATTTGCAAAAACACTGACAAGTATGTACCATGACCTTTTCTCAATTTTTCAGCTATTTCTCCAAAGGCCGGTTCATAACAGGAAATATTTCAATTATCATCATCACTGCTTCAGCTGAGCATCCTAAAAAAAAAAATAAACTATTTTTTTAATACAGTCAGTTTTGAGTTTCTACACAAATTTTTGATAGAAATATACCAATTGTAACTTTGCTATCAAAAATTTCTCTTAGAAATTCACTTGAAATAAAAGGGCAGGGGGGCATTGCTTATGCCAACAAACATCTAGAGAACTTCCCTGAAGCAGAAATCTTAAGTGGACTCAAACTAATAAATCCATCAGATAGAATTTTCTCCTCTAAGTTATTTCATTTGTAGTAATTTACAACCAAGGCCAAAACCAGGACATGAATAGGACACAATGTTCCTACCATCTCTTAAAGTACCTGCTATAAGAACAAGCAGGGCTTGTTTAAAAAGCAGAATTATAAACTAGAAAAATCTAATTATTTCCTATGCTAAATTCCAGGAAAAGTGATCATCAGGTGAAGTACTTGCAGCAGAGAATCAGTACCAGTTTCCAACTTAAGTCCATTTAATCATAATTGATCAGAGACTATATAAACCAGTCAAGAAATATGCCATTAGAACATATATAATTAGCATTATACATGTTAAGTGTATTTTCGCCAAAAATGCTTTGAAACCTCCAGAACTATATCTTTCCTCAAGGAAGGTGGGGATGGGAGGGGGAAAGTAAGAGATTACTAACATTCCTATAGGACATTTTACAAAATTCATTATTTTAATTAAGACAATTACCACAAAATTAAAATAAAAATTATTGTGTAAGAATTTGAACAATTACACACAATCATTTTTATCACTCTTCCACTAAGTTATATCACAGGCCACCCCTAGGTGACATCATGCTAACCAAAAGCCAGATTCTTTTCTGGCAGACAGCTTTGCAGCCACTCATCCCAAGCCTGTAGTGTGCTCCATAGGGCTGCTGTGACCCAAGGGCAGGATGCAGCACTCAGCCTTGTTGCATCTCACACCACTGGCCTCAGCCCTTGATCCAGCCTGTCCAGATCCCTCTGCAGAGCCTTCCTGCCCTCCAGCAGATCAACACTCCCACCCCAGCTTTGTGCCACCTGCAAACTGAGGATGCACTGGATCCCCTCTTCCATCTCATCAATGAAGATATTCAACAGAACAAACCACAATACTGAGCCTTGGGGAACACTAGTTCCCCAACTACTACAACTGGATGTAACTCTATTCACCATCACTCAGTGAGCCTGGACATCCAGACACCTTTTTTTCCCAGAGAAGAGTATGCCAGTGGCAACAGTTTCTCCAGGAGAATGCGGTGGGAAAAGGTGTCAAAGGCTTTACTGACCTCTAGGTAGACAACTTCTGCAGCTGTTTGACTAAGCAGGTCACTCTGTCCTAGAAGACCAGCTTGGTCGAGCAGGACCTGGCTTTCACAAACCCAGGATGGCTGGACCTGATCCCCTGGCTGTCCTGTATGTGCCATGTGATGGCTCTCAAGGTGATCTGCTCCATGACATTCCCTGGCCCTGTGGTCAAACTGACAGGCCTGTAGCGCCCCAGATCCTCCTTCCGACCCTTCCTCTACATGAGTGTCAACTGCACCAGGAAGTTCTCTTTCAGATGCTGTGGGAACTGTTTCCTCTGGACTGTTTCCTCTCCACTGCATTGTATTTCCAGCTGACATCTGGTGAGTTGAAGTTCCCCAGGAGAACAAGGGCTAGTGATTGTAAAACTTCTCACAGCTGCTCAGAGGATATTTTGTCTGCCTCTGCAAGCTGGCTAGACACAAGAGACTCCGAACCAGGATATCTGCACTGTTGCCTTACCCCTTATTCTCACCAATAAACAACCCTATTGGCACCATAATTAAGTTCTAGACAATCCAAGCACTCTCTAAAACAAAGGGCTATACCACTGCCTCTCCTTCCTTGCCTGTCCCTTCTGAAGAGTTTACATCCATCTCTGCAGCCCTCCAGTTGTGAGTCATCACACAATGACCATGTTTCCGTAATGGCAATTATATCATAATTTTCCTGCTGCACAATGGCTTCCAGCTCCTCCTGTCTGCTGCCTGTGCTGCATGCACTGGAGCAGAAGCACTTCAGTCAGGCTATTTATACCTCCACCTTTTTTTGGGGAAGAAGTCCTAATTCCTGTGTGACCAATCTTAGATGCTTCTGTGGTTTCTAACACAGGGATAACCACTGGTCTTTGCTGCCACACGGATCTTTATCCCTTGTCTTCAGTGAAATGGAAGATCAAAGATCATCACTAGCACACCGTTCCTCAAACATGGGTGTGCTACCCCCAGGCTTATACCTAGTGAGCTTGGTTGTATCAGTTTCCCCCTCCAAGCCTAGTTCAAGCTTTTTTAATAAGCCCTTCTAACTCCTGTGCAAAGATCTTTTTCTCCCTTTGAGACAGGTGTACACTGTCTGTTGCCAGAAGGCCTGGTGTCATGTAAACCAATCCATGATTAAACCCCCCAAAATTCTTCCAGTCACACTAGGCTTGGAGCCAGGAATTGATTGTTCCCTCATCATTCCCTGCAAGTGGAAGGATAGAGAAGCACACTGCTTGTGCCCCTGATTCCTTAACCAAGGCCCTGAAGTTTCTCTTCATTGCCCACATACTTCTTGTTGCAACTTCACTGCTGCCTACCTGGGGAAAAAAAAATAAAATCAATAACGGATATTAATCTGAGGGCCATACCAGGATGGGAAACTTTCTCTCCACATCTTTTACCCAGGCCTCAGGGAAACAAGAGACTTCCTCAAAAAGTGAATCTTTCTCTTTGATGCTTCTGTTCCCTTCAGAAGGGAGTCTCCTGTGATAATGATCCATTCTTTTTGCTTTGTGGGAGCAGATTTGATGCAGGGTATAGGTCAACCTCGGCAGCACCAAGCTAAATGAACCATCGTCCTTGTTACTGTTTGGTTTCATATGCAGAGGCTCCTAAGTATTATGTAAGGGCATTTGGGAAGGTAAAGCAGTCACAGAAGAGACACACCTCTGCTGCACTGGGCAGGAACTTGTCACCATCGTTCCTTATCCCTTCAAGTCACTGCACTCAGTCAGGCTGAGAGAGCATAGGGAGTCTTCCATATCACGTCTACTACAAGTTCCTCAGGTGTGTCAAAATGGTAATCACAAGCCACTGGGAAACTCCTTTAAGTAGGGAAAATCCCCAAGAAACTTAATGAAATTTTCTCCAACATAGAAGCCTGCACATAAAAACTAATTTATACAGAATTAATAATATAGTGCTCAGATGTCACTATGTAATATAAACTACACTAAGTTACTGTCAAAGAATAATGTTACTATAGAGAAGGTTTTGTGTAAACATTGATTTCTAGGTGTAAGTTTATGCACAAATATAAACCTTGCTTTTAGAGGGTTAATTTTGTCCCCTTGTCTCCCTTGTCAGCACAGAATTAAACAAAAAAGTTACAAGAGTAACTTTTCTTTGCAACACTGTAATACAGCTGCGCCGTAAGGCCACCTGAGCTAGGAAGGATCCCAAGTGTTCAGCAGAGACCCTCCTGTTTCCCTCCAGTAACTCATTTACAATGTCTTCCCATATTTTAGCTGAAATTATCCTCCTACAGGCAGAATTCAGAATTTACCTAGCTTAAAATACAAATCTAAGGAAATCAACAAATGAAAATCTCTCCTGAGCAATTTAACAAAACCCTTTAAAGAAAATTCAAGAATATTAGCAGTACTACAAAAAGCTTTAGGTCAAAAGAAGTGTTTGCCTTATTTAAAACATTAAAAACTCTTGTTCCTTGTCCTGCCAAAACAGGCCTCAGTAAAAAGTCTTTCTTGTGGGCTCCCTTCATATACCGAAAGGTTGCAACAGCATCTCCTCGGTGCCTTCTCCAGGTTGAGCAACCCCAACTCTCCTGGCCTTTCTTCATAGGAGAGCTGCTCCGTGTTTGTGTCCCTCTCCAGACCTGCTCCAATAGGTTCATGTCTGAGCCCAAACAGGGCTGTTTGAGGGGTCCTAGAGCTGGATGCAGCATCCCAGGTGGGGTCTCTCTCACCAGGGCAGAGCAGAGGCGCAGAATCTCCTCCCTCACCCTGCTGGCCACGCTGCTTTTGATGCAGCCCAGGATACAATTGGCTTTTTAGGCTCCAAGTGCAGACTGCAAACTTACATCCAGTTTTTCATCCAAAAGTACTCTCAAGTCCTCCTTGGCAGGGCTGCTCTCAATCCCTTCATCCCCCAGCCTGCACCAATACCAGGAGTTGTCCTGATCCAGGTGGGGACCTTGCACTTGGCCTTTCACTGTCACAAAGACTAACTTGTCTGTTTCCAATAACTCTGGAAGACATCTAGCAATTATGAAGAAAAACAGCAGTTGTTAAACATTAGGTAGACATCTCTGGCTTAAACTTTCAATGTAAAATGTAATATAATCTTGCATGAAACAATCTTTCCCCCTAAAATTTACACGTAAGTGTGATTTCTATAATGCTTCATAGAAAACTGTGGTATGTATTTTGGGAGGATAATGATGTTGAAAATCATGTTGAATTTTCCATGTAATTTTGAACATTTCAGAATTTCCACAGGGCTGCTCTTCAAGCAAAACAGATCTCTCTTTGCTATGTGTCATTACCAATTATGCAAACACAGTAATATGATTAGAAACGAAACTGGTGCAGCACATGTATCGGTAACCTCCAGCTTCTCAATTTTCCTTCTTACTGGCATGAGTCACCTTAGCAAAGCTGACAAAACTTCAACAGGGACAACTGCAGACAGCAACATCTACTTATCAGATTCCAAAGAGAAGTTAATGAACTACTCAGGTAATGGTAACTACATGACATCTGAACAACAGAAATAAATCCAACTAACCAAACCCTTCAAAAGCAAACAAACAACCCTCTCAAACAAAAAAAAAACCCAAAAAACAAACAAACAAAAAACAAAAAAATCTCTCCAATGCACAAAACAAAAAACTTAAAAAACCAAAAACTAACAAAAATCCAAAACATCACAAAACTTGCTAGTCAAATTAGTTAATGATTAATAAACAAAGCTCTACTACTGAAACAAAAAGAAATGCAGTGATAAGCAATCACAGCAGAGATGTCACAGACCAGGAGTGATAAACTGCTCAGGACAGAATAAATCAACCATAGTGTTAACAAGGTTTTATATAGTGAACAAAGACATAATGACATTTTCTAATACCATTTTTACAGTTGTTCTATTGAATAAAAGCTGACAGCTTTAGAAGGCATTTCTTTTCATATTTACATGCTTAGTTTTCTTTAATTTTCTGAAGTGTGTTGGCCAGATAGGGACACGTAAGAGATACATATAAACTCACGTGCAATATGCAACTATGTCCAGAAAATTCCATGTTTTGTGCAATAAGCCTAATCGTGTACTTACATACGTACATACCTAGCCCTAGTCTAGATATGTATGGCACAAGTGAAAATAAAAGAGACTGCATAAAACTTACTTGCCTAACTTTTGGCTACTGATATTATCATTATAGTGCCACTGTTGTAATTTTTTTCTCTTTTAAAATTAATTTTCATTCATAATATTCTGCTGATGCATATATATACACAAATACAGAGCACCACCAACATTGTTTAGCTTTTTGTGGACAATAGTAATACTGTAATTCAGGAATAATAGATTGTATTATTAAAATATATTATTCTTTTGATTAAAGACTTAAGTAAAATTTGTTGAAGAAGGAATTGACTGAGTACAGGATCACAGAAAAGCCTGGAATTCAAGTTTGCAGAAGCCTCTTCTGCAACTTGTTAATACAACCATTTACTCTTTCCACCTCCACAAAAAAGAAAAGAACAGTTGATATAAATGCTACCAATTTACTTCTATGTAGACATCTTAATGAAACAAGTCACATGCTCTAAGTAGTTGAAAAATGCTGTTGCTTTCCTTATGACTAAAGCCTCCCCACCCCCCAAAGGAAGAAGAGTAATTTTCCTCTGTACGCAAAAGCGATTAAAGAGAAATTAATCCGCCACACTTCATACTGAAAATCAAAAAGATGAAAGAAAGGATAAAACAGTCATATGTGTAAGGAAGGCACAGTCTCTTTTCATTGCTAACCTTTACGGTCAAAATCCTCTCAAAAGCGTCTCTCTCTTTAGTGAATGTACTTAAATTACAGCACATTATTGATGTTACGTCTACAACTAAAACTCAATTTCTGGAACTGGTAAGCACAGAAATGCACTCAAAGAAGGTGCAATCAAGGACAGTTAGACATAATGGAGGGATCCATGCAAACAATTTAAGCTGTAGTATTAGTGCTTTACTCTGCCGAGAATGTTTTCGTGACTCTGTATATCCTCTGCATGCTATTTGAACTGTAAATAAGAGGTAGACTGACTACTCATGAATTATTAAGATTAATTTTTAAAGTTGCCCGATTTCCAGTATATGCTTAGACATGCCTGGGAGAGGGATATTTCTACTTACATAAAACTGCTACGTATCAAGACTAAATTTTTGCCACTGAGTTAAAAAAACAAAAACAAAAACAAAAGACCAACACCCCCGAGATGGCGAGCGTTTAAATTTATGCAAGGGCTGCTCTGACGGCGTTACCCAGCCAGGAAGCCAGGTCACTCTGTCACAGCTCAGCCCGCAGCACACGCTCCCACTCCGTCACTCACGCTTCTTCCCTTCTGCCTTCCAGGCAGGATTTCCCGGCTAAGAACAAGGCGGGCATGAGCCCAGCAGCGGGACCTGCCTGAAGCCAGGCCATCGGGCAGCTCCAAACTTTATGATGGTGCCAGCCACCCCGGGGCAGCTGCTACCGATCCCCCCCACCCGGTCAGTTCCTGGGCGAGCCCCCGGCCCTCCGCCGGCCGAGAGCCGGGCCGGAGCCGGTCTCGCCCCCCTTAGCCCCCGGCCCGCGGCCCCCGCCATCCCCTTTACCCACAGACCCCTGCCGCACTAACCTCGGTAACCTGCCGCTGGCTCACCTCCGCACTCCGGCTGCTCCCGCCTCCCCTCTCCTGTCGACGGCGCGGAGGCGCCCCCGGAGCCGCCTCCCGGCCCGGCCCGGCCCCCCTGCGATGCGCGGCGCTGCCGACGCCCCGATGTGCGGAGCCTCCAGACTCCACCGCGGCCGGGCTCCGCTCGCCGTGCCCTCCCGCAGCCCCCACCCGAGCCTCGCCCAGCGCCTCAGGCACTCACCGGCTCCTCACAGGGGCTCTCCCTGGCCCTTCCCGGCGCCTCCGCGCCCGCCACTCAGAGCTTCCATGTGCCCAGCGGCCGCTCCTCTCTCCCGCTCCACTCCAGCTACGGCGCCCTCTGGAGT
Organism: Muscicapa striata striata; assembly: GCA_030060385.1. NCBI lineage: Eukaryota > Metazoa > Chordata > Aves > Passeriformes > Muscicapidae > Muscicapa > Muscicapa striata. Next base: position 434,711 of record JAREIS010000097.1, on the reverse strand, counting down.
GCCCACTCCAGTGGGAGCCTCACGGGCAGCCGGGGCTGTCACTCAGCCCGCCGGGGCCGCCGGCGCGGGCACGGCGCTGCGGCTGCCGCCGGCTCGCTACCCCTTTGTTCGGCGGTGGCGGCGGCGCTGACAGCTGCTGCCGACGGCGCTCCGCGGGCCCGGGCGGCCGCTCCGCCTCAGCGCCTCCCCGCCCGCCAGCCGCGCCTCCTGCTCCCGGCCCGGCCCGCAGCCCCAGCTCACTCCCTCTTTCTCCGCCCGCGGTCAACAACCGGCGGCGGCAGCACAAGTTCAGGCCGCCGACCCGGAAACTCATCGGCAGCCGAGGCCCGCGGGGCTCCGACGGGAAGCGGATCCACCGCGGCGGGGAGGGAGAGGGGCGGGGACGGGGCGGAGCAGGCCGGGACGCGGGGCCTGGGCGGCGGGCGCGGCGGGAGGATGCGGCGGGCAGGCGGCGGCAGGCGCCACCGAGGGCAAGGCAGGCAGGGAGCGGGGCTGGGGCGACCTCCCTCACCCCGGCCCCGGGGCGGTCCTGAGGGCGGGGGAGCCTCTCCCGCCCCGCGGGGATTCAGCGGGAGCTCCCCTCGGGGGCCAGTGCCCGGTGGCTCCTGGGCGCGGCCGGGGAAGTTCGGGGGCGTTTCCCGGCCGGGCGGTGCGGGGCGAGAGATGCTGGAGTGCGGGGCCGCCCCCGCCCGTCGCCCTCCGGCCGTGCCGAGGCGAGGCAGCGCTGCGGGGCTTCCATGCCCCCGGCCTCCCTCCCTCCTTCCCGGCGGGGCTGGCGCGGCCGGGAGCCCCGCGGGTCCTGCGGGGGGCGGGAAGGGTCGGCGGTGCTGGGAGAAGCCTGGGTGAGGCGTGTGCCTTAGACTGGCAGCCTTTGGAATGGGGCCGCGTTGTTAGCACCTGGCTTTGGTCGGAATCAGTTCGTGGTGGTGTTTTCTGAAGCTGGAGTGTTTATTGTCACATCCTTACAGCCCCACCCTTCTTCAATCTCACTTTTTGTTTTCTGGAGTCGTATTGCAAGTCTCAGCGCTGTCGGTTTCAGAGGCATGCTCATCCTGCGCTGAATTTAGTGCACAGCAGTGGCAGAGGGAGTTCACCTGCTGCTTATTCACCTGTCCCACCACCTATCGTGCAGGTGCCCCAGCCATACCAGTGCAGCTTCCCTCCACACAAGCCTGTGACCCAAACCCCGTGTATCTAAGCACGTGTAAGGAAACGCAAGGAGCAGGCCTTTCCCAGCTGTGCATAAGGGATGGGTCAGCGCATTGCTTAATGTTTTTAGATCCTACTGTAATGCAAATCACTACAGAAAAGCTGTTTCACGTCAGATATTATGTTATTCACATACCATCATTAAATTATCTAACAAAAGTATTTATCTTAACCGATGGTGAAAATATCCATGCTGTTATTTATATTGAGGTTTTATCGATATCTTTTCAGGTAATCTTGATTCCCAGGAAAAATACTGGACTAAAGGCATAGGAATCTGAAGACCTCTGTTTCTTCTAGAAGAGGTGGAGAAGCTAGAAACACTAACGTTTAAAATACATGGAGGAATTAATCTGCAAAAAGCATGTGCTTACTGATGCTACAGAATGAAAGGGTGTTCATTTGCAGATGAAGAAAATGATCAGCTGGAAGGTGGAAATGGTCAGATATAACCTTCTTTCTGGAAGCTGATATGTGATTTAGATTTAGGAGTTTTTCCATATAAATTCCGTACAATTTTGTGATTTTAGGAATTGTCACCTTGGTTTAACAGAAGGGTAAGCAAAGCTTTTTCTTAAATCTAAATGCTTCTATTGACTTTTTTCAGAAACTAAAGATATGTTCCTTTCAGAAGCTCTATTTGAATTAATTGTGCGCCAGTTTGCATCCCCACTGAAATAAAACTAAGTAAATTAATCCATATTATGGTTTATTTTTATCAGCTTTGTTACTTGGCTGTAGGCAAGACTGTGTTCTACTTTGTGGGGGGAGATGAAAGCCAGGTATTTTCTTGAAATCCATGTGGAACTCATAGAAGTGCAGTACTTGTTACAGCATAATTTATAAATTACTAGTGCTTGTCACTTTGAAATGGCTTTCTTTTTCAATTTCATATCTTTCCCAGAGTTTAGAATTTCTATGGCCTTTTGTCTGGTTTGCAAAATGGGGAAGATAATTACAAAGTGGGAAAAAAATACATTGCTTTTATTTTAAAGATGGGTTAGAGGACAAGCTTATTTGTATCAAATCTATATGATGTCCTATTTTCTCCTTTCATGAAAAGGAAGCAGAATTCTATCAGCCATTGGCATTTCTCCAGCTAAAGAACAATAAATGAATAATGCAAAGCATCAGTGGATATGAGCACTGCATCCTGAAGTTTAGTGTGCTGTTGGATTTTTTTCAGCTGAGCCTTTTCTTCCTGTTTATTCATTATTTCCAGTGATAAAGTAAGAAGAGATGGGAAATCCAGAAAACATTGGAGATGCATACGTTGCTGTGATCCGTCCAAAAAATACTGCTAGCCTCAATTCTCGGGAATATCGAGCTAAATCCTATGAAGTAAAACTATTTCTTTTCTTTATGTATTAGTCTGGCTTTTTAAATAGTATAGTAAATATGTAGAAATGTAACAGAAAAAATGTACCCTTGTCTTTTACTCTTTAGTCTTCATTTAGTACTTCTTGAATTTTGTTACTTACTTTTACAGTAACATAAAAAAATGTATTTTGTAAAGTTCTGTTCTTCTTTCAGCTGTGCTTAAACTTCTTCGGTTTCATTATTGTTTGAAAGATTTTGCTGCTTGAAGTTCCCATTGAAGGCCAAAAGAAAAAAAGAAAGAAAGTTTTGCTGGAAGCTAAACTTCAAGGAGGCACTGAGATAACCCAGAGCATCTTGGATTATGTATTAGAAACCACCAAACCGATTTCACCAGCCAATCAGGGTATTAAAGGTAAAACCATTTTAATCTAATATACTATTGATAACACCATGAAAACGTTTTTTAATTGGCAAAAGCAAAACCATGGAATTAATATAAAAAAAGAAGATAGGTTTTGAGGTTCATCAGAAAAACCTAAGCCAACTATAGAGCTGAAGCCTTGCATTTACCATTGTTTCTCTTTACCTTCAAACTCTATAAAATGCTTACTAAAAGATTATTAATAAATGAATCTCTGTCTGTGCTACTTCTTCAGCTAAAACTTGACTTGGGCTAGAGAACTGATAGATTATAAAATTGGTTGTTTAGAGGACAGTATCTATATGAAAATATTTCTAGCATAACTGTATCACAGATGGAATTGCATGAGTACTTTTTTTTCCCCTGTTGTTACATAGTTGATCTAGCAAAGAACCTCACACTTGTGCTGACAAATTTGTTTTAGCTAGCCTGTTACATTTCCAGGTTGGTATAAAGTATAATGACTGAAGGACTTCTGGTCTTTGCTGTGGACTTCATCTCTGTTGTTTACGTGGTAAAATGTTGCAGGTGACAATGAGTGCAGCTGAGTGGACATAACAGAGCTCGTTATGCAGCAAACACAGAATAACAGAATTAATACACATAGAGGGATGGCTTCTAAAAGCAAAAACTCTGTTCTTTGCATAGTTTGGAGAGTTTTAATTCAACTCACTCAGATGGCCCAAGCATTAATTATGCCCAGCTTGGTTTGTACACTGCTAAAGTATGTACCTGGGGTTGGAAAAGTTAAAAAGGGCTACAGTCATAAAAATTTTTCATGTTAATAGGTATATACATATTTATGTTCTTTAGTTTTTCATATGTATTTAGATTTTCTTTGCTTTCTTTAGACTCTAGCTCATAAATTTTTCTTCCTAGAAAGCAGGAAGATTGAATCTGATAAGCTGTCAGATAGCCAACTCAAGATTTTTTCTTTGTTTTGATGATTTATTAATTGTTTTGTGGTTTGTCTGTTTGTTTTTAAATGATGTGCTAGGAAAGCGTGTGGTGTTAATGAAGAAGTTTCCTCTAGATGGAGAGAAGGCAGGCCAGGAGGCATCTCTCTACATTGTTCCAACTGTTGTGAAAGGTAACACTGAGCATGATCTGTGAAGCTGCGCCCATTTTAGCAGAAGTTCACTTGAGGGCTTATTTTTGTATATATTTTAAGTTGTATGTATCTATCTCATTGATATATGATTATATGTGTACTTTTAAGTGTGTATATATATAAATATATATATATACATGACATATTTATATAATATATTTTAATATTATATGTTTTTCTGTATTTAAAAATTAAAAGTTGCAGGCAGATGCAAAACTCCCTGAATATTTTAGATTTTAGATTTTAGATTTTAGATTTTACTTAAAATCAGGGAAGAAACCTTTGGTTTAATGTATTGCCTTTGTTTTTGTAACAATAGCACACTTCTGGTTTAAGTAGTATTTGTGCACTTGGTTATATTTCAAAACACAGGCCTTAACTTGTGTAGAATTTGCTGAATGCAGCTCTAAGACATCCTACTCATTTCAGTGTTCTCTACTCAGAGAAGAATCTTAGTAAGTCTCTAAACAGTAAATAAATTCTTTAGAAAGCCAAGTAAATTACTTGTCAGGAAAGTATTTTTAAAATATTAAAGTAAAATGTCTGTGTGCTTTTGGGGAAACTTCTTCATTTTTGCCTTACTTATAAGACTTGATAAAACCTATCAGATACCATTGTGGAGTTACCAGTACCAATACATACCCCTTCTAGTCCTGAATCATCTTCCTTTCTTTTTTCTGGTACCAGGATGCATTTAGCATTTATTCCTCAAATGAACCTGATCACACTGGTAGAATAATGACAGAATATGTAGGGGTTTTAAAGCTGACCTGTTGGGCTGTGAATTGCTGTGTAAGGATTGTATGTAATAGCTATCAATTAACATTTCAAGAAAATTAAGTCACTCTAGTCTAAAATTAGAATATAGTCTTAATTAGGGATGTGTAACTACAAAAGATGCAGAAGGGAAAATAATATTCTTCTCACTGATGTGTCTTCAGATTATGTTTCTTTTTTAGATAATACAAAATATACATACAGTCCTGGATGCCCTGTGTTCTACTGTTTACAAGACATCATGAGAGTCTGCAGTGAATCCAGCACACACTTTGCTAACGCTTACGGCAAAAATGTTAATTGCCTTGGATAAGTAAGAGACACCATTAGTAAAAATACATTAAAATGAAAAGTTTGATATTTTGTATCAAAATAGAAATTTATATTGGAAAGATAATATGTCAGTGTGATACATAGTTTTTTGTAGCATTCTTGTGGTTAAGAAAGAAATCATCATGGTGTTTTCTTTGTGTTTATCAAAAATGGAAACCTTGACAACATACTTCTAAAAGTCTTTTTGCAAAAAGACTTTGCCTCCTGATCTAAATCAAGTAGCTTTTTAGAAGTTCATGCTTACAGTGGATGTTTTGTAAAATCATAATGTTTAATCTTCTGTAAATGACATAATTGTCATTTGAGTAAGAACATTTGCCAGAGTGTAGTAAAAATACCCTGTAATTGTATACCATTAAGATTTGCATTTAAATTAAATCTCCCTGTAGAAAGGGAGTGCATCTTCCCCAGACATACAAATTTATGTGCAGTAGGGAATTAACTTTCAGAAAGGTGATTAGTTGTTTAGCCAAATTTATAGTAGTTTGAAATTTGAATACATGAACAGGTTTTGTGTTGTTTTGGTGGGGTTTTTTATATTTGTTTTTCTGGTTTTTTTTTTTTTTTTTTTTTTTGAGTGTTTTTTTGAAATGTACTCTTATCCAAGAAATACCAGACACACTTGCATATGAACTTACTTGCAGTAATAAAGTTAGTTGAAACCTCTAGCTGATGTACAAAGTCATGCTACAGGCTGTTACCTAAAAGGTTCTGTGTGGAGGGTTTTTACAGTTTTTTAGTAGAGTTGTAGTATTTCTGTGTATACCATCATACCAGTTAAAATTATTTGCTGCTTGCTGAATGCCTTCAAGCTCTAAGTTCTGCTTAGAAGTGTTTCAAGCCTCACAAGAAGCCTTGGAGGTGTAATAGAAAATAGCTGATATTTTTTATTCTCTATGTACATAATCAGAAACAATACTTCTCAAAGTTTCAAACTGCCATATTTAATTTATCTACAAAGTATTTAGAGAAAATACCTGTGTTTTATAGCACAATGACTACAATTTTACTGTCTTTCTGCCAGGACCATGAGTAAGTGGAGAGAATGCTGCTTTGGCAGCTTGGATCTAGGACTTAAAAATAGGCCTAAGCATATGCACTGAACTGCAGATTACCTTCTGCAATCCTTACATATTATTCTGAGAAAGACAAGATATGAGTGGTCTGTCAGTGGATGTCCAAAGCATGTACTTACTTCTCTTTCTTCTATATTTCCAGGCTCAATCACTAAACAGAATTTATGGTATTACAGCAAAGCACGTTGTTACCTCAAGCTTGTGAGAAAGCATGTACAGAAACCTAAATACAAACCTGGCTTTAGACTTCTAATGCCAGTTAATATAACACTAAAACAATTTAACAATTTGGTAAAAATATATTTATGCAAAACTTGAGATGAGCAACTTTTCCTGAGCCCTGTATTATATTTCATATGTGGTAGAGAAAATGCAGCAGGTACTGACTTTCCCTGGTAGCACAGTATAAGAGAGCTCTAAAGCTCTTCAAGACACTTAGCAGTTTGGAAACTGGACCTTCTGGCTTGTTGCCTTTTCCTGTCTTTCCCTAATGAAACACATGAGTTGAAAAGCTTAAGTCAGTACAGATATTGAAACTCACCCTTACAAAAACTGCTTTAGGTTTCAAAATTTGTTCAGAGTAGTAATGTTAATAAACTGAAAGTATACGAAATGGTGACATGCTGGTGTGGTTTTGTGGTTTTTACCAGTGTTACTCTTAGTTTATAATTTCCTTATCTTTGAGAGTTTGCATCTCCACAAAATTGAGCAAATACAACTGTTTAACTGAATGTGGTTAACAAATTTCACATTCAGGGAGTAATTTAGTCTTATAAAATTGGCTGTGCAAATTATAATTATTTTTTAAAATTCAAATGTCTGGTTATCATATCTGCAATCCTGAAACAAAATAATGGACAGCATGACCAAAATGATCCTTTTCTACCTGAAAATTAATTACTTGCCCATTCTTTCCTGCAGGTGGTTGGATGAACGGCACACGCAGTCTCACTCCATCCCAGCTTTATTCAGACCATCTCCTCTTGAGAGAATTAAAACAAATGTAATAAACCCTGCCTATGCTATAGAACCTGGTCAAACAGAGAGCTCATTGCACATGGGTTATACTGCCCTAGAAATAAAGAGTAAAATGCTGGCATTGGAGAAAGCAGATATGTGTATCTATAATCCTTTGTTTGGATCTGACCTTCAGTATACCAATAGGGTAAGAACTATATTTATATTTTGTATTTGTGAAACATACATACTCCTTTTAGTGTTCATTCATTTATTTTATAAGAGTGTGTGCTCACACCAGAGTTGTTTATTTAGCAGTAAGTGTGCCCTAGTGTTTCAAATCCTCAGATTTGATCATAATTCTCTTTCATTATGAAATATTACTATCATAACTTTGGTTTCAAGAGAATACCTGGCCGGAATGGGGGATTGTGTAGCCAAATATCAGTAAGATATTTTTTCAGTTGTGTTTAAATTATGTCTTCACAGGTTGACAAGGTGGTAATAAATCCATACTTTGGCCTTGGAGCCCCAGACTATTCAAAGATTCAGATTCCTAAAAGAGAAAAGTGGCAACGTAGCATGAGCAGTGTCACAGAGGACAAGTATTATGTTACATTCCTTTTTCATAAACGGATAATTTTGTTTTGTTTTATTACAGTAGCACTTGGTAGACTTAGAATGAGATTCCTATTACTTTAGGCTTCACTGTACAAACATATTTTCAATGAAATTCTATTTGAAATCTCTAACTATTGAAACACAACAATTAAAGGATGAATCAAGAAAGGTGGTGTAAATTATAAACATTAGAGAGGCATTTCTTGCTCTAATAAATACAGCTGTGGCTTGATTTCTGCATGACAAAAAACCTGTTTGTATGAATACTGGCACATTTTAGCTGCATGAACTTCTCTTTTATTATTCATGTAGATCTATGGTTAGTGCTATATCAGTAATTTTTAAAAAGTTGGTGTTCTCAACAATTGAAATATTTCTGAACAGGGTTTTTCCTGTTTCCCCTTTTAATTCATAGGGAACACCAGTGGGTAGATGATTTCCCTCTTCACCGCAGTGCTTGTGAAGGCGACTCTGATTTACTAAGCCACCTTCTGGATAAAAAATTTTCTGTTAATCAGTTGGATAGTGACCACTGGGCACCAATCCATTATGCATGCTGGTGAGTCAAGGATAGTTTTGCCAATCAAGTGCATTCTAGCTATCATGATTCTTTAGCAGTATCATTTATGTAATGTATCAGCCTCCAAAAGAAGAAATAAAAAAAACTCTAGACTTTTAATGCTTTGATTATAATATATGTTAGTGTTAACCTTCTGAAAAGAAATGTTGCTTCGGGTTTTGAGATAATTTTAATTTGAATGGTTTTTGGGGAGACCAGTTATGGAGATCATGTCATCTCTTACTTATTGCCTCTTGTATCTCTCCTGACTTTCTGTTCTACTGCTGGAGGCACTGGGTCTACTTTAGCATGGTAACTTTGACAGTGTGTGTTGGTTTAAGTCTGTGAGCAGTTTTACAGCACAGCAGTAGCTGAGCTGAACATGTTATGGCGCAGCTTTTAGTGGGAAGCTGGACTAGGTGATTTACAGAGATCAGCATGTCTGACTGTACCTCTGTGATTTAACCTGTAAGTGCTTGAAAGCTTTCCTCAATCATAAAAATGCTTTTGCTTTATCTTCATGGAAGTTGGTCTTTTATATATATGGAAAAACATGAAAATCAAACTTGGTTATAAGAAGCTCACAATCTTACTTGCTTTTTAGTGTTTTTCAGAAAGTTTATAAATACTTTATACATCAAGTATACACAAGAGTTATCAGTTATATGCATGGGGGTTAAGAATCATCAGGATCCATCTGCATGACAGTCAGAATCTGAACTCTGATTCTCACACTGATTATTTTTTTTCAGACAAAGCTGGACTCTGTTCTGTCATGACTGAATTGCTGCAACTACCCAAACTTAGCTAGCTTAAAGCAAGGCTCAGCTTGTCTATAATGAATCCAACCAATGGTTACTAGACCAGTGATTACCAAAGAAGTGTAGAACTGTTACTAATTTCTACAAACTTAATTATGTTCCATTGTATCTGGTGTAATTTGAAAGCTAGAAGCTTTTCAGTGTGGAAAAAAAACACTTGGACCATCTGGAAATATTTGCTGTGTCTGTTCTGACATAAACATGTCTGCAGGTATGGAAAAGTTGAAGCCACTCGAATGCTGTTGGAGAAAGGGAAATGCAATCCAAATCTTTTGAATGGTCAACTTAGCTCTCCTCTTCATTTTGCTGCTGGAGGTGGACATGCTGAAATAGTACAAATTCTACTAAATCATCCAGAAATTGACAGAGTAAGTTCTGTTTGTGTATAGAAGTAGCAGTTTTAGCAACAGTTTCTAGCTTGTGTATTTGGTGTCCAGATCACAATGTATAAACACAGCGATCTTGTAAAGCAATTACTAAAAAATAGTTAAATAATTTTCATTAGCTCTGATTTTTCCATTTTGTATCAATTAAATGTTTAAACTCTGGTATCAAGGATTTTATTTATCTCAAAAATGTGTAAATGTTTACCTGTCTCCTGTGAAATCAGTGTAGAATCAGTGTTTCTGTTTGTTTGTAGCACATCACTGATCAACAAGGAAGATCTCCGCTGAATGTCTGCGAAGAGAACAAACAAAATGAGTGGGAAGAAGCTGCAAAACTACTGAAGGAAGCCATAAATAAACCTGTATGAGTTTATTTTCTAAATAGTTTAAAGTTTATATTTAATTTACACTTAATCTTGTAGATGAGCTAGAGTCACTTCCAGCTGTTACTGGAAATGTACAGCATGTTGAAATTGTTAGTGTAAATATTGGCAAAATGACATTTTGTCTATTTAAATGTTTCTGTTCTGTTTCATGGCTCAAGAAATACATGTAGGACATGTAAATATGATGTTCTAGTTTATTTGTAGGGGCATCACATCACCTACTGATTTTGTGTCTATTTTTGATCACGCAACCATCAGCTTTCTTTATGCATTCTTACCTTATATGTTGATAAACAATGGCATTCAGCTGGCTAAATGTAGGCTTCCATGAAATAGGCTTTTCATCAGTTAGTCAGTGTAGGCTTCTTTGGCAGCCAGTGGAGATTAAGCCAGGACAGGAAATAAAATTTACAATGCAATTTCTCTTATCCTGAAGTAGATTTAAAATTAGCTGAATTATATAAACCTGCTTGTTTCTTTTCTTTGACTTCAGATGCAACCTATATCCCTGTAAGTAGGTGGTGCTAAACCTGTCAGTTTTCCAAGATGTTTTAAATTATCTTAATTTCACTCTGCATGAATGATATTCCAAAATAATTAAGGAAGGAACTGACCTTTATTTTAAGGACCTTATTATGCAATAGATCATGTGAAGGTGTGTGTCTCTAATGACTCTATAGACTAATAGACACGTTTTAAGGAGATTTCAGAGATTTCAGTAATGTGTGATGTTATGTTATTATTTATTACTATTGAATTAATATTCATATACATATATATAATATATATAATATAAATAAACTCCCCTGTAAACTACTATCGTAGGAATGACAGTTACTACTGCAGCAAAAACAAACTCATGTTTTCCATTCCAACCTCATTTTCAATCACTTGTCATTTTCCAAGCCATCTGTCTTTTTTTTCCAGAAGCTTTTAGGAACTCAGTGCTTGATGACTTAGTAGATTTGAGGAAGGGAAATAACAAATTCCTGAAATGTTTTTATTCAAGCAGCTGAAACATCTAACTGTTACAGAAATGAAAACAAGACATTTCATTGATTTATGGCTTGTGTATACTTGCTTTAAGCACCTGATTTATGTTTATCTTTCAGGAGGCATACTGTGGGCTCACATGCAATTCAATGAAAGCTAAGGGAGTTCCGAAGGAGAAAATGAATTATTATTTATTAGATTTGTTTAGATTATATTACAGGAATGCTGTAAGATTTAGTGAGATTGTGTTCTTGTACCAGGTTCTGAGTAAGGGGTGGTGCTTCCCTTTAAAAATAAGCCTTTTTAGTATAGGGGGGAAGAATTCATGACCTGCCAGTAATAGCAAAGTTAGCGTTTTGGGATATGCCTAGGCAGCTGAGCCCAGATCTCTCAGGGAACTTTTAAATACCTACTTGCCTTTTAGTTCAGCAGAAGTCCTCAAAATATCAACAAGATCTTTCTTGGAGTTACTGTTGTAAAAAGCACAGTATAGGAACTTGCACACTTGAAACAAGCAATTTAGGTAAATAATAAATACATAGGAGTTGTGCAGTATTCTTTTCCCCAGTACTATAGATGTTGCTGATATATGGTAAAGCTACTTTCCTCTCTAGAAACACCAACAGAAAGAATTTTAACAAATTGTTTGTTCAATACGTTCCCATTTTATGTAGTATGAAAAGGCACGAATTTATCGTATGGATGGGTCGTATCGCTCTGTGGAGCTGAAACACGGAAACAACACAACTGTCCAGCAAATAATGGAGGGCATGCGCCTCTCTCAGGAAACTCAGCAGTACTTCACCATCTGGATCTGTTCTGAGAACCTCAGTAAGTAAAAAAGACAATGGTTATACTTGAGGGTTTCACATAGTTTGTTTCGGCTTGCCTTTAGGAGAAGGTAATGCTGTCTTAGGAGAGTAGGAGACATGCTCTCTGACAGGCTTTACAGCCTGGTGGCTCCAAACTCCTTTGAAAGCTGTGGAGAGCTTCTCTCGTTTAGCTTTTTCTTTAGGTGTCCTCAATAGGTCTGACTATCACTCTGGCACCTATAATGTATTTCATCCAGGAAGACAAGGCTATTCCAAGTTGCCTTTCTGTTACAGGACACCTTGGCTGTCATATTAGTAACTTATCCTTTTTCTTCCCGGAGTATCTGAATTGGATGCATGTAGTTTTTACTAATGTTTAGTCTTTTTAAAACTACTAATTAAAGTAAGATGATTCATGGTTTCATTAGGTCCTTTAATCATATGAATTTTTCTGTGTTTTGCACCAAAATAATTTTTGATAAACAAGTTTTAAAATATATTTGGTGGGAGAGAATTCTGATGTAAAATGTCATGTTTATATTTGTGGTATTTTTTTGGTATTTCTGATCTAAATAAAAAAGATACTATAGTTTTTATTTGAGAGCTATAACAAAAGATAAATAGAAACCCAAAAGAGTCAACTAGTGTGGTTGGGTATTTTCAGATAATATGGGCATCAATACTGCTGCAACACGATAGATCTGAGGTACTACCCTTGCATTTGGGGGGAAGAGCTCACTGATACATTGTGTAAAAGCAAGTAATTATCTAGATATTTATCCCAGATTTGAAAATGAGCTCCCCAATTTATGGCTTCAAACAACTAATGGATAAATTTAATTATAAAGTATGTTGCAGTTTGTGTACAACTGGTAAGGACCATAGGTTTCTTGCTTGTAGGATAGATGATGCTTTTCTGTGTTTGAATGTAAGATGGATAAGTTAAATGAACAGATAGTTCTCAGTGAAAGATGTTGCACTCTTAACATATCCTTTTAAGATTTTCATATAATGTGAAATGCCAGTGTGAAAGCCAGAGCAGTGAGGATGAGGCAGATACAGCTTCCTAGAACCTCACTCCTAGAAAAAGCCAAGTGACAATCCAAGGACAGGCAGAGTGAGTGAGTAAACCAAAGGTACAGACTCTAGTACATAGTAGGATTATAGCTGAAAGCTCTGTATTAATGTCTCAGCTCTCATATACACAGGAGAACATGAAACATTGATTGACTTTAGCCTGTTAAGAATAAAGACATTTTCCACATTAAAAAGAAAAATGGCTGTTCTGAAAAGTTTATGGTTTTTATATATATACAAAAAGGGCAAATACATTTATAAGATAAATTGTATCTGTATTTTTCTGTCAGAAATAAGATTATTGGACTTTATATTTCTGCCATAATAATAGACACGACAGTCTCTCATATTTTATTATTGTGAAGGTCAGTCTTGGTACTCCATTAAATTTTTAAATAGCACTTCACTTCTGAGAAACTGAAAATAATGAAGTTTCAACACTATTGCATTTAGTGAATTGATGCTAAGAATTTTATCAATAAATCCATATTTTCAAAACCTTTTCTATATAGCAGTTTAGAAAACATAGGGAAAATATTTGTTAATGAGTCCTCAATTTCAGATACTCTGGGTTTGGTGCAGCATTTAGTAATTTATGTGCATGTGTTGTGTGTATGTGTGTGCACTGGGTTGTTCTGTTTCTTTATTTAGAAACAAACCTGTTATTTTTCAGGTCTCCAGCTGAAGCCATATCACAAGCCTTTGCAGCATATTCGAGACTGGCCTGAAATATTCACTGAACTGACAAACTTGGATCCTCAAAGGGAAACTTCACAGCTTTTCCTGAGAAGGGATGTGAGACTTCCACTGGAAATAGAAAAAAAGGTCAGCACTTGGAAGTGAATGAAATTATGGTCAGACTCAGAACACTTTGACTGTCAACACTCAGTGTGTATAGCGACTGTAGTAATTTCCAAACTTACTTAAACATCTCATTTTCTGTAATGATTTGAGTCTTCACATTCTCCCCTCCCTCTCGCTTGCCTTCCTGCCATCTCTTTGTTCTCTCTTGCTTTCTCACCCTCTCAGTTGGGTTTATCCAGTGTCTCCATGTGTCAGTCTCTGTCTGTTATATGGCTAAAAACAACCTGCCTGATTTTCTTCCTTGTGATGTTGTTTTTCAGTTATTTAATTGGTTGATTTCAATGGGGTTATTCAAACATATTACCAAAAATGAGTTCATGGGGCGAAAAATCCACAGATGCCAGTATTTCTGTGAACTTTTTGATTGGGCATGTGTGCTAGTTGCTTTTCATTGCTGTGTTGGATCAGTGAAGTGTTGAAGTAAGTCAGTGAAAAGCAATGCATGTATTACAAAGCACCACTAAAATGCACACTTCAGTCAGGATGACACCTTTGTCTTCTGTCCCTGAATCAATGAGAAATGGTATTTATAGTTTCTAAGCTTATTTTCCTTTTTTACAAAGAAATCATATTATTTAAATCTTTTTAACAGATTGAGGATCCATTGGCTATTCTTATACTTTTCGATGAGGCCAGATACAATTTACTGAAAGGTTTTTATACATCACCTGATGCAAAGCTGATTACACTGGCAAGTTTGCTTCTACAAATAGTCTATGGAAATTATGAGAGCAAGAAACATAAGCAGGGCTTTCTAAAGTAAGTATGTGTTTAAAACTTAAAATTATGTGTTAGATTAAGTATTTTTAGAGAGCACTTACTATGGGACCCTCAAACTTTAGGTATGATATATTTGTTGGTTTTCTTCATCACTGAGCTATAGTTCAGAGTAATCACATAACCATGGTAGCATTAATAGAAGTTGGACGTTGTGTGTGAAAATGTGCTAATCTTAATTATTGCAGTCCTCGACAGAGGGGTGGAGGTTCTGTAGTATGTAAAAGCTGTCCTGAGGTACTGTAATACCAAAAGAAACAACAGTACTCATTTGGAGGGTCATGACAGGACTGAGGCTTTGAGCAATGTTGAAGAAACATCTCACTATGGCTGTTAGAGCAATGTCTGGGATTGACTTTCCCTCTTTGCACAGACCATGCAGCGATATTGTTTCTCCTCTGTGATTTGTAGGAGAAATGTTGTACTAAATTGGTCAAACCCATAGAACCAGTAGGGCTCAGCCAGATGGTATTTTTCTCTCACCTTCTCTCTGCATGCCAGCACAACAGTAGCTGAGCTATTTCGGCTTGTTCCTCCCACACACATTTCTACAGCAGTATCTGAGCCCATGAAGATTCCAGTTCTCTACTGTGTGCACCTTCACCCCCTGCCATCTCCACCTTACTTCATTCATGGAACAGCAGCTGTGTTGTTCTAGAATACTGCTATGTTTCTCATCTCTTATTCACAGCATCAGCTGAGCTGCCTTGGCCTGGTGGGTGTTTGCATGTATTGTCCTGCAGTTACACAGCCAGTGGATGGAGCGTAAGGAGAATGGGGTTTAAGTGGGTCTCCTGTACGAGTGTGCAGTTCAGTGCAGCTGAGTTTTGTATGGAACTGACTCCCAGCATCTGCAGGGTGGTGTTCCTCTCCATACCGAGGCATATCAGTACTGTGGTTCCAAGTTCATCCTACTCCATGAAAGTGTTTGGCTCTACAGACAGAACTACCTGCAAAGATCATCTGGGCTAGATAAAAAGCCATTTGGACATGCTTTCCATCCATATTCACATAGTTCTTCATATAGATGAGGAGTTTCATAATCTATTTTTCTCTTTGTAGTTCATTAGAAGTTTTTAGTTAATTAAAAGACTAGTAATTCCAAAAATATATCCAGGCTGTTGTTTGTATGAGAGTATCCTTGACCTTAAAGATCTGATGCACTGTCCTGTGCAGGGTCTTTCTTGGCAGATCATATATACTGCCAAATACAATTTAAATAGGTTACACTGGGTCTTGAGACTATTTTAATTCTACATAAAAGCAAACTAGTAAAGGCTAGTATTCTTCCTTTTAATGTTTTTTGTTTCCTACATTTTGTGTTTTTTTTTTTTAAAAAGGCAGTTGATGTAAGTAGCTTCTCTTTCATGTCATGTAATATATAACTTAAATGTGGAAATTAATTGGGCTGAGTCCTTGGTTGTGCTGACTACAGAAGTGAAAGGAAGAGTATCTACAGTCTATCATATTTTCTGAGTATGTGATATGCTGATGTAAATGGTATTTTGTATATAATTTTGACTTCCCACCTGGAATTCATCAAACTGGTCTCTAACCAAGTATGAGTTGTGTGTTCTGCTGGCATTTCCTCTCCATATCATGTCCATGATGTGTGACACAGAGTGTATAATGTAAAGCTGAATCTTCATTAACTGAGAATTGCACTGTATCTTAGGAAACCATCTCATCTGATGAGGCAAGATAGAGTAGGAGCTGTCTAGCTCAGTATGTGACCTGAAGGTACACTGTGGCAGACATCGTTCTTTTTTCTTACTTTGTTTAGTGAAGAAAAACTTGTTCCTCTTTGTTTTTCTCTTAGTGAAGAAAATCTTAAATCTATCGTACCAATAACTAAACTAAAGAGCAAAGCTCCTCATTGGACAAACAGGATACTTCACGAATACAAGGTAAGATAAATAAGCAGGTAGTAGAAAATCCTGTTCTTAAACACTTTTGACTGTTTGGTTGTCAGTTAATGAACACAAATATTGGTATAAAAAGCTAAAAATGTGTATGTTCTGAATTTTTGGGATGGGTTGTTGGAATATATTTCTTGTATAGTTACAGATCTTTTTGTTAGAAGTAAATATGTTCATTATCTGTTCATTTACCTTCACTGTTAGCTGTGTGTTGGGCACACTTCCAATTCAGGCATAAATATGTAAAAATCTACTCTGATTTAAATTTGCATGTCTGCTTGTAGCAATAGATCCCCAAAGTCCTTTTTGTCAGTGTAACTTGTATCTTAGGGATCTGGTAGTGCTGCTGATGTGCACATGCACATACACACACACACACACACAAACTCCTTTGATTAGAGCAGTTAATTAAGCAAAAATTTTAATTTTTTTGGACTTGGGCTGCTTGTGTAAAAATGCATCTGATTGAGGGCTGTGGCTCCCAAATGAGGTCAGATAAAATTTGTGGTCTTCACAAGTAATTGTGGAAAAAGTGAGGTGTGTCAGAAAGAGAACTGTACCAGCTGATGTGTATCACTAGAGGTAGCTGCCAGGAAACACTGCAGAAGCACCTAGGGGATGTTTTCAAACCTTGCCCCTCATTTTGAGATGGGATTATTCAGTCATAAACTTTCTTTTGGTGCCACACTTTTTGTCAGAAATTAGCAGATCATTCCTATTCTTTCTAATTAGAGATGAAGGAGGGGGTGATGGTCTAAGACTATAGTGTAGCAAAGTCATCTCTACTCTGTCATCAAATTATATGTAAGAATGAGCATAGCTTTCTTAACTTCTGCTTTTGGGACATTATTTTGGGGTGTGGGGCATGGGAGAAAGGGGAAGGCAGTTGCAGTCTTTGCCCTGAAGATTTTACATGTTAGAAATGGCTGTGTAGAATTCAGGTAAGACAGGGTGTGGATCCAGAGAGGCTGATCCTGTCTACCACACCCACAGTCATAGCCCCCTAACTATTGGAGATTTATGTTCTCCCTTGTGTTTGTGCCTTCTGACCTTGTCCATGGCCCAACCCATTTTTTGTTAGTGGTTGTTACCATTCTGGTTTGAGGAGCACTGCAGCAATAGACTGCTGCACTCTGCTGAGGAGGAAGGAACAGAAGCCTGTCTCAATCTGAATGAAGGCTCCACTAACGAAAAGAGGTCTGCACCTCTCTTTTGCTTAGAAAAGAAAAAACAATCCATGTTTTGGAAGGAAGTACTTGCTCATCTTGCCATGTCTCACAGGATTGGACCCCTTAAAGGAGGAAGAATGCTTAGTTTTAAGAATTGTGATGCATTTAGTATCAGATGGGCGCATAGCTGCTGATCCCAAGTCCCAATTCCTTCTGAGAAAGGCAAATCTGTGGGGCCCTTCAGAGGTTGTGTGTCTGTGCTCAGATTTCCAAGGCTCATATAGGTATCTGGGTTTTGCCTCAGTCTCTTCTGGAAGATGGTTGATGGGGAGGCACTTTGGAAATACGCATTTAGTAGGGATTGCACTGAACAGTGGATTTTCTTCAAACAATCACAGCTGTTTGGAAGGACTTGCTCATTGCCATTGTTTCTCTGTTTTTAGAATCTCAGCACCAGTGAAGGTGTCAGTAAGGAGATGCATCACCTTCAGCGCATGTTCTTGCAGAATTGCTGGGAAATTCCTACTTATGGAGCAGCTTTTTTCACAGGACAAATATTCACCAAAGCAAGTTCGAGTAGCCATAAAGTCATCAAAGTGTACGTAGGAGTAAATGTAAAAGGGCTGCACCTCCTCAACATGGAAACAAAGGTCAGCTTAAGTGAACTGCCAGTGATAACTGTAAAACTTAATTCTCTTCTCTTAAAAATCTTTGTATGAGAAGCAATTTCACATCCAACTGTTTAGTTAAACTTGACTGAAAATTTCCAAGATTTTAAGGTCTTTTAAGTTCACTAAAGTCTTGCTTTTTTCACTTTACTATTTATGAATTACAACTGAGTTGTGAAACATAGTGGTTTAAGTCTGAATCCTGTCTTTGTGAATGAAGTTCAGTTTGCAAGTGTGGAGCGTATTTTCTGAGTGACAGTTTCCTACATTTGTTCATAGGCTTTACTCCTCAGCCTAAAGTATGGTTGCTTTATGTGGCAGCTGGGAGATGGAGATACATGTTTTCAAATCCACAGTCTGGAAAACAAAATGAGCTTTATTGTGCATACCAAACAGGTAAGCACTATCATTTTGCATCCTTTACATTCAATTATTTTTTTCATAAATTAGATACACAAGCCTCTTTTCTCTTGAGATTGACCACCCTTGCACAGTATAATGTAAGCCTAAGCCAAGCCCCCACAAAAATTATTTTAAAACTTTATTATTAATATTTCAGAAGGTTTGCTTGTTTTCTTAGCATGTGAAGCCTTCAGAATTCAAAATACATAAAATGCATCTATAATCATGACGATAAATCTTTTTTTCAATTGAAACTTTCTTGCATGTGCCCAATCCCTCATTCTCTTAGATTAATTCCAAATATAATGAGATTGAGAGAGCTGAAGCCAGTAACTTTGTGATCAAAAGTAATGAAGTTTGAGATTGGATAAAGCTGAGAATTGCTTTTGTCATGTGCTTGATTATCAGTTCTGAAATGCTGATAGAATTTAATTGCATCCCTTTACATAGGCAGGACTCGTTGTAAAACTCCTGATGAAATTAAATGGCCAGCTAATGCCAACTGAAAGAAATGAGTGATGGAAATGAAGAATAGTTACAAGATGGCATCTGATGGCTGAGCAAAAAAAAACTTGTTCCTCCTTGTAACAGGACTTCCATGTACATGAATTTTACACAATAGAAAAGTCAATTTGTACAGTTTTTTTTAACTTTGTACAGAAGCTGCATGGTTTATTTTTTTAAAAAAACTATACAACATATCTATTATTTTTATAAATATTTTTGTGTTCATATATTAACTATTGTAGGGCTTGAGCTTAATCAATAAAGCTGATGAAATCAAAATGGTTTACCGAGTTCAACAAGCATGAATCCAGTAAAGCTTTTGTTCCCAGAGAAATATGGGACTACCAGTGCCATTAAGAAGTCTCAGTTAACCTATTTACCTTTCATGTCATTGCGAGGAACATCAAGGAGGTGGTATATGTTGGAGTATTTTGTAGATACCCTGTATTTTTAAGATACTATTGATAAATATGCTTAAGAGACCAGTTAGATCAGTTAGACTGTTGAGCAACTACTTTTGATAAACTATTGTTTTTTATTTGGTTTCTGACAAACATTTGAGCTCGCTTTATTTTTACTCTTAACTTTCTCATACTTTGTATTCATATTTATTCCAAAATACTGCATGAGGATGCCAAAAGGGAAATACTTTAAATCGTTCAGAAGCCATATTGAATGTTTAGCATGCTTGTTTTGTAAAATGGATTTTTACTTTTGCTGTGCAATATAAAATGTATGTAAGGAGGAGAGGGAGACAGGGATTTACAGATGAACCTTACTCAGAGGACTTCAGAAAGTTTAATAAATTCTACCCTGGATTGCAACACATATGCAGTAACAAAAACTCATACAGGAGGTACTAAGTTATTTCTCTTAAATAATTTTCCTACTGATAAATTCAGTTTCTTCAGGCTAAAAGCAGTGCAGGATGCAGGAATGAAGATGACAAGGAAGTCAGCAGTTTGTAAGCATTCTGCCTGCTCTTTGAAGAGTCAGGGTTGGGGCTCAACAAGTTGGGTCCCAAGTGTAAGGTGAGATCCTATGCAGTCTGAAACATATCCTTGTACATTAAAATAGTATCTGTAACACAAATCTTTGAAATTTCTGGTTGTATTTCAGGGTTTTAAGTGCACTTGACTATTTCTTCCGTGTAAACTGCATGCTAAAACAGTGTGCAATATTTTGTAAAAAAAAAAGCTTTTATAAAAAAAAAAAAATTAGCACTTGCCTCAAAGTTTTCAAATAAAAGCTAAAATGAATGTCAAGAACTGTGCTGTTGTATAGTAACTTTACTCATACCTTATTAGTAACTGCAGTTTAAGAAATTAAAGTAGTAAGCTGTTAAAAACATGAACAGGAGACTTGTATTTTGTATTCTTCTTAGCAAGCTGTACTTTTCTACTTAAACTTCACAGGCCTAAATAACGGTGACTTTTCATGGATTGTTATACTTTATTTAAGGCAAATAATGCAACAGTCAGGTCCTTCATTGTGCATCCTTGCTGTCACTTGGCACTGGTTATCAGAAATACATTTCTCTACATAGCACTTTCTTAGAAAACTAGAGGAAAATGTTAGGAAGGTGTGTCGGTTGCCTATATAACTATACTATCAATATGCCTTATTGCTGTGTAGTCCTTTCTGCTAAATTCTTATTTATTACTTCCTAATAAATTGTTTGCAACAAATCATATTTGGTGTTTCTATTTTTGTAGCCAGCAGTTCCATCAAATGTTACACCAAGCAGGTGTTATTAGCAAAGAGCAGTAGTTTGTAATAGGCTCATCTTTGTAAGGTATGTAAAAAGAGAGGACCAACAGGAGAGTCCCATGATGACTCTAAATTAAGTAGTGCACCTTGGAAACTCAGGAATTCACCAGGTAAACTGGAAACTGTTCATCGTGGCAAGGCAGGGTTTTGCAGATGTTGCACATCAGTGGAGCCACTTAGCAGCAAGAGCCCAGTTCTGCAGTCCCAGAGGTTTCTGGCCCATGGGTGCTCATGCTGCCCTGCTGGGGCAAGGCAGGTGTGTGCTCTCCTTTCATCTGGAAGCAGGGAAATAAAAAATGGGAACAGAGAGAAATTCAACACTGCTGAGACAGACCATTGGTAACAACCCTCATATCACTACTGAACAAAAAAACTAATGAAAAAGAGCTGCAAGCTGGGCAAAGCTGACACTTGTGCCTTTGTAAACATGAGATGCCCAGCTCACCACCTGCAGTGCATCTAACAAGCACTTTCTTAAAAAGCAAGAACCTGTACAGCTGCCAAAAGCAGCTCGAATAGAACACTCAGCCAAGCCCTTTAAGGCAAAGTAGAACACTCAGCTAGGCCCTACAACTGAGAACTTAAAACTGAAAAAGAGGCACAATTTTACCAAGTGGAATAACTGACCCCCTGACCCCAGTGAGCAGCTTGTTCAAGAGGGAAGCCTTGTCCTGGGGCTATGTCATGCTGCTGCTGCTGCTGCTTGGTGCAAGGAACAATTGCTCCAGGGAGGTGAGGGTTTCCCAACCATTGTCAGCTTAGAGCTGGATGCAGTTTAAAGCTGGGCTGTTGAATGGAAAAAGAAATAAAGGTTCAACAGAAAAAAGTATGTGGTTTACAAAAGCTCTGCTTTACCTTAATTGTTATTACTATAGGGATGAATTATAAAAATAATGTACTAAAATGCTATTCTATATAAATTTAAATATAATTATTAATTACATAAAAACGAAATAATTCATATATAGGTAATTAATCTGGATATCCTCTCCCTTGGAAGAAATACACTGATACTATTCCATCAAAAATGTCCTCACTTCATAAACTGACAGAGCAGAATGTCAGTAACAACCAGTGATAGCTCTCATGTGCCCCGAAAGAATTGTCAAAGTTTGTAAATACGAAGGAGCTCTCTCAATCACTACAGCACTGATGAATTTCCTTTGGCATTGAAATGTGTTGAAACTTCAGAGCTTGCAGGCACCAAATTGAAAACTAGATCCCATAGCTGACATGAAGAGTTTGAAGGTACTCAACATTGATTCCATGCACACATCAGCATTCACAAGCGTTCTCTGCTACCTCCACTCATCTAGTAATACTCAGCACATGTGAGACCTTGATACAGGTCTCACATTACCAGAGGATATTACACATTAAAAAAACTACAAGAATATTCATTCAGTAACAAGCTTATGCTTTTGCCTGTTCACCTTTTCACTAGAAGTACTCAGAAGAGATGGCAACAAATAATTTATTTCAGATGAAGTACAGAATTTATGAGAATTAAGGATTCTGAAGTTTGCAAAAATTTATTTAGAAGCAGAACAGATAATCTTTGCAACTGTACCCTGTCGAAATGTCCAATTGTAATGTATGTCATGTAATGTCATGTAATGTATGTATGTAATGTCTCATTGTTTGCAATGATCAACCCGCTTCCCTCTAGTATTCCCAGATTTACGCATTTAAATTTTAGAAACTAACTGGACTCACTGGATGAACAAATACTGCCTTTAAAAGACCTACCCAAACCAGAATTTTCTGGAAACGCATTCCTGTTAAATTAAAAAATGTATATGGACAACAAGCTGAGCTCGGCTGTGATGAGCTCTCTGTTTCCAAATGCAGCTTTGTGCACTATTTGATCTTAAACCCTTAGATCTTAGTGGAAACTAATTTCAAAAACAACACCGGGATTTTCTGACATAAAACACTTCGTGTATCTGGAATTAAACGCAAATAAGATGCCCTCGTTCTCGTTCTCCGCCGGGCTGTCAGCGGGGCCGCCGGCAGTGATGCCCGAGGGCCGGCTCACCGTCAGAAGCCTCATTCCGCGGTGCTGCTGTAGGACACGCAGCGCTCCGACCGCCGTGCCCCGAGCGCCGCGGGGCCGCCGCCGGAGGGGCCGAGCGTGAGGCGCCGGGCCCGGCCCACCGCCGCCGGAGGGCCGAGCGTGAGCGCCGGGCCCGGCCCACCCCGCCGCCCGCCCAATGGCGCGGGCCGCAGCCCGGCCCACGCCGTCACCCGCGCGGCGCGGCCGCAGGTTGGCTGCGGCGGCGGCAATCGTCACATGGGCAGAGATCAGCCCAGCGCCGCGGTCTGTCACATGTGCCCGCACCAGCCCGCCCAGCCGCGCCGCCCTGCCCCGCGGAGCCACGGCGGATGGCGGCGAGCGCCGAGAAGATGCTGAACTTCATGGAGGTCGGCGGGTCCCTGCTGGAGCGGGTGGCCGTCGGCAACCGGGGCTGGCGGAGCCCAAGGGCGTTCCCGGTACTGTTTCATCGATGGAGCTTAAGAGGAGGTGCCTGCTGATGGATGAAACAGGCTGCTAACCTAAAGGTGCTTTTGTGGGACTGTTGACCAAATCTTCCAGCAGTGTTCCGTTTTTTATGACTGCCTTCTTTTCTTTTGAAGCATCTTTGTGCTTCACATTCAGACGCAGCATAGGAAGAATCTCAATCATATACATTAATCTTTGCTGCTTTTAAATGTAGTTCTATCTGAACAACTGAATATTTTTTTAAAGTTGATCTTTTCACAAAAGAGTTTAAACAAATATATATAAGACTTCCTCTGTCCATTTTATGTAAATGGACATGATTTTATTACTTTTGGGCACTGGCACATGCCAGGACAGTGGTCAGAGCACCAGGCCTGGCAGAGTTCAAGAAGCGTTTGGACAACTCTGTCAGGCCCATGCCATCACCTTTGGGGATGGTCCCGTGCAGGACCAGGAGTTGGACTTCAATCCTTGTGGGTGGGTTCCAGCTCAGGATATTCTATTAGTTCATGAGTCTGTGATAATCTCCAAAGAAAATTCAGTAATTATTTTTCTCTTTCTTCTACAGAACTACCCACCTTTTATTTCATCAAGCATTCCTTTTCTTGGTCACGCAATTGCATTTGGAAAAAGTCCCATTGAATTTTTGGAAAATGCTTATGACAAGGTATGTTTTCCCACATACAAAAATATTTTTGTGTATTTATTAAGTTCTCTCTCTGGGGCCTGTTTAAATCAGTTCATTCTCATTTACCACCTCAAATGTGGAATGGAGTGTTCACAGTAGGCTCTGTGATCTTCAGATCTCTTCTTGTGGCTGTAGTGTTTTCTGAGCTCTCGTGATTCACATATCACAAATATGTTTGTACATCTGAGTAATACTCATAGCTGAATCACAAGTTAGTTAAAAAGCCATTTGCATTAAATTATTTTTGCTGTAATTGGTAACTTTTAATCACATTCTTTTCTGATCTATGGCCAGGTTGGAATGTAGCTGACCACCTCTTTGGGCAGCTTGGTGAATTTTAAGGCCTCTCTGATGTTAAAAGAGCTGGTGTATAAACCTCAGTAGTTTGTATTCTGTAAGAGACTAGAAGAAATTAACTAAATCAGTAGAGCCTTAATTCCAGTTAAATTAGATTTATCAAGCTGTTTCATATTGTATAAAACTATCTAGAGTTATAAGCTTAAATCTTAGCTTGGTTAGGTTAGAGAGCCAAATCTGGTGCACGAAGGTCTGCTGGAGATGACTTTTAAACTTCAAAATACTATTTGCCCCTGATTATCTATGCATAACTCCAAATCCGGAATTTTTCAAGGCAGTGTTTGTAGATTACTGGGGTCAAATGTGCTGCAGTCTCTCTGCTAGTTTCTTTTAGTGTGACTGATCTTTTTTTAATGTTTTCTAAAACAAACTGTTTTAAAATGTGCATGTTCACATGTATTCATTATAACATTAGACATCACTAGTATGTAATTGAGAATGAATTTAAATGTGGTTTAAAATATATTTATTAAATGTCTGGATACTTCTTAGGAGAAAAAGTAATTTATGAAAGACTGTACAGAGACATCGAGATTTAATGGTTTTTGTTCTTTTTTAAAATAATTTTAAAAAATTATTCTCTCTCCTAGTATGGACCTGTGTTCAGTTTCACTATGGTTGGCAAGACATTCACATACTTACTGGGTAGTGATGCTGCTGCTCTACTGTTCAATAGTAAAAATGAAGATCTGAATGCAGAGGACGTGTACTCTCGGTTAACCACGCCGGTCTTTGGCAGGGGAGTTGCCTATGACGTCCCTAATGCGGTCTGTATTTTAAATATCAGATGAGTAGGAAACCAGTACAGCTTGAATGCTGAGTAGGCAGCCCTGAGCTCTCGGCTCTGTGTGATGGGGTTGTGTTTGTATGAACTGTGGCATACTGCAATAGGTGAATAGTCTCATCTGCATAATCAATCAAGACTGAGCATGTTCAGGTTGCTTTCTTTATCACCTTGGCATCTTTTGTTCTTGAAACTATCTAATCTCACCATAGAGGAAAGACCAGTGTGTGACTTTTTTCTTCCCTTGCAGCATACCTCTGATTGCAGCTCACCTTTCCCTTCAAAGCAACTTCAGGTCTTTCTTCAGAAAAAGCCTTAAGAGTGGTAACTTTGTATTTATGCCATACCAAATCTAGACTAGGGAGTAATAATTTAACAGTTTGAACCACAAGGTTTGTTTTGCTCAGACAGAAATCATTCTGTTTGCAGAACACAGTCCGTACGGGGGCTGTGTCATGTGGCATTGTTGTATCTGAGCTAAGCACTGGCTGCTTGCTTTTTTGTGAGGGTGGCCTGTCATCTCACACTCTCAAACTGCAGAAGCCAACTTTTTTATGACCACACTTGCTCCACTGGTACTCTGTGTTCAGTGCATGTTGTATAGCAGAGTAGTTGGGTGAAAGAAACAGCACTGTGATATACTTTATTTTTGGATTTTCAGTTTTGGCCTCATTTTGTTTGTATAAATGCCAGCCATTTGACTACTTTCTGTGACCATCAATTTCTTTTACTCCTTAGTATGCCTCTTCATTCATCCCTGCCTACGTGCTGTCATTGTTGCCCTGTTAATGATATGGCTTAAGGGCAGTAATCACTACTCTTTGCCTCCATGCTGGCATTTTGCCATGATCCACAGAACATGCTGTTCTTACCCTGTTCTTTTGGCAATCTGATACACAGCTAACTACCTACAGCTTGCTACTTTTTAAGTAGGTAAAGGAGAACTTGGTTGTCTCCTCCTTTGTCAGAAACTACTAAATTGTGGATAGCAGTTTGTGGGGAGAATTGGTTGGTTGGGTTGTAGGTTCTTTGCCACTTTATGGATTTGCATAGCTCCTCATCCCTATGAGAACCAGCAGGACTGCAGCCTGGATAACAAGTAGACCATTTCTTGTGTCCTAGGAGATTTCTTCCATGAGTGGGGCCATTCTAACAGACTTGTTTCTGTCAGTTTGGATAGTCAGAGGTCTTCCTCAAGAAGTCAGGGATGGAGTTGTGAATCACTTTTGCAGCTACTAGAGCGTGGAGGATGCATGATTCTCTGCAATACATCTCATGTTCTTCTCTGGTATATACTTGTTTCAGAAGAGTGTCTGTGAATCAGACTGCTAAGCTGGTCAGATTTTCACTGTGTTGTGCTTGTTTTGGGGATTCTGACTGTCATGGGATGTGGGATGTCTGCTTGAAACTTAAAGGTCATGGTTTGCCCTTTATTCTATGAAAATTTGCCCACTTGTTACAGATGATTTGACTTCTGTTTTCATGCTTTTCAGTTTGTGGATGGATTTGAATGTCTGTCTTCATACAAGAGCTAGTTCTTTGATGTGATCTATCTCATCCATCAGTTTTATAGAATTTTCTGTAAGCTCCTTGGAAATGGGCATTTCTTACCACTATGTACTTCAGACACATAGGGACGATGAAGGCCTACTTCACTGGCCCACCATATAAAGCTTTTTTTTTTTTTTTTTTCTTTTCTGACATGAGGTCTTTTTTTACAGTTACCTCAGGTTTATTTTTTCCCTAGAGTGCACTTGAGTTCTGCTTTAGTCAAGAGATTAATCATATTATTCAGTAAGCCTTGGGTATCTGTGGATATATCTACTTAATTCATACCTTTGATACCAGAAGGACTTCTTTCTTATTTTCTCTGCAGATTCAGGTTCCTCAGAAAATCCCTTTTTTCCACTAAAATTACTCTTTTTCCACAGCAAGGAGATGTAGGGAGTTTGCTGTTAACATTTAAATTATCTCTGACTCTGATGATTATCTCTAATTTTCCCCTATGAAGCTAGAGAGGTAGCACAGCCTTGTGCCAGAATGCATTCTGCTAGAGGTAAGCTGTTTTTTTTGCATAGTGTCACCACCTTGATTTCATTTCAGACATCTAATGGGAAGGCATTTAGAGAGCCATGAAAAATTTTGTGCAATTGCTGGGTCATCCTCAAATTTCTTTTTATTTTCACAGACCCCTTTTTCTCTGCTTAAGATGCTCAGTATCTATTAATTCTGTGATTTTCAGTTGTGTTTGGAAGAACTACCCCTTATTCTTCAAAATTAGTAACTTGCTTATTTACCAGTGATTCTGGTTAATATCCATAGTCAATATATCAACTCATATTCAATCTCTCTTCTCCCTCCAAGCCTCTTGCAGACAGTTGAGAGGAGCTGAAATTGCAGAGGATGTGTTCACTCCTATGCACCATTTTGGTCTCCTTCAAGCTGGACCCTGGCTAGTATGCTGCAAGGGAAGATGTGCTTTGTCTCTGCTCTGTGGCATGTGTGCCCTCTGACAGACTGCAGGGGTCCTCACTGAATTCTCAAAACAGAAGCTTCTAGGAAGTAGCTTTTCTTTTAATACCTTTTGTTCTGTATCGTGCATGCAGAGCCCTTGGTGGAAGATAGTTTTTGATGTATTACTCATGGTACAGTGCAGAGTTGTAGGGCAGATGCCTCATTCATAATTAGGGCTTAAAAATCAAATTATTACTTTTCTGAGTCAATGTTCTGTTAATACATTAAATGGTTCTCATCTAATGAAGGGCTTTTCACCAGTAGGTTTGTTAGCTACTAAATGAATCGATACATAGGAAAACAAGAAGAGGTGAGAAGGGTGTGAGACTCACTATTTTCCTCAGTAGCAGTCTGCCTCTTGCTTCTGTGTCTGACTTCCTGGGCAGTGAAATGAGAGGGTTCTGTAAAAAAAAGGGTCATCTCTAGTCCAGGGTCCTTCTGCCTGAGAGAACACAGGAGAGGAGTGAGGAGGCCACATATCAGGGGACACAGGCTAAATTCAGACTTTGCAAGGATGGGGCTGGTTGGTTGTGATTACAGACCTAACGGGCATTCCATAGTTCAACTTTGCATGTATCTTGTGTCTTGAGGGATAAAGCTTAATGAAGATACTAAAATGATTTTTTTTTTTTGTTTTGTGCTGCAAAAGAGAGAACTGCAGCTCCTTTGAGCTATTATTTTACTTGAATGTTTCTGAACTATTGCTTGAAAGACAAAAGGTGAAAACCAGACTATTACCTATTAGTTAAAAATGAGTATCTGTTGTATCTGCTGTCCTGATCATAATCCCTATTAATTTCTGGATGTTCAAATTTGAATAAGTTTTAATCACATTAATATGACGATCCTTGTACTGACTGCTTTTTTATCTTCGTTCTTTTAGATATTTTTGGAACAGAAGAAAATGCTCAAAACTGGGCTAAACATTGCCCAGTTTAGACAGCATGTATCTGTGATTGAAGAAGAAACAAAGGAGTATTTCAAAGCATGGGGAGAACAAGGAGAGAAAAGTAAGCAGGATCAAATGCATTTTCCCTCCAGTTTTCTGGGAAGTACTTAAGGCCAATGCAGTATATTTTTGTAAAACATGTTCTGTAATAAAAAGAAATGAAAATTATGTAGGTAAAAGTGTACTGAACATCAGGAGAAAGAAAATACGGATTTTTAAAAATCAAATGTAAGGCTATTGGAGAATAAAGCTGCTCAGAAAATCACTGAAAGGAACGAAGAACTATCTAAGTTTTGCTTTTTTAGTCAGCTCATAGTGCACCTGTTTTGGGTGGTATCAGTCAGCTCAGTGTAACCTCTTCCTAGTCCCTGGGAAAAGCTGCTGCTGAAGATCTTGGCTCTGGGAGTTTCTGCAATGAAAAACTGCATCTTCAAAGCTGATATGTGAATGACTGATATGAAATTGTTATTTTCCCTCATTCCCAGTTTGCCCATCATTATTGTTGCAAGCTCACAGCTGCATAACAGTGTCCAATATTATTTAAACATACATATTTATATTTAAATGCATAAAAATTATAGTGTATGTCACATTTTAACATAATAAATAATTTTGAATGTATATGATTTATATGTAAATATAGTTAATAATATGGTAATATTGATTAAATTAATTAAATTGATGAAATACCTAAGTGTCTTAATTACTACTTAAGTAGTACTTAATTACTTAATTACTAAGTAAGTACTACTGTATGAAAATAATTCAGTGAGCAGCAAAACTAACTGGTTTCCCATGGATTTGAATTTCAGGGTTAAATCTTTGTATGACTTCACTTATATTTATTAAGGCTTGAGCTTGTGATGCATGGCCTGCTTTGGAAGAATTACTAACTCTGCTAGAAAAATTTCTAGAAAGAAATACCTTAGAAAAAGGTGTCAGTGATCTAACTAAAAAGTTGTTCAAAGAGACATCTGATAAGATACATTTCAGTAATCTTTTTCAAATCTTTCCTCAGACCTGTTTGAAGCCCTTTCAGAACTGATCATTTTGACAGCAAGTCATTGCTTACACGGGAAGGAAATCCGCGGCTTGCTGGATGAGAAGGTGGCTCAGCTGTACGCCGACCTGGATGGGGGTTTCACTCACGCTGCCTGGCTGCTGCCAGGCTGGCTGCCTCTGCCGAGCTTCAGGTACCAGCAGGAACAGAGGAAGCAACTTAAATGTTTTATCTAAACATCACTGTTGTTTGGATAGCCCCCTATCCCCACCACTTCTTCTTTGTAAGCTATTCTAGACATCCCAATAAATCCTCATAGGCTTTTGTGTTATGTATAAAGTTGCTAATGGAAGTGTTTTGAATCGCAGACGACGAGATCGAGCACACAGAGCAATAAAGAATATTTTCTACAAGGTTATCCAGAAACGTCGAAAGTCTGAGGAAAAGGAGGATGACATGCTCCAAACTCTACTTGATGCTTCCTACAAGTAAGCCAAGAGTTTAAAGACTTGTTTGAAGATTTACTTTAGCTTTGAACTCTTTAGTTAGAACTATCTACCAAAACCCAAGAAACACTCCCTCATGTTCTGAATTGGTTTTGTTGCATGCAATTTGTCCTAGCTGTATTCTTAAAAACAGGTCTAAAACTTCACTTGTCAATGGTTATTCAAATTTCTGGGATTTTCATTGGTGGTCATGAAGTGGCTGAGGTTGCTTCCTTTCTCTTTGCTGGCTGTTGAGGAATGATTTTCTTTAAGGCTCCTAAAGAGTCTCTCTCCCTCTGTTCTCCCTTCTCCCTACCCTTAGATCTTTTGCCCCTTTGTTTAGGGTAAGTAATGAAAGAGTAGAGGGAGTACATTAGAAGAAATTGTGAATGCTACTGTATAAACAGCAGTGCTAAATAATGAAACGTGACCAAGTGGAGCCCCAACTTGGTTCCCTTTGATGCAGGGATGGCCGTGCGCTGACGGACGATGAAATTGCGGGAATGCTGATCGGGCTGCTGCTGGCAGGGCAGCACACCTCCTCCACCACCAGCGCCTGGCTCGGCTTCTTCCTCGCCAGGGACAAAGCCATACAGGATCAGTGCTATGCAGAGCAGAAAGCAGTGTGTGGGGATGACCTGCCACCCTTATCTTACGACCAGGTTTGTATGTTACATTAGTCCTGAGGGGTATTTTCATACTTTTAGATGGTTATTAAAAAAAAAAAAAATTAAAAGTTCATTAAACATGAAATACAGTTACATGCTTTTGTGTTAAAATAGTAATTGGCACAGTCATTCTGTGATAACACT
The DNA here is from genome assembly GCA_030060385.1 of Muscicapa striata striata. Taxonomy (NCBI): domain Eukaryota; kingdom Metazoa; phylum Chordata; class Aves; order Passeriformes; family Muscicapidae; genus Muscicapa; species Muscicapa striata. Next base: position 403,684 of record JAREIS010000097.1, on the reverse strand, counting down.
GTTTGCCAGTACATGTCCTCTTCTCTTCCTGTCCAAGTAAATTTTCAGCTTCATACTGTTTTTTTAATCAGTGTTCATTAGGGAAATTGCAGTTCCTATGTTTACTTATTAAATTATAGTTCTTTAGCAGAGGAAGATTCTCATATTTCCACTGAGTAAAGCAATGCAGTGTGACCTTGTTCTTTAAATAGGCAACAGAAAATAATTAAGAGACAGATCACTAAGACACTAGTTGTTTTTGATTGCACTGGTCAGTGATTTTTTCCTTCTTAATTGAATCAAATGGAAAAGAAATAATATAGCTAATAAAGTACATGTAAATATAAGCTGCTTACTCTTTGATTTTTCAATTGTATAAAATAGCATTTTGTGTTGAATAAACTTGGCTGTATTTTGATACATCATTTTCTCTGTATCTTCAGCTCAAGGATCTCAGTTTGCTGGATCGCTGTCTGAAAGAAACTTTAAGGCTTAGACCTCCTATAATGACCATGATGAGAATGGCAAGAACTCCTCAGGTGAGGATACTTTTTGGAGCTAATTTCACTGCAGCAGCACAGACATATTTCGGCTGGCAGAAGGAAACACAAGTGCAGGGAGGAAAGCTGATAGCAGTCTGGGGTTCTGTCACTGGTAGCATAGCCAGCATTGAGTAAGGAAAGCTTGAACTTGGTATTTTTTACCTTCATGTGGAATTGTGTCCAGTTTTAGACCCTTGCAGCCCACAGCAAGGAAGAGAGTGATGAAGTGGAACAAGCAGAGGGGATGGGAGGGGGCTGCAGCACTGGTGGTGAGAGGCTGAGGAAAACAGGCATGGTTCCACCTGGAGAAGAGCAGCTCTGGGACTTAGGAACAGCCATGTGCAGTTTATTCAGCAAAACGGACCCTTTTTGTAGCAGCTAGTATTACTTGAGCTTAGTTTGGTGCCGCCATTTTTTGTTTGCCAGGTATTTTTAATTGTTGTCATAGAAAAATTTGGCATGCATTTAATACAAACTAGATAAATCCAAAAGAAAACTTGCTGTTTCTACAAATATGGTACCATGTCAAAAAATTCAAATATTTTTTTTAACTATGTCCTTTCAATGTCAAAGGCTTTCAATAAGTTTTAAGTTCATTCTTTTTTTTTTTTTAACCTCCTTCTGTAGAATTGCCAGCCTTACTAAAACAGCTGGAAGGTTCCTGCAACTACTTGAGCACTGTGTCCTGTTCAAGTAAGAGAGGAAGTCTTAGGTTGCATTAATTTTAAATGCACTTGCCCAAGGTCTTTTGAAATTTAAGCCTCATGATGTAACATTTCAGGTAACACTTCAAAAAGAAAAATTGAGACATTTTATAATGTGTGGGCTCTTGTCTCTTCTTTTGTAGACTATTGCTGGATACAATATTCCCCCTGGCCATCAAGTGTGTGTATCTCCCACTGTTAACCACAGACTCAGAGACTCCTGGAATGACGCTCTGGACTTCAAGCCTGACAGATACCTCCAAGATAACCCAGCAGCTGGAGAGAAGTTTGCATACATTCCATTTGGTGCTGGTGAGTAAGAGAATGCAGCACCTCGTGTGAGGTTGTGCTGAGGTGGCTCACACCAGCCATCTACAGCACCTCTCCACACTGCAGCATCCGAGGGTAGATTTTTTTTTTCCCCTGTTTCTGCCTGAAAATTTTCTTACTGTGAAAGTGCTGTTAGAAGAATTAAGTTAATAGTTCTGCATTAGTCATAGCTGTATATATCTCTCACAGCAGTTATCAAAACACCTTTAGGTTAGTGTGAGTGATGCTTGACTCATCTTTTCAAACCAAGGACAAACCTGGTAATACAAGTTCAGTTGAAGGCAGAGCAAAAGTCTGCAGAGTCCCAACTTCCAGAACAGTTTGCAAATATTGCGGTGATGGAGTTAGAGCTGATCTCATTTCTCAGTGTTGCAAATGCTTCTTTTCTGATACATAAATTAATGCTTTCTAGTGGGGACAGAACAGCACAATCTCATTCCACTTACTTGTCTGTTTTATGTATTGACAACTTGGATAAATAAGACTTAGAAGGAATTATAGAATGGGGTATGTGAAACATCAGAGCCTTAGATTGTTGAGAAAGGGGCAACTACTATCTGCATAAAACTTCTTAAGTTAGCTGACTGTCAAAGGGAATCCAGTAAAATATTCTGACTGCATTTTATGATTTTCCTTCTAGGCCGTCATCGCTGCATTGGAGAAAACTTTGCTTACGTTCAAATTAAGACTATTTGGTCTACTTTGCTTCGTTTGTATGAATTTGATCTCATCAATGACTATTTTCCAACTATAAATTATACAACAATGATACACACACCTAACAACCCTGTTATAAGATACAAGAGGCGGTCACTGTAAACTCTGGCGCTCAAACCTTACTTTTTAAAGTTGTGTGAACTAACAGACTTTTGAATGAAATTGTGGCAGAATAAGTGGCAGATGGAAGCTACTGTTAGGAAAGCAACAGTAGTCTACCAAATGCAAAAGTTTTGCATCTATTTTGTTTGCCCACACTATTTACTGCTGCTGTGTATAATTGCTTGTTCTACAATTTTCTCATTGCATTTTTAAAGCAAAAATGTCTTTTCAATTGATGTAATGGTTTTAAGGTGCATGCCAGATCTTTAATGAAGAAAAAAGTAATTTGTACAAATGGAACTCCTTCCTTTTAAAAGATAATTGAAGATTACTTTCCCCAGATAACCAAGGGCAAGGCTGCCTATCTTGCCTCTGTACCCAATTTCAGAAACCCATCTGGGAACAGGCACAACAGGGAACTGTACTTGGTGGTATCCTTCCTTTGGCATTTATGATTCTGTTCCAAGCGAGTGATGGTCTTGGATGATTTAAGAAAATGTTTTACTGTACAGCTAAGTGGTAGGCAGAGTTCAAAATGTTCACAGGTAAGTCATTTCAAGAATGAGCCATTTAACTGTCTAACTTGAAGTAGTTGTAAAATGCTTATGTGTTCAGAAAGCAACAAGTAATTCTCTAAAAAAAATTTGAAAATGGTGAAAATGAAAAAGCTTGATGTAAAGTGTAAGAGTAACAATACAAAGATACCAACAACATGAATTTTGTAAATAACATGTTTGTGTGTAAAAAGGTGAAATAGCTGAATGTTGTCTGGTTTTGTACTGACTCATGCAGGATTGTTAAATGGTGTTTGGTTCAAGAGTGCTGAAGATAAATGATGAGCTCTGGCTCACAGGAATTTTGAATTAAATTTGTAAACAACCTCTTGGGAAAGTTTTCCATGCTCAACCCTGTCACTTCTTTTTGAAAAGGTTTCATCAGTAAATTTGTAACTCTCTCTTGGAGTGGGCTGTGGCCCCCTTCAGCATTGCTCTGTGTATCCTTCCTGATCTAAATTCAGTATAACTGTTCTAAAACCTTGTGTTTGTATCAGTCAGGCAGGTGAGAGAGCACAGGCTCTTCCCTCCCAGCCCTGTCAGATGTGACCAGGGTCTGCAGAAGCCAGGTTTGTCCCCATCCCTCTGACAGCAGCGCTTTGGAATCTGTACAAAGTCAAGCTACCTGTTCCATGTGAATAAGGGAGCAGTTCTTGAACACAGTTAGAAGCATGAAGTCATGTTTATTTCAGTACTTTGACAAAATACCCATAAAATTCAAAACTTCTACCATTACAAAAATAGGTCTCTACAAGTGATATTCTGTCTGCACTGCCAGTAGCAAAGATTAGGAGAGTCAATGTAACTTCAGTAGCCTTGCCAGAAAAAGTGCAAGTAAATTTTGCTGAATGTAGCTCAATTTAATTAATACACAAGTTTCATCTTCGCACCCTTTTGATAAATACACACTTCATAAGTTAATCATTTAAATTAGCATTCCACAAATATACATGTAATTTAATGGGGGGGGTAATTTTGGGTTCAGGGCGGGGGGGTTGTTTGGGGATTTTTTTTGTTCAAATTTTTTTTCATAAACACAAAGTGCCTACATCCATAAATCCCAGTCTCTGTGGGTGTGCCAGGATGGAACTGTATACAATCGTATAGCTGTGTTCATATTGGTCCCACAATATACACATTATACAAAAGCACAGAAAGAGCACAGATTTACAGAAGGCAATCTGTTAGCATCACTGCCAGTGATGGAGATGTTGAAGGGTATTATTATCTTCTTATACCCATGTGCAACTGAGTGTATGAAGTCGAACCTATAGGATGGAGAAGAACTGTCATCAGGATTACTTGGAACAAGTATATAAATTCAGCTGAATAAGTGTGAAAGATTTTACATGGGAAGTCACAGAATAGGGACTTTTAAAGATCAAATCTTTTAAGAACAAAACTTTCCAAAATGATGGGGAAGACAAACACGATAACTTCAAAACTCAAATCTGATTAATTTCATCCCATTGTTCTGACAATTTTCTTGATGTATTCCTCTTTCAGCACAAAATTGTCATAATCTATGGGACAAATTGACTGTAACTTCTGTAATTGAAGTGGTAAGAGAAAAAAACTCCTCTTCCACATCCCAATCTTCTGGGTATAGTTTTCTCTATATAACTTAAACTCTTAGCAAGATGCCAACTGAATCTAATAAATTTAGAGATCAGGGAAGTACAGTAAATAATCTCAAAATCTATAATGAAAGTCTGCTTGTATCTCTTTTCAAAGAATTTTACAATCTCCTTTCAAGTGAGCTTTTTGCTAAGTGAGCTCAGAAATGCCTCTTGTTTAAGGCTGAAAATAGATAAAAGAGAAGTTGTTTGTTATCATCTCAGAGAAGCAGCACTCCCGTGGCAGTGGGCCGTGCTGCTCAGAGGTGCTGGGGAGGGTGCCTGAGCCCTACCTGACTGCACGCTGCCGAGCCGCTTCTGCAGTGCCTCCAGACGATTGATGTAATCGGTCAGAGCCCTTTCGGGGTCGTAGTTCTGCAGCTGAGGACAGGTGAAGGACACTGGGTTTAAATCAGCATGCATCCCGTGGAGCCTAGGGCCAGAACAACACACACCATCTCAAAAAGGGACATTTTGGGGAAAAATATCAGCAACACAGCAAAATAGTGTAGGCAGGGGATTCCTTATGGCCTGCATGGCCCTTAGCTTATCTGTGTAGTAGCCAGCACATCAAACCCATTTAACCTCCCTGCCACTTACTGCCCAAGCCAGAGAAACCACTCTTCCCCCTTGCCTTTTCTTTCTACTGCACAGGATTTGTTGCACTTTTTTGAGACAAAGACTGACCAGCAAATTCCTAGTGAGACTGAAGCAGAATCCACAGTGAGATTAAGGTGTGGTTTTCTATTAAGAAGCTTGTGTCAACAAGGACACCACCATCTTTACAGGATTCTGCCTCTTTGTCATTACCCTCTATAAGTAAAAGTTAATAGTGGCTAAAATAGATTAAAGGTAATGTAAACTGTTATGGTCATGACAAACTGAGACAATACAAATATTGAGGTGGTTTACATGAAAATGGAACCCCAGAATGGCTAGAATTTGATATCCAGTGAAGATCTGAACTCACAACTTCATATAAGCTCATCCAAGCATGACAGCACTCATAAAAATGTTGCCCTTGATGAAAAATACCCAGTTTCACTGGCAGGGGTGTGTGAGCCTTGGCCTCAATCATGCAATGAGTAATCACAGACTGAATGCCTGAGACATCACTTCTTACATATTCTTACGAAAAAATTAAATATTATAGCATCAACATTAACAAACCTTATCAGTAAACACTGAGGCTTTCAGTTATTTAAACAGTGCCTGAAAGAGAATAATAATAAAAAAACCCCAATCGACTTATGTTGAAAGTTTATAAGAGATCTAGGAGATTCCATGCCTGACCTGGATCTGTAGGAATGCCTCTGTTCTCCATAAAGATCCATGCCACCAGAGAACGAATCAGGCCGTAATTCATTACCTAGAAATACAAAAAGTATTGTATTGAAAAGTAAAAAAGTAAGACCTTTTGCACTTTACTGGGAACCTCAGATATGAGTTTTCTGTTTGTGTATCACAAAAATGGCATTTAACAAGTGTAGACCACTTTCAGACTCCCTCAGGGAATAGCAGAGGTGAAATCCTGGCCTCACTGACGTCAATGAGAAAACTCTCACAGACTGAGCAAAGGTTTTAGTGCAGACCTAAATAGCCAGCAAATAATAAAGAAGCTTCTGATTCTCCTTAGATTCCCACAAAAAAGCAAACAGAAAACTCTTATTTCCCAGATTTAAACCTGTAACAAAAGAATGACAAGCTTTTGTTCTAAGAAAAAGACTGTGGTGCAGATCTCCTACAGAAACTCCAATGACACAGCTAAACCTTCTTCCATGAACACGCTCCATAGGGAAACTTTCCACATTTTTTTAAACCCACCCATGATGGAGCAAAACAAAACTGAAGAGAAGGCAAATAGGTTAGTGTCTGTGCTGAGCATGAAAACTGAGAAATAAGTTAATCCAAACAATTATAGGAAAAGAAAGGGGAAACAGACCCCATTCTTTCCACATGAGGATAATACAAATGAAAACCCATCTCCATTAAGCAGTGGTGTGACTTGCAAATACCAGTTTTTTAGTCATTACTGGACTATGACTTACCTGTGTTCTGGCTAAAGACATCCCTATTGATAGTCAGAATACCAGAACCTGTAACTCTCTGCCATCGACGAACCAGGAACTTCATTCTGCATTTCAAATAAAAACAAACAAAACAAAACAAAACAAAAAAAACCAGCTTCAGGATGAATGAAACAGTCTGATAAAAGTAATCTGCTTCTTGTAGTCTAGAAAGTGTAAGAATTTCTTGACCAGCAAGCAAAATTAACAGATGGGCATCTAAATCCTGAGTATCAAATACAAAACCTCCTTTTGCATATCCCTAAGAAAGACCATCTTTCATCCAAAGCTGCTTTTAGCTTCACCTGTGCAATTCTAGAGGTGCTGTATAGGTTCAGGTGGACAGTAAATGGCTCAACCACCTAAGCTACAGCACACCAGCATTTAAAAATCATACTAAATATACTTTTTGTCCTGTTGCAGCCCCAGAACTTCAACTGCAGAGCACTATGTGTAAAATTCTCACAACAGATACATTAATACTTCCTTGAACTTACACGACACACAAAGCTCAGAACAACAGAAAGCAGAAGTACTTGGTAGTTCAAACCTGTGTGGAGAAGGTTTGTTAGCAGCATGACAGTACTATGTAGTAATAAACTTTACTTTTTCTTCCTCACCAATTCCTGCTTATCCTTAGTCTTGTGAAATTCAAAGGACTACCTAGATGAAGAAAATTAATTCCTAAATCTGTATTATACTTATATGTAAGATTTTAATCTTTAAAGGAAATCAAGTTGCAGAAAAAACTTTGTAAATAAGTGTAATCCTTAGAATCACTCATAATGTTTTTTAATAATATGACTTTACCCAGTACACTCCATCTGTGATTATCAGATACTGAGCCCTTTTCAATTACAATCAAACTGCTTATTCCTATTACAGAATTTACCTACACTCTGCTTACCTTGTCACCCTACAAGTATTCATGACTACCAAAAATATACCATTTAAACAGGATGGAATATGACAATTTCTAGATTTCACTAGAGACCTAAAAAAGTATGTATTAAACAGCACAGTCATATCTGTTTGAAATGTAACTTCCTCCAGTTTACCTTGAAATCGCAATGGACACTCTGACTGCAGAGCGAAATCGTGTAAAACCCTTTGAATGATGTGTGATGATTTCAAGGTCTGTGTAGGAAGGCTGTCCTCCCATCCGTGCTATGAGGGCCAGCGTGGCTTCTTCACACTCCTGGAATCCTCCTAGTAACAGCAGCAAATATTTTTTCTGATATATGAGAGCTTTCCGAAAGCTCTCTGCTCGTAGGTATTTGCCATAAATCCTCTGCAACAAGAGAAAAAGACAAAAGCCCCATAAGCTCCAAGAATTACAACAGTTCCAAGACTTTTGACATCTACTTCTATAGCATTTCTGTGATTATTCATTTCTCAGTACCATGGAGAACACTGTGCTGCTGCTCACACTTGCTGAATGCAACTTCATACACAGAGCATCACCTAAACAGTAAGAAACAGAGCACACCCAGAAGGACAACATAGGTGTCCACATGTCATTCTTGGAGAGAAAAAATGGTAGTCAGATACCTGAGGGTGAAAATTTTAAAACTGAATTAATATCTTTTTACTCAGAATAAAGCAGAGTGAACACAATGAAAAATAAGCCCAAATCAAAATTTTACAAGCAGCTGTAGTTAGGAAAAAATTCTTACCCTCAAAACAGCATTTTCAGTATCTGATCCCAGTTCTCTGAGGAAAGCCTCACTCCTGAGCTCTGCTCTCAGCTTGGAGAGTTCTGCATCAGCTTGTTTCAAAGATTTCTGCAGTGACAGCCTTTCTCTGTTCCAAATTTCCTTCTCAGAAGCAACAAGAGTATCAATATTAACTCCAACATCTGATGAGTGCCTAGAAGACTGAATACAAAGGAAAGTGATTTGAATGACATAATTTGGAAAAGCTTAGGCCATGTCATTCTAGTCATTGGTTTGGTGGAGAGCTCATAAAATTAATGAGAAAAACTGTTCAGTGGTTGGATCTGAGGCCACCTGACACCTCAAAAACTGTGACTTCAGAAGCCCTATCAATGTCCCAGAAAAATACAGCCTTTCTAAAAAAAAAGTCCCCTCAGCAGGATCATACTAGTTTAATGATCTTGAAGGCTATCTGGATCTATCTGGATCTGCTTATCATGGTGATGAGATAAGAGATAAAAAAGAAAGGCACACAGGCATTTAAGAGAAATGAGTAGTTAACAAAAAAATGGGTAAAATCATGAAGTTTTACACTTAACAGAGTGAGTTGAGACATGCTGACCACTGAACAAGAATAACTCACACCCAATTACTCTGTAGAAGGAAGCTCAGAAAGACAGTTTGATCACTCTCAACTGGCTGACTAGGACAGGAAATTATGCTTTTTTGTCTCTATACATAACTCATTAGATCAGCCCCACCAAGGACATACATAGTCTGCAGAAGGTTGTCTGTGCTGGTATCTTCTCAGTTCTTCCTCCAGTTTCATAACAGCATTTCTCAAATTATTTTTCTCTTCACTCAGTCTGCTGACAAAGCCTGTCAGCTCAGCATTTTGCCTCAGCAGCCTCTCAGTCAGTGAGCTGGATGGAGTCCCTGGCGGCAGCACCAGCTTCAGAAGAAAGAAAGGAAAGGAAGAAGGAAAACCAAACTCAACATTGTATCAACCCGCATATAAAAAACTTCAGTGTACATGTAAGCTACAGATTATTGTGACTTTCTTGTCTATAATTACCCTGAACATTACAACAGAGTATTCTCATACAAGCTCAGTTGTACCAGCTATAACAATTTGCAAGGTTTTCTGCTATGTTTATCTAACTTAGGAAGAGTCTCAAAGCTTTCTTCAAGTTACACTGAAAATCCTTGCTTAAAATATAGATAAGGACCAAATCAAGCTCACTTAAAAATCAAATATTGCCAAATTCTTTGCAACAGATTACCTCACTTCAATTTCTTTACACAGGTGCACTCTACTCAATCTTCAGTGGCTTTTCATTTGGTAAATACAGGACAGTTTAAGAAAATACATTGTGTCAAAACACTACAGTAAATATTAAATGTTGATTGTAATATCAGGAAGTACTAAGAAAAGTTTCCTCAGTTACACAATTACTGCTGAAAGGAAAGTATCTTTTCCTAAAGAAAAAGCCACGAGATGCAGAAATTTAAAATTAAACTGGAAAAGTTTTGATTTGAAAGTTGAAAAATTACTTTTAAAGTATTAAAAATTGGAAAAAAAAAAGATGAAAGCTGTTTTTACACTTTACAAACTCCAGTCAGAACACCCGCTGAAATTTTCCTCTAAAAAGTAAAGACCTGAATAAGTACAGGCTTACAAACTCCTGACAGTTTCTGCTCACAGCTCTTCATCCAAACTCTCCCATCAAAGTTACAGCATTGACTCTCACCTCTTCCAGACTGGACAATCCTGGCAGTATTTTCAGTTCAGAAATAACTTCTTCAATAGCATTTTGTACTGCAATGAAGTCTTGATCATCTGCTGTTTCAAACTGCAATCTGAAACAAAATGGACCCTTTCAACAGCACGAGTCAGACTAACAGGACTTTCCCTGGATTCCTATGTACTGTAGCTGTGGCAAAGTCACTTCAGCAGTTACTGGAGACAGGACAACAATTTCAAGACTGCTAAAGTAACTCTAAACAAAATTGTCTTGATTTTTAAAAAACTGCATAGAACAGTTTCCACTCAATTGTAGACAGGGATATTCTACATGAAGCACATTTAAAATAGTGGTTGTGCTTCCCACAAATCTGTTGAATCTGTGATCAAAATTCCCCCTAGGGTATTCCCCAGATACACTCCATTCTGCTTTGACCAAATGTTTCAGAAGGAATGTTTAATGTTGAATGACCATCACAGCAAAATAAAACCAGATTCAAACCTCTCATGGACCTCGTACCATGGTATTTTTTAATCCTATGGAGATAGTAATCTTCCAAAAATAAGAATCAAGATGAGTTTCACTTGACCATAATTTTTTTTTTTCCCCAAGGAGGATGATTCAGAACAATAATCACTATATTCATCCCCTTATACATGATGAATTGTTTAATTACTATTTTAAATTCATCTACCTACATCATACCCAGATAAACCTTATAACTTTTCAGAGAAAAAAAAAGACAATTTTACTGTGCCTTATAAAGGACCCTATTAAAACATACAGGATTTACAGCAGCACTTGATACTCTGTGATCCTGTCTTCCATAAGTATATCTCAAGTAACAGCATCCACAATAAAACTAACAACCCCAAAACTCAATTAAATCCTGCAGCCTGTGAATTATGATTCAAACCCAATATATTAGCTTGCTGGGTGTTATTTACAAAGCCAGTCTGAAGACTGGTCTAACCTGCTAGCAGCTTTCCAGGCCAACTGCTTCAGCTTTGGAGATGCATTTTGCAGCTTTTGTCTGACTTTTCCCAGAATTTCAGTAGCAGCAGAGAGATCTCCCGTAAGCGTGCGGTAAGTCAACTCATTTGTCTCAGCTCCTTCCATTTTTTGCTGGAGAACCCAATTTCTTGTTCTGTCATTGGGGGTATCCCAAGTAGTCTGGAAAGAAATAAGTATTTTATGTATATGTATCTATAGAATGTATGTGATCCAGTGCTGTAAAATGAAAACATGATTATGAAACACACTCAGAAACTCAAGAATAGATAATTCTGATAGCGAGAGAAGTTTAGTGTGACTACAACACTGTTGTAATGTAGCACTAAACTATCATTCATGAAAGGTCTAGTGTCTTTCTTGACTAAGATCTAGCAATCATGGAGCTACAGTGTGAATCCAGTCAAAAAACTCAGCAAGATGTCACCAAACCTGTTTCTTCTATCAGCAGCTCCTTTAACAGTTGTGTAAGGAATTTGGGCAACTGGGCCTATGTGTTTTGGAAACTAACTTACAGTCAGAAGAACAGGGGCTGAAACATGACCTCCACGATCATGGAGGTCAGTCCAGTCACAGGCAACCACACCACTGATGGTGTTCCTAGGAAACAGCCTCCCAACACTGCCATGGGAGAACTGCGATCCCTCACATAGAGTCCATGGCTCTGCCTTTGGCTGTTTGTCCTACGGTGTGGTACCAAAGAAAAAGTTGGAGCCTTGCAAATGTCACAGGAAACAGTAAGAGATTATTTGAAATTCCAGGCAGATCCTGGAAAGCAGATCAGACTACCTGCTGATGAGGAAGGAAAAAAGCCCCAACAGCTGCTGCTAACCTGATCCAAGGGAAAACTCTTTGCTGACCACAGTGCTGGCAGTTTCCTCTGTGCAGAAGAACAATGTGTACAAACTGAGCATGGCAGGAAGGCTGCTGCTGTCACAGTTATCAATACACCAAACATCCTGCCTCTAGCTGTGGGTAGTTTCCAATGCTTCAGAAGACAAAAGCCAGTAGTCAAATTAGATGAAAACAAAAATCTCCTTTCTGGCTCCACATAAAAATAACTTGTAAAAAGAATTATGTCAGGATGGGCAAAAACATGGTCAGCAGAGACGCAACCAAGACTCCCATCAATCCTCTCTATGACTATCCACAAACCACTCACCCAACAATGTTTACCTTTTACAGGCAAGTTTCTAAAAAAGTTATAAAAGTAATTTAAAAGTAATTTTAAAACTTTCCTGACCTTTCATGGCAGTGAGAAACTTAGAGGCAACAGTTACCACTTTCATTCATCTAAAAATAAGGATAATTCTTAGACTGATTTTTAACCTTGATTTCTTTCTTCTATTTCTTTTGCTAACATATACATATTCATGCATATGCTTGTTTGATTGCTTATTTATTTATTTACTGAAGCTGTTGGAAGATCACTTATAATGTTTCAAAGACCCATTGCAGTTTATGAACTAAAGATTAAGGGCAGCAACATGGAGCATTCCTTAGTAGGAACAGCTCATTCCTGCAACTGGTTGCAAGGAATGTTCTTCTCCTGTACTGAGATACAAAGTGTGTGTATACAATCAGATGCATTTCTCCTGCTTGTTCTCCTCCTTATGCACTTCTATGCTCCTCCTTATATACCTCACTCTCAGGAGGAAGCACATCAATAGTTTTAGGAAGCAAACTGGAATTCTTGCCCTTTTCCATTCTCTGGTGCCCATGTTCTGTAATCTGCAGGCTGTTTTATAGATTGAGTCAAGGCACAGTGACATATAATTGAGCAAAAGAATTAAAGCTAAATTGCATATTTCAATATTACACATTACTTTCAGACTGTACCTCATTTGGGTTGTGGCTTGGTGTCCTTTCAGCTTCCTTCCTTCCTTCATCCTCTTGCTCTTTTTTCTGTAGATCCTGGATAATTTCCTGCAACTTCTTTGTTTCATTCCCTAATTTATGAACTTCTTGCTTCTTTTCTCCAAGTTGCCACTGAAGGTCTTCTACTTTGGACTCCAGTTCATGGAGTTTCTTCTGTACTATTATGTTAGCATCTTGTTCTGCTTGTAACGCTTGCCTCTGGATCTGCCTTTCTTTTTCCATTTGCTGTCTCACTTGCACAGATTCCAGTTTATACTTCTCCATCTCACTTACTAACTCCACTATACGGTCATGCTTTTCATCCATTTGCCTCTGTAGCTCTTTAAGCAATTCCTCAGATGGATTAGGTGTTCCAGCTGGCCGCTTATCTTCAGCACTTTGAAGCTGAGCACACAGCTCTTTTTCCCTTTCCAGGGCACTGCTTATCTCAAGAGCTCGAACCTTCTCTGATTCAAGAAGCACCTGCAACTCAGAATTCCGGCCTCGCTCACGTGACAGCTGGGCAGCACTGAGTGCTTCTTGGGATTCAATTTTCTGTTGCAGATCACTTGACAGCTGCTTCTCTTGCTCCAGAAGTTTGCTTAACTCTAAGTTCTTTTGTTTTTGATTTTCAAGAGAAAATTTTAAGTCCTTTCAAAAGAAAACACAAGAATTGATCAAAGCCATTTGTGCATACTTTCCAATATCTTCTGAAAATTGCAAATATGCTACCTCTGCACAGGCTGCTTTTAACAGGTTTTGCTATTCACAAGTAATGCAACAATACTCAGAATGCTGCAGTTACATCTGATACTAAATATATTACAGATTCCTTTATTCTAAAATCAGATTATCTCATAAAAAATTTTTTTTAACACATACTTTATAGTGAGATACAAACAACTGCAGTCTTGAAGACAGCCAGCTGCTTTTACTTTCTAAAACTGTGAAAATGATTTTTCAACTTTGGATTTCAAGATGTAAATAAATCAATGCTGTTGAAGTTATTGCTCTTTTGTCTTTTGTCTTGTACCAGGTATCTGCTCTTCCCTCCACTACAGCAAATACTGCAGAGGTACCAAGGAAGATACTAATGAAGTATTTTCTCCTAAAGTAAACTCCCTAGTTTGATTTTCATGAGGTGAAACTGCAGACTTTTAAAATGCTGACAAACAATATGTCTCCATAAGATATACTCTTTAATACTATATTTTATGACTTAGGCTGTGGTAGGGCTGGGTGTAGCCATATCAGCAGCATCCTGTCCCCTTGAATAACTGAGAGCCATTACAGAATCTTTTAATCTTGGGCCTGAAAAGCACAGTAAAATTCCTACTGATTTAAATGGAATGTGCATCAGGCCTGTTCATACTTTGCCACACAGCTTCTATACATTTTTCTTCAGCTCTAGATGATATGATACTACAGCTGAAACCAGAACATGAAGCATGCACAAAAATGTAAGCTGAGATGAAATGTTAACCAAAAGAATATTTTTATGCTCCTTGATGTCCCAGGCCACTTGGGATTATGGAATACCTCAAGCTCTTCTCTTCCTCTTTCCTCATTGCGTTCCATTTTAGCTTTTTCTTTTTCCAAAGCCCACTGTAGCTCTCTTGATTTTTTCTGTTCATTGGCCATTGTATCCTTAAGAATATCCAGCTCAGCTGCTTTTTCTTTAACTTCAGTCCTAAAAGAGAAATGGGCAAACTTTGCATTAGCCAATGGCTCTAATCCTGTCATAATACAGTCAGTTACTCTGTATTTATTCCATGCTATGCACTGAAAACACTGCTAGTCTAGTAGAGTAACAGTGAAAAGCCTATTTAGAAAGACAAGACTAACTCAAACCCAAAAAAGTTGCATAGTTCAAGAACTACAAAAAGGGCATCCATCCTGCTACCTTTGTAGCTGCCAGTCGTGGGGGCTTAGTGTTCAACCTAATCCAGTCACGGGCCAAAATCTTAAAGAATGCCATGGAAGTGCATCTTGCTGCCATGTTTCTCAAGGGAAAATAAATATATTGGGGGAAAAGAAAAAATCTGTGACCTGAATTTTCATTTTTTTGCAAATCAGTTTTGCATCCATTTGCAAAAGAAACTTGCTCCTGATGGTCTGTAAAGAGTATAAAAAGTAATCTGTAAAGTAATCCCAATTTAAACTCCATCCTAATTTATTACCTCTGAGCTGAACATTAGGATACTGTTCATGGATGCATCCCTCTGGTTCAGGCATAAATAATAATGGCTTTCTTAAGTACCAAATCTGTGGCTTCTGCTGTCAACCATGTCAAAGCAATATTTAAGAGTATTTCATATGAAAGTACTTGCAAAGTCATCTTAACTTTGCATTTTCTTTCTCCATGTTCATGGAGATTAAAAACCTTTAATAAATATGGTCTGTTTATTAGCTTGTATACAGTAGTCTAATGTGACAATGTAATGAACTTGATAATTAATAAAGATAGATCAAATAATGAGTTGAAATATATTTTTTCTCAAATGCAAAAAGTCTATTCTTGTCAGATAGGTTTTACAGAAATACTGAGAAGCAGTACATGATAATAAAATCAGTATTATTTTTTCAGACTAGGAAAGATGATCTTCACAGTCAACAGAGACAGCCTGGCACACTGAAAGTCACACCTGATAGTTTCTAAGTCCTTGAAGTGCTTGTGCTGTGCTTTAAGGGTTGCTTCAAGCTCTAGTTTGGCTTGTGCAAGTTCATTCTTCAGCTCTGCACTCATCATCCTCTCTGAATTCAGCTGCTCCTGAAGCTCTGCTGCTCGGTCCTTCATACTCCGGAGCTCCACTTGCATCTCCAGAATTTGCAACTGCTTCTGCTGCATGTTATACTCCAGCATTTCTAATGAGAGCACCATTAATATGGAAATTACTTCATAAAAAACACTCTGTTTGGGTAAAGCTTCTCCTAGCCAGAGCATGACCACAAGGCTATTATTAATAGTGATATTTTATAATAATATATTTTTTCAGCAGTGCAATAAAAGCAAACCCATGACTTTTATACTTTAATATCTTTCATATTTCAAATAACTTCAATTTCTTTATTTCTTAAAGGCTATAGGACATGTCCAACTATATCAATATGCATAATTTGGATAATGATTAACAAAATTTAAGTTAGTTATATTTCATACATATACTTATGTGACCTAATATTTGTAACTAAATACTGACAGTAAGCTTTACTTAATTTTAAAGTATACCTGTTCTCTGAACCTTTTGTTCTTCATTCTAATTGCTTCTTAGTTTCTGCATTATGACTGACTATCCAACTTAGATACTTTCAAAGCTGCTGAACCTAAACAGTGAAGCATATACATGGAAAAGAGCCTTAAAATTCAAGCTCAATTTTTATAGCAATTGAACAAACTTTGTATCACTTTCAGTTTGATGCAAGTCCTAAGAACATAGATTATATCTTAATTTTTGCAAAAGTAGTCAAATTAGATTGAAGAAGATGAAAACTATGCATGTTCAGAACACTCATATCAAAATCAGAGACCAAAGAAAGTCACCATTCTTTTCACTTAAAACATTATGAGCACTGCCTTGCAAGCTTTTGGAAAAATTATTACCACAGAAGTCACCTTGGCTTTTTGAATCAATCTCTTGTTCTCTCTTTGGGTTATTTTTCTTACTGTTCATCTGAGCATGTAATACTTGAATCTCCATCAGCAAACTTCTTCTGTCTGCATTCTGAAGACAGTCCATTGCTGCTCTCTGTTTAGTAGCCTATTAACATTAGAAACATTTCAAAGTAAAACTCCATATTTTATGAGAATATCTATGGTGTTGACATCACATGTATATATAGCACATATATATTCAAGACATTTTCAATGAACATTTTCTTACAATATTTAGAAGAACTGCTTGATACTTTTTTATTTCTCTACTAGGCATCAAAATTACAGACTGAAAAGAGCTATCACTTTTCTGGCAAACTGCAATTTTCTCACTAATCCTTCCATGTTCCAGAGGAGATAACTGACTTTCTTCTGTCTCATAGCAGCCTTATCACTTTCTCTTCTCACAAATTATTTTGTATAAACAAGCTACCTTTCCTTTTAGACAGTGTAACATAATTCTAATTAACTTAATGACATCAAGCTCAGGACAACTGTGTTTAATTCAAATTGATCTCTGAAGGCTGTATATATTCTAAAACTTGTGCACCTAAAAGTTTATTTCCCATGCCACATAATTTTTCTTTTAAAAGACACCAGTTCTTATGCAAATATGACTTTGTTTTCATCCTTATACTGTCAAAACTACTACTAATACATATATTTATAATGGATTTATAAATTTAGAATTAAAATCTAATGTAGACAAACACTTTGACTACTGTATGGTTTATATTACCTGCTCTTGTAGTCTGTGCTCTAACTGATTCATCAACATCACTGCATCTCTTGTGCCCATTTCTGCAAGTTCAGTTTGAAATGCAGCAAGAAGAACATTTTGTTCTCTCACAAAAAGCTGTTGAATGGCATGCAGAAGTTCTCCTCGCCAGTCTGAGACACCTTCAGGAGATTCAGTACTTGCGTAGATCTGCAGTGGTATAAAAATAATTTAAAGAGCCAAATTGAAAGATCACATCATTATAATTCTATATAGGGTGTATGTTTTCACTGGAATATTTAGCTTTTCTTAATAATTGTGTAAATTTCATCTATCCAAATGCATTTACTGTACACATTACAAATTGTTCTGCATTCACAAATGCTAAACTTTAAGCTTTGTTTTAGATGGAGGCGATGCAGCTCTTTGTAACTGAAAACTCAGCCCTGTGTAGTTACTACTGAGGTGATCATATCACACTATTCTTTTAATTTTTTGTATATTACATGTCTCTCCCTAGGCTCTCACAGAGCTATGTGGAAGTGTGCAGATATTGTGTATGAAAAAGAATTAATTTTAAATTACATGAAGTTCATCTACCCCCTTTGCATGCTAAAGGAAATGTTGAAGTAATAGAAATTACCTGCATATATCCAAGAGTCTAATTGGGGTAATTTATCAAGCAAAAGTTTTAACAGATTACTAACTAATAAGCCAATAAATAACAGCATTAAAAATTCTATTTAAACTGCTACTGGAACATGTTTCAAAAGAGAATTCTTTTTAAAAGGTGGACCTATACAGCCAAAAGTTATCAATGCACAGAAGAACAAATATAAGCTGCAATATGATGAACTGCAATATGGAGTTTTATGGCACATTTTAAAAATATTTCACCTTTTAACAGAATCCTTAAGCATTTAAACTTGAACAGTGAATGTGTCTTAGAAGGTTATAATAAATTATTTTTTATTCAGATAGAATCTCACAATATTATTTATACCTCAGCTTCTCTATGAACTTGCATTTTTGCAATTAGGTCTTTCAAAGATGAGATGGTGCTTAGGAAAGCTTTTCTTTCTTCTAGCCAAGATTCTGGCTCTTGCTTATGAGGTGACAGATCTTTTTCACTACATGGAAACTCAGTGAGAGACAGCACCTGTATGCCTTCATGGTGGACTGCTCTCAGCAAACCCTAAAGTAAAAGCAAAAAGAAATCAGTAATGCCAGTAAAAACAACATATAATAATAACAACAACAATAACAATTGCAATCTTACTTCTAATTTGATCAGCATGAGGAAACTATGCATCCTCATATCAAGGACAGAAGTGTCACCCAGTCCTTTATGTGTCAGACAGAAACTTATTAAATAGTTGTATTTGTCCTCAGTTTCAAGTAAAATTTTCCAGTGTACATCTGTGAAATCAATTTTTTTATTTTTAAAATAGCTACTAATGTAAACTGACATTTTAAAAACAGTCCTGAGAAGCTTCCAGGTGAGCTTTGCCATTCACTTCTTGAAATTGCTATGAAGCTAGGGCTTTGTCACAAAATAATTTTTAAAAAATGTAATTAAAGCACGATATCCTTTTATAATAAACACAGTTGCTTTCATAACACAGCTATAAAAATAGGATTGATAAAATTGTGCAATATATGATCATGACATTATTGTTAATATAACAAATTGCAATAAATTATAACAGTAGTTTTGTTTCTTGTAATCATAACTGGGAACAAGTCTACAGATATAAAACTCACATTTAGTCTAATTTAAAATGCAAAAATACACATAATTGTTAGAAAATGTATTAAAATAGTCAACACTAAAACTTATCTAAATGGCTCTGTTATCAATAATCAAGCAGAAGCTAATCTCAATTTCTAGTAGTACCACTCTTGTTCCTTAAAAAAAAAAAAAAAAATTGAGTCTATTTTACCTTAATTTTTTTTGGAAGTAAATCTGTTGATGTTTCACCTTCATCTATTCCTTCAGATATCGTGTCAGATCCCTGGATCTGAGCAAGATACATTCCTTGACTCCAGTCTGAACTGGAGTCTAAAATAAAAGGAGAGAAAAACATGAAAGCTGGATTATTGTGAAGCTTTGAAGAACAGGCATCAAAAAAGTATTTTTTATCTGTTGTTTTAACAGGTAGCTGCATGTCACTAAGGGTTCATTCTAAGCCTGGAGACTACCTGTTGTATATTTTTCATTTTCAGTTTCAAAGAAGTAACAGCAAAACAAAACTAAAAAATAAAATCACAACCAAATTTAAAAATCCTAGTTTAGTTTAACAAGACAAACAACTACTTGCATAAACACTTCTGGGAACTGACTCACTCTTAATATGCTTAGCCTTGCCTACGAAAAGGATCACTCTAATAATTATATCCCACTTGGAGAAGTCAATACCCGTCATCATCTCCCACTGCTAGAGAGCTGTTGCTTTAAATACTATCAGTAGATGATGAAACTACACTGAAGAGATAAAGTAATAGCTAAGAAGGATATAGAAACTCCAATGGAAAGGAAAATAATTAGCATCTGATGCCTCAACTAAAACCCATCTCTGCTCCAGACATTTTCCTTCTGTACCAAATTAACAGACATGGTATGCCCAGAACCTTTTGCTGGTACAACACACTTCTGCTTCAATCTGGGCAGTAGCTGTTTTGATTTCTTAGAACAAAAACCCTTTAATAGTAAACTTAATATAAAAAAAACCAAAACAGATTTAATTTATAATGCTGTTTGAAATCTGTAAAATTACATTTCTTACCACTAGAACCTCCATCTCTAGCTTGATGTGGTGGAGAAGGTGCTAATCCAGAAACTGGGATTCTCTGTATTCAGAAAAGAAAACAATCAAGCCTTTAACCCCTCACTCACTCTCAATAAGGGGGAAACTTTTAAGGAGCAGGAAATAATATGAACCTCTTTGTTCCAATTCCCCTGCAATCAAAGTAATAAACCTGAATATGAGAGAGATGGCATTTCACAGGGTGACCTACATTTCAAAGGAATGGGCAAGTTCAAGGCAGAAGCACAATGAAACACCTGATAGCTGAGCACACTTGCAAACTTAAATGCTGAAAAAGGGGTTCACAATCTCTCCCAGGGCCATGGGAACATTAGAACACTTAAAAGATTTTTACTGAGCATGTGGTGGTTCGCGCTTTACAGATTTAAAATGTGAATTCTGTAGCAAGAGCAAAAGTTTGAATTGAAGTATTTCAGTAATTATGAAATAAAATACATACTTCTTTGGCTTGTAGAGTTTCTATTACTTCCTTTAAAGTATTACATTCTTCAGTCAGTACTTGTACTGCCACAAACTTCTCTCTCTTTAATGCATCAGATTCAGAGATGTGCCTTGTCTCCATGTCCATGATTTCAGCGGCGTGGAGTTCCTGCATTTGGTCGATTTTTTCAGTAAATTCTCTTACAATCTCTGCAATCTCATCTGAAGAGCATCCATTTTGCAAATCAGTTTGGATTTCTGTGTTTTTAACAAGGACTGGTGAGATCTCCATAGTCTTGTCTGTTTGTGATGAGGAGCTGTTTCCAGTTAGAGCAGACTCACTGGCCAACAAATCACACAATATTTCTACATCCTTCTTGCTTTCAGTTTTCACCATTTCTTTGTCCTTTCTCAGGTAGCTTGCAAGCTTCTCTTCTGCTTGAACCAGGTTCTCTTTGATTTTGCACAGGTCTTCCTGAAGATGTATCACACTTGCCTCTTTTACCTGTAAATATGGAGAATCTCTATTGCAATCCTTCCAGATACTTAAAACAGCTAAAATCCAAGCAACCCTCTAAACCATTGCAGCTCAGTTTAGTCCTATCTTAAAGCAGTTATGACACATGGTAGCACATATTATCTCCTAAGAAATACAGCTCTAGATCCTCTGTTGCACTGCAGTAAAACAAAGTGCTTTGGCAATGAGTGATCTACAGCATCAGCTCTGTTCCACTCAGAGTAGGCCCTGAGTGGTTGTTTTTCTTGGTGGCATTTTCAGTAAAAGATTAAAATATCCCAAACTATAGCATGCATATTTGAACAGCATATCCTCTACAACTATTTGATTTAAATACAGTATGGAACATGAGTTCTTACTGCTAGTTCTTGCTGAAGTTTTTCTGCCTTTTCTCTGTAAGTGCTCAGTTCTTCCTTAGCAGCAGCTGCCTCTTCTTTCACTTGTTCAAGTTCAGTAATAAGCACTTTTTCTTTCTGACTTTTCATGAGCTCTGCTTCTACCTTTATGGCAACACAACACATGGAAAATGGTAAAGAATCAAGTTTTAACAGCATTGATTACTTTCACACCAACTTACAAAGTGAAAAGACCAAAGGGGAAAACAAATGTATGTTATTTGGGTTAACCCAGCTTAAAAAAAATAAGATTAAGACCATGGGATGAAAGACTATCTTACAGTTTTACTGAAATGCAAGCATAAATTGCATACATCACACAGAAAGTACAGGGAGGAAGGTCAACAGAGAGTAGGAAATGAAGTCTGGTAATATTATTTAACTTATAAGACATTTATGACATTCATTAAATTTGTATTTGGATGAAAAATCTTAGAACCTTTTCTTGTCCAGTACTGGTTCTGTGATTGCTGAAACTCTCATTCAGAGACATCAAACCCATTTTTGGACTAACAAACATAGTCAATTTTAACTGATGGTTCTAAATTGAGAGGCAATAAACCACTGGTGCATGGAAATCTGGACAAATGAACACTGGAAAAGCTACTGAAGGGAAATATCTTTGGAATTGAGATGGGAAAGCAAGAAAACATAAAATCAAAACATATATAAATAAACAACCTTCATCCCAAAAATTCCTGTATAGACAAATTGGCATAACTTCCCTTATCATTCTGAATCCTCTCCTAGAGGATTTTTTATTTTAATTTTTATGTCTCTACCTCCACACCATGTAAAAGTGTACTACATTCCATTCTATGTCAAGTAAAATTAAGAAATTATATGTCCAAAATTAAAAACCACCTCACAATCATGAAAAGGTGTTTTTAACGTATAATGGAAACTGATGGTGAGGTAGGAACCCTTTCATTCATTATACTTTATATAAAATTACAGGTTTTAGTGAAAAGAAGGCAAAAGAAAATGGTGCCTCTTTACCTGATATGTCTGCATTTCTTCTTGCTTAATGTATTTCTGAATCTCTCCTTTATGTTTTTCTTTAACCTCTTCTAACAATTGCTGAAGCTCTAAGAACCTCTCTTCTTTCACTGTAGCTTCCTTTTGTGCAACTTTTACATTTTCTTTTTCTAGCTCCAAGCTACGATTTACCATTGCCAGTTGGTCTTCCATCTCACTAAGCTTCTGTGTTAAGAGTGATAATTTTGATTCCGTCTCACTTTCAGTTCTATCACTCAAACCTTCTGTTTGGGCATTCTTGCTTGCTTCATCCACACACTTTGAAGCTTCCTGAATTTCCTGCATGAATCTTCTCTGCTCTTGAACTGCATTTAGCTGAACCTGACTCACAAGAGCAGCAGCAACTTTCTCCATTAGTGACTTTTCTAATTCTAATATCCTGTTTTTAAGTGTTTCTTCTTCAGCTTTGCTTTGCTCTTTCATGTCTTTTATTTCATTGTAGCACTGGCACAGTTCTGAATCTTTTTGCTTAATGCATGCCTGAAGTTGCTGCAGTTGTATCTCCATCTTGCTAATGGTGACTCTTGCATTCTCATCTGAAGTCCTAAGCTGGGACTGATCTGGCAAGTCTATCTCCTGACATAAGCCTCCTTCCATTTCTTCAGTTTTTCTACTGCTGCTGTCTTCTGGTTTTGACTTGTTACCTTGGACCAGTGCACACTCATATTTCTCTGTTATTCTTTCATGTTCTTGTTTTAACACACTTATTTCTTGCTTTAACTGGCTCATTTTAAACTTTGTTTCCTCAAGTTCATTCTTTGTTTGAGACGCCTCTGCATTTAAGTTTTCTACTTGCTTTTCCAAAGCTTCCTTTTCTGCCAGAACTGCTTCAAGTATGTGTTTTGGACTGTCAGCATCTTCTTGAAAACCAGCAACGTCTGTTGGTATCTTTTGTTCAATAATTGCCAGCTCTTGCTGAAGCTTATCAATTACATCATTCAACTGCTCTACTTCCTCATCGTTTTTTTTCTTCACACGTTCTTGATCGCTTTTCAGGCATTCTACCTGGGCTTCAAGCTCCCGTATACGCTCATTTTGCTCTTCAATAACCTGGGGAAAAAAAAGCCAAACAAAAACATCAAGGTCATGTTTGTCCTGGACTTTACAGAAACAGTTAAATCAAACACAGGAATATCCCGTAGAGTTTTCAATTAATTTCTTAATGTGACGTCTCTTCTAAAGCTTTAATGAGAATCGAGACATCTTCAAACAGGACTGAAAAAGTACCCCATGACCTTAAAGAACTGAAAAATAGGTATTAAAGCATCAGATGAAGTGAAAGCATTTGTAACATTCACAGACCTAGGGAACACTGAATTTTAAGTGCTCATGATACTTGCTTATATAAGATATGCTCAATTTAGATGAATATGTATTTTAAATACAAATAGACCTTTTACTAATTGTGCTAAAAATACTAATATAATGCGCTTTTTAATCTGAGACCATAGAAAACACCTATCAGTTGACAGTGACATTATCCTAAATATGTGTTTGTATGTTTATGTGTGCATGCACACATGTATGCACATGTGCACACAAATACAGAGACCCAGAGCATGATCATTTCTTTGTGCCATAGTTTAAATCAAGTAAAAAGAGACAAAGTTATAGAAGTATTTATTTTATAATGCATATGACCATCCAAACAGAGACTCAGGAAAACACGAAGAGAGTAAGAATAATACTTTCCTAGATTACTTCTAAAGACACTTTAAATTAGAGGCTGTGTAAGGGGATCAAAATTGCAAGAAATTTATAAAATTATGTAACTGATCAAATATGAAGGTGATGACTGTATGAAGCGGAAAAGAGAAGACATCTTATATTGGCTTCTCATAAACGAGTAGAAACAAAAAATGGAATGACTGGTGTTGATGAACTCTAAATTCAATAAATAAAAAAGTCTCAGCAAAAAGAATAAAATTTCATTAAAAAACCTTCTTGTTAAATTGCTGTGGAAGCAAATTTCATTTGAGAAGAATGACAAAAAAATTGTCTTTACAAAGACAAAATAAAGACAGACAAGATTGTAAGTAGTACGGCTAAGAAGCAAAATGGATTTTTTGGTTTTAAGTGAATGTTTGGAGATTTGAAGTCAACAGTGCTCCTACTGTGGAAGTGCAAAAGGCAGAATAAGATATGTCCAAAATATTCAGAAAACCATAATAAAATAAAAGCAGTTATGGTATCTGAAATAGGTAAAAATAATAGAATCTTTTCAAATCTGAAAAAACATGCAGAAAAGATTAAAGATGACTAAATTCATTACTCAAATAGCCATATTTTTTCCTTTATCACTTAATATTTCACTACGCTTACCTAGTTAAATAGAATAATAAGATGACTTTGTAATATGTATAATATGTAAAAAAAAATAAATGTGACTGTATAAATTAGAAAGCCTGATTTGCCAACCAAGAACTTAATTTTAAAAATCCACAGACTAGAGGAAGCTCAAAAATGCTAAATAAAATCTGAACAAGTCATAAAAGCATAAAATAGTTTGGGTTGGAAGGGACCTTAAAGATCATACCATTTCAACCCCGCTGCCACAGGCAGAAGAAAGCACAGTGATCCTGGTGATTACTATCAGCCCAGCATAGCAGTTTCTGTTTTTCATAACACAACAGAATAAAGGCCCACAAAATGCAAATACCATAATTAAAAGAAAAGCACTTAGTGGGATGAAGACATCTAAGGGACTTAGAAAAGAGATTAACCTAAGAATTATCTATTACTATTTAATAATGCTCTTGCAACCAAGCAGAGTAATTATTTAATGTCCTGGAAAATAAAACCAAGTCAGAGGATGAAATTAAGCCTCATGTAACAAGAGAAGAACTAATTCATTAAAATGAATTATAACTGAATCCTAGGTATTTTTCTCAAGGCAGGAACTGTAACTCTATTACTGGGGTCATTGTATAGAGCAGAAATGTTCTGGATTCTTGAAGTATGAAATTTCCTAAATCCAGTTTCCTAAATACAATTCAAAGTTTCATCACTATTAACTGAGTGTCTTTTTAACTGAATTTTGAACATAAAGACTCAGTGAAATTATCCAGTTCAGTCAGAGCCCTATTTTAGTGAATTCAATATGTCCTAGTAGAATGTTAGCCTAAATGTTCAGTCAACTACCAAGGGATAACAGAAATCCTGTTCTTAACTTGCTTTTGAGTGAAAGCT
This sequence comes from Muscicapa striata striata, assembly GCA_030060385.1. Taxonomy (NCBI): domain Eukaryota; kingdom Metazoa; phylum Chordata; class Aves; order Passeriformes; family Muscicapidae; genus Muscicapa; species Muscicapa striata. The sequence goes on along the minus strand of JAREIS010000097.1, from coordinate 378,049 downwards.
TATGGATAATAAATGACATTTAAAATAGTCAGAATGCAAAATTCAGCCACTGAAAAATCAGTGTTTTATCTGTATAAAATGAAAGTAAGCCAAAAGAAGATGAAGCTGATAATCAAAAAAACACGTAATTGAAAAAGAACAGCAAGCTACAGGTGTTAAAGCTCAGTAAATAAAAGATAAACATGCTTCTTTCTTTCTTCCTGTCTATTTCTAATGAAACACACCATTTTGTTTGCACCTCCATGCTTGAAATTGGATAAAAGCCGTTGCCAACACTGGTATGAGAACAAAGCATTCACACAAGCTTCATGGAGCTCAGAAGTTCAACTGTTAAAAATGCATTAAAATCTAACATGATCCAGCAGATGTCACTGGAGTGCAACATTAAATGTAAGTCATGTGAGGGAAGATGCAAAATAAATGTTGAGATAGAATTCAGCTACCTAAATATTATTAAATATTCAGAAGAAAAACGGATGAAGAAGAATTTAAGACAATAACTCAAGCAAAAATAAGGGTGAATAATTAAAAAGAAAAGCAAGCAAAAAGCATCTGTCATAAATGACACTAAAAAGGACAGAGACATTAAATTTAAAGCATTGCTTGAAACTGAAGCATTTGCATTTTTAAATTAAGGAAGCAACAGAAGATAATACAACTGGTGGAGGACATAGGGGTTTTTCCTTCAAACTAGCAGCACAAAGTAGGACTCTGAAAAGGATTTCAAAGTATGTACCTTGTTGTCAGTTGTGACTTCAAGCTGCTGTTGCAGTTTTGCTATTTGTTCATGAAGATGATATATTTCCCGATCCTTTTCTTGCATGATGTGAGCAAGCCTCCCAGCCACTAAATGATGGTCCTTTATGGCAGCATCTTCAGATTTCTGGAGAGCTAGTCCTAGTATTTCCATTTCATCCTGCCAAAAAACACCCCCAAACATGTTATAGTCATACATAGCATTTTCTGCATATTCTGGTATGAGTATTTCAAGTGTAGGAATTAAAATACACAAATTTCATGGAATGACATATGAGCTTTTTAATATTTCAAAAATACTAAGTTTGATGTTGAATGGTGGAATGCTTGAGAAAAAAAAGAATTTGGTGTCCTGGCATTTTCAAAGAACTTATTTCTGCGGAGGAAGGAGACTAAATCTTTAGGTTTCTCTGTTGCACAGTTACCTTAAATAATTTGTTCTCTTGTTCAAGTTCCTGCAAGTGTGTAGTGGACTCCTTTCGCTGAATTTCTAACTGCATGTGCAACTGCTGAACTTCTTCATTTTTATTTTCTAGCTCCTCTCGAAACTGCTCCAATTGTTCCTCAAGGTTCGTGACCTGTGTTTCCAAAAAAAGGAGCAGGAAGGCATACCAAAAATTAAATGCTATAAATTTCCAGTACAATGTCTACAGTAAACTGGTTTGCTATGCACAAACAAAAGAATATGTACTTGGTGACATTCTGAGTCCCTAAACTGAATGGAATTTTAAACATCACTTAAAAAAAATCAGTTTTTCTTAATTGTGTGGAATTTTTATTTCAGAAACACTCTTGCAAGTCATAAATATTAGCATATAACAACAGCTGTCATGGATCATGAGAGAATTTCAAAAGGATTTGTATTGCTGTCTCTCTAACTGTAAAAAATCTCAACTATATAGTTCACTAAGTTCAATAAAAGGCAAAAACTGACAAACCAATATATAAGAGGAAAGATGGAAATTTTCATAGGCATTTTACCTCCTTTTCCTTTCTGTCCACAGCTTCTCGTTCAGCTTGCAGTTGTACTTCAAGAGGCAACTCTCCCTTTACTATGATGGTGCCAAACTGTTTCCTTTCTTCCACCTATAAAGCAAAATAATACTAATAGTCATCAGATTAAAAAAATGCACTATTTTTGTCTCCAGAAAATAAGAAAGCAGCAAATCCTTGATAAATTTCAACCAAGCAATACCTTTTGCAAGTGGTCTGCACTGATGATTAAGGCTTGTTCCAGTTCTCTTATCCTGCATTCGAGCTTCTCAATTTCTTCATTTCGTTCTTGTATATCTCTCTGAAGCTGCTCCTTAGAGAGCAAAAGCTCACTGCATTTGTCTGTTTTTTCTTTGAGATGATTTGTTAACTGTTCAACCTGATGACAATATGGCAAGATTATTATATTGTACTGCACTGGAAGGGTTCACTAGCAATAGCAACAACACCATGCATTTTTGACAGGAAGAAAATATTCCTCTTTTTCTCCCATAATGAAACTCCTACTCTTTAGGTGAAACAGAACGTACAGTCAGAATGCTGTGGTACTACATCCAACAAATACAAAACAGCATTATTTAAGGAGTGGTATGTTCTGTGCCACATCACCTACTCTCTATATCTGATCTTGTTCTTTTGAAGCCTCCAGACTCTGTAGTCAGTTAAAAGCAAGCAGCACAGCATACCTATGCAGCCCACTGAAATGATGCCTTTAACACCTATGGATGGAATGTCTTGACTCTATGGTCAAGATGCTATTTGCCTCAGAGGAAAATCATAGTTCTAAAAATCTGTGACATCATTATTCAAAAGAAGGAGTTGATTAGTGACATACAGGAATATCCTAAAACTCACTGGATCTTTAACATTGAAGAGAATAGCTACATTTAGATCACAAAAGACAGGAAGCTTTGTTTTCTTGCTGTGTTCCTTAAATGGGACCAAACAGATGTTATGGATGTAATAAATTCACTTTCTATAGGGGACAAAACATCCAAATCAAACATACTGAATCTCAGTAGGTCAGATGAATGTCTCTCAGAAGCAACATACTAAAAGATTAACTAAAGTAGCAGAGATAGTAATATCTATCCATTTCTAGCTGTATTTCAGAAATTATTAATTGAAATTACAGGTAAGAAAGATGCATAACAAATCCATAGTATGATGTACAGAGATAAGACCTGAGTAACTGAGCAAGAGACAGGGAAAGTAATCTTTGTCCCACTCAAGAAACTGATTTCAGTATTTACAATTAGGAAGTAACGATGTAGCCAAAAGGTAGAAGACTCAAAGCATTTCAAGAGATAGGAGAGAGGAGGACCAGAACATAAAGCTGACAGGATGGTATTATTGACGTTATCCATCCATGAGTAACATCACAGTCTGAAGTGACCTCAGAAAAGTCCTGAGAGAGAAATGGAAAAATAAAAATCAAGTCTAGAGCAGACCCTATGACAATCCTCCCTGGAATAAGTTGACAAAGCTGAAACAACAGTAAGAAACAAATTTAGTTATCAACCAAAAAAGCTCATGGCATTCCCTCAAAGCAGAAGAGGACTTTAAAAAATGGTCAACTACAAGAAGTAGAACAGCTCTCTCAAAAGCATGATACATAATGAAAATATGTATATTTACAAAATACTTCAAAGAATACTGTGGCATCAAAGTATACTATATAGTAAGAATATGTACCACATTTGACAAGATAAATGTCAATCTAACACATTATTTAAAATCCCATCTATAATTTCTAGCATAGCACATTTAACATCACCTGTATCTAAACTAGCTCCTACATCTGTAGTGCTCACAGAACATTATCTTACTTTTTCTACCTAATAAAAAATTCTAATTTAAAAATATCATGTACGAATCTCAAAATTTTAATCACAGCTAAAGCTGTCTTTCATTTTACAACATGCCTTAAATTTCAACTGTAGCATATCTGCCAGCTTAAGAGTGTACACCTGTGTATATGTACTTACAAATCAGGATGAATTTTACATACAGATTCTGAACAAATAGGACAATTTTTATTATGCTATCAAATTTGAACTTTTCTTGGGAGAATTTTTTTTTTAATGTGAGAATTTTAACCAGGAATTCATATGCTATCCATGACACAAATAATAAACAGACACGTAATAAAATGAACTGAAAATGAAAATCCAGGATTCAGGAAAATTAATTGTGCTAGAGCCACCTCCATTTGTGTAAAATGTCAGCAAGACAGGAATGTGCTCACTCTTGGCAACAGAAGGAAATAGATGTAGAATTGCTCTGTATGTTTTGTTTAACACATACCCAGTTAATTCCAGATGAATCACTGTTCACAAAGGCTGATGACAACCATATCCCATAGTACTGACTGAACTGTCATATTTCATACAAACCTTTGTACTAAAATATATTTAGAAACCCAGTGAAACACAGTTCTAAACCTGAAAATTCCAAGTAGGTACTTTGACATGCTCATCTCACATATAGCAATTTATGTCCTATTACTGTCTGTGAGTCCCAACTATATCCTAGAATCATAAAATGGTTTTGGTTGGAAGGGACCTTAAAGATCACCTAGGTCCCACACACCTGCCACAGGCAAGGACACGTTCCACTATTTCATATAATACAGAGTACTAAATATTTCTAATATTTAAGAATTGAATGACAGCAACTGAACTACTCCAGTAAGATCACTGAATTGAAAACAACAGTCTAATGCAATAGAGGGCATTTTAATACTGAAAATCAAGTAAGAAAATCTTGCAAATGTATTAACCCTGATCAAAAAAGCAGCACACAAGAAAACCCACAAAAAATAAAATGTGATTAATTGACTAACAGCTCATCAATAAAATCTGCAAAAGCATTATAATAGATAGCATTTGCATTACTGCCACTTCTTGATTTTGCTAAGAGTCTAAGAGTTTTCTGTGATTCCCTTGAGCTGCTGTTCTACAGTCACTACATTTGTTTCAGGGCCAACAAACTTTCACTGGGGAGGTTCAGGTGTACACACAGTGTGCTACAACATCTCAGGTGTTAAACCTCAGTAACTCTATTCCCTCAGTGGAGTACCTGTGCTATAAACAGGATGTCAAAAAACAACATAAGAACATGTAAAATTGCTAAAATAATCTTGAATGTTTCCACGAACTTTTGTGAACAGTGGATTTTCTAAGTTAAGTTCTAGGAGAGAGCCTTATTGAGAGTCAAGAAGTTTTCTGTATACTAAAACCAAACAGCCTAAAATAAAACCCCAAAACACAGTTCCACCACTTTCCTGCAACACCTTCAATCTCAGAACATTTACTTTCCTGGCTTGCAAATGAATGCAGAGTAGGTACACCATAAAATAGTTTCATTATAATATCTTCACAGCTGTCAGCTTGTCATTTATATCCATTGAGTACAAGTAATGAAATGTGTTACCTCTCTGGTTTGATGTTCATTGACAGGTTGACTCCTCTGTGGAACCTTAAGCTGTTGTTCCAGCTTCTGTATCTCTTGCTGGAATACATCTCTCTCATGCTCTCGGTCAATTGCTTGTTCCTGAAAGTTAAGAAATTATGTGGATACACCATTTGATTTAAAAACTACCCAAGTTAAGTGTCATCACTTCTAACCTGCATTAATGTGAGGCTGGTAACAGTACTGTCAGTATTTATAAGGCAGCAGAACCTATTGCAGGCACCACATCTTTATCATTTGGGGTAATAAATGACGTACTTTTAATAAAAAAATTAGCACAGCGAAGACATATCAAATAATATTTCACAGAAATGACAGGTTTGTTTTTTCTATTCCAGGTACACCACACAAATAACAGTAAGACAATACTTTATGTTTTCTTCCCTACTGTTTATCTTTGATAAATTTAGAATAACAGAAATTCAAAATAGAAATTAACTCTGGGTTAATATTATGAAAAGCCACCAGAAAAGTAAGAACTATAAATTGCTTGAAATACAGAGCTGTTCTCAGCTCTCATTTAAAAATGTTATTGAATTCTTGGGCTGGAATCTACAACACTGCTTATGTTTGCTATCATCCATCTATGTTTGCTCAAAATCTGAAAAAAAATACCATTTCTCCCTGAACCAAACTTCATTAGCAATGCTACCCACCTTCATGGTATCTGCCTTTTGCCATACTTACGTCTAGAAATTTTCTTGTTTTCTCCAGTTGCTTCTCCAAGGCCTGGTTTTGCTGCCTTAAGTCCATTAGTTCTGCATTTTTCTCTTGTTCCAGCTCTATGAAACGATTGACCTGTTCTTCCAAGTCTATTTCCAAGACTTTAACTTGCTTCTGAAGGTCATCATACTCTTTTTCAGCTTGACGTTGTACTTCAATTTTTTCCTTCATTAGCTTTTCTGTTTCCTCCAGTAATTCTGAGTATAATAAAAGCATCACTACTTTTAGATATGAATAGTAAGCAATGTTAGGAAGTAAAACCACTCCCCAAGCTATCCATGCTGTAATCTGCAGAAGGATGTGAACTGGCTTGGGTTTTTACTATTTTTCTTTTTTTGAAAATGTATTTTCTTCTGAGAAATAATCATGATACTGACTGAAGCAAATTCATATTAAAATTACTATCCTTTAGGTAGTCTTCAAAGGACTGTTATTGAAGGTGCATCATCACTTCCCTGTTTAAGTTTCAGATCAATTAAAAGGCCTTTGTACAATTGAAAAGGAAAGAAAATGCATGGGGTCAAACCACAGCTAGAGTCAGCACAGGAATTAACAGTGATGCACAGAAAACCCAACCCTCTTCTCATCCCAATCGCCAGTAAAATCAATCCACTCCCAGATTTCATTATTTAATGTGATACATTTAAATAATTTGACGGAAATACTGAAAGACTTAGCGAGGTTGCTGGGCAGACAGAGAGGAAAATTACTGACCTGCTACTGGAGCTTGCAAAATCAGTGACTGCATGAATGCCCAATTTTGAGTCATCATGAAAAAGCCAGCAAGCACATACATAGGAAAGCCCCAAACCACTGTAAGACTCTTAAGCCACAGCCCACTGAAGTGCCTATTAAACAACTGTACAAACCCCTTGAGGTAAAACCCAAACGGCAAAGTGCACTTACTTTTGGAGAATCTTAAAAACAGGATTGATATTTAGACAGAAACAACAAAATTTACTTTCACTAGAGAAGAAAGATCCTTCAGGCACCATCATCTTACATCGTATTCAACCAATTCTCATTTCTAGGTAACCATTATATACCAATATAATAAGATGTTTAATTATCAGTGAATGACTCAGCTGTATTTGGAAATAAAAAGAAATAAAAGGCTACAAAAATGTCTCTCAAATACCATCTAAGTAACTGTAATTCGTAGGTGAATAAGATGATGGTTATTGATGAATTTGCTTATTATGTTTAGAAATTATAAGAAATGTTGTTAGCAAAATGTAGAACTGAGTATGAAATACAACATCAAAGCTGCAGGCCAGTAAGAATTACAAGTAACGTCAGTAAGCCAAAAGCCCAATAATCCTGATTAACAGTGTCAGTACGTGTAAGTCTTCCACCCAGTTACAGATTGGCCATGCAACATACAAACACACCTGCTTGGGAAGCTGCATCGATTGCAGCATCTACTAGGCCTAGGAGAATAGAGAGAGAGAAAACAAAAAAAAGAAGCAAAGTAATTCACATGCCAGCTGTAGTTTTCTTGTGGTGCAACAATGTAAGAGAAAATGAAGCCAAAGATAGATGTGGCATTTAATGACAAAGTTGTTGAGATAACTTAGGGAATGTGACAAGTTATGCTGGTATGCATGATATAAGTGCCTACACATATTTATAGAATTGTTTATCCGTACAACTCTTAAACATGAAAATAACTTTAATATATTTAGAAGCCTAAACCATATAAAAATTAACTAAAGCAGAATCACAGACAGGGATCTTTTCTATTACAGAGTAGGAAGCAGAAGGTTGTTCTTAAAATTTCGTTGTTACAGAAAATTGCAGGAAATTGCAAATACACAAGATGTGTAATCTATAAAAATGTCAACCTTATAAATGGGAATAAACTTCTAGAAATTAAATAAAATAATAACTTAATCCTGCAATTTACAATGCAAGCACTGCAACACTTGAAAGATCAGTACTTCTTAAAACACTAGCGTTCTAATTTTCTTCCTCTCTCCAACATGAAATATTAATTTCAGTTATTAGTCTAAGGAAGAATTAAAAGACACATTTACTTCATGAGGGTAAATGGTTTTTTGAGTAAGCAGTTAGTTAGATTACATTGACACGGTATATATCTGAAATTTTCACCATCAGGGCTGAAAGTTTTCATTACTGGTAGATAAAAGGTTTTCCTTATCATGCAACTGTTGAGCTATTCTTCCCTGAAAGAGGAATTTATTAGAAAAGTTTATCTTCTGTGACTAAAATAAATATAGCCATCACATGCAGTGCAGTAATTTTCTGGTAGGTATGCTTCCTAGTCTGTCTTTAAGTCTGTTTGGAAAGTATTTAGACAGCATTTTTATCCATAGTTGCTATTCCATCTCCAGTGGTAATCTAAATAAAAGCAGATTTTTTGGAGATAAAGCTTTTTCTGGCTTAAAGAACAAATGTAATTTCTCAACACTTCTAAAAATTCAGTCATTTCTTGTTTAAAAATCACTAAAAGTTATCATGCTAACATTAGACAACAGGTGTGAAAATACCACAATTGGCCCTATCACACTTTTATTAAGGGTCACAAAGGCAATGGGGAGAAGCCTTTGTCAAGAGTACTTATTTTATTCGGAAGAACAAACAAATCTCATAGAAAGATTGTGATGAATACATACGCTGCTCTACTGGCCCCGCCTCTGCTCTCATGGCGTCCTTCTGTCTGGAGAGTAATTCCTTTTCTTCCTGGACCTGCTGCTGTTCAGCCTCTAACTCCTGCAATTTGTTACCTGTACACAGCAGCTCTTGCTCTAGATGGTCAATTACATCTATTTTTTCCTGGAGTTGTTTTTCCAGAAATGCTTTCTCATCTGCATAACCATCAATGAGGCCTGTAAAACATCAGTTTGGAGGCAGATTTAATAGACAATCAAAACCAATTTTTTTTCTCATTGAAGTCACTATTGTATTCTGACTTGTATGCACATATATGTTAGATGCTAAACATCTGACAATTTCTACTCCTGTTCTTGCTATCCATTAATGATGAACAAATTACAGGAAAGATACCAGAACACCAAATATAGCTCTTAATTTTTACTCAACACAAAGCCTCTGGAGCAAAGAGGAAATCCAAAGGCAAGGACAAATATGTATGTAACAGAGACAGGAGAAATAAGAAATTTAAATCAATTCAGTATAAATCACTATAAATCCAGTGTTGACTCAGTATTAAAATGGATTTCACCCTATCTTGAGAATGTAGAAAAACTAAAGCTATTTCCATATGTTAACTATGTAGACCCATCTCTTTTTTCCATATTTGAATTCACAGAGAACACAGACATACAAGACTGGATATTGAAACAGAAAATACTGAACGAGAAATATAATTTATAACATTTCAAAACTTTGAGACAACACAAACTCCAGTGGTTATTCTCACCATATCAGATACCGTTCACAATGAATACTTAATAGATTTGAAGTTGAGAGGGTATTCCCAGGTTAAATGGAAGGCACACGCCCACAAAAAAGTTACGAAGTCTGCTAAAATCACACGTTGTGGTATTTACTTCTGCCAGGGTTTTTTTTTTTTTGAGATGTAATGAAAATTGTCAGAGTTCAGTGAACAAATTTGTATTAGCTTTTCTATCACATCAGATAAGTCATATCTGACACCACTAAAACCCAAGAGGTTTGAAAATGTCTCAGCTGCAGCAGTTTTTGTGATAAAAATAAAATGATCACGAATGACACATTTAATCTCAAGAGAAGACAGAGTACCACCAGATGTATAATGAACTAAGACATTGTTCTGCATACCTACCTAAGGAATTTGATAAAAGAATGTAGTTTGTCAAAGAATACTCACAACTCAGTTCAATGGGCAGAAATCAAATAAAATGAGTTCTATGATATCTTTGTTTTGTTAAACCAACACCAACAAAAAACTGTGCCAGTCATTAAAAGTGCATTAATTTCAAATGCACCTAACTTAAAACTGTGCAATGTATTTATCAAGGGCTAAAACTAACATCTAATTCTGTCTCTTATGTTCTAGAACTGTTCATGAACCAAATCAACACAGCCATTCTGTCATAATATACCAGGCATTTTTACTTTACTATTGAAGATGTATGAATAGAATTTCTATCAAGACAAAATATTATCCTCCAAAGAAAGCAGCAACATACAGCTGCCTACATTCTGAAATTCTTCAGTATTAAACATTTTGTAACTCCATCTGTGTCAGAATATAAATTCTTAGGTAATTTATATCTTGTGGAAGAGTTCTTTGTATTTTTGCACATTAAGATGTGCTCCAAACAATCTTTCTTCAATCTTACTTTAATATTGGAAATAAAAAAGTAGCAATGCCTTTCTCAGATCTTGATCTATTCCCTCTGAAATAAATTTTCATCCTTTCTGGTTTTGCTAAATCTACTGAAACATTGCAGCCAGGACTGCTGCTGCTGACACACAATATTTATGTTGGATGAACTGTCCATTACACCACATTTTAGACACATGGCTTAGAAACCTGCACTGCTTTTCAGCTTATGTGTGGCCCAGCTATTAATAGCATGTGAAACCATGATGGATTATCTGTCTTTGTAAAAAGAAGAGGAAGTCTGGCAGGGTAGCATTCTCCAGGAGCAAAATTTGACTATCAAACTTCACTCTATGCTCCCACTTTGAATCAGAGATGTCTGCTTAGCTTCAAAACTATCAAAAATATCTTTCTACTTACTACTACAGAGAATCTATCTATAGAGCAGGTGCTTTTTGCATCTCTTCCAGATGTTAATCAGATATAATGATAGAAATATTGGGTGGCTACAAAACACTGAGCTACCAAAACAAGAGAACAAATAAAATGTCTGTCAGGTTTGAACATATTTTCCTGATGTCTGAATAGATTATTAAATTTCCCCTGTTGTATGACCCTACAATTTTTAATTGTTTCCTTAATACAGTTGTAAATACACTTTTTAGAAGTGCAAACTGAAACGTATCACCACCATATAATCACATTCAGATTAAATATTCCGTGTCAAGGTCAAGAGGCAGCAGGCACAAACTGAAATAGGGGAAACTGCACTTCAACATATGAAAATAAGTTAGGGGTCTTTTTCCTTTCCCCTCACTGACACTGGTTGAACACTGGAACAGCAACTGAGAGAGGCTGTGGACATTCCAAACCTGACAACACAGTCCTAGGCAAGCTGCTCTACCTGATCTTGCTTTGAGAAAGGGGGGAAATAGTTGATCTCCAGAGGTACCTTCCAGCCTCAACTATTTATGATCCTAAGTTGTTAAAATTTTAGCTTGTCTGCATAAACAAACATGTTATGTTATGATGAAATAAATTAATTTTGAGGATCCAAACACATATACAACGTATTATTTTTAATACTGTCATGTATATTTTCAGACAATAAGTGAGTCAAAATTGGAAAACAGAATCACAGTGTAGTTGATGCTGGTAGGGACCTCCAGAAGTCATCATGCCCATAACTATCCAGAAGGCTGATAACACTCTAAAATTTGCAAAGAAATTGATCAAATTTACAATTTCTTTACCCAATTAATAAGTAAGTACATGCAATGTCCAACAACTCATCAAAAAAGCTACTCACCTTCAGCTTTACTAAGCTCCAAAGCCAACTGCTCTCTGGCTTTGGTTTCTTCATTGAGACGTTCTTGTAGCTCTTCCTGATACCTGATAAATTCTGTGGCCTCTTGCTGCTTCTTGAAGGACTCTCGCATGAGTTCTGTCTGAGTAATTTTTGCATGTTCAAGCTATCAGAGGAAAAAATTACAGAAATTAGATAAACACCTATTCTATAATTTCTATTTAATTTACAGTTGCTTTATAGTGTGATGGGAAGCCTCACATAACTTCACTAGACATTTGATAAAATCTTTATTGAACACTCATTTGCAGAGTACAAGATGAAGATTGACTTATAAAAGTCTAAGCAAACATGCTTTGTCAGTAGAGTGAATTCCATGAGCCACCTGGCAAAATCCGTGTCTTTGTTCCGGTAATTCCTGATTTATGAGTTTACACTAGATTCACCTTTGTTTACATGAGTTTTTCACTAAATATGAGTAACCTACCACCCACCACATTTAAAATGGCTAAAAACCATATAAAACTGGCAGAAGCCTTATTATAGATTGACTGAAATGGTGCTTCATCTCTTTTTCTCCTTAACATGAAGATTGATGAGAACACTAGGAAAATGCGAATTTTCAGAGTATTGCACATTTCAACCAACAAGGGAGTAAAACACTGCTTCTTCCAAGAGTGTCAACCTAGCAGAATTACTAAGATTTTTTTTTTTCTTCTCCACTTTTCTGGTGGGTTAATATTTAACATGCACTGACACAGATGCAACATAGTTTCACTGTGCCACTATCCTAAAGTACTGGAAAACCATGTCACATAAAATTGCATCTTTACAGTTTAGACATATCCAAAATGACAATTTCAAAACTAATCAGAATTACAAATGTAAAATAATGCATAAAGATTAAACATTGTTAGAAGTTCTGACTACACCAAATCCATCTAAGATAACATCAAACTGAAATCAATTACCAAAATCTTTACTTCCAAACTATTAACATTTACTGTCTACAGCCATCTCTCTGAGGGACACACTAACTGTTAGACCTGAACTCTGCATGAGTTTTTGTGTGGCTTGTATTCAGAATAAGACAATTTATTTTGAATAAGAACAATAGATGTCAGAAAATGAAATAACGTATTTTATGCTCCTTTAGTGGTTTTTTTGTTTGTTTGTTTTAGTTTGGTTTTGTTTTTGTTTGTTTTGTTTTTGTTTTTTTACTTTTTAATATTCTGGTTATTGGCAGATATTTGAAAGATAGTAACGTCTACAGTTTCTATAAATTGTTCTGTGTCTTGATTTCTTAAACTATAAAAGCCTTCTCACTTAGTCCCACTAAGATTGTGAATATGAGGAGTTTGCTTTAAAAGCTCTGAAAAATTGGTTAAGTAACATTAAATAGAACAGTGCACACAGAATTATCCACTTACACTTTGAAAAGAAAATCTGAATAATCAATCTCTTTTATAATATACTGAATTTAAATAATTTATTTTCTACAGCATTCCTTTTCAGATGGGCATCATTAACATATTCATGTTAATTATTTATTCTGACAGGCTTTGAAAGCTCTAAATACTGCAACTATCTGAAGTGGTTTAGATATTTTTAAACATCACAGAGCACCCTTACTTTATCCTTGTATTTTCAAGTGCTTAATGAAAGACCCACCTTGGATAAAAGGGAAACATATGATAGATTTACTGTACATAGACAACTGTAAAAATAGCTTCCTGAAATGCATTAAATATTCTGGTTAAAACTCAGAATAAAAATTATTCTCCAGCTTTTTTCAGTAATAACAACTCAAAGTATTATTAAAAATAACACAGGGCAAAACCATAAAGAAGTACAAACATAAACATGATTTTTTAAGATCAAGAATTTCTCCATAGGATCACTGCAAGTGAGCTGCCAGCTTGTGCTAGTTACTGTTACTAGTCAGTGCACCAAAGCTGAAAGGGAACAACTTTGACTGCAGTCTCTCCCCCACTGTGAATTATTCTCTGTGAGAAAAATGAAATGTAATAAGTAACAGTGAAGAGCTTTAAAGGAGATCTCAGATATCTAGAATTCAACATATTTCTGTGTCTGATAAATTTCTTGTGTTAGAAATGACCAGAGAATTGTATAATTAAGACTGTTTCAGTGCCCACTGAAACTTGACTAGGAAAAGCGCCTGTCAGCAGTACAATTTTAACACTGAGATAAGTTTATATAATATTTCAATGCATTCTCTTCTATTTAAGCTTAATTTCTTTTAAAAACTTGTATACTTACAGAATAGGGAGGTGTAGGCAAGGAGATTTTAGAGACAACTTTTAAAATATGCCCATTTTTTTTGTGACTGAAGTGAAAAATTGAAGTATTTACAACTACAGAATTATTCTCATCCAAGTGCTCGGTGAAAGGAAAAGGATATGGTAAAGGCACACGAGATTCAACCTCATATGTATCTTCTTCTTGGCCTTCAGTCCACAAACCACTAAACAGATTAGATGCCCAGTAGGTGCGGTAAGAATCCATTCCAAAAAATATTTCTCTCGCTGTCTTCTCAACTGTCCCGTGGGTATTTTGCACTAGCTAGGCTGGCTTTAGAAATTTCCGACAGGAATTTATAACAGAACACGTGCCTTTAACAGTCTAAAGACACATATCAGCACAGTCGGTGACAAACCCACTCAGAATCAGCAGGAAGCTTCAGATCACTTCTCAAGCTGAATAATTCAAGGGTGGATTAATCCCAAACAAAACCAGGAAAACTTCTTATGGTCACTCCTAAAATATCCTTCTTAGAGAAGTACCACATGAAAAAGCAACAGAATCTTCCAATAGGAACTGGCAAGTAATTTCCAAGGCAAGGAAGCAGAATCTTCTTCTGCCTGCACAGGAACGCTGCAGCAGACAAGTAAGCTAACAAAACTGAAACTAAAAATTTTCCAACACCACTATGGCAAACGAAAGAAAAATACACGCAAGCCATTATTTGCATTCATCCTTGTTGCTGGAGTTAATTCAACAGGAAGAACTTTCTCAAACTCTTCTACTTTAAAGGCTTCCTGCTAGTATCTCCTAACTGAAAGAGTTCAGGGGAGTGGCCCAGTTTATTTACCAATACATAACACCAGCAGGTGGAATTTGAATTAATACACCCACTATATGCCTTGGCTCAAGTTTCAAACTGCACTTCAGGTCTGAAAGTGTGTGTTCAGACAGGTCTCATACAGATACTTTGAAGATTTTGCCAGGTTTTCTCTGACTCTTTCAAGTTTATTTGAAGAAATGGGTACATGTTTGTATGCAAAACACAGCTGATTAGAGGAAAGGTTAAAATTAAAATCTTTTCTGCCCATAACCAGTTTTAGATTATAAAATATTGCAGACTAGAAAAAAATAAAGGATTCAGTTTCTGAATATTTAAAAATAATTTTCAAGTCACCTATATATCTGTGGTATATACGAGAACTGTATATAATCCAATAAGCACACATTGCAAAAGGAAAACTTGAATGCTTGCAAAGCCCCTCTACAGAACAGTCAGAGAAGTGTAAATATTTATACTTTGGGAAAATGTGTAAATGGAAGGATTTTTTTATTAACTTAAGAAAAAAAAAAGTCAAACATATATGATCACCAGGGATAAATCCTTCTTTGTATAACAGATATTAATGAAGAAAATGTGTCTGTATGTGTTTGAGACATAACTCTGTTGCTGGTATTGGCAAAGTCTCAGCTACAAAGCTGTGAAAGAAAATACCTTGACACCTTCAAATTGCCATGTACACAATCTAAAAGTAAAGCATATGACAAACGCAGTGTGATTTGAACTGACCTAGGCATATAGTTCCTATTTCAGTTAACAAGGTAGTACTTCAGACATCAGCTAACATCCCACCACACAAATTACTCTGACAGCAAACTGTCTCTTTTTTGGTTACTATTCCTGAATCACATACCTCATATAAATACTGGAGTGCAGACTCTTTCTGATATCAAGGTGGATATGTGCTTCACTGGCCATGTTTAGATCATAGTTGGAAGAGACAGCAAGAGAGCTCCACCTTTTTGGCCAGCCAGTTGACTAAAATGACTGTCAAGAGACACAATTCCCCTTAATCCTCGTTCCTCACAAGCTCTATGTGCTCTGACACCTCCTGTCTCATCTCTCAGTTGTAGCAGAATGCAGACGATCCGTATGAGCAATGAAAGACTGCCCTAGATTGGTAAGAATGCCCAAATTCCTCTGCAGACCAAAGCACATTTCTAGCAGGAAAGTATATTCCACAGCAAAGTCATGCTGGAACAGTCTTTTTTTGGGTGGAGGCACCTAAAGCATTGTTACAGCTGTCAAAATGAACCTATGGGGTTTAGGTCAATGAAAACACAATCATGAGAAAAATAAATAAAAAATCCCAACTGAGACACAAAATTTAAATTGCTTCTCTATTAAATCACCCCACCTGATTTGAAGTTTCATTGATAGCTTCCAGAAGCTTTTCAACAGCCGCTTGCAGTCGAGAACTAATATTCAGAATGAGCTCTTCATTTTCAGGATCTATTTCCATCCCACTTTCTGCAAGATGTTGGCTCAGCAGTCCTTCACCTGCTGCTCCTGACCACATGTTAATATCATCATCTCCCATACTACTACCATGATATAAAGAACAGGACTCTGAGAAAAAAAAAAAAATAGTTACCTTTTCACACAGACTCTCAGCAATTGCAAACATGAAGAACTGTGCAAATGAGTTACAATAAGAAAGACAAGTCCAAAAATGATGAAAATATTTGTCTTGGTCACAAAAACAGAAAGGGAAATACTGCATACTAAAACTCACACAAACAAGATAAACAATGTGTTAATTAAAATGAGGCAGAAGTGCAAGAGAAAAGGAGATATTAACAGACAATATTTTAGACATACTTTCAGTATGGTTAGGGGCTCTGACACTCATCTTTCAATCTTTATTAAGATCAGTAACCCTTACTACTTAGAATAACTTGCACTAATACTTGCAAGATTGTCTTTAAAATACAAATCAGTTAAAAAACTCTAAACAAAACCAAAACCAGGCTGTCAGTCCCTGTTTCACCAACATCCAATTATGTTACTATGAATTAACACAAAAACTGTTCAAGTCAGTGAATCAAACTCAAGTGAGTAAAAGGAAAGGCATGCATGCAATTCAGATGGCTTCTTAGGACAAAAAGACTGGAATACAGAACAATATTCAGCACAGTTATTAGTGAACTGAAAATTTACACAAAAAAAGGAACAAATTTTACTAAAACTTGAACAAATCAAACACAGTGCAGCAGGACTGCAACTGTTCCTGCTGCTGAGCCACCTGGCACCTGCCTGCTTCTCAATCTCCCTGAGGTCTGCTTTCATTTAAGGGCATTATTCATTCTTTCTGAAAAGCCAGAGACACAAGGTTTGCCTATGGTATTAGGCTGATAGCAATTCATCTAGAAAACAGCAAATTTGCCATATTTAGAACTCAAGGCTGTATTTAAGCAATACAAGAGAAAGCTAAGTCTTGAGATGTTTTAAAATCACACTTTTGGTATGAAAGAACAATACAGTAGGTATATCATGACAGTAGAAACTGTTGTTGATAAAGTCTTTTAAAATTAAAGAAGTGTTATGCCCTTAGACTGACAGATTTGAAATGTCAGAAATAAATGCTACTGTGGAGAGTTTAAAAAATGACTATTTATTTAAATGAAGTATATTTCTGGAATATATTTAAAATAAATATTTTGGTATGGTGCATTTTGTTTAACAATAAGGTGTTTTTGCTTAGGATTTTCTGAAAAATATCTAATTTTTCAGGAAGCACAGTATGACTAAATGCATTAAGAATAGTCAATGTCTGTTAAGCAATGAAGTTGCAATACTGGGTTGTCTCTGAATTCCAGTTCCTGGTTACTGCACAAATTGTGACTGCTGAACTAGAACAGTTTGTTTAGCTACAGAAATTGAACTGAAATTACAACAGGTCAATCTCACAAATTGCCTTTAAAAATGTTGTTAGGACTTGTTTTTGACTCCAAACCAGGCAGGCAAATAATAATATGAGCACTCTTGCTGATGTTGTTTGAACCTATCAAGCAAGTCAGATTCTACTTTTGAGGTTTGTTTTTAACTTTTTTTTAACAAGCTTCAACATGATTAACCACCTAGTGTACTTAACATACATTCCTACCTGCAAGTATTCTGACAATAATACCTGCAGCCATATATATGACCCATACGCAACAAACTAATCTATACCATTTTTAACTGAGGAAGGGTTCACTTGGTTTACTTTTCTCTTAAAACTGCTAAGATTTTGAAAATGCAGATGCATTTAGTAATTTTTTTCTTCTAGTTGTATTATTACTGTTTCATATCTCCTTTTAGATATGTGGGGTATAATGTTACAAACTGTTTACACACTCCAAAGGGAAAAAACAGAAGCACACTATATGCATGAATAGAACAAATAACCAGATGAATAGAAGATACATTCACATGGCACCTTTCATCTACACAGGATTTCAAAGCACTTTTGAGTACTGCACTTTGGAATGGCAGTCATAAACTCCTGTAGTGGAATCACCCTAGCAGTGGCTAGCAGTCATTTTCTGCCAGGACATGAAATATTTGCAATGGGTTTATAGACCATAAAAGCTTTCCCACAACACCCTAATATTCCATCCCCCTGCACTATAAGGAAGGCTGCAAAATTAACAATTTCACTTTTTTTATTCAATAACATTTAGATGCCTTACCACCCAAGTTTGGGCTGGGTTTGGGTATTTCAAAATATCAATAGTGATGCAGAAGCTTTAATATCCTCAGAGTAGAAAGGACCTTCATTTGAGATGGACATCAAGCAGCATAAGTATTTCCAAATGCTGTGCCAAAATATTGGTTAGAGACTGAGTTGAAGAAAAATATATTCCCTACTGAGCCACCAACACACTTACTGATGCTCTTTGGAGGCCACTCATCTTAAGAACTGACCAGGTAAGACCCTGCTTAGCTTCAGAGATCTCACAAAATAAAAGCCCACAGTATAGTAGCACAGCTATAAACAAGATAAAACAATTACATATTAGTTATTGCACAATCTAATTCTTTCCTGATGGAGTACAAATAATCTAGGTAATGTTCCTGTTTTCCTTCTCAGGTCTAACCCATAATTCATGTCTTGTCACCCTTCTATTTCAGGAAATTATTTGCTTGAGAGGTATATCTGAATTGTGCAATGATGATCGCGTGTAAAATAAAAAAAAAAAAAGATTATACAAAACGACTGTAGAAATGTGCAGTTGGTTGCAAAATCATCTGAACTAGCTATCTGGAAACTTCTGAAGAAAAATTTAAAAACACTGATGGCAGCTAAGAATGTAATTTTAAAAAGGCAGGTTCAGAATATGTCTTTTACATTAATAGTGCCACTAATACTATTATTTCTTCTTGCCAGTGACCAGAACAGTACCAGTGGGCCTCCACAAACTCATAACAAGATTTAAAACTCCCGTTTTGTTTATGACAATTCTTTTGTAATTTGCTTCCATTTCTTCTCGATAAATACAAAATAAATCAACATTAAAACATCATTTTGTTATATGAAATATCTCAAAACAAAACATCATAATTTGCCTGAAACATAACTATAAAAAAATGAGGAAACAAAAAGTGAGCTGTCACCAAAAGTGTAATTTGACACATGAAAATTTTAGTAGACTCAAAGATAACAAAAACCCCCCAAAAGTATCAAATGCACAAAAAACTTGAAATAATTCTGTTTATAAAATGGTGCTGGCAACCCAAATGCTAAATGTAGACAACCATGTTATGATTTCTACAAAGTGGAACTTAAGAACACAAATTTATGTTAAATGTCCTCCTAAATGCACAGTAAAAGTCTCTATCTTTTTCCCCCAAAATGGGCTTAGTACAGGGCAGCTTAGAAAAGCATCTTTCCACACAATTTTCAGTGGTGGAAACAAGAAACAGGAACATTGTCCAATCTCATTAATCATCCCTGGCAGCTTAATGTCGAACCTCCATTTTGTTCATCCTTATATGGCTGTTCAGTCTCCCATCCTAAGAGAACCAATTCAAATTCCTCTGTCCTGCAATTTTTTTTCAGTCAGTACAAAATAATAAATAGAATGTAACTGACTTAAGTAAAACTATTATCTCTTTGTGTAAACTCTCTCCTTGTAATGAAAAAAAAATCAACCAAAGAAACAAAGGTTTATATTGTTTCCTTTGCCATGGAGCATGCAGTTCAGCACATCAGATGTCATGGCCCACTAAATCTTAAGAAAAGTGCTTAATTACTGAGTGCTTGCTCTGAAGTTTCATATACAGAAGCTGTTTATGAGCTGCCAACTAACATTTATGAAGCAATACATATTTTGCATCATGCAGAGACAGTATCTCTCAGTTTACTCCTGGGATTCTACTTATGAATTAAGATTAGGGGTTACAAGTCGGAAACAAAAAATCAGTCTTATTGGCAGGACAGTGTTTAGCTATTTACTACCTTTTTCCTTAGTACACTGCTCAGAAATAAGGAGCTCAGAGGGTAGGCAAGAGGGTTTAATATTCAAAGAATGCCATAATCTCACAGGCTTCTCCACAGCAACCTGCATTACGGTAGTCCCTCTAACCAAGTAAACTCACCAGATTACTGTGCACAAATGGCCATTCATTTCCAATGATGTTTTATGACTGAAATTTGAACTTTAATCATTCTTCTAGAAATAAAATCCTGTGCTTGCAGATAACCTAGTAAATGTTCCTCTATAAATGCGCTCCATAAATCAGGTGTGGTTATAAAGATATGACCTTAACAAGTCAGCTTTTAAAAATGCTAAAACTCAGTAAAAAAAGTAAGCTGAGTTTTGCTTGTAAATACATATGGATTATGTTCAGAAGGTTCAGAGAATTCCCTTCAATAAACACATTATCTTACCACTTTGTTATTATATTTTTATTGGTAAAAATTTATTTCTACAGATTTCCTAACTAATTAAAAAGAAAGATCTCTTTGGCTCAGTACTAGAAAATACAATAACATGCACAGTATTTTTAAAAAAAAACCCAACACTGTCTACATATTTCTTACTTCCATAAAATAATGGGGAAAAAATTGTCCTCCCAAGCCATTTAGTGGTAGTATCGAAAATGAGTAACAAGAGTCCCATTGCTGAAAACATTAACAGAATTGGTCATCTGATTCCATCTGAGGAAAGATCAAATAATTTAGCTGATGAAACAGTACAACTATGACTACAGCTGCATGATCCCAGTGGCAGAAAGAATGCTGCAGTATCATTTTGGGAGAAAAAAAGGAGAACAGTGAATACAGCTCCAGAGATACATTACAAACCATACATTCAGCCACTGTAGCTACTGTAAGCTTAGCTCTTTTTTAAATTTGACTTTATAATTTGGTTACTCCTTCCTTAATTGATACTTCTGAATCTAAGGAAACATCAAAAAGGATACTGGAATAAACATCTGGTAGGTGGGCATCTCAAATGCTGCTCTGTACCAACTGGGGGCATTACAAGAACAGACACCTGCTTTCCTATAGCATAGTGAAATCTTATATGCCTCTTCAAAATACACTAATCGCAGACACAAGTTGAAACAGTCAAACCTCTCACTAGCAAAATGGAATAGAGCTCTTTTCCACTTGAAGAGAATCCTCTTTCATCAGAATACTTCACAAGAAATTAGCAAATAATTCCAATCACAGGCCATGTTATGTGTTTAGACAGTAGCATTATGAAAGCCAGGGATAAGTCAAAATTACAAATAAAGGTACTTTTAAACTGTGTTTTGCTACATATATATAATGCAAGTAATCCATATTAAGAATTGCTAATGACAATAATTAGTGACATATACAAGTATACACAATGATGTGCAGGAGCGGGCAAAAAGTGAATGCATCAAAAAATAAGATCAGAAGCTTAGTTATCCAATCTGCTATATGAGAAAAAAGGCAAAGCTTTAAAAGCCTTAAGTTTCAAAAGATAATACTTCCCACAACTAAATACAGTGAAATGTGTAGAAAACAAAAGTTACTTTTTAAAAAATGAAACAGCAGTACAAGAATAAAAGTGCTGTTAACTTTAAAAATTCAGAAATTTTTAGACTATAACTTTATACATTTCATTGAAGATAACATTTTGAGTGATCAACTGAAGAAGATGTCTCTGCAAATTCATACAACCTTTCTCAACTTGCCCCAAGGCTTAATATGACCTATATTTAAAGCCAGAGGGAATCAATAATATGCCATAATCTACATTTTGAAAGAAAGAGGTAAAGTTCACCTTCATTTACCAGCTGTATCATAATCCTGTAATAGACACTTTCTTAATATTGAAATGCAGTATTTGACTTTCAGTTATTTTTCTCATTCCTAGTAGTTAAAATTCCAGCCAAATCCAGATATATAACGTGTTTGAGGCTTAACTAAGATCCACACAAGATCCAGCATGCATATGCACAACCTTAATGGTACCTAAATGGCAATACAGTCAAGCACCTACTCTTGCCCATAAGAGAAATGGACAGACACTATCCTAGGGCAGTCATAAGAAAATAAACAGAACCCAGTAGAGTTCTTTGACACTGGTATGCAACTAACTATACCATCAAAATGCTCCTTCAGTCTTGTGCCAACTAGCACTTCTGGAAACAGCTGATGGGCAAGTGTTGGCAGTTGAGAAGTTCTTGGAACTGTGTCCAAAACGGGATTTGCATGCAAACACCTCTTTAGAAGCTAATGAAGTTCACAAGCACACAGGCTTTGTCCCCTGCCAGCTGCCCTCAGTGACCAGCCACATATCTCTGTACTTTTAGTGCACTGGTGGAGATCCAGCCCTTGACACTAGCTCCCATTTCCCATATATACACAGGAGGGTGTAAGTGGTGCAAGATGCCATGGAGCTGTTTCATTCTCTTTGTCTCCATCAACAGAAACCTCTTTTTGGCTTGACTTCTCACTTTCCCATTCTGTTGCAGGCTTTGCAACAGGATCCTAGATGTGAGCTGTAACTGGTGTGGGGCATGACCCAGACAACTCCTGAAATGTTGTCTCTTAAGCAGAGATGTCATATGCATTAAAATGAAAAACAGGTTGTGGGGGCTTTTTCCTTAAAAAAAGTTTAATTTAAAATATTTAATTTACTTTAATATAAAACTAAGAGTATTTAAATATATCATTAAAGCATGCAAACAAGACTTCCTATGAAGTATAAAACCATACAATCAGTACCTTTTTCATACCCCACACGGATGCAAGGTTTTACAGACTCCTCTGTCTCAGTGTCCCATCCAGCTTGTTTGGAAGCCTGGACTTTCCCAGACCGATCCAGTAACCCAAGAACATGTTGACCAATTGTCTCCTCCATTGCTACAGTTGTCTTCACAACTTCTAAAAGAATCTTCATGAGTTTTTCATTAGCCTTTTGCAAAACATGCCTGCAGGACAGAAACTAATCAATCCTCTGATCTTTCCCTGATTTCCAAGTGGGTTTTATCCTTTATACACCTTTGCAACCAAAGAAGATTTTCAATTGAAATATCAAGACTTCTTTTTTAAGCCTAAATCCTACATCATATAAATACTAAATACACATTTGTATTAAAAGGCAGGTCTTTTACAAAATATGTAAAAAGTCAAAGTGTATTAGTCTTTATAAGTATTTATCACTATTTTACTTTTATCTTGGCATTTTATCTAATTATTATTTTAAGGCAGAGGTCTGCTTTCACTCGGTATTCATTATAAAATTAATCCTTTCTCAAAATGTTATTTAAGAAAATTGTTCCTCTACACCGATCAAAATGTTACAGAATAGTCAAATGGGATTATAAAATAAAACAATCATACTAATAGAAACTTAATTCACATATATACATAAAGTATATATATGTGTATAAATCATATTCATGATTCAATGTGTGTAATAAAAAATATATAGTAAAATAGGATAGGATTTGTCTCATTCTCTAAGCCATTATATTGTTAAGTTTTATAAATAGAAAGATACGATTTAACCTATAGTGCATAAACTTCAAAATATGGTTTCCTTGAACAAAAGATACACATTATTATCAGTCAGAATAAAGATTATAAATATTATTAAATTAACAGCAAAAACATGACTATCAAAATTTAAGAAAAATATTTTCTTAATGGTTCTAAGCACCTTTCTTTAGAAAGAAGAGCTGAAGGTGTTTCATCAGGCTTTCTTTCCCCATCTTCATGCTCAAAGATCTGCTCTCTTGCATCATTTTGGTTTTCATTTTCATTCTGAGTAAGTTTTGGCAGAGGGAGAGAAAACAAAAAGGACAGGAATCCTGTCATGTCAGAAGCAACATATTCTTCTTATATATGGTAGAATATAAAATTTAAAAGTAGTAATTTCCTTTTTAATACTTCTGTACCAAGTTACAAATCAAGTAATACTCTTACTATGTGGAAAAAAATATTAACGAAAACAAACCAGGAAATCCAAGGCAGGGCCAATTAGAAAGAACTTTGTTACACTGACTAATACAACAGTTGTTGTATTTTCTGGTTGTGTTGCTATAGCAATATGAAAAAGTCAGTTTACTTAAGGAAATAGCTGTAGTAATAATCCCCACCTTCAAGCTGTTCAACCAGCTTCTGTTTACCTGAAGTCAAAAAGCTATGTTTACCACTATCACCTTTTGAATCTTACAGCTGGTCTGTTCCAGCAATATCCAACATCTTTCAGAGAAATATATATCACAGAAAGAGAAACAGCGAACAGGAATCTTTTACTGATTTTACATGCCACGGCTGCCCAGAAAGTCAAAGTCCATATTTACCTCTGTCTGTGTGCTGTTGTTTCGTAACTCACAAAGCAGCCTCTCTTTTCCGGGTACGGAATGTTGTTTTAATGATTCCAGTTCTTCTAAAAGCATTCTCTCTCTCTCTGCAACCAGGCTGTCATTCTCCATTGAGACACGCTAAGAAAGAAGTGTTGTAGAAGCTCACACAATTTTTTTAAGCTTCTGAGTAAAATGAATCCTGTCACTTCTAATTCTTTACAGACTTTGAACAATGACATTTCAGTCTGTCTCTTCAAATCATTACAAAAACACTGAAAGCTTTCTAGAATACAGCGAAAAAATACTTAAACCTTCCTTAAGATTTTCATACCATTTTTATGCTCTTTAGGAAATACAACGGTCACAATGCAAACTGGAGGGAACTTCTGAATATTCTATGCTATAACATGTTTTGCACAAGAAAAAAGATAAGAACAACTTATTTTTACAAAAACCCTACACACATTGTCTTATAAAAGACATAGAAGCGTTCATGGCTTAAACACAATGCACACATTTCTATGTAGTTCTTATGAACATACACACTTGGCAACAAAAACCAAAAAACCCCAGCAGCCTAAGTTCTACTTAATGATTTTTATCAACTACAGGAATTTGCAACCCTGACAAAGATGCAGTTACAAACTGAAAAAAAAGGTAAAAGGAGAAAGTATGCATACATGAAAAGGAAAGATTATAATGATAAATTATTCTAGGACACCTTCAAAGTAGCTACGAGAGAGAGCTGATGTTGCAGGAAAAGACTCCTAAAGTACAAGTAACTGACTTTCTAGATTCCAGAACTCCTAGAGCCCAAACTTAAACAGAGCAGAACCAGGTCTGGAAAAGGACTGAAGCTCCACTCTGCAGTGAAAGCAAGTAATTTTAGAATTTACTGATTACTAGCTTCATGTGCATTTTGGCAATGTTACACTGTTGAAATTAAATCAGAGCTAGACATATTCTTCTGGATTCTGTTTACTTTGTCTTTCAGCGGAAGGAATCCTTGAAAGACATGTCTATAAACGACATTATTTTTGAAGTAGTATTAATTAAGATAAAGACTTTTATTAGCACACCTACTGTAGGCTTTGAATAGATACAGAATGACAGAATGTTAAGTTTGACAAGGCAAAGAAACATTGATGTTTCCCAGCAAACTCCACAGATACTGTTACATTCTAAAAGTTTGTAAGGACTTATCTCCCAGAACTGAGGAAAAACCCCAAAACACCAAAACATAGTGTTGCAGGAAGCCACTGATACTGCTCAAGTCAGAATGATGAAAAATAAAGAATTTTGTAGTATTTCTAGCCATGGCTGGTGGCCTCATTGATGTAAATGGCTGCTAGCCTACATGCTGCACAGGGCTATGTATCTGGGAGATGGCACAATTGACAGTGCATCCACACTGACTCTCTTCTGGCTACTGTACAGCACTGCACATTTGCTCCATGTTTACAGAAGTCTAAATTGATCCATCATTGAGCGTTGATTAAAGAAATATGTCTTCTATAAATACATGCATATATGGGGTTGTATGTACACACACACACAGAGGTATCTGTGTGTGCATGAGTGTGTATGCATGCACATGGTAAACACGTGCATGCCTCTCTCTCTAAACAGACATAAATGCAAAAATATGAATCTACCTGGCGATATTCCTTTATTAACCCGTGTTAAGTCACTGGTTGAATTCTGTATTACCTCAGCTAATTGCACTTTAAGACTCTCCAGCTCTGCTAAGAGTTGATCTTGATTTTCTTTCTGACGCTCCATCTGCTGCATGTGCCCCTGTCTCAGCAGCTCAGTTGCCAGCTGATGCTCCTGGTACTGCCGCACGAGCTCCTGCCGCATGTCCTCCAAGCGCTCCTCGTACAACAGCAGCTGGCTGGATGTTTCTGTGTCTGTGTCTGCAGCCACCACCTCACCAGAGTGCTGAAACAGTGCAACGACTTTAGTATTTCATATTCAACAACTCTTCCTAGGAAATACTTAAATAAATTTCAGAAAATGCTTTCATAAATGAAAGTAGCTGGCATGAAAGCATTTTTATGTTGCCTGCTTCTTGGACAGTCCAGGCTCAGAATTATTCTCCATTTAAAAACAATTTTTTCCAGTAACTCTCAACAGCATTAACTTCCATGCTTTTTACATCTCTTTTTTATCATATTTATTTTAGCTCAGCCCCACCCCATGTTTGTGAAATGCAAACTATATGCTTTACATCACTTTAATTTAAATTTTTGGTTTTTGTTGATATCCTTTATCACAAGAGACTCAAACTGTTTAAGCACTATTGTTAATTTGTTCTTTGTATAAACACTAAAATACAACCTAGCTTACAAAAAGTTTTTAAACTATTTATTGTCCACAGTACAGCTGGCATCATATTCCCTTCCTCAGGCATAGCACACAGGAAAGAAGGGTAGATAATTTAGGTCTTTTCCCTTGAAAGGGAAAAGGAAATATTTAAATGGAACTTTCACCTTGATTTTTTCTTTGCTGTTTTTTTTAACACTTACTGGTATTTCTTCTGCTGTAAGACCTTTGCTATGGGAAAGAAGTTCTTCAGAAATCACTGACTTATGTGTTGTCTGTCCTAACATGCAATCAGGGCTGCTATTAGAATGAAGCTGTTCTCCAAGTGAGCTGATCTCTCCAGACCCTTCACTGAGCTCCTTGCAAAGTGATTTCAATCCTTCTTCATTCTTGCTGCCTTTTCCAGTTGCTTTTCTAGGAAGGCTATCAACCTCTTCCCCACTGTGCTGTTTCTTAATTCCAAAAGGTATTCTCTCTGGATGTACAATCTGTGTTGGTGCTTCTTCCTTCTGCCTAGCAATTCCTGACAATTCAGTCTGTTTCGCAAATGCTACACTCATTGACACAATAACCTGAAAAAATAAGAGAAGTCTGTATTAGTTTATGCTTCACAGCATCTCCTGTTACTGAAGAAATCTCAGAGATGACCATCAACAGTAAAAATGTAAGAACCAAAAGTTCCCAGAGGAAAACAGAAAGAACAGAGATATCCTGTCAAAATTGGAAGTGGTCACAACCTAAAATACAGACATTCTGTATTTAAGGTAGTTTAATAAACTACAATGCTGTTTTCAGTAACAATAGATTATTTAACATGGAAACATTTCTTTTTTAATCCTATAAAATGATTTCAAAAAGTGCTGGCACACAGACTTCAGAGCAGCTGTGCAAAGCCTTCTCTCTCTAGCCAAGCATCCTATGTAAAAGCTTGAGTGACATGGAATTTTGGGCTGTATAAAGAAAGCAGTGCCATGTGTTTGATACTTAGCACAGGAATTTTACTTGACCAGAAAGAAATTACTGGCACTAACTAGCTGCAGTTACAGTTACAATAGGCTGATAACTCTTGTGTTGCTAAGTATCTCTAATACAAATAAACCCCTTTCCCATTCATGTGAGCAATTCTATTCTAGATTTAGAATACAGTGATTTATAGCATAAGCTACAAAAAGTGTGGAAAAAATAGTATAATAAATACAGAAGTGTGACACTTGAAAACACCAAACTTTTCCTTTCTAGAAAACGCAAGTTTGTCCTTTGAACTTAAACTGATTCTTAACCAATGCAACACTTGCTTCCTCATAAAGAAGAGTTTTCTTGGCAGCAGATAAGAGAATATTTTTTTTATCCTACAAAGTAGTGGAAATTTTTTTGCAAATTAGAAAGTAAGTAAATCCACAAACAAATATACTCTATCTATAAAAACTTCATTTTACTTTCCATGTTTTAGTCACCAGATCCAAAGAGAAACTATGCATTTTACATGACATATTAAAACCCATAATAAAATATGATCAGAAAATAATACTAAACTGCCAAGTGCAAAAGTCTTTTGAACTGACCCACTGTTAAGCCTATGGTAGCAAGAAATACTCTAGAGACTCTAAGACTCTAAGTCTCTGCATTTTTAAAATAAATTCTAATGCAGAATATGGTAGCATGCTGTCTACTTCCTTTGAAAATTTAAAGACCACCACTACAACCCATATGAATAGAAATTATGAGTTAGGAATAGGAAGATAGCTAAGAAACCCCAAAACGTTCCAGAATTTTTTAAGACTTTCCCATTCAGAAACCAAATGAAACAATTCCTTGTAAAAAAACATACAAAAGTTAGCATATGCTACAGCAACTGCCTAAACAGTTGAAAATGGCAAATAAAAATGACAGATTTTTAAAACATATTTGAAAGTAATGAAAAAAAAGTAATACCTTTGCTACTTCTTCTTCTAGTCTTTCTTGGTACTGCTTTTGGAGTAATTGAACAACATCCATATCATTCTGCATTTCCATCTCCCTATCAAGCTGTAAGAAAAACATGAAATCTCACATCATATATTTGTGATTTTATTTCATTAGTTTCAAGTTTCAATCCAGCAAGAGATTTTTTTCATCAATTAGGTTTTCTTCATCTCATACAAATAATTTAATTTTGTACCACAATGCAGAAGAACTGGGTAAGAGACTTTGCCTTATTTCTGCTTCAAAATGAATTTTAAATTTGAGTTTGCAAAAACTCTCCTTCCAGCACTACTTAAGATGTCAAATGCAGTGAAACTAGGTCAGGAAGCACAGAATCATAGTACAAAATAATATTACTATTTTGCAAAATGAGTAATTTTTGAGCCAGGTTTCCAGCACTCCTAGGGGAGGAATGCATAGGGTCTTTCCTATCTGCACTTGGGCTCTTAAAGTCTTTGGAGTTATTCTTCCAAAATTTCTCTTAAACTGTGCAGCATGTACTACAAAAGTCCTGGGATTTCACTTAAATTGCTTCTTTCATAACTCATGTTTAAAGAAAAGTCACAATATTTTAAAGATTCCTGAAGAAATCCCAGATTTTGAACACTAATTCTCTCTCATTTTAGTAAGAAGCAGCCAACTGAAATGTCTTGTTTCAGAGATAAAATAAATAAATTTAAACCCAGCATCAATAAAGCAAGTTTTCTTGATCATAATTCCCAGATATGTTTTTCAGGAAATTTAAATATTTTTCCCCTAGCATGGACTGTCTAATAGTATAGTACAGTACTAAGACAATAACTACCTTAATCTACCAAGTATTAGTCCATATTTCAATTTCATCTAAGAAGCCAGAGCATCTAAATTATGTCACTCTTATATATATGTCAGTTATCAACTGAGTTACATCATACCTCTAATGCTTTATCTGTTTTTTTCTGATGAAGATTTTCTGTGCTCTTTACTTTCCTGAAGACTTCTTTTAACTTTCTTTCTGAATGTGTGGATACACTAAAAGAGTACAAAAAGCAAAGAGAGGAAATAATAATTAAGAAAAAAACCCCAGTATTTCATTGTCCAGGACTTGGTGAAAAGCCAGAATGTATTAAGTGGATCAGAACTTCACCACAAACTTTATTACTACTTATCATTCTAGAAAATAATAAATTTCAGGCAACTACATCTACACAAGATGTCTTTGGATGTAAAGGATAGTGCCTGTAGTTTTGATGATTAGATGTGGCCTACTTGAGTTGAAGTTTTGAAACTGCTGCTATAAAGCTCATATATATTAAATTACTTTTATACATTATTCCATTTATCAAATCTTCCTCTATAAACTATAAATGCTGCACAACTTAATTTGCAATGTTTATGTCATTTCTTTATAAGACTCTTAACAACTCTTGAAGGAACAAAACTACAGAAGAGCAATAAAGAATTTCTCCAATTCTGAAGGAGAACACAGAGCTTTAAACAAATGGCTATTTGAAACACTTCTTGAACAAGCACGAAATTATAAGCATTGAAAAAAACTGATTAATACCTTGTGTGGTCAGAGGATACCCCAGCAATCTGAAGCTTATCCTGCAGATGCACAAGCTCTGTAGTGTACCTCTCTTGACTTTCTTTCAGCTGCTGTTGGAAATAGGACCGGAGGTGTTCCAGCTCTTGAGTATGCTGCTCCTCAAGTTGTTTTTTAAGGTTCTCTATCTCCTTTGAACAGTATTCTTGAATTGTAGGATCTGTATATAGGTTATGTGAAGCAGGTAGTGAGATGGACAGATGGACAGAAAGAGAGAGAGAGAGAGAGGAAGGGAGGGAGGAAGGAAGAAAAGAAAGAAAGAAAAGAAAAGAAAGAAAGAAAGAAAAGAAAGAAAAGAAAGAAAAGAAAGAAAAGAAAGAAAAGAAAGAAAAGAAAGAAAAGAAAGAAAAGAAAGAAAAGAAAGAAAGAAAAGAAAGAAAGAAAGAAAGAAAGAAAGAAAGAAAGAAAGAAAGAAAGAAAGAAAGAAAGAAAGAAAGAAAGAAAGAAAGAAAGAAAGAAAGAAAGAAAAGAAAAGAGAAAAGAAAAGAAAAAAGAAAAGAAAAAAGAAAAGAAAAAAGGAAGACTATATTAACTTCTTCACAAATATTTAGCAGTGATGGACTAAATAATTAATGTAGTTAAAAAAAATTTCTGACATCCTGTCACCTACTTTTCCATAACAAAGAATGATAACCTAATCTTCCATTTTGCAAAATAATATTTTATATGGGTAACAAATTGTAATTGTGGAAAACTAAAAAATACTAAACAAAAAATGTATCACAGAATATAATTCTGAAAAAATTTACAGAAGAAAATCAGTCTTGTACTGCAAAATCAGAAAAAATTTCTTATGTTCAAGCGGTAGTAAGATATAAATCAGTTAAAATTAAAAGTCCTTGTCTTTTCTTTGTCTCTGAATATACAAAAAACAGCATATACATCTTTTTACCCATTAGATTCTGTGAAGGAGTCTGCAGACTTTCCTTTCCTATTTCCATATGGATAGGTTCCTCTTTTTTCCTCCTTTCTGAAGAAGATAGCTTTGGTTCCTTGACCTAAATAACGATCAAGTAATGCAATTAATAACAATTTGTCTAGTAGTAGCACAAAAATATTATATCCAGTGCTGCACTCCCAGTATGAGAGAGAAATGGACATACTGGCAGGAGTCCAGCAGAGAGTTACAAAGGAGATGGGAGGCTTGGAGTCTTTGTTGTACTGGAGAGGATAGAAGAGCTGGGCATGTAAAACCTGAGCAAGGCGAAGTTGCCCACTGGGCTTGTGAAGTATCAAAATTCAGCAGAACACAGTCCTTGGCAAAATTTACCAGCTGACACTGCTTTGGGTGAGGGACTGGGTTAGATGAACTCCAGAGGTGTCTCCTAACCTCAACCAGTCCTACAATTCTGTGATGTGCACAGCAGCTTTCTCCATTTTCTCAAATCACTGCCTTGCTCTGCCACTTAACCAGGATACACGCATTTTCAAACACTTCCTCAGTCATCCAGAAGGAATTGATGCAACAGAAAAAATTCAAATGCTCATGTACTCTATGCTAGGGAAGTTTACCTGTTTACACTCCGCCATCAGCTGTGTTTGAAGTGCTTTCAGCCTGCTGTACTCTTCCATTATCTTGCGGAGAAGTGCATCCATACGTTCTTGTACAGTTAAATTACACAAAGAACCAGAGACTTTAAAAAAAGAAAACAAACATTTTACCATAAATTTTAATACAAGTTATTTTTTCACAAATTCTGCCCTGAAGAATTGTCTGATAAACATTACAAAAAGCCCTTCCAGATTTTGAATGCATTTTCCATGTATTGATAGACATGCATTTTTTTTTTGGTAGGACTGCTAGTTTCTTCTACAAAAGGAAGAAGAGGAAGAGAAAATCCCCAAACACTTTTTTCCACCAATATCTACAAAAATGAAAACAGTGTAAGAAAATATCCATAATGAAAATAAAGTGGTTCAGAATAATGAGGAAATCTCTAAAACAGCTGTTTAAGCACAGGAATTTGAACGTGAAAAAGTAATGGCAAAATTGCCAGTCTGAAATACTTTAAATAAGTACTTTTAACCAGCATGATATTACAAAGTCATTACCTTGAGTTTGACCTCTGTGTACTGGTAATTCTACACTCAGTTTTTCTTTCACAGCAGGTTTACAGAAAATTTCCTGTTCCCTATCACCAGCTTCTATAGCAGCTGAAGAATGTTCATTCTGACTGCCACACAAAACCTGTATAACAAATCGAACAAAGCAAAAAGTAAACAATTCATTATTTTATCAATTACCATTCACAAAGAAAACAAGAAAAATAGTAAGAAAGTAGTATTTTGTGAGCATTAACTTCCGTGAAAATGACGGCATAAATGTTCTGTTGAATCCTAAGAATTTAGACAATCTTTAAAACTCCTGATAAAAGAAACTGATATTAAAACACCTTTTAGCTAAAGCACAAATACATACATTTTCAAATCAGTATTTACTCTGGAGCAGTCAAGAATTAAAATCTTGTAGAGAAAGGCCGCCTTTAATAGTGTGGAAAGCAACTTTACATTTTAAATGTCTCATTCTCTTAAGCTGCAATCTTACTTGGAAGAAGAATTCCCTACAGCAGAATTTTGTATCTTTTTAGGGATTATAGCTCATCTTGTTCTTTAAGTGCTGAACAAATCAGATAAAAGAGTATAGCATAAAAACCCAGGAAATTAACAGAATACCCTATGTTTGTTGGTGCTACGTAGTCAGAATAACACTGCACAATGAGCAGGCAAACAGAAGATTTATCCATATGATTTCTGAAGATAAATGATACTTGAAACCACTTGCTCAAAGAACAGTGGGATTCTTTATTTAAAGATTCCGTACTCAACAAAAACCAAATTCAACTTATAAAACCATAATTTCTACAACAGTTCAACAAAATGATCATACAAATAGGCAGAATTTTGCACACTGTGGAATAACTCATACCAACTCATACCACTCTCTCTTAGCTGCTACTTTCTGTGAGCTTAGGGTCCTTCTTAATCTCTCCTATACTGTATCTCAAATTAAAATTCTGTTATTGAAAATAGTCCAGCAAAGAAGGAAAAAAACCCCCACCCAAACCACAAATCCCATCCATTTGAAGTATTTTAGACTTGAAAACCATGGCTTACAATGAGTAAAAAAAGCTATTTCATTTGTCTAGAAATAAGTCTAAAAAGTAACTCAACTGATGGTCAAAAAAGCACCCGTAAGGGCCATAATTACTACTACTCTAGGAAAAAAGATACACCAAAATATTATTATAGGTGGCTGATATTAGAATATAGACAAAATATCAGATTCAATTTTTGACTATATTTATTTACTACAAACAATACAGACAGTAAGTTTTTTAGATTGTTTGACACTGTCTTTGAAAGATAAGTTGCAGTTAAGAAAGACATTACTCTCTTATTGCAGATATGAGAGGTGATGTCCTGTGCATCAAGATGCGAGTGGCATGAGACTCCTGAATCAAAAACACATATCCAGAAACAAAAATAAAGGAAAAATGTACTTCCAAACTAGTAGAGATGAGATCAACATTAGCTAGAAGATTATGACTATGTGTAAGACAAAAGACTTGTCTGGACGAGGACATAAACCAGCTTAGGGGAAAAAAAAATACAAAACCATTTGCAATGCCATTTTGGAAGCTCAGGTTTAGCAGTCTCTATTTTGAGATCAATGCCAAGAGAAAAAGCTGCAAAGAAAACCTGCAAAAATAACATAGAAAAATATGATGACTTATAAACCAATATTTTTTGTTTTCCAAATTTTAATTTTAAAAAAGGCTTTTTGTTAAGTCTTACCTGAGCCAGCCTAGAACATTCCTCAGTGACAGCTTCATTCAGTTTTTCTATAAGTCTTTGTGTAGATTTACATTCACCATCTATGAATACAAATTATTAATATTATTTTTAAACACTAGATGCACAACAACTGTTCAAAGGCTTAATTTCCTGCCTCAGTGAAGCTGCCACTTCAGCTTAAGGAAGGGCACTTTTTTGTTCCCCTCTTTACTGTTACAACAAATGGACAGTTTCAATTATCATAGGTGAGCTGCACATTCTAGAGAGCAGGAGATAAAAAATAACTTTATGTATTAGTGACCTCCAGAAAGTATAGAGATACCTAGTGGAGAGAAAGGAACTTTTGCAAAAAAATTAAACAAGAGCAAAACATGGTATAACAGAAAAGCTGGGATAGAAATCCATGTAGTACCAAAGTTTCCTTAAAGTGTGTAGGGAGTCAACGTATCAGTACAAAGAAAAGAGAAAAGAAGAAGTCCAAAAATACTTTACTGGTGAATTTGCTTATTACATTACCTTATAGGTGAATCTACTATATTGTTCTTTACAATTATTTGAGCTAATATAAACAGCAAACAATGAGTTGTCCTACTTTTGATTCCTTTTTTTAATAGTTTTTTTCAAGTTACCTCAGGAATAGCCTGCATGTACTGGGCAAACAATTTGTTGAAAAAATACTTAAAAAATATTCTCTAAAAACAATTCACTGGAGTGCTAGATGCACAAACTGCTTGATTGGTCGGGGTGTTTTAAGACATTGTTTTTCATATAGAGCTTCATTCTCATAATTTTGGTCAAGTTACCTGCTTGTTGAGATTTCAGAGTCTGGAGCTCCAGCTGATGCATTCTTTTAAGATCAGTCATCTCTTGTATGTGATTATGAACAAGCTCCTCTTTAAGACTGCAAAGTGCACTCTCTTTTTCTGCCTTCAAGGACTCACAAACCTGGTCTACATGAGCTGAATAAACCAGGGATAGGCAAATCCGCTGTGCTTCCATTTGTAGCTGTAAATCAGTCTTCGAACATAAAGACAATTTAAAAGAGTGAGAAACAAGAAAATAGAAAACAGAAAAACCTGTTTTTGGAAATTTCTGAGAATGTGTTAAATTACTAATGGAGTAGTTAAGGAAGTGTACTATAAATACAGAAAAGATTGTATTATTAGTAGACCTTAAAAACATTGCTTTCCAAGGCTTGTAGTTCCAGTCTGCACTTTGGGGATGTTATTGCTAAATAAAAAAAAATGTTTGGGATATGTCAACAGGGACCTACTTAGAGCTGAAGTTTGAAAAGGTTTTCAGACACTTCTGGACTGCAATGATTTTCAGTTGTATGGCAGGAAATTGTAAGACCCTTATCACAGCCATATAAAAACAAACAAATAAACCAATCAAACAAAAAACCAAAGAAGCCTAAACCAAACCATCACAAAGCTAAAGGTCTTTTTTATAATCTCACAACTCTTTCCAATGTGGCTTTGCTTGTGGTTTTATTTCTTAGGAAGTGAATGAACTACAATGCCATATTAGACAGTTGGTGGTATTAGTTCACTGTTAGGTTGACTTTTATAACACAAAAAAAAGCTTGAAAAATAGTAGAAGTCTGCTTAACATCTATTTCCACAGAACACTTAGTTGCATACACCTCACAGAATGCTACTGAACTTCACCAGCATATATAAATTTAAATTTATATATAGATTTATGATTCCACCACCTAATTAAATATTGGTAACTCAGTACTTAGCTATTTATGTTGACAAATAAGAATCCTTTCCATGTTACCTACAATTAATTTACAATACCAAGAAATACAAGAAAAATTGCACCAGCAAAATTTTAGAGAACAGCTAGTATCACACGATATGCGTTCTCATTATCACATCCAGATACACTTCTTAAAAAGTGATAACCACATAAATAATAAAAAATTTGGTAATGTAATTTTAGTATTTCCCAAGTTTGATATTTTAAAAGTTTGGTCAAAGATGACTGATGAAATTTCATTATTTTTTATACTGTTTGAATGAGTACTTAGAAAACTGAAAAAGTAAACACAGAATAAAAAATTATTATATCCCCTTAAGTGAGTGAAATGCTACATCAAAATATCAAGTGCTCTGGTAGTCTTCTTACTTTTTTGTTGTTGCAGTTAATTTAATTATATGCATGGGAAGAGGGTTTTTTTCACTCAAAAAGCATCCTCATACACATTGACTATGCTTATAATTCTGCTCATTCATGCAACCCCTTTCAACCACTGGCCACAACCCTTTCAACCACTGACACACACACCTATACCTCAAAGCAGCCAACTGGAAAAAACGTGATGCAAATTTTCAAGTGTAAGCTCCTACAAATTTTCATAGTTAAAGTATTTTCTATACTGTTTTATGTCACATACCTGTTCTGATTTTAAGGCATCCACTTGCTGCTGAAGGTTACTTTCACTCTGTGTAATGGATGCTAATGATGTTTCTTCTGTCAGCCTGTCTGGCATCCCATGCAAATGTTCCTCAACAGACTGCTGTTTTGATTGCTGTTTCAGCACTTGCTGGACCTCCCTCCTTTTTGTTACCTCATGGCTGCAGTCTTTACCAGAATTTAGATTACCTCTTGAATTTATTCCTTCGTCAGCTTTACTCCTTGAACCAGGGGATTTATTCCTACTTTCAGAGGCTGGAGTAGCAGTCTTTAGAGATTTTCCTTTAGAGCACTTTTTCTTAGAGTCATTACTACTACTATTTGTTCTCTGAACATGACTAATTGTGACTTCTAGTTCTTTACATTTTACTAGAATTTGCTCTTTCTCATCTTTTAAGGATTTGACTTTTTCATTTAAATGACAGATTTCAGTATCCTTTGACTTTAACTGTTCAGAGAGATCAGAAAGTCTCAGGGATAATTCCACTTTCTCCCGCTGAGTAACCTGAAGCTTTTCCATAAGTTCTGTTGCATCTTTCTCAACAACCTCTCCAGCCTCAAATATGTCTTCCCTGGACACCTTTATTTCTTTACTCTCTCCAAAACCAGAGGGTTTAGTTTTAAATGAAACTGGTCTA
The DNA here is from genome assembly GCA_030060385.1 of Muscicapa striata striata. Taxonomy (NCBI): domain Eukaryota; kingdom Metazoa; phylum Chordata; class Aves; order Passeriformes; family Muscicapidae; genus Muscicapa; species Muscicapa striata. Next base: position 340,894 of record JAREIS010000097.1, on the reverse strand, counting down.
TTGCTTTGCAAATGGCAGATTTTTTCATTCAAAGCTTTGAGTTTGCTTTTATATTCAGCTTCTTGCTTTTTCTTCTTCTCTTCTAACTCACTTTTTTCCTTCAGAAGACTTCCACATTCTTCCTGCAGTTCTTTATAACTAGCTTCAAGTTTTTTCTCAGTCAATGAAAAGGCACTCTTCTGCCTTTCAGTATTCTCTTGGAGGATACTGTTTTGGTTTTTGAGTTGCTCATTTTCAGTAATCAGATTTTCTATTCTTTTTTGCAAGTCCAAAATTTCTGTCTTAGAGCTAACACTACTGTTATGAAGTATGTTTTCTTCAGAGCATACCAACATATTTTTTAATTTCTCTTCCAGAGTTTTATTCTCCCCCTTAAGAACATTATTTTGTGTTTCTAGCTCTGAACATTTTTTTTGAAGGGTATCTTCCCTCTCCTTCATTTGTTCCTGCATCAACTCTGTTTTAAGCTGCAGCTCTTGTATTTCTTGTTCAAGGGTACCTTTCTCTTTTTCCTCTTGCCTAAGCACTTCAATCTCTTTCTCCAGTTCATGGATTTGTAGTGTCATTTCTTCAGATTTAGAATTTACAATACACTGCTGTAAATCTTTCAGGTTCGTAATCTCTAAAATCAACTGCTTTTGCTTTGTGATTAAGTTGTCCTTTTCATATTGCATGGCTTCTATCTTTTGACTCATTTCATTCTGTACTTCATCTAATTGCTGTTTATGCTGCATATTCAAGTTATGTTTAAGGCTTTCCATGTTCACCATGTGCTCTTTCTCTAAGTCTTCTTTAAGCCTGGAAAGTTCTTCCTCATGACTAAACAGAAGATTTGTCCTCAGTCTCTCTAATTCTGCTTCTTGAGATTCTGCCATCCTGTCCAAAACTGCATCCTTCTCCCTTTCTAGCATTTCAAGTTTTATTTTGTAATTTGTGATTTCTGCCTCGTGTTTTAATTCCAAATCCTTCCTGAATTCAGAGGCAGAAGCCAGCTGAGTTTTTAAATCTTCAATCACAGACTGGTATTTTTCAGCTTCATTTAATCTACATTCCATATCCACCACAGTTTGCTTGGCTCTTTGAACCTGCTCTCTTGAAAAATTCAGTTCTTGAAGAAGATCTTCAATTCTAGTTTGCTGAAGAGACTTCTCTGTTGCAATAACTTCCATCTGTTGTGACAATTCTTGCTTTATTTTTTCCCTTTCCTTATCAGCATCCTGCAATTTCATATTTAATTCATTAATTTTAATGTTCATTAAATGCATTTGATCTTTATTAACATTCTCATTAAAACACAGACTTGAAGTTTGCTCCAATTCTACTTTTTGTTGCAAAAGACACCGTTCTATTTCCACTGCATGCTGCTTAATTAATTCTTGCTTCATTTGTACAATCTGCTGGCCGTGCACTTCATCTAATTCAGCCTGAAGTTGTGCCAGTCTCCTTTGTGTTTCTAATTCCATTCTTTGCACAATGTCAGCTTCAGACTGGCTGTCTTTATAACATCGTTTCTGCAGCTCTTCCACAGTTCCCATTAGTTGTTTTATTTCATCAGAACATTGTCTTTCTTTCTGTTTGTAGGTGGTAAGTTCAGTTTTCATATTACTTATCTGCTGGTTCCTTAGTGAAATCTCTTCTTTCAATTCTTCAAGTAATTTGCTGACATCTGATAGTTTTTCCTTTAGCTGAAACGAATTTTTTTCTTCTTCTTCAAGTTTTGCTTCCAGCTCTTCAACTAATGCTTCTTTTTCTTGTAATTTACTCAAATCTTCTCCCTCTTTTTTCTGTTTTTCCTTAAAAAAAGAGGAAAACCATGTTCTTATTTTTAGCTAATTATCTGAACATGTAAGAATATTTACAGACTTAGCTATTTAGTCTTTCTTAGAAGGCTAGAAAGGCTATGTTAGTTATAAAACATAAATATAAATTATTTGTTGACCTCATTTGGAGGCTTCCCTTGGAATAACTGAGAAACTCTACCCCACCCATGTCATCACGCCCCTCCCCTATTCTTTCCACCCCCTAGTGTCTCTACCACTCTTTATAATATTTGAATTTTTTAGGTGGTTTTAAAATGTTTTCCATGAAGGATAAAAAAAAAGTACACAAAGCAAAAAATTCATTCTTTGCTTAATGCAGAAAGAATGTTCAAGCAGTTAATTTAATCTTTTTTTTCTAAAATAATGTAATTTATTGAAGGTGCTTTAATATATGAAACATAGTTTCATAATTTGCTCTAAATATTTCTACAACTTTTAAAAACTAATACATAATACTGACATAAAATTTTCAGCTTTAAATTATATACATATTATATGTTAGTTAACAGAAACCGTGTCAAAAACTTAAAATTGTTGTATGCATTCTATGCAGCACATTCATTATCTGTGCTTTGGCTTTTCTATTTCAAAGGAATTATAAAATCCTGAAAAATGTTTAGGAAAAGAAATCTTTATAGTAAGGAACATACCAGTTCATATGTCCTGATTTTCTCTTGAAGATGTGTAATCTGCACTTCAAATTCTTCATTCTTTTTTTGATAATTCTTAAGCAGACATTCTTGTTCTTCTAGCTGCTGCTGATGTGAAAGTATCTGTTGCTTGGCTTGCAATAAATCAGCAGCTGTGCAACTGTGGCTGCTGTTCCTTAGGGCTTCACTTGCCTGCAACTTGAATTTTAAAGAAATAAAACCTAAAATACATCAGTTTTTTCATAAACAGCTTGCACTACATACAGAAATAGTGATCTTTATTTTCTTCTTCAACGTCACAAGCCCAAAGATTTCTAAGTTATGTTGGAAGAAGTCAAACATCCTTATTAATTTGGGATAATCAATCAATAAAAAGATATTTCATATTAATTAAATACTCATGGTGACCTAATATAGGACAGTAGTGTCCCAGATACATCTGTGTGTAGTAAAACTAACTAATTGCAGCTATGGAGCCCATAATCAGATTTTTAATAATGAAATCTCAGGCTTCAGAATACAGTCCATTTGAAGCCCAAAATAAGCTATATAATGGACTTAAACAGCATGAAATACTACAATATTCAACTGCAACACTAAGGTGTACTCTGTGTGCCTGTGGCACCTCAATCACCATGCTTTTTAGAAGAAATGTCTTTCTGAAGCATCATTTTCTTATTCAAATGACATTTTAATAACACCACAAAGGAAGCTTTTATCCCAACCTATCACAACTGGAGTGTGAAGCTATGGCCCATGGAAGCTGATGGCTGAATATTTTGAGTTCAAAGGGAACATTCCTGCCCAAAGCTCTGAGAACTAATTGCCTAAGTGATTTTTCCCTAGGAAAACTGCTGTAATTTAGTATTTATCAGAAGCTATTACCACATAATAGGAAAGAAAACAGACTAATATTCATTATTTTATAGTTAATTATTAAAATAAAACAAATACTATAACAACAGCTAATCTATGCTAAGAGGCTGATTCTTGAAAAATGCACAAAAAACTTTTCTGCAGGAAGTAGCTACTTATGGAGCCTCCAAAGTGACACTGATTGTCTAACCAAAATAAATGTTAGTAGCTGTATAACTTACATGTTGAAACTGAATTTGCAGTTTTTGACTTTGCTCAGTAAGCTCCAGGAACTCCCTCATGGTTTCATCCTTTTCCTTCCGTGCCTGCTGTAGGTTAGTAGTGAGTTGAGTGATAATGTCATCTCTTTTTTTGATAGCAGCTTCAAATTCTTGCAGCTGTAAAAGATTAAATTTAAACTATTAAACCATATGAAAACCATAGTCAAAAAATACCAGCTAATTTTAGTTAAGGAATAAGTCACCCCTAACCTCTCTGTTTAAAAGGTATCTCACTAGCAGAGCTTTTATATTTTCACAAACTCTTTTTGTAAAATTTCAGAAACAGGGTTTTTAATAGGTTATTCTGTTAACAAATAACAAAATCTGAACTTTTAAGAAGGTTTGTTAGTTAAATATGTAACTTGCTTTTAAAATAAAGTGTGGCCACATAAACAAACCATCATAAAGGAAGCCAGAATATCTACTAATAGTGTTTCAGCAGCTTTGTACAACTACTCATGTTCACACACTCTTCCCACAATAAATGCAAGTTATATCATCTCTCACTTGAAGTGCAACAAATATTATTAATTGTACTAAAGCATGTAATAGATACCATGAAGTATCCTACACTGTGAACCCAGGGAAATAATTCATAACTGCATGAGAAAATCAGTTCAAGCTGCAAAAAGGATACAGCATATTTAACTGATGAATCTTTTGTAATTTGTAATGATGAAGAAATTATAAGAGTACAAAAAAATTATTTGTCAACTGTTTTAATTTTTTAGAAGATTACACTCAAGCACTCAGAAATTCTACAATATTGATTGGCAGTATTTTTGTGTGCATTTATGTAATCATGTATCAGTGTAAGGTTTCTTTCTCAATTTGAACTCACTTAAGGCTAGTAGAAGCCTCATCTCTACATACTGCAAATTTCTTAAACCACTAGCAATCTTCTGTAACTCTTTTGTTGCAATGTTCCCCAAAAAACCTTCACTAAGTTGTATGCTGAATCTTGCTCTTAACATGATGATGCAGCCAGATAAAGTTTTTTTTTAGAAAACTGGAGTCAACTTCTACTTTAAAAGCACAGCCTAATGGAAATACTAAATGTTTGTTATAGTGGAGAAAATTAGAAACAGATCAGGAACTTAACTTTGCTTTTGCATCTGTTCAATGAAATTGAATAAGTAAATATGTCAGTTCCAAAGCACATCATGTTATATAATTTCCAGCTTTTTAAATTCAATCTCTGTTCTTGACAAACAGGCAGAACTAAAGTACACAACTATCCTCCCTTTTTTACAACTCTTTTGTTTCTTCTGAAAAATAAATCATATGCATTTCTCATCTGAGATACTATGCACTGAACCACAATCACACAAAAATACACTGCAACTATTAAAATATTATTGTACCAAAGCCCCAACCCAAAAATGCTCAAATCTGTTTTAATATATTTTTATTTTTTTTTTAAAATAGTAATTATAGACATTTTAAAATTGCAAACATTATCACTTTCTACTCTTTCAGGAAAAATTAACAGTAGTTACAATCATTAGAAACACTTATTTTCTTTATTGTGCTATAATTATGACTATTAGGTTTAGCACAACAGATACAAGACACAGTAATTAAAATTCAACACCAGACAAACAAATAATAAACCACCTCCTGTAGGGCAACCACTTAACTGGTGCTATGGTGGATAAAATGACATCTATTATCACAAATAAAATACAACTACAAATAACAATAATAATAATAATAATAATAATAATAATAATAATAATAATAATATTGCAACAGAGAAAATAACTAAATATTAGAGATTTTTTTTTTAATTTTATGGTACTTTGCAAAAAAATAGCAAAATACAGTGACATGACCTGAATCCAAATTAGGAGAGAGACAAGTAAGACAGAAAGCATAACAAAGCACTGACTTGAGTGCACTGCCTCACTGGCTTAAACTGGAAGAATATTCTTACTTTAAAATTTAAGTTTATATTCCAATGGTATTCTTAAAAGTAAGAAATGCTTTCCTGTAAACCCAAATTATTAGGTGTTTTAAATTAGAACATTCTGACACTGTTGTTTTTGTATACTTCACACTGTGAAGTATGACATAGAAATACATTTTGGTTCAGTTATATTATTCCTTAGGGAGCAAAACCTGAGGTTTTTTTATTTTGGAGGAACAGGAAGACATTAAATCTTTGCATCAGTAGAGAAGAATTAGGGCTTTCTTGAATAAACTGTCTTTCCATTCCTAATTTGAAGAAACTCACTGCAAAGACAATTTGAATTTTAGTCACAAAACACAGAGAAAGAGGATACACAATGGAAATGCTATTCAAAGTAATAGAACACATGGCATATGATTGAAAGAAATTGTGCAATTAATTCTATATCCCACACTGAGTGCATTCTGAACAGCTACCATTAGTGTGAACTCTTTCCGGTGAGGCTCTGCATTTTTGCACATAACCAAGAGCAAGCAGAAAGCAACATAAGGTAATTATACCTGTTGCAATCCTTCTGTACCATAGGCTGCCCTCATTTCTTCTATCTCTCTGTTTAGTTCTTCAATCTCTTGCTGTTTCCCAGCCAACTGATTCTCCATCACCTCCAGCTGTGTCTGTGAGTGCTGCATTCCATGCTCTGAACGAATGTCTCCAACTCCAAAATCTTCTTCCTAAATCAATCCAAGTTCCTTTACATGCCAATTTTTATGTTTTATCACAGTAAATAAAGTCAAATGTCAAATTCTGTACCAAATGCCACCTTAAAACATTAACATACAATACAGCATCAAAGATCTTATTGCCATGATAACCTTCTTTGTTAGTATAATTCACACCTTAAAAGCACTGACACAAAACATTTCTGTGAGTTGTGCTCTACAGCCTTAGCCTTAACAGCCTAAACTGGTTTACATTTCAAGTTTAATGATACACTATATTAATACAGCAAACAATGCAGATGCAGAGTACAGCATGCAAAACAAAGTATTAGTCAGCAACACAGTTTTTGTACAAAACAAATTGAGGTGTTTAGTATTCTCCATTAGTATTCCGATTCAATTTGCAATACTGTACCCTGATTAGGTCTGCAGGTATAGCTGTCCTTGTCACAAAACTGCAACCATTTACCTGTATAAAGACAATTTCTAAATACATTATTTGAAATTATGCTTGATTTCTATTTCCCACTTACTTGAATCGTACACGGTAATTTCTGCTGACCCATGGGAATTGTTACACTACAAAAATATATTTTATTTGAAATAGCAAATAGCTTTCTATATAGCATAATGCATCAAAGTAAGCATAGATAACAGGTAAAACACTCAAAATTGAAAAATAAACACTACTGCCTAAAAACGAAAATCTTATCACCAATAAACATCAAGAGAATACAAAGGAATTCAGATTTAAAGGGCAATGCAAAGCTTTAACTGTTAAATCATTAAAATACAGGCCTATTGTATTTAAAATTATATGTTTAATATTTTTATTTATTACTAAACATAGTTATGCTCTCTGAAAGATTTTTATACACCACAAGATTTAGGCTTTCTGAACATCACCTATCTATTGATAGAGGATGAAAGGCAGTATGACAGACTTTTATCCTCAATTTGAAGGAATTTTCTGAAATTGAAGAAGAGCAGAAATGATACATTTGGCATAAGGCATTTGAAAATAAATCCTATTTCACTCACCTAACACTGCAAGTCCTTTCAGCTTCTATGAGAATTTTGATTCTACTGACTGCACAAACCAAAACCAGCAAATCTCCAAAAGGCAAGCACAAGCCAAAGTAGCAGTCATAGGTAAAAAAAAGAATCCAAATGAAAAGAGCATGATGTGTACACATGAGTAATGATCAAACAGACAGGCAGACTTTAAAAACAGCAGATCAATGTTCAAAAGTGAGAAAGCAAGGACAGCTGCATTTCTCCTCAGAGGTCATTATTACATTAGACCTTGAAAAAAAAATAATGGTACTAGAAATGGAAAGTCATCATAGTATTTCAGATCCAAATACTACGTTTAATTTAAAAAAAGAAGCCGTACTGCTCAGGTGTCTGCCATAACCTAGGGCTTACTTACAAATAACTATCATGCCTGAACGAATTGATATGTGCACTGTTAAAAATGGGATCAATACAGTCATTGAATTTGTATTAGGCAAATGAATAAATCTGCACTAGAGAATTGGCAGAGCTGACAAAGTGCCCTTTCAACTTCTGATTTTCTCAGTAAAAAGAAGACACCACAGAGATTACTTCCCTAGTTTAGAAGGAATAAAGAAAATTGCAGCAAAAACACTCAACTAATCAAGGCACTGTGTATCATTTGTGTATTGCCAGATGTTTGCTCTACGTTCAGACACACAAATATCCACACAGCGCCTGGCACCAACATCTTTATTCAGATTCTGGCGCATGTCCCAGATTAATAACACTAGTAGTTTAATAGAAACTGTTATGAAATCCTTCCTTTCCCCTTTGTAACTCCCATTTTACTTAGGCTTAACTGACAAAGATGCAGTGTACAATCACTGTAATCTACCACAGTGAATACACTTCTCTTTCCATGAATCGTGGCTATGTGCGACTATCATGGACACTTTATAACAAGAGTTAATAGGAAAGGCACAAAAGTCTAATCTCATTAGCAGTCTCAGACTGCTCAGCAGCTGAAAATTCTACAAAACACCTTAAACTTATAAAAAGGATTTTGCTACACACATTCAATTCAACAGTCTGGAAGGTCAGAAATCTTGCTCCATGTCATGGGAGCATAACTCTTTGACATCACACAAGTGACACACACAGTAACATGGTAGTCCGTGCTGTTTCTCATCTGATACCTTCTTCTTTCAAATGCCTTATGTCTTCTGGCAAAGTGCAAGTGCAAACATGACAAGGTAACAAATTGCACTGTAATCTGTGAAAAAAAACCCAGCCAGCCAGCCACAGCAGGGTGCTGTGCTGAGGGAAACCTTAGGAGCAACCTGGCAACCTCTGGTATGACAAATTCTGCTGTGCAAGAGCAGACAGTTGGTAATGAGTTACTAGCTTCAAAATATTTTAATTTGAAATTAATTTTCCATTTCTGTGAAAGATATTAATTCAGTAGCTCAGATGCCAACTTGTGTGTTAGTAGATGGCTAAACAAGGCCTACAGGATTCCTGTGTTTTGACTTATGGTCCCAATGATTTACATATTTAGAGACCTTCTGCAAGTCTATAAAGGCTCTTAATGTTGATTCTTATAATTTCTTCTTTAAAAGCTTTGCAGTTCACCTTTAAAACTGAAACATTCTTATGCCTTAATTACTTATGATGTGCTTTGTTACATACCCCAGGAAACAATTAAACATTGAAAGAATCAAACCACATACCATTTTAACATAATGGAACTCAGAAGTAAAAAGAGCTCTGGACAAAATTGCATGAGCAAATAATCACAAAATAAAAATAGATTAAATTTTACAATACATTATTCAACAATCACAGTTTTGGTGAACAAATTATATGAAACAAGTGAAGGTTATGGAAGTCTCTCAAAGGACGTTTTTTCTGATTGTTCCTCCTCCCTTGCATTTTCAAAATAATTCACAGAAATACTATTTAGCATTAAAAAGTAAAATACAATCTGTAGTCTATTAGCTAAAATTAAAGGTTTCATTTCTATTGCATACGTTAATACATATGCTTAAGGCAAATGAAATGAATCTTCCTTCTGAGAAACTCAAGGAAAACCAACTTCCACCACTGAATTAAGACAGTGATTCATGACAAATGCCACCAGAGGTCAGGATTACATTTATGAAATCACTGTGCCCTATCCAACATTCCTTAGACCTTAGAAGACCTGAAATTGAATCTCAGAAATAGTAGTAATATATAATGTGTAACTACTTACAATATTAATACCATTACTTCAGAGATTTCCCTCTATAAATAACAAATTCATGCTCAGCATAAATCAATACATACTGTTCTTCTTAAAAGACTTGTTTGATTTGGTAGTAGAAATATACAGAAATATCTGGAACAGATTAACAATTTTACCTCGTGTTTTCTTTCCCCCTCTACTCTCTCTTGTACAAGATTTTTGATGTACTGATTCTTTCCTAAAAATTAATAATTTAGACCTTGAACACTGCTTGTCAATATTCGTAGCCTCTCCTCAATTTTCTAGTTATGTCACAACTGAGTATATGAAACTTAGCTAAAATTAGCAATTAGGTCAATTTGGGATAATTAATTTCAGCATATTTTGGGGGTTTTGCAGGCAAGGGTTTATACACCATAAATAAAAGCTATTTTCAGTTTGTGATGAAAATAGTTACAATCCTGTAACTAAGGTTAGTAACTTCTGAAGAAGAACCATCAATTATTTTTTAAAATATCATGGCTTAATATATTTTTCTATATAGTAACAGAACAGCAATAGGTTTCTTTATGCAGTAGTTAAGATTGAGGCATAGAATGTCATTTATATTTATAAAAACAAACAATTTTCTAGACTTCATATTAACCAGCTTTTTAGAGACATACTTTTCAAATTGGAAAGAGAGTCAAGAAGAGGAAAAAAAAATAGGTGGAATAGCTTTTCAGTTATACCATAAAACTGAGGCATATGGGAAATGTATGGGGGCAACTTTGCCTTACACAGTTACAAAATCCCCCAAAATTCCAACTCTTGGAAAAAGCCTAACTTCCCTTAGTTCTGAGTTCAAAGCAAAACCTTCAATAGCTAAGCACCATAAAAATTTAAGACTATGCAGGTAGGCATCATTGTTGCTCACATTGAGGAATTTGTCCTAAAAGACAAGCTGGTCATATGAGGGATTTACCACTCTTCAGTTGGCTACTACTTTGACAGTGTAGGTATTAGAAAGGTGGCTGAGCAGAACTGAACAAAAGCCTGTCTTTACAATAAATTTCCTTCAATACAGGAATTCAGTTTTGCTTAGATAAGTGTATTGCCTTATGATTTTGTGTCTGATAAGTTTCCTTGTTTCCTAAGTTTCCTTAATTTTACCAATTCCTCAAGAGAAGGGGCTGAAGAATTACCAGCATCTGATTTAATTTACCAATGACAACATAACAAACCGTTTACGACCTATTTGAATTTGAAGCATGACAACCAAAATTCAACTTAATTTCTGGCAAAGCCACTAAAAATAATACAGCTGTTCTAATCTATAAGGAAAAAAGATGGGTCAACAGGCCTATGTCTCTTCAAATATGGGTTTTCTTAGCATTCTGAAAAGGAAATAATGTATTTGAAGAAAGCTTAAGCTCAGTATTTTATATATCAGCATAATTACGGTGCTATAGACAAAATTTAATTTATTCTCATCTTCTTCAACTGAAAAGGCTTCATTTTATTTACAGTGTGCCCATGAATGGAAGCAGAGCTTTTAATAATAAAAGTAACATTACAGCTAATATGAAACATACTGAAAAATCAGCTTCTAAAATATCTGCCTTCCTAAATGTGATGTCTCCTCATTTCAGATACCAACTAATTATAATGAACTGGAATTAAAAAGAGTTTATTAGAAAAGATGGCAAATCTGACTGCTTGATCTTGTTCTTCACCACAGCCAGCATCATGCTACTATTCACGAGTTTTGTGTCACCTATTTATGTCTTAGGAAATAACTCTCAGGTAAAAATTTTTGCAGGAATGAGAACTGCCTAGTAATTCATCTGTCATTGCACTATTTAGGAAATCTGTAATTTTTTAAAAGGAATATTCAGACTCAAGTTCTATTCTTCTATGTCTTCAGTATTTGAAAAATTGCTCCCTAATATCCTCTGCAGGTTATTTATGGAAATCTTTGAAGAATGAAGTGTTTAGATGTGAAACTTCATGTTAAAATGAGAGTTTTAAATTCAACTGAAACTGAAACCCAAAACACTAAAATCAGAACACATTCACAATTACCATGAGGCATTATACCAGATGTTTTCTGTATCCTGTTGCCCTGTGCAAAGACATGTTTTCTTCAGCTTTTGTAATCCGTCTCCAGCACTGCTTCCTACTGCCTCAGAAGTGATCGGAATTTCATCCATATTTTATTATATATGTATTATGTCCCACTTGTCAAAATACATGAATATCAATGATACTGTCAACTGTTTTCAAGGGTTCATTCTTCACATACCGCAAATTCCATTGAAAAGTAATCACATACCATGGTGATGCATATTCTAAAAAGGTGCACTACGGTCATGGCAGTTCTTGAAAAGCATGTCTGCTATACTCTTCATGGCAAACAGCAATGAGATTCATTTGATTTACTTCATCCCCTCTTACTTATTGCTGAGCTTAAGATTCTGGGTGTGTTTGTTCTAAAGTGTTTATCACAGAGAACTTCAAAATAAACTCCAGACTGTCCCTACGGAAAGTGATTGTTTGAGACATGAAAAATTAGATTTTCAAGCTAAAACCAATTCTTACTGTATTCAGATGTTCCATGACTACTTCTTGCTGGGATGTTCTTTACCAACATTTATGGATGAGGTAGTTTACTCCTTACAAACATAACTGTTTTGTCCGACAGGACCCAAGTTGCACACACACAACTACCCTTCAATGTGACAGAGATGAGCTGTAGATGCCAATGTGTGGGCTGACTCTGGCTAGCAGCTAAGCCCCTGCTCCTGTCACTCACTCCCCCACCAGCAGGGTGGAGGAGAGAACCGGAAGGGCAAAGGCAACTAAAATTCATGGGCTGAGATATAGTCATCTTAATAAGTGAAAGAAAACAAACCAGCCAAACAACAAGCGATGCACAGGCAATCACTCATCATCTCCCACCAGCAGACTGACACTCAGCTAGTCACTGATGCTGCTTTGAAACTCATTAAAATGTAATTGACTTTTTAAATACTCTCTCTCAGAAAATTAGTAGAGATTATGCACAGCCACTACTCCCATGGCAATACAAAGCATCAATACGACCTTAAGGATGACACTGCTACAACAGCCTATGTATATACTTCATTATTTGTTATAGTAGCCATCCCATTATGGAGTTGACATAATGCTTGTTTTAATGGTACATTGATCATACAGTAGTAACATGCAACAAATTTGTCCACAGTATCACATCTGCTCTTTCTTTCCTTCTTCTTTTGAAAAACTATGCACAGCATTGCAGCAAACATGTAACAGAAAAGGTTGAAAGAAAAGCTAGGAAAAGCATTACTTCAGTCTTACCTCAGAACTGTAATCTTCTACTGTGGTGGAAATTTCATTTTCTGGCTAAAATAAAATATTGAAATATTTACAATGATGGCACTCAAAAAATACAAAACAAGACATTTTCTATTTTACAGTATTTGGTAACACCAAGGTGTACCTTAATTTGATGAGTATATATACAGCAATGGTCCCCTTCACTTGCTGGAAATCCCAGCTTTAATAAAATCATTTTGCTGTTCAACTATGATCACAGAAACACTATAATTATATGACAAAATCTTCAAACAACTACAGGTGTAAAACAATATTTTGGAAATTGAATTTAATTTTCTGGGGTTTATTTTCATTTTTTAAAAGAACTAAGAAGTACCATGAAAAGAACTTGTCTCTGCTATATCAATTTTACCTAATTAGGAACTTTGATGGCTCGAGAACACAATCTTGTATAGAATATCACTTTCATACATGCAAGACTTTTGATGTTGACTAGAATTTTAAAACAAGCAATCATCCTTCAGCTTCCATAGAAACCAAGGGAAGATAAATGGACAAAGACTCAAATCTTGTGATCTAATGAAATAGAGGAATTAAAGGAAAGAAAAGCCTTAACAAACTGAGCATAAATGCGCCATGGCAGATGCCTGAATGAAACACAGTGTATCTTGATGAGCTACATAAACTGTATCAAGTTTGAGAATCAAAATGTTCCTGGGAAAATATGTAAATTATGTACATAAGGTGCGCTATCATGGAATAAGTGCCCTTCAAAGAAAAACCTGAAAACTTGAGAAGTGTAACCGTGAATTAAAACTACTTTGGCAAAAATGACCTGTAGAAAATAGAGCTTGTGGAAAATGCACTTAACATGTTAGCCAGTCTCACATTAAATCTGTCCAAATTTTATATTGAGCTCTGTCGGCTTATTTTCAAAGGAACACAGTATGTTTTACACCAGTAGACATAGGAAATATTTGGAATGTCAACTGTGTTTTGTTTTGGTTTTTTTCAAAGTAATCTACCACTTGGATCTCTTGAAGTTCTGAATTTTTACAATCCTAACAACATTGGTTCTACATATTTTGAATCCAATATGCAGCTCCAGAACGTAATTAACCTAAACAATGGGTATTGTTTTATGTACAGAGTGCACAACATTACCTTAAAATATTTGTTTGGAAGTTAAAATTCATACATTGCATATAATTTTAAAAAATAAAAACATGTGCACCTCAAAAATAAGACATGAACTGAAACAAAAATAAAATTATATTTTAAAACTCTAGGGTGGCAAATGTGTTTCTGCTAAGGAATACAAAATAAGTATTTTAAAATATTTTCACACAGATATATTTTATTAATATTATTTATATGAATATTTGTTTATATACACATTTATACAAAAAAATTACATCTTCTTTGTAGTCTATGTCCTTGGTCTAGGACAAAATCCCCCAGAAGAAATAAAATCAGAGAAAATCACATTATTTTTTTTCATAACACAGATAACAAATATATGCTTGTTATCTCCTTACAATTTTTCATGGTTTGTTCCAAATTAGGTGTCTTCACAAAGAATGATTAGAAGCATTCCTATAGAAGCTCAGAAGAGTTACTATAAATGTGTATATATATACCTAGATCTAAGAACTCTTCTAATCTTCATATACAGCATGAAATATAGGCACTTCTCCAACATGCAAAAAACAGGGACAAGTAGTCCGACTTCTTCAATAGTTTTTCCTTGCAATGCTTTTGAATTATAAAAACAGTGTCTTGTTCATAAGGAAGATGAAAAATGAATTTGAACATCTTCAAATAAACTCAAGATAGATAAACCTAGTAGATAACTATAGAAAAAGGTAAAGAATTTGTAGGTTGAAGCTTAAGCTGGAGTGAGAAAATATGAATTCTCAAAGGAAGATGATTGAAAATAATTCCCTTTGTTAAGGCAATTTGGCGAGATATGATATATTTTTTTTAAGTTAATATATATTACAAAATTGACAAAACCACATAGTGCTCCATCAGTGTAGGTGTACAATACCTGTTAGCAGCATAAATAATCTTTCTAAAATGTCAACTTCAGTCCTGGATCTAGATAGGTCTTTACATGTTAAAACCAAGTATTTTTGCCAAGGGATTCTACGATTTTAAGGACAAAAAGATGGCCAAATGAACTCTAGTTAAATGCACCATCTCCTGTGCTAAGGGGATCATACAAACCCTGCTAAAAACCAGTTAAAGAGAATTAAATCCTATGAGGTCACACATTAGACCCCTGACTGTAAGACTTCGTGTTATTCTTCCGCTGTCAGAATCTGTAACAAATAGCCAACATTTTATAGGCAGTCATCTTGCCCTCCAAGCAGCTATCTTACTTCCTAAGACCTGAACAACTTTATTTCAAAATCCAGTTTCTTCCATTATCAAGCCACCTGCTCTGTATGCTTCAATTCTTCCTTGGTCAACAAAAGTAAGTAGGTTTTACATAGCTCATTTGGTCTAGTTCGAAAGGAAATAATTTCAAAAAATTCTTACTACATGCTCTTAGCAACACAAAATCTTTTGACAGGATAATGCCAAGAAGGCTATTTATCATTTCTCTCAATCCTTCATGGAATTTGAAACAGATATTTGTTACACCCTCACAGTTATTGTGCACGCATTCTATTAACTATGTCCCACAGTATTTTCTTGCTGCAAACAGTTATTCTCTTCTGGAAAAATACTTTAACACCTTATTTAGTATTTTCTTCATTCAAATTGTAGTTGATTGTTCAAATACATTGAAGAGACACCTCAAAGACTCTTTATAGGTAACTATCTCCATTAATTCTGCATCAAAGATGGAACCTTTAATGATAACAGTATTCAGAATATTTTAAAAAGTTCATCTCTATACTTCAGAGGAAATACTGCAAGATGAAAGGAATATCAGCCTGTGGAATACAGCAGGCCCATTTTAGAGTAACTTGTTTCTCTATGCAGTTAAGCACTGCTCAGAAGTCATGTTCTTGGACACTGGACACCCAACAATATCCTGGGATTCACAAAAGAACCCATAAACAAAACTGGCCACAAAAACTGAAAAATGGTTCTCATATTTCTCTGGAAAACTTCCATAGGTGACAATAAAACATTTTGCAAGAACCAACATCCAGTACTAAACTACTTGAAATGCAGTGGATGATGGTATAGGCTGAATATTCATGGAACAGAATTCTACCTGAAGGAAACCTCTGACCTTTTTATGACCTCAACGAAAACTGTCACAAAAATGTAATTACAAAAGGCTGGATTAATTGTTAACCAAGTTATTTTGACTTTGTCATTTTCAGATGGGTTTCTAGCAATTCATAGAGAACCACAAGTAAGCCTAACTAAGGAGACTGTGACTAGAAGTGAGGAAAAGAGAATGTAAACAGAATATCCCAAACATAAAACCCTCTCTTTAGGCCATCCTGAATATTCATACTGGGCCTTTAATACTTGTAGAACATTCTGAATGTTAAGAGCTATTCTTTTATACTGCCTTATCATGTCTTCCTTAGTTGCTAATATTAAAACCATCCAATTCAAATTCCCTGGTAATTTACGACCCAAACTATGATCAAATTTAAACTGAGTGCATTTTAGTGGAGATAAACCAGTGCCAAACCTAAACATAACCTGCTTTGAGGTACTGAACTCTGCAGCGTGTAAACTTCGGATGGTATTCAGAAAACAGTGGTAACCTAAGCATTCAATTAGGTTCCTGTTCTCAGGTAACATGGATTATAAATGTTAAATCTAAAGTAAAATACCCTGTAATTGCAGAGACCATTCGCCAATACAGGTAATTTCTGTGCCAGTAAATATATTATACATCAGTATTTACAGAAATAAAGGAAGGCATAATACCAGAGGCTGTCTTATGAATTGAAGAAAATTGGCAAGTTATCCTGGCAATTTTCTGGCCAGATGGCGAATGGAAAGAATTACTAGCTTCAGTCAGAACTGTACACTGCTCAGAATTTATTACCTTTTCTTGTGGCACTGACTTTACTATTGAACAGACTATTTCCAAGCATTTGTCTTTCTTCATTCTTCAATTTCATGGATACATATTCATGGAACATATTTCAATGGATGCCTTAGTATCTGAAGTGACTAGGCTAATTTTTACTACATTTGATTTATCCATATTTTTTTTCAATTCCTCCACCTTACTGTACATTCCAGAATAGCTCTTTTCTAGTCAAAGACTTTAGTTGTTCTTTGCTTTCATGCTTCCATCACAGGAATATCTTCCCACATGCACCACTTACACCTTTTCTCACGGAGGCATTCTGTTTCTCCATACTGCTTACATACTTTCTTATTTCTCTCATTTTTCTTGTCAGTTCTCAAGAGTCCTACCCAGAGTCTCCTTCTTCAATCACTTTCTGATCCTTGTCTGTCAAAATCTCAGACACTAACAAATAGAATACCTTTTAGAAATGAAACAGTGAACATAGAGCTATACACTTTACCACATACTTCAGCTAACAGTTAAGCTATTCTAAAACTATTATCAAAAGGATTTGTTCTTTGAAAAACAAAAGACGAGTTACTAATCCAACCTTAGTCAATTAGCAGGTATTCTTCATTACAGAACTTAGAACTTTTCTTTTCTAAGAAGCTTTGTATAATAGCTTTTACTACCCAGGTGACTCAAGGACAATTTTACTGTTACACTTTTTCTTTTGCTTTCCTGGTATTAGGACATTCTTGCAAAGCAGTGTGCTCTAATCCATCGTTTCAAGACTTCCCAGAAAAGGTGATCTCAGCAATTATTTACCCTAGAAGCAACTTTTGCTTTCTTCTGTTTTTAGTTGCAGAAGTCACAAAAAGAAGAAATCCTAAACTCAAGATTTTAATTGATTCCAGTTGATTTTATAATGTGGTCTAGATTATTTTTACTTCTATATGGAAAAGGACACTATGGATGGCAATACTAAAGATATCAGGGTGCAACTGAATAAAGACAAAAAATATTCTCTTTGTAAAAACAAGACAAAAAGCATTCAACGTGTAACAAGAGACTTTCACCAATAAATACCAACTGGCATTTCTCAATGATATCTTGTAAATTGTTCCAATTTGCAATTCACTCCAACAGTGCATGGAAAACCTTAGAGATTACAAATAACTTCAGATGGAAGGCAAAACATAATGGCTAAACAATGGTAGGTCTTACCATAGTTCAATTAGTTTCTGCAACTGGAGGGAATACAGGGGGATAGAGGAATCCACCCTTAGGAACACAGATGGAAAAAAAAAAGAAGAAACGGATGACTGCAAAAAAACCTCTTTGTATTCTAAACACTTACTGTTCTCTCTGAAAAGAAACTCTTCTGCTTCACAAGGGAAATAAGCTCCCAGAGGAGTATCACTATTTCACTTTCTGATATTCATATTGAGTAAAAGAACCCTTTTTTACTTGTATTTGGACATGCTAATTCCACTGGGGACTTGAAATCATACTAGAAGAACTGCAGGGAGATAAACTTCTACCCACAAAACTACCACAGAGGAGCCCAGCCAAGATTTTTAGATAGACAGGCAGTATAGTCAGATGTTCTGGGTCTGTATTTTGTGGTACAGAAAGAACAATTCTAAATACCAATTCCAGTAAAAGATGAAATAAGTAAATAAAATCAAAGTTTAGCTAGAAAATGATCCTGCATAATGCTTCCAGTAATCCTGTCTCACTTTTCTGACACAGCATCCTACAGCGACTTAATGCTGGGTGAAAAAGCAAACAGCTCAAAGCTGTAATTCTCCACTGCAGAGATTAGCCTGAAACTGCCTATTACACTGGCTGCCATTTCAACTCAGCAAGCTCCAATCCAATTACTGTAATACAGGCACTCTGTCCAAATCATTGCACTTGTAAGACTAAAACCAGTAAATTGTGAGATTCACTTTTAGAGTTTCTCCTCTTCTATTAATACTGCAAAGACTTTAGCAATCACCTTCCAACTACAAAATACTGATTATTTATTTAAGCAATATAAGTAAGGAGGCTACAGACTACATTTAACAAAGAAAAATGCTCTCCCAATTGGGAGCAGGGTGGTTTGTTTTTTTGGGGTTTTTTTTGTGGAAGTGAATACTGGTTTAAAAGTCACTAACTCAACAGAGTCAAATTACAAATTCACATGACTCTCTAATGCTTATTCTTTTAAAGCTACATTTTAAAAAAGAAACAAACAAACCAACCACCTCCCTCGAAGAAAACAGAAACTCCGTGCATCTCCATATTTATTTATTTAAACAAAGGATAAGTTGCTTTGGGAGTAAGACAGACCTCAGAAAAATCACACCCCATCTTAAGAATGTATCTATGGGTACAATCTTTAGCAACTGCAGTGCAGATATTTTTTCCATTTCTAAAATCATCTATGTCTTGTACTGTATGTATTTAGAGGCCAACACAGGCCACTGGGACCAACCTGATCTAATTAGACGTGCTTTGAGCATAGGATTGGACTAGATGACCTCAAAGATCCCTTTTAACTGAAGTTATTCTATGACTCTGTACTTTACCCTGTTTCTCCAACTGTAGTAGAGATATCCTAACAAAAGAAATACATTAGCAGAATCCATCTCCAACTTCAAAATATATTTGATCAAGAAAATTACTTCATACAGTCCTCATATTTATGTAGACTATTGCATTATTAAAACAACAGTTTAAGTGTATCTCTCTAAACACCTCTCTTCCCTAGCAGTCCTCCCTTGATGGATTCCATAAAGTACATTTTTCTTTTTCCCTAGGAGGCAAAAAAGTAATATCTTAATCTATGAAAAATTAACAAATTTCTTACCTTCTCCAGGAAAATCTGAGTTGAACAGATAGTTTTATCGAGTTACTACAGTTTTGAAACTCTCACATGAGCTAAGAATTAAAAGCTACATATTAAAGCCACAAGGTTCAAAATATGTAGTGTATTGATATATTGATATATACTGAGATATATATATTATCGATATATATAATCTAGTGTATTATAGGCTTAAAACTGTAAAACAAATTGATAAATTACTTTACAAGCTTCCATTTGCATGTATGATTTGGTCTGCCTACCCCTCCACCTTGGTAAGTTTGGGGTTTTTTTTAACAAAAATGCAAAAACATTTCCAAAAGTCTCAGTTAGTCCTCAGTTGCTGGGAATTCAAGAATGGAGCAAAAATGGTTACAAATGGCCTATCCCAGTACAGGACTGACAAGTTAAAATGCAGAGCATTCATCTGTTCCACATTTCTCAAAAATTACTGTATTCATCCGCATAGAGCTGGGAATCTGCATTGAGCTGCTTCCTCAGAATGCCACTTATGTCATTTCAGAAGTACTAGTTTCATGAATGGAATAAGTTATTTTGTAAATAATATCAGCCTTTCTTGTCCCTTCTATCTATAACAACATTACATGAATTCATGTCCACTCAGAACTAAACTGGACTGCCAGTGTATGTCACACAGCCATCTTCCAAACTTCCCAGTGCATGTACTTCCAGCCAACAGCAATTAGGATTACATTTCATTAAATAGTAAGAGTAGAGTAACTGTTCATCAAACTCTTAAACCACCCAATTCTCAGTAGTGATTTCTAAATTCATTCCTTGTCCTCATTAACAATTTGAGCGTCTTCAATTACCTAATGAATACAAGAATGTACCCAATGAATACAAAATGCAAGTTTTGCATTTTGGTGTAGCCATAAGTGCAGAGATCAAAAATGCACTTCAATTTGCAACTTCTAATAAAACAAAATTAATTTATGCACATTTAAGGAGTATAGCAGTACAAGCACACTTTCCATACTCTACAGGGAACTGATGAAAATAAAAAAATTACACCAGCAGGCAGGTAGAAAGTGTTTTCTCTGGACATACTAAGTCAGACAGAAGAAGAAAGGAAAAAGTATGTAAAATCTCATCCAATTTCTTTATTCCCGCTCTCAAAATGAATGGATTATTTTATGCCCCCTCACCCCCAAAAGTGACTGTTTATAGCCTGAGACAAACTTACCTCAATGGTGTAAGCCTGGGTGTGTTTGATAATTTCTCCACTATGCAAAGTCCTGATAATAGCAAAGTCAGCAGTGGCAGCTGCTCCCCTTCGACTGCTGCATGTGGATATTTCATCACCTCGAGACTGATCAGTTTCAATCCCATCTTGTATTGATTCTTCATCTTTGATGTTTGCTGTTTTCTTCTTCTTTTTCTGCCTCTTTGATCCATTTTGACCATCAGTTTGCGCCTTCCGCTGCCTAAATTGGGCAAGCTGTATAGAAGACAAAATCTTGTTAAAGGTGAAAGTTTTCCTCTTTATTACTAATGACATCCTCTACAAAGACTTAGCCACTATTCTACATAAAACTTCAAACTAATCACTGCTGAAAACAAGCTGGAAATTAATGTTGCATGTGAGAAGACCCAGATTATTTTTCCATTTACACACTTTGCTTTAACAAAATCTTAAATGTAAACCAACGCTCAGTTAAGTAATTCCTTTTCAGTTGCATACTCTCAAGTTAGTGTTCCACAGACTGATACCTAAAAATCAAAACATTCAAAGATAAAGGTACAAATGTCATTATAAAGGACAAATGCAATGAAATAACCTGATCCCATTTTTCAATTTCATAGAAACTTTAAAATAATTTATAGAAATTCCTTTAATTTCTTATTTCTGAGACAGATAAAAGCAAACTTCTCTTCCAGCAAGTATATAAATATATAAAGCTTTTTAAAAAGTTTGTTACAACACATAAAGCTGATCCAGTTACTGAAAACATAAAGAAATAGCAAAGTATCAAAACATGTATTAAGGGAATACACTAAAACAAAAAAGTGAGCAGATTACAAGACACACTACCTTGTAGCAAAACATCCTGATGAACAAAAAGTCACAGGTGAGCCAGGCACACAGTTTAAAAACCAATTAGTATGTAAGCTATTCAAATACGGTAAGACACTGCCTTTTGAAGAGCTTATCACTTTTAATCACTTTACAGTGGTTTACACAAGAAAATCCATTTAAAATATTTTTTTCTTAACAAGAACAGAATTTTTGTTCAAACAAGAAAAGCAAAGCACATCGGGTTTACCAATTAAAATTTAAAACTAAAAAGATCTTATCAATAAAATCTGAAAACAAGAATCATTACTTTCCAATTGAAGCATACAACATTAAGTGCTACAATACATTTCATAATTGTTGCTGCAATGTAAAGCATACAAATAAAAACCCTAAAGCTTTAAACTTTCAATATCAACCAATACTCAAATATCATGGTTATTTATTTTTTACATAAATATACTGCAATTGATAGAAAACAAATGTAGAAATGATAATATATTTGCTCATGATATTCACCAGTCGAGAAAGCCAGGCATCCATCCAACTTCTTCAGGAACACCCAAACTGAACAGGATACACGGATCCCCCTTCCCAGTTACCACTTGGTTATAGTGCAAGATGTCACCTGAAGGGCTTTCTAGTTCTCATCTGACTCCAAGAAATTTGAGAAGCCCCAGTCTAAATGCATCACTGAGAGATCAGCTCTGCCTTGGGGCTGGTCTATGCTTTCGTCCCTTTATTTGTATTTGTGGGTTTCTTCAGCCTCCTCTCCTTTCTTAGGATGACACACAGCTTGGCATATGGTTCCTGCTCTGTTTACAGGAGGAGGACCTGAACATTTGCTGCTCACCTAAGTACTTAATGCTTACCTCCTCCCTACTTCTTCTCTAATTAGTTCAACTTTGTGATTTTTTTTTATTTTTAAAATACATATCTTTTGTTATTTCACAAAAAGGCCATTAAATCCTGAAAATTCTAAACAGAAAGAAAAAGAATAGTCTCCTTCTACTACAAAGTTTAAGAGGGAAAAAAAAACAAACCCAAACCAACCAACCAACCACCCCCAGATCCAACCGAAGTGAGACTTAGCTCCTCAAAATGATTTAGTGTCTCAAAAATGGGAAGGGTAAAGGTTCCAGTTGTTCACTTAGGGTATTACTACATTCTCCTAAAACTGTAAACTTATCTCAATAAAATATTTTCAGTTTATCCAAAAGAAAAGCAGAATTTGTTGAAATGTCCCAATGACAGAAAGTAAAGAACCTGACTTTGAGTGTAACTACTGAAAGACTTCGCTTTTTTTAATGCTTTATTTCTAAGTAATAAATGACATGTAGTGCCACTGGTCAAGAACTCTCTTCCCCAACTTGATTGAAACCTTCTGTAATGGAAAGTTAAGTTGGCTTTTTTAAAGCAGCTTTACAGTCTTTATTTGTCTACAAAATTAGACGTGTAGCTCAAGGACAAATGAACTACTCCTTGTCTCTCCTCAAGTATTTTGCATATTTTAACTGAAGCATCTGGGCATGCCAGATTTCTCTCCTTTCAAAATTAAGTTGTCAACTTTCACTTCTTCAGAATTAACAGATTAAAATCTACCATGGCAGTTATAAGCAGATCCTATTTTTTTCCTGTTTAAAACAGTGATGAAGATGAGCACATATGCAAGCTAAACATATGTGAAAATTAAAATGTTACATTTTTGTATTACACAAGTTCTCAACTGACAAATTCTGGATGAGGATCTAGGATTTGGAAAAAACTGCACTAGTAGTGATGGATACATGCACAAAACATAGCACTTTTAACCCCACACATTCAGGTACACACAGAACTGACTACTATGAAATGTAACTTTAAATTCCTATTTTTTATCAAAATTTAGAAGCTAGAAACAAGAGAAGCGGCACAGTAAAAATCTACTGCTGACCAAACACATTCTGTGATGCTCACATCAAAACAGGGGAGTCTCGTGAATTCCTTCTCATGAACTACAGTTGAGGATCTATCATTGTTCCAATGACAAACAGGGAAAAGTCCACCAGCAATCATGGGAGCCAAGGAAAACAAATTCTTTAGAATTAAAATTTTCAATGAAAAAGAAAAATACTCTCAGATTTTGCATTTCTAGAAAAAAAAAATTCCAGCATGAACAAAACGTGAAACAAATACACACTCATACAATGCCTCATCCTGTCTTCCAGGCACGCCAGCTTAATTATGCCACAACTAAGCCTGTGGAGAACTTGCTGCTTCCATCAGTTCTGAATCTGCAGTTTTGAAACAATTCAATGTCAAGTCTCTGCCGAGTTACAAAAATTGCAGGAGCCCAGTATGTAAACACAGGAGGAGGAATGATGCAAAGAAACAGAAGCTGAAGGACACCCAGAACAGGCTCTCTGCATTGATACACCTCTGAGAACCAAGAGAGAACAAGCACCTTACCCTGGGAAAGCATCGGGAACACAGTCAGCCATGATCCACTTAACAACACGTTTTTAGCACACATGAAAACCAGTCCAGACCATTTTTATCACTATTCACCTGTCTGCCAAGACATTGCCTCCAGCTTCTCCCACCATGCTGATAAGACCTTGTTTGGATTCTGCAAGCACTACTGAATCCTGTTAAAAATTTCATCTGTACTTTTCAGTAGTGAAGAACAATCGATTTCACTCCTTGACTCTCAGCTTTTGCAACTAAATAAACAACTTGCAATTCCCAGCTCACAGGTTTTCCCAAGTCCTGCTTCTGGGCAAAAAAAACAATACTCTTGGAAACCAGCATGTTCACTTCACAGTACTTAGAAAAAATAAATTATTGTCAGCAATATTTCTATCAAATATCCAGTGTACAATGAAATGAGAATGAAAATATATTTATTTGCTTTTAATGCATATAAAGAAACAATAAAATTGTGCAGGAAGAATTATTTGTTTATTTCCAGAGTTTCAGAAGTGCCATTTACAACAACTACTCAGCTTTCCATCAGTTTGAAGAATAGGAAATTGATACTAGCACTAAATTCTGTTGCAAGATGTTGTCTCTTGTAAACAGAAAAACACTGAGAGTCACCACACTACAACAGAGCAGCATGCAGACTGATAATGAGTATACTTTTCAAAATAATTTCCCACAGTAAAAGAACTGAACAGAAGAACTTAGGTATTTAGATAATACATGCAATTATCTAGTTCTAATTATTCCTATTCATGAATCCCAAACCAACATACTAGCACCAACTCCCACATCACAGACTGCACCAAAATTACCAACTCCCTCGTACAACATTATCTTCCATTTTAAATGCCAGTATCTTCCAACTGGCAGGAAGTCAGAAATGCAGAGAAGAATCAATTGCTATTAGGAACTAAATACTCTTGAAACAGAAGGCAACTAACCTGCAGAGTGGAAGGGATTACTTGTGTAAATCATGTCAGTTATGATAGTTAATGTACTGCTATAATTACAAGAGCAGCATTATTGATTTATCCAGATACCTTCAGCAGGTTCTGACCTTCGCTGGTACTTGTGCCAGCAATCTGGATTGTTGGGTTACACTGTCCATTGATTAGCTTCAAATATGGTCTGACTGAACTATTTCTAGAGTGAAAGTCCATGATAAAATAAAACTTGGCTCCAATAGAATGCAAAACTTAATCTCTTAAGTGCTTAAAAAAAAGTTTGAACAAAAGCTGAATATTTAATCACTGCCTATAGACCAGCTCAAGACAGCATTTTTAAAAAGCCCTGAAAATCAATGAAGCTACATTTGTAAAGTATCAATAGCTGTATTTTTAGTTCACATGCTAAAAAGATTTTCTAGAGCAAAAACATATTAAGCATCATTTAAAACTGGATGCTGCTTTATGAATGTTTATTATTCTTTAAAATTCTCAGATAATGTAACAGATGTGGAGAGCCTCATTTTCAGAGGTATTACAGTTAACAGAAATTGCAAGTGCTCACAGCTTCCAAAGAAGGATGTTTGGAAATAATATAAAACATATTTGCAGTAGTTACTGTTTAAAAAAACCTTTCTAATTGTAAAGAAATTCATAGGCATAGCACATCCTGTACAAGTACAGCTGTACAGTCACATTTCATGTACCTATACAAAACATTTTTAGATTCAAACTTCAGCTTTCTAAAACTAAACTCATCTCCAATTCAGTGCTACACAGGCACTTCTTACAGAAAGAGAAGGGTCTGTTCATCTCTCACAGCTTCTCTTAAGTAAAGATCCTATTTCTTTTTTTATATTCATTTAAGAGAAAAGTATAAAAGGATGAGTCACAAACTTACAGACTGGCAACAAAAACGAACCTCAGACAAGCTGCTACAAGCAAGTAATTACACTTTTTAGTTTTCACACAGTACAAAAAGAGTATGAATGGAGGTCTACATCATGATTTTGCATTTCTTCAAAAGATGTTCCAGACACTGCTTAAGCTTCAGATTAACATGTCCTCACAGACAGGGACTTATTCTTTGTCAGAAGTTCTTAAACAGTCTGCTGCCCAATGAGAAATGTTCTGTGTCAGACCTGATCATATTTAGATAACTCATCCAATGAAAGAAGACAAGGAGTTTTGAATTTTCTGGTCTCTAGCTAAAAACAGTAGTTAAGGGCTGAAAGACAATTTGACAGCCCTGTAATATTCTTTACAGATAATCTGGATGATAAAATTGAATACATCTTAACCAAGTTCATGGATCACAACAAACTGGTGGAAAGCCAGATACAGCAGAAGAGAGAATCACCATATACTGAGACCTCAATGTGCTGGAAGCCTAAGCCAAGAAGAACTGCATGTGAGTTAATAAAAATAAATGTCACATCTTGCAGCCGGGATGGAATTGTCCCACACTGCAGTAACAGCTGGGGACTGACAGGGGTGATGTGTAGCTCTGCTGAAGAGGACCAGAGAGTTAACCTGGCAAGCTATCCCAGAGCAAGCAGTATGCCCTAGCAGCAATGAAGAGAAACCATTAAACTTTGAAATTACTCTCAATGCCTACCACAGTAAATTACTAAAACATCAGTTTGGAGCCTAAATACTTATGGTATCACTGAAAAGCCCTCATGCAATCCTGTTTTGTAGAACAGAATTTGATAACAACAATACCATTTGTTATTTGACACTACCTCACAATACAGCAGAAAAAGCCCAATAAGCCTGACAAACAAATCCTGGCTTCAGTGCTTCAATGCAAATGTTTTATTTAAATGTAAAAAACATATTTTGAACTTTTGATTTAGCAGACTGAGTCTCCACAGGAACAATATCTGCAACTGAGCATAATGAGGGTAAGAAAAAGTGAAATAGAATTTTTTGTCAGGTGTTGCTTGGAACTTTCCACCAACACAAAAGGCACAAATTTGCCTCAAAAGGTATATTTATCCTGCATATAGAGCAAATGCTATAAAATCCACTTTAAGCTGCACCTGAATGTATAGCATGCAACGTGGCAAATTGTATTGTGTAAGTGGGAACTATGATATATCCCAGACCTAGACAGATCTGGCTGCAAGCACATATTAACACTAGGATATATCATGAAACTCATGATAGACCGTAACCAGTCCTGTGATAGAAAGGCTCAAGCTTTTCTAATTATATTGCTCCTAATCCCCCATCACTGAATAAATTCTGAAAGATTACTGAGAGAGAAAGTGAAACCAAAATATGTAGATTGAGACAGACTGCCACCTTGTCTTAAAAGGCGAATGACTAATTTAAACAGCACATGCCCTAGTAATGACAGGTCAAGAGCCTATTCCCCTTGACCACATGTAAGTAATTATTCCTACAGAAGCTTTCAGTAACACAAAAATGAAAAAAAGCAGAGCCCTGAGGTGTGATTTGTTTTGATCATTTATTAAGGACACACGTCCCAAGAATTCTTGACTAGGGTGTCCTGCAAGACAACAGTGACAAACTAAAAAGGCCGACCTGAAACTGAAATTTTGACATGGTTTAGAAGTTGGACATTTGCTGTGGTTTAAGCTTATCCATCCCACCTTACCCTGGATAACTGAAAAAATTCTTGCCATAATCTCTCTCTCACCTATGACCTGGTTTTATGATTTCAATAACACAGTAACATTTTTATGTTTCATATCAGCAGATATGAGGCCCTCAATGGAATAAGCAAAAGAGTCTAGGAGACAGCAACACTGAAATTTAGGCAGTAAATCTCACCTGAGCTATTTAAAACTCATCTGCTGTTAGGCTATCAAGTTTTGTAAAAGCTAGTCTGTCTCCTAAAGAGATGTTGAACAGTTAACTAGTATTGGAGAAGAAAGTGGCACGTTGTCACTTTTGTCATATTCTCAGGTCTAAGCACTGACAGTTGTCTTGGCAAAGCACAAACTCCTGAAGTGTAGGTAAGTTTATAGTGCCTGCTTCTTCTAGGTTCCTGATGTCTATACCAAGCAAAGGATAATTTGCCATCACAGAGAATAAACAGATGTCTTCCTAGTGAAATCTGCTGATTTTATTCTGCTGAACAAGTAAGAGAGTATCACAACTCTTTTCAAATCCTGAGATAAAAACCCACAAAAAGAAGATAAATGAGCAAGCAACCTGCAAATACTTTAAACATATTATGTCACATAGCTGAAAATCCAAACTGTAAGTAAAGAATTAATGTTCTTTGCAAGTTTCAATCTGCTTATCTGTTGAGCCAAACAGAGCTTTAGGTTATTTGTTCCATTCAACAGATGCTGAATTTACTAAATGGGAAACATTAGGCTGAATGAACAAAAAATAATCACCCAGGAATGAGGTATTTACAAATCTTCTGATTTTTATGTTGCACTCACAGCCAGATTTTCCCAAATAGTTGAACAATACCTTAGAATGTCTCTCCTTATGGAAACTTAAGTGGCTCATGAGTATTAGGTGATGACAATAACAATATGAAAATTTCCAAAGAAGAAATCCTATAGTCTCCTCCTAAATAAAAGCCTGAGAGTCTTTCAGCTTCAGAGACTTCCTTTGGAGCCCTCTGAAGAAAACAAACGGGATCACCACAATTTACAACTATAGCTATGGTATCTTGAAGGACAACACAGGATAATGAGAGGAACAATTCTTTTTAGCCAGTCTTTATCAAGTTAAGAGTACTGTTGGCAGTGCTAATTACCAAGGACGCTGAACTGGAATGAACCCCGCCAGATGGCACTGTGAGCTGGAAAGCCTCAGAATTAGTGTAGTTCTGATCTGGTCTGCTCTTCCCTGTCCCAAGAGTTTAAATAGGAACAGATCTAGGACCAGCTAAGTTCATTACAGCTGGGTTATTTTCTGGATGCAGAATGGAAGTTAAGTGTATGAAAATTCACTCTAAGTCAGGTTACAGTGACTGACACAAGTACACCAAGCACATATCAATGCTGGACTACTCCAAGAAAAGCAATGCCTCAAACTAACTTCTAAAAAAATTGCTCAACTGGTCTTTAACTAAACTGCTTCTACCTAAATGATTTTCATACTGATTCTATCTACTTTTTAATTTTACTCTGCTCATATTGAAGGCTCATATTGAATGCCTCTCTGCTGATACTGAGGGTGAAAAAATCATCTGACCCACACTTGTACTGAATGCCCCCAAAGCAAAGGGGAAATAACTGGGACAAGGTGTTAGTGACAAAAATTAGAGGGCAAGAGAAGCTTGTTTTGTACTGCTTTCTAAAA
The DNA here is from genome assembly GCA_030060385.1 of Muscicapa striata striata. Classification (NCBI taxonomy): domain Eukaryota; kingdom Metazoa; phylum Chordata; class Aves; order Passeriformes; family Muscicapidae; genus Muscicapa; species Muscicapa striata. The sequence goes on along the minus strand of JAREIS010000097.1, from coordinate 311,515 downwards.
AAACCACAGATCATCCACACTTGAAGTCTAAAACATTAGGAAGCCTTTGGCCATTCAGGCTAAAGGCACTGACATAAAACCGAGCCTCATTTACTCTGCATTAAGTGATGAGGAACACCAGTTGGGTTCTGTCTCAAAAGGCACTATCAGTCACTTTTGCAAGATTTCAGAAGAGAGTTATGCACCAACAGAAAACACACTCTTGTTCCATCAGGTTTCTGCTTAACACCAACTGTAATTAAAAACTGCATCCTGAAATATTCTTCAGCTAGGCTGAAAAAACCCCAAATGGTGCAGAGACAAAGTCAAGTCATCAATGTCCTAAAATCTTTTGAAAAAACTTTTGGAGAGGAGGTGGGAAAGGAGGAGGACTTATGATATTAACAAATGGAGTCACAAACATATTAAAGAAAAATGTTTTTTCCTCTACTCCCCAAGCTTTTCTAAAATAATCCAACTTGCCTAGCAAGTAAAGTCCAGGCCAGAGCTAAAGTTTTGTCAAATAAATTTTGATAATGGCAATACAAACATTACAATTAACTTCTATAAAAGAATGAAAAACTTTGCTAAACTGTGAGTTATTAGTCATTTATATGATGTTTTCCACTAATTTTTGAACAAGAAAACTTTACTACTTTGCTGTGTCGTCCTTCACTTCTCACAAAAATATTTTGAAAAATTGCATCCAGAAGATGGGTTTGTATATTAATTTATTCTTAAAAACTCATCCTAATATTAGATTTAGATATTCTGAAAGCATTAGTTGTTTTCCATACAGTTACAGTACTGTTCACTGGACTGTATGAACATGTTATCCCACCACCCTTTCCAAACAAAAGGATCAATATTTATCTTCAGGCACTTTTCTGGGGTGTTTTGGTATCCACGGTAGGCCATGGGTAACTTCAGCTGTGGCATCCATTTAAGAACAGTAAGCTCATGGATGTGCAGGACCCTAAACAAGATGTAAATGTAGATGAGATTCTATTAACTGAAACAGCTGCTGTTTTAAAGATGTATATAAATATACTCTACGACTTTAGTATCAGTTTCCTATGAATGAAAGCACAGGATATGATATGTTTTGCTGACACAACCAAAAGACAGACTTTAGGAAGTGCACAGACAATTTGATCTCTGGTGTTTTAAGTCAAACTATCCAATGATCATATATTAGTAACACTTAACAGCTGAACAGTAAGTGATAAGAGGCTATGACAGACAGAACAATAAATAAAATTTTTGAGCTCCAAAAGGAGACACAATCTTACCTATCATGGTCTTGATGTGACAACATGATGCAACAACATGATACCCTTTCAATGAAAAGTTGCAAAAATTCTGAGTTTTCAGGTATTGTGTTAAAACTTCAGGTTAACTAATAAAGCCACTGGTGGCATGAAGTAGACTAAATTAGCTAGGGTACACCCTACATGTACATGATACATGACACCAACCAAATGAAAGGTAGATAGCTGGACTTCTACTGGCCTAAGGCATGCACAGCAATCAAGACAAAGCCTGTGCTCAATAAATCTGATCAGATGAAGATGCAGGTAAAACAAAAGTGAACAACTAACAAACAAAAATGCTTGGAACTTGCAAAAGGTATCACATCTTAAAGCCTTTGGAACAGATCAAATAATTGTCTACAAAACACACTTGACAGAAAAACCATTAGAAAGAAGATATAATTTCATAAAGACAAATTCCTTATCAATTTTCTGCACTGACATTTTTTGTAAGGCTGTACAATTACAAATATGTTTAAGATTTTAAGTACTTTTCTCCCACTCAATTCTTTATGAATTCAGCCTTGTGAAAGAAGTTATCTTATGAAAGGACCGACGTCCTGAACAGAAGGCAAAAAGCACTTAAGCATTAAAACTATGTACTAGGTTGCAATTTTATATCTTCTTTTTTTTTCAATATTGTGTTTGATTCAACAAAATTGTAGGGTTAGGCTTTATGTTTACTGCAGTTGATTTCCACAGTAAATCTCAGTAACTCACTGGACCCAGTAAAGTGAGTTACAAATAGGATCAATTTTTCTTATTCTTACCTGCAGAACCATTCTTCATGAATTGTCCAGAATTAAATATTTAAATAAACCATAAAGATGAATATGCTATAAACCACAAGAAAGACAAAAAGAAGTAATGGTCTTTCACAGATAATGAGCTTCATTCAGGCTAATAAAAAAAATAAACCCCAAACATTTATTTTACAGTATAGTAGCAACTTGGACACTAAATATAGGCATTAAAACATTAATCTATTAAGAATTTCAACTTCTTGAAAGCAGCAGAGTCATCAGATATATATCAGTATGTATCACCAAAATAAATTTACTGACAATCTGAGCACAGCTTATGTAGTAACTTCAATTTATGTCTTCTTAAAGCAACTGGCTCCACACCTGTTCTTTAACAAGCATATAGTTGTATCAGCTGTTTGACTAAAAATAGTTAAATCAACAGCTGAAGACACCTTTAATTAATCCCTTGGAGTTCTTAGAGGATAACTATTTTAAGAAAACAACTGCAATACAGTAACATGGTGAAGCATTAAGCATGTTAATTCCACTATATTTAGATCTTAAAAAATACTCAAGTCAAAAGAAATGTCTTACAGAATAGGTACAGCCTAAAAAGCAAAGAAACTATGTCATTAAATACTAGAAGCAGTCAGGTGGTTAACAAATTTCTGCCATGTTCTGTAATTTTCTTCACATGCAGCCTTTCTTCCCCAAAAAATAATCTTAGGAAAACATTCCTGAGACTGCAAGGCAGTGAAAAAGTGAGTCTACCTTTTCCTTGAGCCCAAAGCAAGGCTAAATTTCAATCCAAATTTTGGGAATAATAGATGGAAAGAGCTGACTCTGGTTCTGGTAAAAAACGAACTATTTTCATGTCTCCCATGTGCTTATTTTTCTCCTCAATTATAATTTTCTTTGTATTAAACACACATAACTGCAATTTATCACATCCTAGAACACAGACTTTGGCCCTAATTTTTAACAGGAATCTGAGAGGGGAGAAAAGCTATACCACACTGAACTTCACAGACAGGCAGAAGAAGCCTGGTATTTCAAATGAAAGTTCACAGGGTTTCTCCAAAAGCATTTTGAACTCTAGGTAAGAGCACTCCTAAATACTTTGTGACCTTCTGACTTTAATACCACTGAAACAAATTACTCTGACTTTGTGTCAGAACATCCTTTATTACCAGCAAGATAAAGGTTTCAAATCTGAATAATATTTTTCAAGAAACTTTAAACAACTTCTACTACCACAAAATAACATTGACTGCTTAATGAGAACAAATATTCTTACTAGTTCTAAAAATCCCACACTCTAACTTCTGAATTAAAATCAAAACCCATATAGAGTAATTAACACAAGATACTGAGACAATGAAATTTAAACTACCATATACATGTTTTACTTAATTCAGAAACTCACAAAAATGATAACCTATGGCCATCTGTGCCTGCCAGTTAGAAGGCAACTCTAAAAATACAAAAGTATGCAGAAGCAACAGTTGCCAGTAACTCACACCGTGCTTGTCAATCAAATTACAAATTACAGGCAGCCTGCACGTTTATATGTAACACAGACACTTCATTCTGCTCGTTAATTGTCTTATGTGTTTAAAAAGTTAAGGTTGACATTTTTCATTTTTATAAAGATTGAACTATTAACATTAAAATTATGAAATGAGAAAACAAAAAGCTTCAAGAAGGACAGTAATGATTATCATGCTTCTAATAATGATACCCTAAATACAAGTTACTTACACTGTATTTGATTTTGAGCATTACCAGACTCATTTAAGTCTTTGTTTACAAGCATTTATGAAAGAAATAACTATAAGCAAAATCTACATGTTTTCAACTGAAGAAAAATCCCCAGAATAAATTCACTTTCTCTTGTTTTATAGCATTTTGGACATTATTTCAAGTGGGTCCTAGTAAAACACTTGAAATCCATTTTCCTTACACAACTAGTTACATGGACATTATGGTCAAAATTAAAGAGGTGCTCTTCCCCAACCTAAGTCAATGAAGATAACACCTAAATATACAACTTATTTAAGGGAGCATGGAAAGAGTCAAACAGTATCATAAATTATCTTAATTGCAAGTCATCTTACCGCACTACATCACAAAAATGCAGTTTTATATAATCCTTTTGTTGCACAGATTAACCCAGCTCTTCAGGATATAGTATAGTATTGAACTACTGAGTATATGCCTATTTATTTGTATCTTTCTTTTAATTAGCTTTATTTTGTGCCTAATCTGGTGCTGTGAAATCAAGCATTTGAATGTGATTATCCCAACAAAAAGGATTATCTTATTGAAGTTGCTTATCCAACTACTTCCTCCATTCTCCCACCACCCAATATATGCTGCAATGAAACAATTACATGGGGAGGAGCAGGAGAGAGGTAAAACAGAAATCTGTGTGCTTCTAGGTCCCCTTAATTTCTAAATGAGTATTTGATCACATCCCATTATTGTCCAGGACAACAGCTATGATGCTATCAAATAACATGATTCTGTTCCTCAAGTTATTCCTATCTTGTTTCAGATAAAACCCAAAAATATTACCTACCCAAGCTGACCACATTAGAAAAGCACAATTTGGCTTAAAGAAGTAATGAGAACAAAAATACTACAAAACTGGATTGTAGGCAGAAATCAATTTTGGGCATCGTCCTCCTGATTCAGTAAACAACATGTAAACAACAGTGCTGGCCACTACTGAGAAATTCAGGATCCCTTCCTGACTTCAGGGTGGATCACACTATCATCTCTTTCCTTCAGTCACTGGAACATTCTGTAGGCTACTTTTACAGCCCTGTAATGAAATGGAAATTAAAAATTCCTCCTTGCTTCCAATGGGAAAGTGTGTGAACTTTCCTCTCCCATCTTTCATGCTGCTAAGACTTCATGAGTTTTCTGCCAGCCTGTCCTTTCAGACAGTCAGTGTCTCTGATAAGAAGCCCTAGCCCTCAATTCATTAACCTCTCCCTACCCATGAGCATGCAGAAGGCACACTCCCTCCAATTCTGCAGGTCATTTACAAAATATCCAAACACACACCTGAAGAACACTACTTACCACCAGCTGGACTTGGCTTCAGCAATCTGAGCAGAGCAGTCCAGCTAATTTTCTGCCCACCTTGCAGACCACCTATGCAAGACACCTATCTCCAGTTTGTACAAATAGTCTCAAGAGATCACATGAGGTGCCTTCCTAAAGTCAAGGTAAACAACATCCACTATTCTCTCCCATCTACTGAGACATTTGGTTTATCACAGAGGACAATTAACTTGCCCTTGATAAACTCCTATCCACACTCTGAATAGGAAGGTTCCAGGAAGATCTGCTCCATCTTCTTCACAGACACCACAGCCAGGTTGACCTGCCTAAAGAACCTGATACTCCTGCCCATCCCCCTTGAATATGAAGCTGATGTTTGCTTTTTCCTCCTGCTTAATTTGAAATCTCTGAAGGCAATGACCTTTCAAAGATGAGCAAGGAAATAGCCTTGTAACAATAGCACCCAGCTTCTGCAGGATGCTGGGACGCATTGTACTCAGTCCCATAAATGGTTATACATCAAAATTGCTTAAGTGGTCCCAGCTTGAACTGTACAGTGGATAACACTTCAGCCCTCCAATTCTGCCATTAAATTCAGGGACTTGAAAAGCCCAAGGACAGTCCTTACCACAAAGAGGCAAAAAAAGCCTTTAGTGTTACTTCCACATTCTTTTGCACCAGATTATTTTGAAGGCTAAGCCTCTTCACCATGTTTGCCACCCACTTATTACTGTCACATATAACCACACATACTTTCCACAGCTAATAATGTAAATACTGAGTGACATAGGCTTTGTGGAAGACTGAATGACCACCTACTTTGAGAGTAAGCCATTAAAACAAATATCACAGTCAAATTTTCTATTCATTTGTAACATGAAACGATGATTGTACCTTAACCAAGTCTTTAGTTTGCTTATAAGACGATGTCACATAGAGTCAAAAATCCTTAACACTTTGAGCAAATTCTGTCAGATCAGCCCTAGTTACCTAAAGAGGATCTCCTATTAACAGTTGTGCAGATCCTCAAGGACCTTAATGTGGACAATTCATTCAAAGAAATCTGCTTCATTTAAAGAGCAGTCTGCCAGCCTTTCGAGACTCCCTAATGAGTATATGCAGAGCCTTACTGATAACGGCAGGATAACTGAAGCCATGGTTATGGTGTATTACCAAGCATCAATGTGGCTTCCAGGGAGCCAAGGTTGGGGACAATCAACTGTTTCTCAAAAATCATGAATACTGATTAGAATCCTACAACAAAAATCCTGACTCATCTACAGAAAATTGTAGTACTATATCCTGTGGGATTATAATCAATACTCCATTCCAGTTCCCATAGTTCCTCCTTCCACAACACACTGCAAATAGTCACCTGCAAATTCTAATTAGTCAACTTAAAAAACCTACAATTTCTAGAGCACAGGGCTTTAAAGATGCAATGATACTGCAACACATACAGAATTGCATGAAGAAAATCTGTATCTGAAGAGGCTTTGTCCAGACTTCTCTAGGTAGCTAATGCAAGAAAACTTGAATTTGTCATTTTTTCTGATGCTTCAAGAAAGGGGCTGCAGCCCACTGCATTTTTTTCCTGATCAGCAGAACTTCAGCACTGCCCAACAATGCATATTTTTCCTTCCTCCTGCATTGTAACATTTAGTTACTTTACCAAATGAGGAAGAAGAGTTTATTAGATATTGGCTGAGAAGGGCTGATGAAAGCATTTTTGGATGTTAGAAAAAAACATATACTATTGATTTACTTTAAGTCTGTACATACTGTTTACATTACCCTGATTCATGTAAATTTAACTTTTTCATCCTAATAGGAAACTATTTAGCTGCATTTATGTAGAATACATCTACATTTTTCCTCTCCACAGTGCCCTCTTTAGTAAAAATGTAGCAACGACAGAGATATTTAAAGATCAAAAATTGAGAGAAGTAAAACCCAAGGTAGAGAGAACATGTAAAAGCACAGCAAGATCTCAAGAGTTGTGTTTGCTTTTAATTTCTCATTAACCAAGAAGTCTAAAAGCAGGTAGCACCTTTAGAATGAACAGAAAGTCTAAACAAGACTTTATTAATAACCAACACAAGATTATAATTTTTTTCAACTTGACAAGCGCCAGCTGGCACAGAATCTGAGAGGTTACATCTCTGGCAACAAGACAATCAGCTTTTCAGATACAGATCAATTGTTTGAATTCAGTCCAAGCTAAGCAGGATCTCATAGTCATTCCTTGTTAACAAACACAAGTGATGTGATGACTTCCATCCAGCTGTCAATACAATCTTTTCAGGAACATTGTGTTGAGTGTTCAAAAGCAGAAATCCTGGAGAATTTCAATACATTTTAAAGTGATTATTCATACGCATTCTAGCCACCTCCATGCTTCAAATCTGTACAGAAATTAAACAAAAGTTAACTTTGCATTGTAAGAAATGTTTGTGGTTTTGATTCTTTTATTTTTTAGTAAATTGCAAATACTTTAGAACAAGTCAAACTCAGCTGTGCTTCACTATTTTCTCACCTTGTTTATATCACTTTTACATTAATTCCCACCATGTGGCACGTCTGGCAATGAATGGACAGAGTGAGAATAAAGCCCACAAACTGCAGCTCGTGAGAGAGAGAGCTCTGCCAGGAGCAGAACAGACATAAGGGAAGAACCAACTGCATGAATTTCATGCTCAGTGTGCAGTGCTTGACAGGCTTGTACTACTTTGACAGGCTTTTTATCACTTTTTACATGCTGCTGAATCATGAGAAAAGGAAGCTCACAAAGACATTGATAATGCTCACAAAACTGCACATGTCTGTGGAGTCTGGTTTTGTTGTTTTTTTGGTTTGTGGTTTTTTGTTGTTTTGTTTTTGGGGTTTTTTTGGTTTTGTTTTTTTTTTTTTTTTTATTTTTTGTTGTTGTTGTTGTTGTTGTTGTTTTAAGAAAGCTAAATTGAATTCCTGGAATATATTCCGAATAATAAAGAAAATCTAACACATCCATCTAAAGGAGTCTTATATCAGGACATCCCTTATTTATTTTAACACAGCAAACCAGGCTAGCTCAGACATCATACTACTGAATAGACCAAGACAGGGTTTTCTTATCATTGTTATTGAGCATTACTTGTTACAGTAAGACATTTCTCCTATATATCTTTTAATTGAAAACACATATTAACAATATCTATTGAATAGATGTGTATCTGCAATAGATGGCTACAAGCTCTTCGGAAGAGACAGGAAAGAGAGAAGAGGTGGAGGGGTGGCCCTTTATACTAGGGAGCTTTTGATGCCATAGGTCAATGATGAAGTTGAATGCCTGTGGGTAAGAATTAAGGGCAAGGCTAATAAGGCTGACATTCTACTAGGAGTCTGTTATTGTCCACCCAACCAGGAAAAAAAGGTGGACAACTTATTCTATAAGCAGCTAGATAATGTTTCAGGATCATCAGCCCTTGTCCTTGTACGTGACTTCAACTTGCCTGAGAACTTAATACAGCTGAAAAAAAGGCAGTCCAGGAAGTTTTTAGTGTGTGGAGGAGAACTTTTTGACATAGCTGGTGTTAGATCTGTCATTTGCAAATAGAGATGGGCTGGTGGGAGATGTGGTGGTTGGAGGTCGCTTAGGGCATAATGATCACAAAATCATAGAGTTTTCGATATTTGGTGAAATCAGGAGGAATATCAATAAGACTTTTACACTGGACTTCCAGAGGGCAGACTTTGACCTGTTAAGGAGACTTACTCAGAGAGTTCCTTGGGAAGCAGCCCTTAAAATCTAAGGAGTTCAGGAAAGGTGGGTGTGCTTCAAAACAGAAATCTTGAGGGCACAGGAACAAACTGTCCCTACGTGCCGAAAGGCAAGTCAACGAGGCAAACATCCAGCCTGGATGGGCAAGGAGGTTTTGGAGGAACTTAGGAATAAAAAAAGGATATATAATCTGTGGAAGGAGGGTCAGGTCTCTCAAGAAGTATTTAAGGGAGCTGCTAGAGCATGTAGGAAAAAAATTAGGGAGGCCAAAGCTCTGTTTGAACTAAAAATGGCAACTTCTAAATAAAAAAATGTTTTTACAAATATATTAATGGTAAAAGGAAGGGTAAGTCCAGCCTTTGTTCTTTATTGGATGAGGGATGGAAATCAGTAACTGCAGATGAGGAGAAGGCGGAAGTGCTTAACACCTTCTTTGCTCAGTCTTTAGTGGGAAAACAGCTTGTCCTCAGGACAACTGTCCTCCTAGGTTGGTAGATGGTGTCCAGAAGCAGAATGGTCCCCCAGTTATCCAGGAGGAGGCAGTCAGGGAACTGCTGAAGAGCTTAGATGTTCATAAATCTAAGGGCCCAGATGGGATCCATCCCAGGGTCATAAGGGAGCTGGCAGATGAGCCGGCAAAGCCACTCTCCATCATTTACCAGCAGTCCTGGGACACTGGTGAGGTTCCAAATGACTGGAAGCTGGTCAATGTGACACCCATTCATAAAAAGGGTGGGAAGGAGGATCCTAGTAACTATAGGCCAGTTAGTCTGACCTCAGTATCTGGTAAGGTAATGGAACAGTTTATACTGAGTGCCATCACACAGCACTTAGAGGATGGCCAGGGCATCAGACCCAGCCAGCGTGGGTTTAGGAGGGTAGGTCATGTTTTACTAACCTGATCTCCTTTTATGACCAGGTGACCCATCTGAGGGGTGTGGGAAAGGCTGTGGATGTTGAGTACCTGGACTTCAGCAAGGCCTTTGACATTGTCTGCCACAGCACACTCCTGGAAAAGCTGGCAGTGCATAACTTGGACAGGAGCACTTTTTGCTGGATGGCTGGGCCCAGAGAGTGGTGGTGTCCCCCAGGGGTCTGTGCTGGGGCCAGTCCTTTTCAGTATCTTCATTGATGACGTGGATGAGGGTGTTGAGTCTTTCATTAGTAAATTTGCAGATGACACTAAGCTGGAAGCATGTGTTGGTCTACTGGAAGGTAGGAGGGCTCTACAGAGAGACCTGGAATGGTTGGATGGATGGATGGATGGATGCAGAGTCCAGTAAGATGAAGCTTAACAAGTCCATGTGCTGAGTCCTGCATTTTGACCACAATAACCCCCTACAATGCTACAGGCTAGGGATGGTGTGGCTGAACAGTGCCCAGGCAGAAATGGACCTGGGGGTACTGGTACAGCTGACTGAACACGAGCTAGCAGTGTGCCCTGGTGGCCAAGAAGGCCAATGGCTCCTGGCCTGGATCAGGAATAGTGTGGCCAGCAGGAGCAGGGAGGTCATTCTGCCCCTGTACTCAGCACTGCTGAGGCCACAACTCGAGTGCTGTATCCAGTTCTGTCCCCTCAGTTTAGGAAGGACGTTGAGACACTTGAGCACATCCAGAGGAGGCAACGAGGCTGGTGAGGAGCTTGGAACACAAACCCTGTGAGGAATGGCTGAGGGAGCTGGGGTGTTCAGCCTGGAGAAAAGGAGACTCATGATGACCTCATCGCTCTGCAGCTCCCTGAAAGGTGCTTGTAGTCAGGTGGGGATCAGTCTCTTCCACCAGGCAGCAACTAACAGAACAAGAAGACACAGCCTCTGGCTGTGCCAGGGGAGATGCAGGTTGGATATTAGGAAAAAGTTTTTCATGGAGAAGTGATAAAGTACTGGAATGGTCTGCCTGGGGAGGTGGTGGAGTCAGCATCCCTGGACGCATTTAAAAAAAGACTGGATGTGGCACCTAGGGCCATGGTCTAGTTGAGGGGCTGGACTCAATGATCTTGAAGGTCTCTTCCAACTTAGTCATTCTGTGAATTCTGTGAATATGCAAATAAATGGGGTCCTATGTTAAACCACTTACCTCCCTTAAACAATCTAAATGGATTCAGAAATACTTAAATATTTTTCCCTTGTTTTTGTGGTTGGATACTGGAGGTTTCTTCACAGAGAAGAGTTTAATGACAAATAAAAAGGTCAGCAAACAAAGCCAGGATTAAGGGATAACCTCTTCTATCAAATCACAGCCTATCACTGAACTCAGATTTGAATAAATTGTTATGCAACTTACTCTGCTTATTCTCTGGAACACCTACTTTATCAATATTTGCACAGAAACATGTTCGGTCCCAGAATCCCATCTACTCCACCTCTTCAACTCCATCAATCTTCTTTGCTTGCTATCACAGTTTTAGAGATATGCTGTAATTTTGCCATGGCAGTGCAGTTTTCATCAAATCTAGGCTTTCCTCTAAAAATATCACAAAAATGGTATATATTCTCTTTATTATTTTTATGTCTTATTGTCAAGAATTATAAAATTTCTTCATGTTCTGAGATTTAGAAGCATAGTCCAATACACCACCTTTGCTTTGTTTTGCCATGATGCTACAACTCTGTGTTGTTATAACTGGGATTTGATCACTCCCTCACTACCCTAAACTTAGTGTTTGGTATCTAGAGTCTCACATTCCTTTGCCCAGCTGATAACTATTGAATTTGTTCCATATGGAAGCTTGCTGGAGCTCCTTTTTAGAAGAGGAGAGAAGCAGGAGAACTCATTCCATACTTACAAGAAACTCAGAATTATAAGTAATCAGAATATTTTTATTTTTGCTGTAGAATTTTTATTAATTGCTCAGTCTTTTCTGGTTGTAGGAAAGGTAGCTATAAAATGTTGGCTTCTCAAGAAATCACAGGAAAATGAAGATTAAGGTTTCCTTTAATAAACAGGAACACCAGAACTATCAACACAATAGGGTGTGCCGACTCTCTGCAGTCAGTGGGCAAGAGTCTCATCAACATAAATTTCAAGAACTATTTGTGTTTCAGCAAAGCAGTTAAAAGACTGCAATTATCAATTGTGTTTTGTTGAACTGTGATACATTTATCAGTCCAAATTCAAAGTGACTTGCTAGCTTGTATCAGAAACAAAATTATTTTGAAACAAATACATAGAAATTCCTTCGAATCTCTCTCTGTGGGGCAGATATTTAAGACAGAGCTTTCAGACTCTAAATTAGGATTCCAAACAATTGTGTTACTAGTATATAATTTTATGTTGCAATATATGGTTGTCCAATAAAGTTGGACCTACTTCAGACACCTTATTTTCTTTCGTCCTCATTTTTATCAGGTTTTTCACTATTTCAAGCTCTAAGATGTTAGAGTAACCGTGTATTATTCTACACTTAATACCTTTGTAAATCAATATTAAAAAGCACCCAGCTGATTGGTTATTTCCTGTCAGGAAAAAAATACGGGATTTTCTGGAAACACCTACATATGCCAAAAAAGTCCAATTTCCATGGAGTAGAAGATACACTTCACTGAAAGTCTTCTAGAATGAATTTGTGGCGGAGATCAAGCTTATTCCCAGATAAGTACCAACATACAAACTTTATTCTAGATTCTGGTTATAACAGGGAAATAAATGTTGCAGTCAACTTTGTTTTGCTATTGCAACACACCTACTAAGAAAATAAGTTGTTGGAAAGAAGACCACAGAAATGAGGGAGAGACTAGAGCTAAAATGAAGAAAATCTTGAAAGTAGGCAAAGAGCAACTTTGTGCTTTCTCTTCTGTAATTCCTTCTCCTTACACAAGGAACAAGAAAACATTTTAAATTGCATTTTGACAATGCCATTTCTTGCCTTCACAGTGCTACTGTGTTGACTTATTTCTCTATTTTTGTGAAATTCACTAGCGTTTTGGATTAAAGAACAATTCTCTCTAAATGGGCAAAAGAACAAAGGTTATTTTGAAGTGATATTTCTCTGCATTCACAGAAGAAAACAAGTCTAAATTACAGCTTGTTCTACCTTGCACCACAATTGGAAAGTAGAGAGCTACTTTAAAGACTTGAACAAAAAGGTACATTGATAATAACACCTAAAACCAATAATCAAGTCCTGTATCAAAAGCAAGAACAGACCTCTGGAACGAGGGAAATGGAGATCAAGACAACAATATGAAAAAGAAAACCACACTCAGAAACAGGAAGACTTCTAGTATTTTCAATTTAAAAGAGAGTTGAAATCCCAGATGATCATAATTCAAGTACCTTTTTTTTTTAACAAACACCCAATAGAGTCCACAAAAAATCTGAAACATCACAAAAAAATTAAACTTTCTTTTTATTTTTTCAAAACAAAAAAAGAACTGAGTAAACTGTAATGAGCTGGTGGTCTTATTATCCTCAAAAGAAAAATTAAACTAGTCATACCAATTTTTCTGCTACTAGGTATACAATGTGTCTTTAAAATGGTCTCACAGATTTCCATTCAATTTCTCATCCAAGCTTATGACCACCCCATTAGCAATCAATTATCTAGACAGAATATATTTATATCTCAAATGCATTTTTTTTTCTACAATACAACATAGATATCCATTGTTTTGAACAAAAATAAATGCATGCACAACAAGCTGAACACCTCACACCTTGTTACTTTCTCACCTCTATTCAATTTCTATTCTATCTTCCTTTACTCAAAAAAGTTTTAAAACCACATGTGCCCTCTCCAGGGCAACGCACAGTCCTTATATCTGTGATTTTCTCTGCAACACAAAAGTAAGCTTTTAAACTTACTCATGTTCATAAACAAAATATACACATGCAATTCCACATATCTTCTATTATTTGCATTTGAAATTGACAGAGATGCATAGAAGCGAGCAGATTGAAGCCTTGTAAATGAAAAGAAGTCAAACCCCGCAAGTTCAAAAGGACCTAGAAAAAGAAACAGCTTTGCAATACAATAAAAGAATGCCTAAGAACTAGATACAGATTTGATACAGATTTCTGAGGATCTTCAAGTGCAAGAAAAATTTGAAGGGTTATTTATCCTTCAAATAAACTGTTCATTATAGTATTTTTTCATAGTTTCCCTGTAGTCTCGAGCCAAAGCTTTCCAACACCTTCCCAGGAAACGCTTAAAACATCCAGTTACTTCCTCTCTTGTCTATTAATAAACACTAGCATCTTCAGATACAGACAAAGCACCACTGCCATGCTGTGAACTTTTAACTCAAAAAGCTTCTTCTGTCCATAATTTATGAAGAGTGACCACAATGACTAGGGCTTTATGATGAAATCAGCAATTTGTTATATAGTAAATACAACTTATTTTAAGAGAAAAGCAGAGTAGGAAAATGCAGACTGAAAAGTAAATTCTTCCTTCCATAATTGTTTATTTTTGCTCAAGTTATTTGAGGTAGATAGGATAAACAAAATGAATAGTCTAAAGTTGAAAACAAAAGATGTCTTAGAAGCCCAGCTATTTAATGACATGTAAGTTTTAAATCTATTTAATTTGACTGACCCTTAAATTAGCTCAGTTGGTTAGAGCATGGTGCTGACAGCACCAAGGTTGTGGGTTCAATCCCCATAGGTAACTGTCTTAAATCACTTAAGAGCTGAACTTGATGATCCTTGTAGGTCCCTTTCAACCCAGAATATTGCATGATCTGTGACTTCAGTTATGAAAAACTCTTTGATAACCACTGAGATACTGCTATTTTTCCACTTCAGGGAAATTACAGGGAGTTTAAAAGCACGGTGTTTTACACACAATCTATACTATGAGCTCTTCTGGGGGATTTAAATTAGAGCTTTAATCACTGAGTCACATAACTATTCCATGTTTGCTTGAGTGTTTCATTTTAAAAAAACCCAATGTATCAATACCCTTCCTTGAGACTTCCAAAACTACTCAGTCCAAAGAGGCTAGAGATGAGTGAGAAAAATCTTTTATCCCATTAAAAAAAAAAAAAAAAGACATAACAATGCAAACAGTAAACATTCCCAGACTCTTAGACAATGCTATCTTAGTAATACATATCATTTTCATCTTCAGTCATCTGAAGTATTTACATGCATGACCAGATGACAAAACATGCAATTATTTCCTTTGACTATTCAGTTTGTGAAGATAACTTGCCGAATTAGTTATACAACCTGTAATACTTGTCCACTGAGAGCCATTAGAGCTTCCCCAACCAACATCACTGTTCCATCTGCTCAGTGATTTTCTGGTATAGATCAAAAGCTGTAACAGCCCTTACTCTGTTCTCAAGTGTTTAAGCCAAACCAACTCACTAATTTCTTCAGGTTCTCCAATGATTACATCATTTCTTAGAACACCACAACAATGTATTTCAAACATTCATAAAACCTTTGAAAAACAAAACACTAAATTATGTGTTTTTAACATTAGACCTGAAATCCTAGACCCACCCAAGAGAACTCCCAAATTGTATTAGTATCTTTCACCTTGTTCACAGGAAAAACAAGCAGACAGCTAAGGAGTGCCCTTTGTTCACTAGAAATTTAAACACTTAAATACTTTGCTAACTAAATTGCAGTACTGCAAAATGGATCATTCCATAAAACTTGCTATTGATAACTTCATCTCAGTTTTGCCAGTTATGATAGCTGTGCCTTTCATGTGTGCCTATGTGTGCATAGAAATGAAAATATTTTTTACAAATTTCAAAACCTTTACACCAAAATACCCTCAGCCACTTTCTGACAAGGGAATCCAATCACCTGTGTTTTTATTCTGAAGTCAGCAAACTACTCTCTGTAGTTTTGAAAGTTGAACAAGACAGTGCCACATCCTAATAAGAAAAGCCAGCTACTAAGCTGCTAAAAAAATACATTAAACTAAAATACCCAACCCATAAACAGTACCCTCTTTAATGTTAGATGAGCTTTCCCTTTCCAAGCAAACTGATGTACACAGGAACTCACACTTAGTATGCCATATCAAGATTTTCAACCACCATCCTCTGGAGTCTTTTTTTAAGACCAGATACATATTCACTAACTCAAGCCATCAACAATATTCCAGAATCCCCTCAGCAAGGCAGAAAACAAATCTGATGGATTTCTAATGTCACTGTGTTTTAGGGCACTGATCAACCTAATAGCATGCATCTATATTTCTGCTGCTGTTACACATCTCCCTTCCACTTTCCATCACAGTCAACACTGTTTGGCTTAACTGGCCCTTCTAACAAATACTCTTCTTGCTTCACCATAACGACATGACGAGATAAGATAAAGTTAGGGAGAGAAGGGAGTTCTGTAGAGGAACTGAGAGATCATTTCAATGGAAGGGAGACAGACATTTATAGAGGCTGGATTAATATGCAGGAGATTTAGCTAACAGCAAAAGAAAATGAATGACTACAGGTCTGGAAAAAGGAGCATGTAATTTACTAGGTTTAAACTTTGCATCTCCCTTGCCTTTGTGGGATTGTAACAGACAGAACAACAACATGTGGTACCAACCGCTTCATAATGCAGACTTAGTGTAGTCTCTGAAAATCAGCAGGTACACATGAATACTGGAGTGTCTCCATCAAGACTTTTTACTCCAATTTTCAAATTATGTACTGGCAAAGGCTGTGCGTTCACACTGAGACCTATTTTGCCAGGATTGAGTACACTTAGCACCATTCAATCAAGGTAAGATTCACAATGCAGCTTCTCATTTCCATTAACAATAAAGAAGGACTCAGAAGAAAATGAATTTGCAGAAAATCCACTTTTAATACACTTCCTTGTAAAAGATCTGTGTGGGAGGACAGTGTCTTAGAAGACATCAAGAAAAAGTTCTATTGTAGATAAATTCATACAAATTCATACAAATTCACATTTGCCTACTTGATATTAGAAAACAACAACAAAATAGTTGCTTTACAAGAAAGTTCATATAGTTTAATATGCAGACACTGAAATTTAGCAGTGCCTACTTTACAAGAATCAAACAAGAATTCAGGTCTCAATTGTGAATAATAACTCCACTGTTAGCAATGTACCAGCCACCTTCATGGCATCTACTAGCCTCTTTTACCAGACTCCCAATTACCTGCATTCATCTGGCAGTTTATGGAACATCTTATTTACAGTTTAAAGTAATTTCAGGTGGCTGGTTTCAGGCAATATCTGCACTTTTTGGCACAGCAACACCATATACTTCAGCACATTTTCTCAGGTATTTTATTTAAATAACTCTCAAGTGATGAAGCTCAAAAGTTTTCTGGATGCTTGTTGCTGTGGTTTGCAGAAAGTATCCATTGGAGTCAAGCAATTTTAGGAGACGCATTGATTACACTACCTTGAATGTGTCTGAAAAACAAAGAAGCAGCTGCAGGAGCAACTTCTTCTTCCATTCTCTGCTAACACAATTTCTTCTTTTCTGCTTTTATCAGTAACATTTGTCACTGAAATATTGTGATCTGATCTCCACTATACAACACATTTTTACATTCATATGTTAAAAAAAGGGGTAAATGCAACAGAGAACAAACAAAATGTCTGAAAAAAACTCACATTGCTTTTATAGTCCCTTTTCACATAAACCATGTTTAGCTTTGAAGACTGATAAAGGCTTAAATCACACAGGGGACGTTTAAAAGCATAGAATACTAAAGTCTTCAGGCAAATACTTACAAGAACGGCATTAGGTTTTAGACAAAAAACTGGAATAGTGGAAGTTATGACAGTACTCTTATATTACAGAATAAATTAGTAAAGTGTACACGTCCTTTCTCAAAGTTTGAAGGAAGCCATTGAATTCCTGCTAGAGTCCTGGCTTTTGGTTCAATTTTCAGTAACTGTCGTTACTTTTCTGTGTTAATCCCAGGCCAACAATGGCAGAAAAATCTAAATTCTTCATTGTGATTGATAATACTGGCAAATCTACTCCAACCATTTTCTTTGTGAACTACTTTCTAATTTTCTGCAAAAGAATTAGCCAATCTGCGACAGAATGTACTGCCACCAGGATCTAATTTGTCCCAGTGCCTTTTATGAGTACTACATAAAGTTGTGCCAACACCACTCTTGCACTAAGCATTTAAGGAACAGGTTTTTCTGTATAAGCATACAACTCCCTCTAGGAGATTTTCCCAACAGACATTTTATCCTAAACAGAAACACACTAAGTTAAGAAAATTCTACTAATACCGCAAAATACCTCAAAATACTCAATACTTTGCAGATGAACTATAGCTTTTCCATAGTTTGCATAAATAAGACAAAGATGCTTCATAGTTTCACATTTAGTTTTGCCTTTACTATTAGCTCCTGCCAAGTTACCTGCATATCTTTGGTATGAATGACTGACCAACTTCTGAACTCTTATCATTTAGCTATGATTACAAGAAGGAAATAGATGATACCTAACGCCAAAACACTAATTTTATCTAAATGCCATTAATTAGCTTATCTCGTTGACCACACCAAAGCTTTCTTTGAAGTTAAAAAGAGGTCCTCCTGAACTGCAGTCTGGTCTGCTGCCCAGAAGGCGAAATGCTGTGCAGCCGGTGTGTACTGAGCCATGCTTAGAGCAAAATGCTAAGCTCCCCGATTAACCCTTGGGTTAGCCCGCAGAGCAGCGTCTGAGCCGCCTGACAGCGCCGAGGCGGTGACGGCTGCGCGCAGCTCTGCGGGCACCGCCGGGGTCCCGCGGGTGACTCACGACATTCCCAGCCCGCCGGCACCGCCACCGGCACCGCGCCGCACCACCGGAGGCACCGCTAACCCTCTGCCCCCGAACGCTCTCCCAGCATTCGTTCCATCCTGAGGAACAGCTGTCCCTTTCATAAACTTCCTTAAAGGTTCACAGGGTTTCCCAGGCTTATGAGGTAAACGGGATTCGCGCCTCGGCTGCAAAGGGTAATGAGGTTAAGGCTCCCTCTCCTCTTCCTCCTTGGTTCTTCCTCTGCCCGGGCCGCAGCGGGCTGTCACCGTCCGGCCTCGTGACGGGCACCTGTGGCGTGCCAGGTGTCGGGGGCCGATGTCGCCGGGCACCGGCACGCACCGCCCGGCTGGGAGCGCAGCCCGGCCCCGCGGCGGGCGGGGGAGCGCGGGGCGGGCGGCACAAAGCGCCTCCTCCGCCCGCGGCTTTGTTCGCGGCGGGGCCCCGCGCCAAGCCCCTGCCGCAGCCCCGCTCCGCCGCCGCACCGCGCGGCTCGGCCCGGCCCCGCTGACAACCTCCCCCGCCCTCACCCCGCTGTCTCCCCGCCACGCCACCGCCGCCTCCTCCTACCTTGGCTTTCCCAGCCTCCAGCTTCTTCAGCCGCTCCTCATCCTCCATGGCGTCTGTGCCGGAGAGCAGGGTGTTACTGGCAGCAGGAGGAGGGCCTCGCCCCGTGCCCTCCCCTCAGCCGGGGCGCACACGCTCGCTGTCCGGTCCCGGTCCGGTCCGGTCCCGTCCCGTCCCGCTTCACAGCGACGACAGCTGCCGTGGCGGGTCCACCGGCGCCGCCATCTTCAGCTCCACGTAAACACGCGGCCGGGGAAAGTGACGTGTGCCCGCCCGCTCCTCCTCCTCCCGCCGCCGGCGGCTCCTCCTCCCGAGCCGCGGCCGCTCCCGGCGCCTGTGCCCGCCGGCGACCCCCGCCCGCCCGGCTGCCGCCGAGTCCCGCCGGAGCCGCTCCCGGAGGAGCGGTTTGACCCTGCAGGGCAGCGGCGTGGCCGGGGCAGCGGGCGCGGCCAGACGGTGGGCACACCCCCCTCCACACCCCCGTCCACACCCCCGCGCCCTGCGGGCAGAGGCGGGGGTCCCGCTGCCCACAAAAGAACAGCAGCGCCGAGGCGCCCTGCGCTCGCCGGGCTGCGACGCGGGGCTCTGAATGGGCAGCGCCCTGGTTCTGCTGCCCCGCCAATCCCGTGTGTCTGGCTTGAAGGCTAATTCTGACAGTTCTGATTTTCCAGGTGTTGTCCTGCTCCTGCGCGCGGCTCGCACAATTGCAGGGATCCTGCAGTTCGATCTAAGGCTTAGTGATACAACGAGCTTGACGTGTGCCGCAGACTGTGTAAGGATGATAACATTTGTAGCCCCCCTGTTAAAATTACCCACCGTGCTCTCGTGCCAGACGGGCTGGAAGAAGTGTGTTAATAGCACAATAGGGAATATGGCATGTGGCAATTAAATGCTCATATCGTTTCTACACCTCAGCAAATACAAAGCGATCACTTAATAGTCTACTTAATGTGTGCCTTGAAAGGCTAATAGCAGTTTCTATCACGTGGTCCTATTGTGCCTTTTCTTTCAGCTCCCCCTGAGGTGGGTTCCGTTTGTGATGGTGCGATGGATGGCACAGACTTACACACAAAGGAAGAAAAAAAGGCTTCCGAGGAACGTGTACCAGCTGCAATGTGAACGGATTCCTTATTCTGCATTTGGAATCAGGCTGCTTTACTAAATGCAAAATTCAAAATCTTTCTGAATTAACTTAGATCTCAGCTTTGCTGATCTTTTGAACATGGTTACTCTAGTATACATTCTTTCCTTGCTTGAATTTACCAGCAAAAACGGGTTATGCCCAAACAAACAAAACAAAACCCAAAAAAAAAAAAAAAAAAAAAAAAAAAAAAAAAAAGAGAAAACATTATTTGCGCAGTATCAGTGACCCAGAACAAGTGTTTTAAAAAATCAATTAGGTGTCCTAGCAACAAAATTCTAGCAACAAAACACCCATATTATTAGCAAAGTAACCTAAACCTACAATCTGACATTTTAAAGGATTTTCCTTTCCTCCTTCATTACGTTTCATGGACAAGTCCGAAATAATTAGTTAATAGGTACAGGTAATGTACATTTCTGTGTTTACAAAAATGTTTTCAACCTGTAGTCAAAAAGGAATGTTTACCATTTATGTAAAAAGAAAACACAATCCATCATAGGGAAGGAAAAATATCTGCATTATTTGTTGTTTCATATTTGAAGCAAGCCATATGTTTCAGTTAAAGTTCTCACATTTTCCACTGAACTATGGGAAAATTATGTTATAGAGGAAAGCAGCAAATGAAAATGAGAATAATTAATTAAAGAAGAATGATTTTTATAGGAACATAAATTTGAGTTCATTTCTTAAAAATATGTTCCTAAGTCAGTAAAATTAAGTACCTCCTCAAAGCCTGTACAAATAGAAGTTTTTTCCCAGTAAATACAAAGGCCCAGAGACCCCTGAGGAAAAAATAAATCACCTTTTCTGTGTCAGTGACATTCCTCTGTTAGAGGCCCCTGTTGTAGAACTAGCTATCAGATGTCAATAAAATTTCACACACACATGACATTTTGATAATAATTTATCAGTAAATATCCCATTTAGAATATAATTACAAACTTGTCAAATCCAATAATTAAATGGGTTCTTAAATTAATGCTAAGAATTGATAAGCCTAATTTTCCTTTTATTTACAGACTTATATCCATGTAATTCTATTGGATTTTAGCTTAACACCTAATTCATGACTATGAAAGTCATAAAAACCCTACTGACAAACTATAATAGAATATTGTGGAAATTGCCACTAGATAGAATATCTCTAGGAATTATATTTCCAAATCCAATTATAATATCCATATTGGAAGAACAGGACTTTCTCTCCTAGGGAAAAAAAAACCAAACCCATACATATGATTTCCTGCTTCTACCACTATTTTAATTCCTATTTTGTCATTCATGCAGGGAAGCTGTCTGGAATTTACAACTTGATTAGCCAATTCAGAAAGGCATTCATCTTGTTTGCTTAATTCTCAGAATTGATTAATAATGTTCACTTGCCCAAGAATGTAAGAGAGTGCTGAATAACTCCAACACTCATTGAATTAACATAAGTTAAACATGTAAACTGCTTTTGACAGCATAAGTGAAGTGAAACAGATTAACAAGGTAAGAAATACAGATCAGACATTCTCCAAAACAGGAAGAACTGATGTTTTGGCCTAGAATTATTTTTATTTAGAATTAAATTTATTAGTGGAAAATGTTCACATACAAAATGGCACTGAACCAGTTTTGAATATGAGATTTAATTTTTAGTTGTGTTTGTCTGTGGACAAGGACAAAGGCTTCTTCATCTACAGCATTTTCTCTAACAATGAAACTCCACATTCTTCCTACCTCTTCTGTTTGCTTTATTCACTGTTCAGAGAATGTATGCCTGGTGACTCTCATTGTGGTGCTTTGGTGGACTTTGAAGCCAAAAGATGAAGCCTAAAGACCATGTGTGATACTCGCAAAATTCTAATTAGGAGATTCATATTCTGTCACAGACCACTGAAGCCAGAATCAGAGGGCTGTCAAATCACAACATGATGCTGGTAAATCACATATGCAAATAATATGCAAAAATTTAAAAAGAGCATGGGCATAAGATGATGATACAACTCTTCCAACAGGTAAGGAGCACAGATATTGTGTATTCTCAGGTGTCATAACTTCAGCAATGCCTCTTAATAACAACACTATCTAACTCTAATTTATTTTCTTCAACAAAAGTACATATTAGAATGAAAGACTTCTATATAGATCACATAAGATTCCCTGACCTATCTTGTAAGAAAAAAATAGCTGACAGCAGTCAGATGTTTTCCTAGCACCAATACAATGACCATGCCACTTTCTAGGGTTTAAACTTTAATTCTTAATTTTTAAAATTTTTAAAATGTCTGTATTTAGTCAATATAATTTGTAAAGGAGTATCCTCCTGTTACTGGATAAGAACTTCTTATATGTATGTGTAGCAGAGTAATAGAGAGAAGACTCTTGGTCAGGTATGAGAAATATGACACTGATTATGTGGATTATTATGATGATTTATTGCTAATGCAGCACTGAAATGTTGTCAATGCAGTATATAATATAAGCAGGTATAAAAGGATATAATGTAGTGGCTACAAATGAACAGGTTTACAGTCTTTGGCCTCACAGAATTCAGAATTACAAAGTACCTATGTAGCTACTTCAGGATTTTATCTTTGTGTTTTACCAGATCTTAGCATATTTACTCACCCACCCAAAAGTGAGTGTTCCATGTCTTAGGGCTGCACATACCCTGCAGGTGTCCCTATGGGGCTGGGGATTTGCCTGCAACCTTGGGATACCAGTTCACTCAGCTGGCCCAGTCTTCAGCAACATTTTATAGATTTTGCAGGTTGATGCATACCAAAGTCAATAGCAATCACCACAACTCCCCCATCTCTGCAATGGATTGATTATATGAACATCCAAATCATTCTTCCTGCAATTGCCACTGAGTGTTCTCACCTTAAGACAAATAATATTTCCCATCAGAGACAATGGCAAGGGAGGTGGGGTGTTTGCTAAGACCTGTCTTTCATCACCAACAGTATGTCCAACAGTTCTGCTGTGGCTCTTGACCTGCTGTACAAAACCAACCTGGTGGGATAATAGTTTTTATTATAGTGAACATTAAATGGATCAAGTGTGAAAATAAGAGACACGTCTATCTTGGAGATTACCATGGTGAAGGCAGATGGTACTGCCAGTACAGAAATGCCTTAGTGCATACCTGTCATAGTGCATGGGAACCAAACAGATTTACCTCCACCTCAGTGTGAGCTGGCACAAAGAATATGAAGTTGACTTAATGACTAGCTTTCCTGTGCCAACTTACTTTGTCACAGTCTGTTGTGACGGATCTGTCTGCTACCATCTGCTCTGCAGCTGCACTGAGCCTTGGCACTGGACTCTCCCAGGGTGCTGCTTGGTTGGCTTGCTTGAAGCAGACAGGTGATTCAGGTAAAATATGTAAAGTTCCCAATTTCACAGACCCATTGTAGGTACTGCTGAGGAAGGATTGCCTGTTTATGTTAATTGGCTGTTAGCAAATGGAAGTTAACTCAAATTTCAAGTAGAACTTGGTCTACTCTATTCAGCTAGTCTGACTGCATGTTATAAAAACTTTTGCTTTGGGATATTTAGGTGTGTTATTTATGTTAGGACCAGCTTGTGTTTTAGAAAGAGGCAAATGTTCTCTCCTTCAAAGCAGAGCAGAACAGATGCCATTACAGAACAGCAGGGCTTGGTGGTTAAAAAGTAGGTGAGCTAGAGATGTAAGGAAGAGATGCTTTTAAAAGCATGAGTGGTTTTGTTGGGTTTTTTTAATGTGACTTTGTTTTCTTTTGGAAATCACTGGTGAGGCATAGCAGTATGAAAAACTATTAAATGAGGCAACCGATGAATATTTTAGAATGAATTTCCTATGTAACAGCTAAAATTTCTATTCTTTTATATATATATTTCTAAATGGAAGTACCAAAACCTATGAAAAAACAGACACTGAGGATGAAAATGAAATGTTCCTATAAGAAGAAAGAATTAGAAAAAAATCTAATTTTTAACCCCTGTCTGCAGCTATGAAGTTAGACAAATCTATATTAACCTTTGCAACCACTGTCCTACCAAATGTCATGAACAGCAAGCATTTTTTTTCTAAATGAAAGTAAATTTTGTTATGAGAGGTGGCAGAAGAAATCAGACACTAAAGCTTTCCATGTATAAGATCCAGGCATTCATCTAATATTTGAATAATTGTGGGCTTGCTAGCATGCTTCAATCAGACACAATCAAGTCGAGCACACGAAAGTGTTTATCTTCTTTCCAAAACCAAACATTTTTAATCTTGCTGAAAATACAGTAAAATAATTCGTACAGAAGAGTTAAAACACAGACCTCTTGCTCTATTACAGTAACACAGACCTGGAGATGTGTGTCTTTATTTTCTGAATGCTGGAATTGTACAGCTTCTAGTTTGACTAATTGTAAGCTTCGTGTATCTTTTGGATGTATAGTTGGGTCTATTCCTTATCATTTAATTAATTAAGAGAAATGCTCTGGTATTTGTTTGTTGCTTTGATGAAAACACTGTAACTAGGAAGAGGCAAGACTCTAGCTAAGAAGTTTTGTGAGATGAATAATTTATTCTGCAGGCGTAATATATCAAGGAAGGTAATTTAAGTAAGATTGCAACTAATACAGCTAATTAGTTAAGTGACCCTGAAGCTTCAAATTGGCACTTGATATTTGAGGTACCAATGAAGATTAATTTCTAGCAAAAATCAGTTATTTGTATGCAATATACGTAGAACTATTACAGTGCATTTTCTTTATGATTGGTCACAATTGTCCAAGTTTACATGAAGGTTCAGAATAAGAATCACTTCAGCCTCTTGCATATGAAGGTATAAAAGTGAGGTATTTTCCTACTATTCTGCTATTTTATACAGTCAAGTGTAATTAGTAAAACTTAATTTAGAACATGAAAGGAGTTAATAATTTAATAGAATGTCCACATTTCAGCACAGTATGAATCACCAGTGAGTATCACCAACCACCAGTTTCTCTTCAAATTTGTAGACTATTCACCTGACAGATCAGCATTCCCAGTGTATTTTTAGAAATTCCAAAATTTCTGGAAATTTCTGAGATTAAGTGCTCCAGGCAACAATTTAAAAATCTGAAGAAGCTATAGCTTCCTAAAATTTTAACAATTTTAATGTATTTTGGTCTAAAATGGAAAACGCTTGGGTTTTGTTCTTATTTCAGCAAGTCTCAAAATACATTAAAAATGTCATTACTTAATAAGGATTACTTCTAAATCATTGTACCACACTGGGACTCATGCCTTTTTGAGTATTACTTATGGGGAAAAAAGAGCTGGCATTCAGGTCAGGTTATCCCATAAGTCCTGGTAAGAACAAAGAATTTTCTAGACTTAACTTTAGTACTCATAGGAAAATCTTCTGCCACCTCAAATAAAGAGTTCTGCAGACACAGCAGAGCTGGGAGAAGTACCTAGGACTTCCAAAGACCTCACTAACACCCTGGGAAAAGGATTTATGTCAGCCTGGAGAAGAAAAGGCTTTAAGATGACCTTTTTGAAGCTTTGCAGTACCTGAAGGGAGCCTACAAGAGAAATGGAAAGGGACTTTTCACAAGAGCATTTAGTGACAGTACAAGGAGGCATGCCTTCACACTGAAAGACAGCAGGATTAAATTAGATATTAGGAAGAAATTCTTTACTGTGACAGTGGTGAGGCACTGGAACAGGTTGCCCAAAGAAGTTGTAGATGCCCATCCATGGAAGTGTTCAAAGGATGGGGCTCTGGGCAACCTGCCCATGGTGATGGGGTTGGAAATAGACGATCTCTGAGGGCCTTTCCAATTCAGGCCATTGTATGATTCTGTGATACCATGATGACTGTAATGCTGTGAATATATGCTGTGTGCACTGCAAATCCAGCCAGACCTAACCCACCAGGGTTTGCATCAGGAGGTGGGAATGTGGTATCCTCACTTTCCCGCGGAGCCACATGCTGCTCCTGCTTTAGCCACAAAATGTTGAGCATCAGCACCTGGTTGGGTGCTGCAGATATAACCGTGAGGACTTTACAGCAGATCCAACCCTTTACATGTTGAGAGATTTATTGTTTTTCTTGTTAGCCCTTCTGTGAAGACAGGGCTGACTGCTGCCAGGTCCCACGCCAGCAGATGCCCAAGGCCAGGGTGGATGGGGCTTTGTTCTAGTGGAAGGTGGCCCTGCCCATGGTGGAGAGGTTGGAGATGGATGACATTTAAAAGATCCCTTCCAGCCCAAACAATTTCAAAGCCCCACACCCTAGAGCTGGCCAGCCTGCGTTCCTGGCTCCTGCTTCCTTGGCACGACTCCAGCTTTTACTGTCGCCAAACTTGAACATTCTTTAAAGAACAAATTGTTTGCTAGCTGCTGCTATAAACCCAACGGTTTAAAAACTACGTGAGTTGAGCACAGGCGATTTGTAGCTCACCGCTTTTGCTGCAGTGAATAGAAACCCTGCTGTAAAAGCCAGGGAGGGACACACCTTCGCGGGCAATAGCAGGGATCAAAATTCAGGGATATTTTATCGTCTGCCGCCATCTTCTGGCGACTGGCTCAGTACAGAAAAAGTGGTTCGTAAAACGGCTCTGGAAACGCAGCAGCACCGAGAACAAAGGCGGCCGCGCCTCTCGGCGGGCCCGGCCTGAGGCGGCCCGAGGGCGGGGCAGGGCCCGCTCCTGCCGCCCGCCCCAGCCGCGGCTGTGGGACGCCTGCGGCCGATTTCAAATTCTCTTCAGTGCCCCACGGTTTGTGGTCAGTGCACGTGGCTCGTAGTCCGTGAGGTGAGAACAGATCCTCCATGGGGTTTGATGGGCCCATGTAAAGGTGTGGGCTGCTTCAGCAGGACAGTCTAATCGGGCACAAGGGGTGGCACACGGGGCCCGTCTCCTGTGCCGGCGCAAGGGAAGAGGACAAACCAGAGAATGCCTCTGCACCAGGGACAGCGACGAGCCCGAGTGCCTTTCCACTGCCTGTCTGCAGCTGCAGTGCATCGGGGAATTGTTGCAAAAACTCCGTTCCCTAACAATTGTATGTCAGTCTTCCTAGTGTGAAATTTAGTTAAAATACACGTTAGTTCATGTACATGCTGTATACTGTAGTGCAATGGAAAAGTGGTATTTTAATGGACACTGTAGTGTTGTTCACGGTTTAGTGAAACAAACTAAACTACCACCTGGCCCTAGAAGAAAATGCCTTTGCTTCTTGGAAAATTAGAGCTGTCTGTGAAGGATGAAGGATATGCCTGGACAACCAAGATAACCACCAGCATCCCAGTCTCTCTAACAAATCTTTGAAACCCTCTCAATGTCATCTTATATTGTAGATAAGTGGCAAGACTGGCTCCAGGGACATCTGGATCAGCAGACAAGCAGCAAGAATCCTGCAAAAATACAGTTGCTTTGCAAAGTTTTACTATGATTGCTAATCAGCAGCATGGGTGTCAGTGATTAGTCAAATTGTGTTGTACCTGAATGTATGAAGGCTAAAAGAACCCTTGTAAAACCACATTCATGGTGCCCCATGTTGGCTGGTACACCTCATGCATGAAAAAATATTTACCCTTGCAATTCTATACTTTGTGTTCTAACTTCTCTCCGCCATTGACATGGGCCAGTTGTGTATTTTTATGACAGAGGTAAGGAGAATTGTGACACAGCTGCTATGGCCCCCATATGTCTGAGCAGCCGTGGAATGGCAGATCCATGATTATCCAGGGGCAATCTGTATTGTTTATCTCTGTGTTGTGGTTGTAGCTCAGTGTAAACAAAATAAAACACTTACTGGACCATTCGTGCAGGTAAATTTAAAAGCTGGGCAGTTTGCTTTAGGGGAGGAAAAAAGCTAGTCATTTGGGAAACTGCTTCTTTCACTGGCCTCAGGAAAGGGACCTTGGGTAATTTTCCACTCACTTTACTTGTCCTTTGGTGGTGTAAGTTGCAACAGCTTTGTAGAAGGGTGACTGGTGTGTAGCTGCGTTGTCATGAACAGGGGTTGTACCTCTGATGCCAAGACAGAAAAAAAGAGTTCCTACTGTAGAGAAATAAGCAATACTGCTTAACTAGTAAATTTCTGTGAAGGACATCAGAGCTGAAGGGAGAGAATGGAACAGTGCCAGAATTTGATTTATATTTGCTAAAGGAGTAGACTCAATCATATTGTTCCAGAATACTGCATGACCTCATGTTCACTTAATGTTCCAAGAAATGGCAGTATCTAAGCTCTGAAGTGGTTCTCCACAAGCTCTTTAACTACTGTGGAGCTGGAAGTGATGCATGGTACTTCATGTTGCTGTGATGCCACAAGATTAACTCTGTAAAGACTGACATTGTATTGCTGAAACATGCTGAGCATTTACAAATATGAGGAGACCTCACAGCACTCACTGCTGATTAAAAAAATTTTATCAGTGATCTATTTGATGAGCTCTGGTTGTTGTGAATTAAGTTTTTTGTGCCGCAGTAGGGGAAAGACAAAGGTTGATGGATGTATATATCTGCTACTTCAAGAAAATTAACAGGTTAATCCTATGCTCTTGAGGGATTACCACTGGCCTTTTAATACTTTTTAGTCTAACTTCACTGACCTGGCTTAATAGTGTGAGAATTCGGTGTCATGCGTATTATTTATAACTTGGCTTCATGCTGTTTGGGAAAACAAAAATAAAAACAAACAAAACATTTAAAAAAATTTTTAAAAGACCTGTGGAAGAAATGAAAGAAATAGAAGGAACAGATGGGTGGGACTGTAGCTTAATGCCTCTCCTTATGTCAGGCATGAGCTGCAAAACAGTGAACAGAGACTGGAAAGTGAATTATCTTGTTCTACAGTAAACATATACTGGATAATCACTTGGAATGGACTGTAACTTTGATCTCCATTACTATATTCATATATAGATAGCTACATTTAGATTACTGTAGTGGGGTGTGTTGATCTTCAGCTAAAGTGTTTCCTAAATTGTTGATATGACACTTGGGGAAAGAAGTGGCTTGTCGGTGTTCCTTTTGGTGTTACTGCAGTGCCTATTTGCTGTTCTAAATCTGCATCTTTGTGGGCAATTATTACAAAGTAAGAGATCATATTATGAATATGTTTTGTTTTTTTTTTTTAAGTAGAAATGCCTTGCTATTTAAAACTCAGGAGCATTGCCAGGAGTTAAACCTGAAAGGCCTGAATCCCATTCCGAAACCAATTTTGTCACTTTTGAGATTTTTACCTTTTGAAACTTACTTAATGAACATATTCAACAGGTAGATTTTGTAGAGTTCTTGAAAAAGGTATGAAAATCCAAGTTTCACTGAATAGGACAAAGGTTTCATTCACTTCAGCAGGCTGCTTGCGTCACTGGCTGAGAAACTGTGCTGAGATTTAGGACTTCCAATCTGATTTTTGGCACTGGGAGAGTGATGTCATTTCCTGAGCTGTGGGTCCATGCTGGAAAATTAGAAAACGTGGGCTTTTTGTACAACCAACTTTACTTAAAAGGCCAAGAAATGGCACATTATGATGAAATTCAATTGAAATACATTGAAAATTACTTCACAACAGTAAAGAGGATCTCTAAAAAGGTGTGCTTTTCACAATTATGGAATAATGGAGCTTATTGCCATCATGAGATTTTGGAAAATAGTTAATCTTTACAAAATAAAATGCACTATTTATTTGTAACTATGAAACAAAGTGAATCAGAATCAGGTGTTGTGACATCCCATTTTTATTGACAAAACCTGCTTTGGAATGATATTGCTGTGGGAAAAGCCTAGATACTGTCCTTACAGGACTCCTTGAACTCTTATGTAGACCATTTTTCTATAAGGCAAAAGTGGGGAGTGTTTCGGGGACAACATTAATGGTAAATTCTGGATGGCCTTTTAGAGGCTATAAATTGTACTTGTTCTCAGGAAGGAATGCATAAAACTGAATATTCTGAGACTGAGGTCATGCAGAAGTGGGGAAGTTTAGCAGAAGATTCAATTCTGCTTCAATTCATATTAGCTGTTTCTCCTCTGAGGGTGGGAGATTCTGTTTTACATTTCTTTAAAATGATGCTTTGAAACTTTAATGTAACTTAATTTGGCTCCATGGTAAGATCAAACATTCATGTGTTGCACTTTCAACTTTGAAGTACAAATTAACTTTTAAACAGTTAGGCTACAAGTTAGTAGGATAATTTTTAGCTGTTAAAAAAATAATTGTTTGCCTTTTCTTGTTTTATTAAGGGTTTTGGGTTTTTTTAAATCTGCAGCCAATGTGGGAAAAAAAAGTCTCAGTATATTGCTTTTCATTCAATTTGGTTGCATTGTGTGGTTTTTCTTTTTCTTACCTCTACATGAAAAACCATTCCAGAAGAGTCATATGAGGGTATATGCAGTATTTGATTCCCATGGCAGCTAGCTGATCAACACTTGTGAAGAGCACTTTGCTTCTCTAACATGAGTGATTTCTGCCTATTAGATCTCTAATGATTTCCAGCTATTAGATTTTCTGTGTGGGCTGTATTCAGACTGGTAGCTACCTTGGCTCTAGACAGAAGATAATAGAGTAGTGGTGGTGCAGAATCACATGAAAAGTAATTTGGCATGTGCCAGAGTGGATGCCAAAATAGTTAGACAGCAGCCATTGTGTGTTCTTAGGAGATTGATCAGAAGCAGGGCCTGAAGCAATTCCTGAAGACCGAAGAAGTTAGCAGCATCATCTAACATTAGCCATCGGTTATCCTATGAGTTTCTTTAAAAAACATTGGGAGAACCATTACCATGGGTGATGTGAAAATTTAAAATACTCTGGAAAATTGGCTAGAGTCCTTTCTTTATTCTTGTTGTAACAGCAATGTGGAGTAAAACAATATTGATTTTCACTTGGCTTGTTGTCTACAAATCTTTGTGATCAATTGAACAGAGCACCACAAATATTTTTGAGCAGATTACAACTGATGGGTGACATACCCACTGCCTGAGATTGCCTGTGTGCTCTGAAAACCAAGTGGCTTTTTAAAGACCATTTCTAGAAATGTTCTGGTCATTTGGAGCAGAAAGCAAGTAACTGCATGTAGTTTCTCTAGACATTTTTCAAAGAGAGCAATTGAGAACTGCTATCTCTGGTTGTATGGCTGGTATTTTAACCTTATCTACTGAACACATTGAAAGAAATCTTACAGGTATCAAGCAAAAAATCCCTTCAATTGATTGTACTGAAGAGATTGTGGATAGACTTGTTCTTGATTAACTGCAAGTCCTTTTTCCTTCATCCATAAGCTTCAATGATAAAGGAGTTCATCTCATACAGCTAGAAATCTACATTAATCATATAACAATAAATCCTTCTATTCTCTGTACAAGTACATTAGGCAGCTGGATCAAAGAACTGGAGAAGCTTGATTATAACTGAAATATATAGAAATGGCAATTTTGTCCTAATTAAATGGAAATTTGATGCCAAAATGAAAATATGTCTTGTAGCTTAGTTTGTTGTAGCTAGTATTAGCATGAGTAGAGGACCTATTGCATGAAAATTCCTTGGCCAGGTTATGTAATTTTTTAAAAATATATGTTGTTTTGAAAAAGTTGAAAAATATTTTTCCCTAAATAAACAGCTGTAAGAAAATGTTCTGACATTAGTGCTGGAATGCTCTGCATTGGCTGTGAGAAAGTTTTGATGCTTGACCTTGTCAAATGTGAAGGTAACTGACCTCTAGAGATGTGTTTCTATGCTTCTGCTGAGGATTTCAATGGAATCAGTGATGGCACAGAAGGAGATGTAACAAAAGTGGGTCTGTTACCTACAGTAACAGACTTGGGGCAGTTTCACTAAAGGCTAGAGAAGCCTTCGTGACTGATCAGACTACTTTAAGAGGGCTCTTATCATGAACACATAAATAACATAATGCCCCAAAAATATAATGAAGGGTAATTTTGTATTTCACATGCATTTTTTCCTACTGTTAAATTGTGAGACCTCAAAATACATGCATACATGCACTTTTCTTTTGATCATACAACTGATCGTTTTGCTTAGTCTTGATGAAAGCAAGTTTCAGTTGCTTTCCCCTCCTCCTTTTTAGGCTCCTGTTTATAATCTTAAGCCATTTCTCTTTGGTCAGAAATCCAGGAAAAATCTAACCCAGGAATTTGTGTAAATTCAGGCTTTTCAATTTACTTTTGTTATTGAATATTTAGTTTTTCTATATGTAATTTTAATTTTTACTTAGCAAGAAAGCTATTGTTCTTTGTTAGTTTTCTTCCACAGATATGTTTTTCACAATTTCTGCTTGTTAGGAGTGTCTAGGAAGGGCATGGGTGCCACAAAAGCTTGATCCTGACTCCTGTAAAACACAAATGTTGAGACAAGTTGGTTTTGTCTTTTAGTAAAAACTTGAGTTCCATTTTTGTCTTAATTGTGGTTAAAAAAGTGTTATGATTAAAGGCTGCCTTTCTTTGCAGTAGAAAACCAGAGTGCCAAAAGAGGATTTTTTTATTGTCTAACTGGAACTGTTTAAAGGGAAAAGTGATATAAGAGAAAAATGATGCACATCCCTCAGGAGTTAATGGAAGTTCTTGCTTTTAAAATATCAGGTTTTCTATATTTGTAGTTGGTGCGTAATTGAGATGAGAAGGGCCTTCAGGAGTTCTGAGACTGGTTTTGTTTCTCTTAATGCTGTTTACCAGCAACCAAAAAAGTAGACATCCTGGAGACCTACAGTGACTGTGTGAAGACTTTTTGTCCATTTCAACATTCATTTTTATACAATGCCATTTTTTTCCTTTATAGTGAACACATAAAAATTGCCATAAGATGCACTTTTAAGACAGTGTATAATAGTAAGAGCAATAATTCTGATAACTCCTGTAGATCAGTGCTTGAAAACAGATACTCCAGAATTTCAAGCTTCATATGTATTCCTTGGCTCTGAGAGAAACTGCAGTAAATGCTGCTTTTATAGAGAATTTCTGTGACTGCCAGTGGAAGAACTGTAACACATTTATAGGGAGTAAAAATTGGAATGAAACATGCCAGACTAGAACAGCAATTGCTTCCTTTTGCTACTGGAAGAGGATTAATATAATAAATCATTAGGACAAGAGTTGGAGATATATTTGAAAGATTATTTAATTGTTAGAAGTTATAATTTAACTGCATGATAAATTGCAAATAATGACAAATCTGTAAACTGTTTACCCCAACCCAGAGTTTTTGTTAAGGAATATGTATTTTCTCTCTATTTAAGGAATGCAGAGGATGAAACAAAAAATCCTAAATTCTTTTTTATTAGTGTGTATGTGAAAGCAGAAATTTTACAAAGGCAAAATACAGCAATAGTAGCTTTTAACTGGAAAAAAATGAGTGCCCATTGGTTACTAGTAAAGGTAGGGCTCATTTTTTTTGACAGCAGTAAATCAGTGTGGAATCCTTTGGGAAGTAATTAATGCGATATTTTATCCCAACTGTTTACGTTACATATGAGATATAAAATTTGCAATATGCTTCAAAGCAGATGTGACCTTTCTTGGTAAGAAAAGACTCATTTGAGGCTTTTGATTTTGAAGTCCAAATACACATCTCTGTAGATGCTCATATATCTTGTCTGATTTTCCTCTGAATGCTGTTCTGGCCATCCTGATAATGGGACTGTGCTTTGAGACTATTTCTGAATGAAGTTGAGATATAGATGAAATGGAAGTTCATTGTAGGGCCACTGAGACACATTCAGGGAGCTGGAGCACCTGACAAATGAGATGTTAACAGAACAGCATTTGTCCAGCCTGGATAAGGAAAGGCAGAACAGTGGGGACCCAACTAGCAACAGACTTCTGCTCCCTAAACAGCAATCACAGGAAAGATGGAGCCAGACTCTTTCTCTGAGGTACACAGTGAAAGGATAGAAGCCAACATGAGGATTTCTGATTAGATATGAAGAATGAGAATGGCTATGTGCAGCAACAGACTGCCCAGAAAATCAGTAGTATAATCACTCTTGCAAATTTTCAGTATCTGACCATTACCTGTGTGACCTGATGTAATTTTGGAAGTAGCATGCTGTAAGATAGAGGGAGAATACAATGTTTGCTAAAGATTCCTAAAAAAAAAAAAAAAAAAGAGTATTCTTTGACTCTAGTGTCTTTACTTGAACTTTGTAAGATACAGAAAAATATGTATGTCAGTGTGATCACTGATGTTAGCCTAATAGGGAATGTAAAAACTTTGCAATTGTATATGAAAAGAATGTAAAAAAGATTGGTTGTTTTGTCATTGTGCAGCTTTAAAAAATACCTTCTGGATAAGGTATGTTTCTTAACTTGCAATCTTCAGAAAAGCAGAATTGTGTTTTCAGTGTTTCCATTCTTGATTTTAATCATTCCCTGAAAAACGAATAGGAATCTTTCTGCTAATGCTTTTTCATTCCTCTTTCTAGTAAAGTTTTCTTGGTTCTTATCAGAGATGGTAGATGGTGGGTACTTTATCATTGCAGAATTTTCTCAGTGGAAAAAAAACACCTCCTCCTCTGAAGAAAAATCATTCTGAAAAGCAAACATCTTTCCTTACTCTCTCCCCTATCCTATGTGACTATAGACTCTTCAGTATTACTAGGATGATAGCTATTTTAAAGACTGGAACAAAAAATGGCAGTATTTTACTGGTAGACCTGAAGAAAAATGCTATGATAGGGGAGAAATGATGGCAGAGAAGGAATTGCATGGCTGTTAAAGAAGCCACAGCATAAATCATGAGAAAGTTCTGTGCAGGCCTAGACTGTTAAACCCACTTTGTCTCAACATCATGGAGAAGGATTAAAACCCAAAGAAAATCCTCTTCTTTTAGTGCAGAATAATTTGCCTATATTACAGCCAAGAAGGCCAAAACCAGCCAGATAGAGCTGGTAAATGGCAGTGTTTCTTTTTCACTGAGAATAAATTTCAGGAGGGAAGTAATTTTCTGTCATGGTTTCTAAAGTAAAGGGATTTGAAAAAAACATCTGAACTCTGAGATAATTCAGAGCAAAAGCCTGTCACATGTGTAGGCAAGTGCTATATTTCATCTACGCAGTGTATACTTTTAAAAATAATTCATTTCTTATAGAAAACAGCTTGAAAAGCTGGAATAAACCCCAGGAAAAACAAGTGATACACAGTGTAATTGTTTACCACCAGCCTATCCCTGAGCAGTGACCTGCAGCTCCTTGCTGACTCTCTGCAGTTCATATACTGGGCATGATGTTCTGTGGTATATGGAATATCCCTTTAGGCAGTTCAGGTCAGTTGTCCTGGATGTGCCCCTTCCCACCTTCTTGTGCAGCTACTCTCTGACAAGGCATGGGAAACTGATTTGTTCTTGATTTAGGGATAAAATTGGTGACACACTAATGTTTTCACTACTTAGCAACAATAAAAATATTAGTGTGTTACCAAAATTACTCTCACACTAGATCCAAAACACAGCACTGTATGAGCTACAAAAAAGAAAATTAACTCCAAAACAAATATGAAGAGCCACATAGTTTCTGGGAAGCAACCTTATGTACAAGTTCTTTTTGGTTTAGATCAGCCATTGTGTCTTTCACTGAAAAAATGTTTGGATCTGTATTTGAGAGAAAGATGAATAAGCACAGAGTTCCCAAAGTGGTAATTGCATGAGAATCTGTAGTTTGTATAAAATTCTAGGAGTTTTCCTCCAAAGAAATTGTTCTCCACAGAAATATGAATACTGCTCTTTCCTCTGTGGTAGGGAACTTACAAACATGTTAATAAGTTTAGAGGTGAGACTGACCTCAGTATCTTACCAGAGTTTTGTGCATTTTATGGGGGGCAGCTGATGACAGAAATACTTGTTTTAGTTTGGCTTCAGTTAAGGAGGTGTCCTAGCTTTGAGTACACTTTGGACATTGACCTGGACTTGCCTTGGGACTTGTTCCTGTTTGTAGACATTTCAGTGTTTGTTAAGCTTCTTACATTCCTGGTGCTCTGGGAGCCCAGTAACAGAGGTAATTAAAAAGACAATCTATCTTATGACAATGTCAATGGCTTGACTTTATTACACTGCGTGGGAGGTCAGGTATTCATACATAGGAAATATGCAGACATGAGCTATAGGAGTGCAAATCCTCTCTGCTACCAGATGATCTTAGATATAAGTTTAGCTGTTCAGAAAGATCCAATTTATTGTAGAAAGAGGCATAAGTGGTACTTAAAAGATTCCCTCAGGAGAGAAATGATTTTTTTTTCTTTTCTACACATTAGAAAGAGTAATAATAAGATAAATTTTTAAAAGTGTGTTTTTTTTTTTTTTAAATAACACATCTCAATTTTGCCAAACAATAGATTTGCTGTTGTTCGGAACAATATGTGTGAATGGCACACAGCCTTTGCTGTAAGATGTTGAGAGTAGAATCCTTGTAAAAAGCAAAATCCTGAATTTCCAGTCAAATAAATGCACAATCAGCTTCCTTCTAACACAATCTGAAATCAGAAAATTTAAGAAGAGATCCAAATATAGCAAGGCAACTGAAAATTTATTACTTGTAAGTCAGTCTTAGAAGACAATGAGTAGTTTAAGGTACAATAGAACTTTTCTGTCAGAGATGGGCCCTTGACAATGCAGCTGCAACAGCAGAAGAAATCCAGATCTCACTTCCCTTAACAGGCCTGCCTGTAACTTTCTGTCCAAAAGAATGGGTTAAAAAGGTTCTAGATTAGCTGAGATATTGGGAGCCAGGGCAAAACAAGCAAAAGGAATTATTCATTGACTCCTGCCAGAGATAACTCAAAGTCTGGGGGCAAAAGGAATTCCAAATGTTTCATGCTGATAGAGCTGAAACACTGGCACACAAATTCTATGTTTATGGTATTTTTAAAAGACTTTTAATGATTAAGGCTAGTTTTCTAAGATGAAGGGGAGACAGAAAAAGTGCTGCTAAAAGCCTCACAATGTTTCCTTTGTATGCAAAGCCAAAAAGAAATTTTAAAACTTTATTTGGCAGTCAAAGTAAAAATTGCTTTGGGCTTTTGATGCCCTAGACATTTATTTTTTTAATGTGCCATATGCTCCCTTAGAATTATTTGTTTTAAAAATGTTATTTCACTTGGAGGAAACGTGGAACAGAAGGAGAATTGCCACCAGCTGAAATTCGATTATATCTATACAAGAAATGACAAACTATTATTTTACCTTATCAGATCTCACTGCTGACCAATTTGATGGAGTTGTGTGAATCTGCATGGCATCTCGAGGAAGGACAGTACCTTTGACTAAGAGGATTCAGTGTGTACTTTGTTCGGCTCATGATGATTCTAATTTTTAATATCCCTTCCTAAACCAGGGCAGCTATTTAACAAAAATGAGAACACTATCCCAAAGAATTTGTGATCAGAGTTGACTCTATACAATTCCTTCTATTGTGGAAACAAGCAATAGTGAGAGAATAGGATGAGGAACTAATATAGTTATTAATGATAAAATATGTAGTCCTTGTTGAGTTCTATTTTTCTGCTAAGCTTCTGAAATCCACACTTTAACAAGAAAATGAAGAGTGTACTATTGATTCATTTAGCACAGGGCTTGTAGGAGAAGGAATTTTCAGGGCTGGTTTGAGGCAGAAATCACCAGTGTTGAGAGAGTAGGCTTTTATGAGATCTTCACACATGAGGGGAAATGAGGCAGTTACAGACCCCTGCTTGTTAACAACACTACAAATTCACTCCTGAGACAGGCTGGAGGGACTCAGCTGACTTTCATGGCACAGTATATGTAAGTAAGCCAATGTGGCTCTAGTATTTTAATACTACCATTAATAACAAAGAAACTGCTAGCAAATTTTAGAAAAAAATTATAATGAATAATAAAAATATCAGTTTTTTTGTCTCCTTATAGGTGAAATTTTCCCAAAAGTAACAGCAGTAGCCATTTCACTCTCGAGTCTCTATGTGGAACTCATTGCATTTGCTGGTTTATAGTCTTATCTTTGTCTCTGATTTCCTGCTTCTCTGCTCTCTCTCATTTCTACAGACCACCAGGCTACACCCATTGTCACATTTAAGGGAATTTCTGGAGATGTGATTTCTACAGTTTGTTTCTGCCTTTTCTCACTGTCAGCAAGCTTTTTCAGCTATGGGGCTTATGAATGGATCCCCTAAAGCGAGCTTCCCTCTTTATCTTTATTTTTCTTGAAAATGCAATGGGACAATAGTTCCTGTTTAACTGCTGGGTCCATCTTAAATTTGGGCCTCTCTTTAATGTACAAGAAACGGTTTGAAAGAAATTTCAGTGATTTCTAACCACAGCAACTCATTAAGGTACCTCTTGTTTTGCAAAAGGAAGCTTTTAAGCACAAAAAAGTATGCTTTTAGTATCATTATTTAATAAATGTTTATTTGAAACTATGTATTTTCAGTTTATTAACTGAAATTCCATCACTCCCCACTTGCTTCCTCCCTCCCCCACAGTATTTTGTTTCACTGTGAATGATTTCTTCTTTATGCCATCTCCAAATAACCAATACTGTGTTACAAAAGCACAGGAAACTTTTATAACCTTTTACTAGGCAGAAGTAAATATACAACTAGTTTGTACAAACACAGTTGTTTTGTACCCTGGCTTCCTGCCAGCTTGTCCATTACTCCTGAGCCCCTTTTACCTGTGAAGTCCTATTCCTGCAGGTGTTCTAACCAGGCTCATTCTCAAGTGTTCTGCTGAGCTCTCTCTTCCCTTCTCCTCTGCTCTGTATTAACTCATTCCCTTTGTGTGGCAGTGAGAACAAATGGGACAAGAGAAGGGAAAGGGCAGCTCTGTTAAATTCTTTCTTAGCAAGATGCATTGTCTGGAAATCAAAGTCTTACTAAAACTTACTCGACTGGGAGTTGGACTTTGATGGCCCTAGTGGTCCCTTCCAACTCAGAATATTCAGTGATCTGTGATTCTGTAAAATGGGCAAGGGAACCTTTCCCCCTTGTGCCTGGGGGCAAGGACTGTGTGGTTCTCAAGGACACTGTGACAAACAGATGACATGGAGTGCTGCTGTGTAAGCAGATGAGAATTGAGATCATCAAGTTGTTGATCTGATTTTGGTTTGTTTGTCCATAGGGGAGGTAGTGTTTCAAACTAATGAAAGTTTGAAACATTGTGCTATAAAA
Organism: Muscicapa striata striata; assembly: GCA_030060385.1. NCBI lineage: Eukaryota > Metazoa > Chordata > Aves > Passeriformes > Muscicapidae > Muscicapa > Muscicapa striata. The sequence goes on along the minus strand of JAREIS010000097.1, from coordinate 272,130 downwards.
TGCACTATATGCATAAATGCACTATGAAATGCATAGCATTATGAAATTACTAAAGAAATTACTTCAGTTTTCTAAAGAATTTTAGTTTCTACATTTTTAAATTTCTCAGTGTGCCACTGTGCATCTTTAAGAATGCTTAAGAATGCTTTTGTGATTTTGTAGATTTTCTGTAAAGTGCTGAAGTGCTGCACTCAACTGCAGCTTAACTGCTGTGTTAGTAACACACAATAGAATATACTCTCTAAGAGTTATTAACCAGTACTGAGAGAGCACAACTCAAAATGTCATAAGCGTTATTTCTGTAAGAAATAACATTCTGTCTTTTAGTTAAATTAGATTTGCACTCCTTTCCTGAAGGCTGGTTTTCTTTGTCTAGCTGGCCTTCCTGCAGCTTGCAGCTAGGTGGGGTAGGTGCAACACTAAAATTCAGTCCAAACACCAGCACTGAATTGTGAGGTACAGTGAGCAGCTAATTTGAAAAGCTGAGAGTATATTTAATATATGGCTACACAGAAATCTTGTTTAGATAAAACAGTCTATATTTTGATTTTTGGCAATTCAGTAAACAAGGTACAACTTAGATTTTGGTTTTATAACTACTAAATGATTTTGAACCCTTACTGCAGTCTTCATATTCATCATAGCTTATTCCTACAGTACCAGGTTATATTCCTTGGCATTGTCTGTGCCTATGTAATTGATTTAGAGGGTCATATATGGAATTTAAATGTGATGGGGAAAAGGGAGTGTTTTTATTTCATATAACAAATCAAACAATTCAGGGAAAACGTAATATTTTGAAATTTTTCCTTAAATATTCATCATTCAAAACCACTTCATGGAAGTAACCACGAGATAATAATCTGTGTTTTTCTGGTTTTTAAGCCCCATTGTTAAGTTTTGAACTACTTTTTTCTTTTTTTCCAACCACGGACAGCTGAGCCTTCATTTATCTCCTCTGTCACTTAGTTCATAAAAACATGGCAATGAAAGCATGGTGAGACTTTGAGAACAAAATGTTTTCTAATCACAAAAAATTGGCAGCTAAGGGAAAGAAAAAACTGGATGCTTAAGAAAATGTTAAATAGAACCAGATGAAATTTTTAACTTTAAAAAATGGAACACTTGCATACACTTTCTGTCTAGAAAATACAGAGCCATAGATTTTTTATCACTTATGCCCTGATAGCCATATATAATATACAATACTTACTGTATAAATTTTCCACCAATTCCTTTGTCAATCCCAGCTTTGCTGGTGAAATTGCTACATAGAGGGAGCTGAGGAATGGAAGGAGCAATTGACTAGCTCAAGGTCCTACAGGAATATGTGGTAGGGATGGTAGCTGAATCCAGGACTCCTGTATTACAGTTCAGTTTTATACAAAACAACCCATTTTCTCTATTTAGCACAATAAAGCACTGCCTTTTGTCAATGAACTATCTAGCTACATAAAAAAGATTGTCAGATCATGGTAAACATCTGTACTAGTCCAGTAGGGTCCAGTTCCAGAGTTGCAAAGTGCCACAGAACAAGTTAATTCATTTAGTCTATCCTGAGCTAGTCTGGGCTTTGGAAGGCTCCTGTGGTACTCCTTCTATGGAGGGAGCCTGTAGCAGTTTAATTCCATGTTTTGGTTCTTTCTGTATCTAACCAAGCTGTTAACCATTAACATTTTCTCTGCTTTCTAACAGAGTACCTTATATTTTCAAAATGTGCCATTAATGTTAGGCACACCAGTTATGTCAGTGAAAAATTGAGGATAAAAAGTCTTATGGCATATTGTTTTGCTTTGGGGGAGAATGAGACATGGAAAGGTCAAGTAATGTGATTGTAGAAACTGCATCCTCACAATTTTCACATGGATCTGGGTTGCAAGAGACCTGTATTTCAGCCACAGCTCTGTCTGCTCATTATGTGGTATTAATAAGTAATCACTTGCCCTTTGTTTTGTTTTTCAACATGCAAAATACTCACAGTCCTTTGTATGATGGTGCACAATGCCTTGTCCTGTGATCAATCCAATACACCACATTTTAAATATCTTGTAAAGGAGGTTAGGCTCAGTCAAGGCAAGAGAGTTGCTATATTGCACTGTACACACTGCTTTGCCAAGGGCACTAGGTGTACAGAGGAAATGAACCCTTTACCCACTTCCAAAATTCTGAATGACTCTGTCCTGGCTTTGGTGGTGTTTAGAGCAGTAGCTAAAAGTCAGTCTGGGTTTGCTGCAGTGAAGAATACTCTGTATTTCTCTTCTTTTTCTGATGAATCTGTGGAATAAATAATGATAAAGGGCACTTTAATCTCAGAGAATATTGCTGATAGAAGAGTTAGGACTGTTGCTTTGACCCTAGCTCATACTCTCTTCACAGTAATGCTGTTCACTGATAACCACATTGACCACACCTCTTTTCCACAAAAGCCAGAGGAATTGGATTCAATGTGCATATTGTGTTAAAATACAAGGTACATTCTTTTTCAGTGTTTTCAGTCTTTTGCGTTGGACATCTGGCTTCATCAACAAAGGATGGTGCTTTCTCTCCTTTACTTGCTCATGAAGCAAGAAACTAATTTCACTGAAACCTGGTAAAGGTAGCTTTCCTGTCTCAAAAATGGGCTGATATTGCCTTAGCCTGTCATATACACAGTGCTGGAGAGAGTGCCAGGCAGAGCTCAGTGGCTGCTCTCTGCACACTGTTACACAAGCCATGGTATCTTGGTCACTAACAAGGTGTAATAAATACTACCTCCATTTTGGCATTGAAGGTGTTTTCTCACCTCTCTTGGATCTCATCAGTGAAAGATTAATCAAGCTTCCAATCAACATGAAGTAGCAAAGATTTAACAACTGTTCTTTGAAAAAAAAAAAAGCCTGAATCTGGCACCTACTGTATCCTATTTGCCTGTCAGCAGGCTGGGCAAGTGGCTTCCTAATTTCAAGAGAAGTGCTTGCAGAGAGGGATGATTGCTCATGCCAGTAGCTCTCTCTGATGAAAAATGGAAAGCAATGATTATCTTCAAAAGTCCATGAAGGTTCAGTTAAGGTAAAATATGAGACACATGATCAAAGGACTAAAAAGTACACAAATCCCAAGTGAATGTCTGATTCCATGACAAATAACTCTGTTCAGCCTTACCAAGAGACATAAGGGCACCAGAAAAACCATTCTGGATGATTGAGGATACCCATCCCATAGTTTGCTCTAGGAGGATCAAGAGCACATCTGCTTCCCTTTGTCAAGCCACATATTTCCCAGGCTGTTGATAGATTAGGTTAGCATCAGTGAGATGCAGACTGCCTGACATGTATCTTTTCATCCTCTTGAAGCCTTTTTCTTTTTTGCAAGAGCAGGAAGAACCCTGAAGTGAAAAAAGTTGAACAAAGTATTTTTTCCTCAAAAGTTGTTTTTGTTTGTTTATTTATTTTAGGAGCATTCAAGAAAGACTCATTATCACTGAGATTAAAACCATTTTTTTCCATCTATTTTATATTATTGACAGTGAACTGAAAAGTTGATAATTGCTGAATGTCAGTGACTTTTACCACCTAATTTGTAGTCCAAGGACCTATACTCTTATCTGGTAGAGAGCCCCATTAGAGATTTAATTTGAATGAAGCTCTGAAGTCCCTCTGTGTCTGAATGAGGAATAAGTGGTTTCAGACAGAACTAAGGGCCAGGAAATCTTCAGCTTTCTCTGGTTTTAATTCTGTATATTTTTCATTAAGTCCCATGTGCTTCCATGTCAGAAAAAAATGAAGCTATTTTCTATCATTCTTTTTCTAACCATTTGTTTTAGGACAGCTCTAAACTAAACTACTTCCTAATTATCCTTAAAAGACAATTTCACTTGGGTGATGAAGATAATGGATGAAAGATGGAGATGAAAGAGTCACTAAATTTCACTGTGTTTTGACTCTCTACCCCATCTCCCAGCCCCCATTTTTCCCAGGCCTGGCAAAATGGAGACAGAATCTGGCTCTTAACCTTTTTGTAGCCTGGAACAAGTCAAATCTTAAAACTCATAGTCTTTTTTTTTTTTTTTTCCTCTCTTTTTTTTTTTTTTTTTTTCCCCTTTTATAGGAAATAATCTCAAAGTAGCAGGACTATCTCTGCAAATCAAAATCAAAAGTAGGACTGTAACCAGACCCTACTATTATTAGATAATTTGGTTTAGCTATAAAGGAATATTTTGGTTAGTAATTTAATGAACAATGACATATCCACGAATCAGGTAGATCTTACAAAAAACTGTCAATCTTTTATTTTTTGCATCACAAGAACTGAAGAAGTTGATATAAATTTTTATGTAATGTAGAGGGATCACCATTGTCAGAAGTTTTTTGGTTCTCATTTGCCTCTCATTTTTTGACTTGGATGTGGCTGCAAGTCTAGAAAATAAAAGGAATACACACTTAGCATTCTTTAGCCGTGTACAGTCTTTCCTTTCCTTTCCTTTCCTTTCCTTTCCTTTCCTTTCCTTTCCTTTCCTTTCCTTTCCTTTCCTTTCCTTTCCTTTCCTTTCCTTTCCTTTCCTTTCCTTTCCTTTCCTTTCCTTTCCTTTCCTTTCCTTTCCTTTCCTTTCCTTTCCTTTCCTTTCCTTTCCTTTCCTTTCCTTTCCTTTCCTTTCCTTTCCTTTCCTTTCCTTTCCTTTCCTTCACAGAGACTATCCACTGATTTTATAGTGCATCACTATGGTGATCACAGTGAAAAATGCAATAGTTATGAACTATCATCTCCACAAAATGTTAATAAAATGCAAAATTTCTTACAATGGTGACACCTTACCTATCAACTTATGGTTCTGTTTAGAAAACTCTTCATTGTAATGAGAATCATGGAAGTAATTTCCTTTACATACTTTTGTCATTGAGGTTAAGTTTTGCTTTTACAGGAATGCTCTGCTTGAAGAGGAAGCATGGGTCTTGGCCACATGGGGAAAGAGCCAGTGGAGTGAGGCTGCAACTGGGGAAGTGCTGCCTACCTGCAGGACTCAGAGGGTGGGATCTCCCTCCAGACCAACAGCTCCCAGCTGTGAGCCTGCTCCAGCATCCCTCCCTACTCACCCGGGACCACATCTGCCAAAGAGGGTCTGTCAGCAATATTAGCTCATGGATCTGATGTTGGATCCCAGAGCTGGAGGGAAGCTGAGGAGCTTGTGTGGTCGCCTGAGACAGAAACACCACACTGAAGAGAGAAAGATGGAGCCAGAGGAATGTCTGGTGTGTGAAGTATGAGGCTTGACAAGTCTGGCACCACTCACTCTAATACTGCTTTTGACTGAATTAGCTTTTAATCTGAGTTACACAATGATAAATCTATGTAACTCTATGGAAGTTTACTTAACAAAATTAATTATCAGAGTTTATTTTAGTAGTTACTCTGCATTTTACCAGATGCAATTAATCTGTCTGAGTTATATTGTTGTCTTTGATTCTGAACACTTGAAATGTAAACAATACATCCAGCACATTTATGGAGTGATGAAAGGACAAATTCTCTTCATACTCGTATCTATGGAAAATGAATGTTTGGGATTTGACACCGGTTCTGTTAAGGCAGAGTGTAGCCCTGGATGTGTATTTTAGACACACTCAAACTGTGGTTGGGTGAGGCTCACCACAACTGTAAGCTTAGCCAAACCTTTTCCTCTCCTGTATTAACTACTTTCCTCCTCCTATTGCCTTCTGTTTCTTTTTCCATATTAATGATTAATTGCTTATGTTCCTGCACTCTTACTAAAATGCTGAGTCTTTCACCTACTGTTTCCTTTTGGTTTATTCCTTTATAGCTGTTCCAGCTAAGCACCATCTATATGCAAAACATCTAAATGTTTATATGGAACATGTGGTTCTTATTTAGCTTTGCTCCAGACATGACGTGTATGTGCATAGGAAGGAAGATGAAGTAGTTAACAGTGCTAACAGAAATCTAGATATTTTAGAAGAAAACTGCTTGCTTAAGTGAACTAAAAAAATATAATCTTTCCAATTAAAATATTCTTAAATCAAGGAAAAAAAAAAAAAAAAAAGATTCTGGATTAGTACTCCAAAAGGAAATATCTTAAGCATTGCAAATTGTTGCTCTACAGTCTGAAACTACAGCAACGTTTCCAAAGTCTGGTTTAAATAAGCAGGATTCTTAAGGAATGCAAAATGTAAAACTTAAATATGAGTTCATTTCTTTGCTTTTTTTTCTATTTAATTTTTTTCTCCTTTTCATTTTTCTTTTTTTTTTCCTCTTTCCCTCTCTTCTACTACTTCCCCTTTTTAAGCTTTTTTCTACTTTTGCTATTTCTTTTATTTTTTCTTTTTTTGTATCTTTTTTTTTCTTTTCTTTGTGCACGTAAAACTTTCCAGATTAAAAAAAAAAAATCTCCCATCAAAATATGAAAGGTTTTGTCTCACTTTGCATATATTCAGGAGGTAGTACTACTTTAAATCTCATTTAGCAAGGAAGCAATCCATGAAATCTCTAGTCGTTTATACTGAGGACTCTAGGACTAGCTGACTCTAGGCAACCTTTTACTGCAATTTATATAGAAAATCAATTTTGAGGAATATTGGAGCATCAGAAGACTATTAGCTTTCTTTACTATGGTTTACAGTGAGGATTTAGACACCTGAGAGCTAGATATTCAAGACCTTACCTGGCTGTTTCCCACCTAGGAACTGATTTTTCTGCACATTGTTGTGCTTCTGAGCTCCCATATGGGTTAAAATTCACCTTACCTGTCACGAGGAACATAATTTAAAGAGAAAGAAAAGCTATGTGAGTGTATGAGAGTTTAATGCTTGCACAGACATGGAGCAAACTCTTTGAAGATAATGGAGACTGAAGGTTGTGATCTATTACCACAGTTCATGGGTAGGATACAGTGATCTCAGCTTCTGGGTTGGAGTGATGCCTCCATCATCTTTATTTGCAGATCTCTGAGGACTCTGTGTCCTACTACCTGAACATTCTCAGGTATCTCTATAAGAGTCTCTGTCACAGGAAGTAGTCTTTGTGTTGCAGCACATGGGCTCTAGAACAGGGATTTGGATTCCACCTATTGTTGCAGCATTGCCATTCTCTCCAAACATACACAGTTATGGTTTCCATGGTGCAGAGACATGTCTATTTGTTAGCCAGAGGCTACAGTGCACTTGCAACATCTGGGTTACTTTGCATCCCTCTCAGTATGTATAATAGGTGGAATGGAGAGCAGAAGTTAGACAACACTTGAAATAGAAATCTATAATCTGGTTTTGTTCTCTGTGTAGTGAGTATAGTTCTCTGTGTAGTGTGTGTACCTTACTTGTTTTGGTATTTCTGTGCCCCTCTCTGACAAAGTGTATCCATTCCACTTTTTGCCTTACTAAGTCCTTTTGGACAGGAATGTTCTTGTATAGTATCTAGCAGAGGGGGTCGTGACTCTCAGCTGAGGCTGCAATGGATAGTGTGAAAATGCAAACATGAAAATACAAAAATGTACCACATAAACCCAAACCCAACTAGCACAGACTCCTCCTTCTGATGGTGGACAGTTTTGACTAGTTAGGGTACATATATAAGATACAGGGCAAGTATAGCAAGATGTTTATTCTTACTGAACTTCTTGATTGTGGCACTCTATAGGGACTTGTGTAGCCAGAGCATGCCTAGATCATCCAGTGCCACAGACACTAATGGACCTGCCCTCCACATCCATTCCTTTCTCTGAAACAAAATGTAAACTAAAACTAGGTAAATACCAAAGATTATATAAATATTAGTGTGGGTAAAAGTTAAAACTATGGAGATTAAATAAAGTGGATGAACTGCTAATGCTGTTAGAGATTTTAGGGAGTGGGAGAGCACAGCTCAGAAACCATTAGCTCATTCCTTCCAAACACATTTTTATTCCATGAGCAGGTCAGGGAACCACACCTAAATTCTACTGTTAAAAACCCTGTAATGTTTTTATTCTTCTCAGCTTTAATGGCTTAGAGCATAAGAGCCATCTGTAGGTATTATTTACGGGAAAAAATGTTACAAAGACCTATGATATCTTTTTATTTTTCTTTACCAAGACCAGTATACTTGTACCACCTCATTTTTCCTGTGCATAAGAAATGAAGTTTTAATCCAGGTGAAAGAAAAATTAACATCCTTGTGTCACATTCCCGATTGGTCACTCTTTTTGTAATCACAGAAGAGTACCCAAGTCTGTGTAACCCTAAGACTAATTTTAAGAAATGCACCAATGCAGTTTCCTATTAATAATGTTAGTGGGATATGGCAAGTCAACTTCTGATCTGCTGTTGGACCAAGACCTTATATATACCTTAAAAAATAGTATGGCTTGTAACTATCTCATTATTTTCTTTCACAACTCTTGTATCACAAGAATTTATCAGTTTTCTCGCAAGGAGCTACACAGATACTACATGTGATATTTCAAAGCCAAATAGTTTCTGCCTAACCTATTCCAAAGATCTTTGGCTAAATAAATATTGTTATGTTATTTTAAGTCTTGTATATCTGAAGGAATAGCTGTATGTTCTTCAAGTATATAGAGTATAAAATATAGGGCACATCAGTGAGGATGGAAACAAGGGAAAAATGTTTCAGGCCGAGGGTTCTAGCTGAGGAAAGTGATGAAAACTGGGGCTTGGTAGCAAAATTATCTTTACAATAGAGAGACTGATGCAGAACTATAGTTCTCTTCAGTGCTTTCCACCTGAGAATTTGCAGCCTAAAATACCTGTATCCCTAGGTGATAGCAAAATAATTCCAGGATTTACATTTTGTCCTAAAGTCCTTTTTTGAGGACAGTACAACAAAATTCTCTTTGACTTGAAACAGGCATTTGCCTGAAAAAGTGTGGCAGGGCACAATTCATTAGGAATTGACATATGCATTACCACTGCATATATGGTAAGAATAAAGCTGTGAGTGAAGATAATCGCTTTTAAAGAAGAATGAAAAAATTTCGTATCATCAAGAACACTTAGACATTCTGTTTTTAAAGCAGAAAGTCAGTCTCAACATTGGGTGCAGAAAGTTATGTTTTCACATTTTAAATTGTGGTACTTGTACATCAACTGGTTGGAAACAAATGTTTATTTTCTGTCTGAAAAATGCACATTTTCCAGCTTAATTGCCGAACAGCTCTTTATTTATGTTGGATGTAAATCCATAAATGTCTTTTCAGAAATAAACTTGCCTGCAGATGGTAGCTATATATTTCTTGAAATATATTTTTTTAAATGTGTATTTAAACTAGCTTTGGTGGAAATCTTGTAAATAAGCAAAGGTTTCAGCAAATTCTTGCAAATATTCTGAAAGGAAAGGCATGTCAGGCTGATCATGTGGAGTTGCACTATCATAGGTTGTATTCTCACTGAAACAGTTTCACTGCAAATTCTGGCTATGATGTTTGATTTTGCTTATGAATGGGAAATGGCATATGTACTTTTTCATGCAGCCCCTACTTCACTATTTCTGGTAACATAAATAGTTCCTGAGTTGGTAGTTTTTCAAAGTACTCATTGAAAAAAAATCTTTGAACTTTGGTTGATTTCACTTGGAAGTGTTACTTTACATCATGTATTAAGCAATTCTCTCCATTACTTCCAAGTCTTCAAACACAGCTGTCCCCACTTTTGTAGCTGTAAAATGAGATGCTAATATCTGAAGTGAATAGAGATGGCTACACTGCAGCAAAAGAGATCTCATCAATTGGTTTTAATTTTCTTGGGGCTAGAGGAAGAACCTAAATCTCTGCAGCCAAATTAAAATTCAGCTGTAGTGCATAGTCCCACAGTTCACAGACACATCTTGATTTTCAGAGTAGATATACCAGCTCACTTCAGATCCAAAAGCAAAAGCATGTTCTATCCAAATTACAAAATACTTCTTAGAGGGTTGATCACATGTCCTTAACACAACCTTTCCTATGTCCTTCTCAACCTTTTATACTCACACATCATTTCGTAGATAATTTCTCCTAAGAAGTCTCTGCCCATCATCAGAGCAGTGGATTCTTGGAAGGGAAATGGCTACATTTGCTGTTTGCAGTTCTCATGGGCAATACATTCCTTTTGGGGTGGAGAGGTACTGTTTTAGACAGCATAATCAATCATTAAACCCAGATGAGAGAGAAGAGGTTATTGCAATTCATAACCTTCTCTTAGACCACTGCAGGAGAACTGTCTGTGCTGCTAGAAAAGCAAAGAATTCACAATATAAAATGTCTGTTAGGCCCATCTAAGAGAGAGAATAGTGACTGAAGGCCACCTTTACTACCCATTGCACAAGTCCCAGCTTTAAGGCACTTAATACACTGATAGATGTGGTTAGGTGAGCAGAATAGAGTCCATTCTGTGGCACCACCCCATCCATATGCAGTTCATTGTTAATATATAGCTAAAACAGGAAACTTCTACAATCAGATAAAGAAAGCCCCAAAGTATGTGATTATGCCTTGGTCAGATGTGAGACTCTGTATGAAAAATAATACCTCAGGTTGGATAACAAAGAACAGCTTGTATTTGAACTTGGCTGTGGTAAATTAAAATGAATTCCCTGAGTCCCTTTGCTCATGGTAGCTTTCAATTTTGTAGCATTTTTCAACCCTTTTTCTCCTCCAGGGTTACCAGTGATTAATTTTATTGACTTAATCTCAACTTGATATTTTTACTGTAAATCCTTCCAATGTTCAGAGTATAATTATAGTTTAATGATTTAAACTTGTGGATTCTATTCCCCAGAAAGAAGACAATATTTCACTTTTACATTTTAAAGGCTATTTTTCACTGTCTCTTACAAAATGAGCAAATAAGACATAGGGAAATTGGGAATGTTTGTTTGTTTGACGTATTAATCACTGCAGGTTTCATCATTGATTTTTTTTCTTTTGCCCTCAATTTATAATTTTATAATGAAGTCTGCAAGCAATTTCATTTTATCCTTATGAGAGTGGGCAGAAAAAGGATCAATAAAAGAGCTGAAGTTTAATACAGAAAACAAAATTGTGATTATTGAACTTTAGTATAGATCTGTATTTTGTATTCTACACACCAAACCAGCATTGATATTAATGGAATTTCACTGTGAGTAATGAGGGGAGAATTTTCACTGAATTAGAGGAAAATATTCACTGGAGATTTCCAGTACAGTTGAAGGATCAACGGCATTGACTTGACCCTAAATCTGGAGCTCTGAAAGATAAAAATACCTAAACTATCAGACACAGTTAACATTAAATCTAGGTTGTTACTATGTAACAAGTACAACACTTCAGGTAGCATAAGAAAGAAGTATTGCAAATTTAGTGAAGGTCAAATTTTCAGAGACTTAGTGTGATCTCCATTCATATATGCCCAAGTGACACTTGCATGTGCTCTTCAGTGCAGTTACAGTACTGCCAGCTACTCTTTGGGTTAACAAATATCAACTTTTAAATCCAGAACTCCTGTGCTCTATTTCTGTCTTCTTTTTTTTTTTTTTTTTAATAATCTGATTGACATAAAGGCCATTTCAATCACCTCTGCTCTCAACTGTGAACAGGAAAAAGGGCTCATGCAAGGGATTTTGCTTCAAATAACTAGACACTGAGTTCAAGCACATTTTGTACATCTGGCCTATAGAGGTGTTATATTCCATAAACAGAATAAAAATTGTTTGACATAACAACTAAGGCTAATCAAGATGACTAAAATAAATATTCTCTTAGTAATGAAAGTTTTTTCAAATTCTCTTTGTCTTTGCTTTCACTGTACCTCAGATATCCAAAATGAAAATATGAATCTGAAAAAACATGGCGAGTAGCTGAAACTTTTTTCACCCTTTTTTACCAGGATAATTACCTTTAGAGCATCATGCTACTCCCTCAGCAAGTTACTTTGAAGGAGTCTAGGAGGATGAGCATCCAAACTGCTCTTAAATTTCCACTTCTGTTGCACTTAGTGCTATTGTAATTGAATAGTGTTGCTACTCGAATTTGTGTTATTCAAAATTGCAGCAGAACTTTGCTTCCTTTTGTAAAACACTGTTTCTGCCCCTGAATTTACATTTTGGGGTACATGTGGCTGGGGACATGCTCTGCAGCAGAACAGTCAGTAGAAACTTTGATAGGAGACTCAAACCAGGCTAATCTGTGCCTTCTCTGAAAACAAATTGTCCCACTCTTCATTGCAGCATGGTTGGATAATAAACAAATACTTGGCTCATCTCCTTTTCTAGAGGAATCCTTCCACTGCCATTCTTCAGGAGTCAAGGAAATGTGAAAGATTTTGTTGGCATAATTAGTGTAAGGCAGACACAGTTAATATTGCCAGATGTTTTCTGATGGCATTCCTCAGACATGGGCCCTGAGTAAAGAAGAGCACTGTCAGAGGAGATTTTGGTTGTAGAACTACTACTGTGTTGGGACTTTCTGCTACACAAAAGTAGGGCATTGTCCTATCCCTAAGTGAACACTGTTTCTAATGTATAAACATACTTAAAAAATAATGTGCTTTTGGTAAACCTCAAAGCAAAGGGCCAGGGACAGCTCTTCCTAGTCAGTTATGCACAGTCACTTTGTAAAAAGAATTAATTGTAACTATTTCTACTTAATTCACCATCCATCCCCAAATCACTGTAGCAGCAGTTTTCATCCTAGCTTTTCAGGAGAGTGATATTGACAATGGAAAAAAAAAAAAAAAAAAAAAAAAAAAAAGCCAGGAGCAACTGTGGTTCCTGGTTTGCACAGACAGTATATGAGACAGAATATGGGCACTGGCTTCTAATCACTACAAGCAAACTTTTCAAGTTTCATGCATAATTTAACTTTCCAGAAAGTGAATGTCAGCTCTTAAAATTCCCATCCCACAGAAAATTCTCTGGTCCAAAAGGAAATCTTTTAGCTGGGTAAAATGCATTAATAGGTTTGGGGTTTTACAGCTTCTATTAAAAGAATTTCCATAGTTCCACGTGGCCATGACATGTGCTCTGAAGATAAGTAGAGAAACAATTAGCTTATAAGTATCTACCAGTCTTTTTGTCTTTAGAAAGAGGTCATCAGCTTTCAGCAAGCATTGCTGAATGAACTTGTACCATCTTGTTTAAATTGCAAGGTGTAAATGAATAAATATAAATAAATGAATAAATGAAATTACAAGGTCTAAATTTGCTGCATTTTTTCTGAGCAGAATTGAGGCTTTGATGAACCGGGAATGAAGAGTCCTTGGTTAACAATCTGACTTTCAATCTGTAGGAGATGTATCCTGTAGATTGATTGTTTGTAGGGATGGTCACTTGCACCTGAGCAGGGGGAAAACTTTGGAAGTTTGTTTCACCTGCAGATTAAGGGAAGAATGAGAAAGCTGATACTGAAAGAGGAAGAAATGGAAATTAGAAAGGACAGTTTCAACCTCCTTATCTACAGGTGAACCCTTCTTTTGCTTTTGATTTTTGGAAGGAGGATCAGTCATGGAATAACACACTTCTGCAAATTTTTGCTTGGAAAATTGCAGCAGTTTCTTATGAGTACAAAATAAGACTATTCTGAAAATCAAGCTTCATGTAAAGACTATGATTTTAAATGTAGCAAAACCTAGTAGTTGTTTGTAGTGAACCCACTTTTCAGAGCTTAAATACTTACTATCTATGTTTGTGGAATGTTCAACTCGGTGCTTTCCACCTACTTTATGTCCCTATGGAGCTGAATAATAATAATTCTTGGAAATATTCAGAGGCATCACATATTCAAAAACAAAAGTTCACTATCCATAAACTTATGCAGAAATGCTTCTCTTTTTAAAGGACATTTTTAAGAACCACTGCCCCCCACATACAAGTATAGGGGTTCTGGTCAGCAGACATTTAACAGATTCTGTATTTTTCAGGGACATTTTCAAACCACACTGCAGTCCTTGTATATGACACCTTACACATGCTTCACCCCCACACCCCCCACCCTGAAACTCTGCCCTTATACAAACACTTGAGTAAGAGTTCTAATTTCTCAATTTCCACATATAATTGCTGTCTTGTGTTTGCAAAATTAAACAGTCAAATAGTTGAGAACAAGGGCTGGATGATGAATTGAAAATGTTTCAACCTTTAACCCCACATGTCTTTCAGTCCTGTCTACTTGCATAAAACTGACAAAACCACATTTTTATGGTGTGCCTTCTGTGCAGCAGATCTAAACCAGCTTACTAGAGGAAAAGGAAAATAGATAACATTCTGCTTCAATCAGTATCAAAGTAAAGAGGGAATTTTTAATTACAGAAGCACTGTGTGTTATTGAAGGAAGTGTAAGAAAGAGAAAATGCCCAGCTTCTTTTTGTAAACCTGAGCTGGGCACAGAAGGCTGACAACTTTGGGAAAAAATATTCCCTTTTCCTATAATACAGTCCTCTATGACTTGCTTAGGAGGTCATTCAGCTTAGTGATTGCCACTTATAACATTCTGCTCTCAGCTTTAGTGGGAGATTAATCACATAAGGAATCCAGCCATCTCTGGATTTTTAAATTTTTAAATCTAAGTTTCACATCAATTCATTGATATCAGACCATTTCTAGATGCCTCTTTTACCTACCACCTCGGCCCTTTATTGAGCTAGCCAGATTGATATTTGTGTAAGTAAAGATAGAGTAGCAAGGATGTCCTGATACATATTAGATGGAGACATAATTTCCAGCAGAAGTGTATACAATTTACAATAACCCACAAGTCTGGCTGTCATCTCTTATCTGGTACTTTTCATATTTGTGATACCCTGCCTTTTCTTCTTTTTGTACTGTCAGCAGTTCCACTCCTCTTTGATAAAAGTAGCTAACTAAATTTGGGGAAAATCAGTGGGGGAGAAATGCTGCAGATACTGAACTGAAGCCACCTTCAAAGGAGGTGATAGGTCTTTGAAATTAATGTTGCAAGCAATGTTTTTGTAACTATATGTTACAATACTGTAACACTAGTGCAGTGTTACACTGCACTAGGGAGAAAGTAGCAACAGACAAAAAAATGCAATAATAATAAAGAAATAATTATTCCTATTAAAATAAAGACTAAATATATAAAAATTACTTTTCATGCCAGAGCCAAACAGGCCCTGTAGGAAGATAATAAAGGCCTCTTGAACCTCAAAGGCTTCTTGCTGCTTTCATATGCAGCTTCTTCTATAATACTTGTTTTGTTCAAATTAATACTCATGCTGCTGTTGCCCATATAGAAATCTTTCCAAGCACACTGAAGGCATAGCTCTTGGGACCACAGGTGGGGTAAAGCATTCTGAAGGAATATTTTTTCCAAAGTGAATTTGTCATTTCTTTAACCCCATCCCACAAATACAAACTATAACAAGAATTTTGGTAAACATATTTATCTTCAGAAGAGTGTTAGATGTGAATAAAATGTATCTTGCTTTATTACTCAGAATTAATGGTCTTGTAGTGTAAATGCAACTGGTAGAGAATATTCATGCTGAAGTACATTAGCTTATTTAACAGGTATGATAGGATTCAATATTAAGCCTATTACAGTGGAAGATCTGTTTGAATAATGATGAAATTTGTGAAATTAGTCATAGCCAGACTGAGCAAATGAGTCCAAAAATAAATTGTACATCATCAAAGTGGAGTAATATAAATGGAGACCAACAGTTTAACTTATTGAGTGCCAGATGATATTTTTGCTAAAGGAGTTAGGAGCAGACCACATATTTAATTAAAATTTTTTCCATAGTAATGTTAATTTTAAAATATATATCACACAATATGATAAAAATTGAAAGGTATCTTTTACTGTTTGAAGATGAAAATGGAGGATGAGCTAGTTTCTTTAGGAGACAGTCATGATCTCCTAAAGAGGGAAATTAAAATCTGAATGATATGTCTGAAAATTTTCAGCTCTGCAGTATTATGTCTGGAAGAAGAAAACAAGGTACTAAACAAATGACAAACGTGGTGACATAGCACTGGAAATACTGTGGGATCATGCCTTTTGTACAGATTGAGATGCTCTCTGGTGCCAAAATTTTGGTAAAGGACACTGTGTATTACAAATATTTTAATATTCAGATGTTTTGAAATGGAAAGTAAGGAAGAAACAACAGTAGAACTGAAAGCCACTCTAAATGGCAGAGACTGTGATTTAGGGTGAATGAGAAAGTATGTAATTTTAAAGATGATTCTCAGAAGCAGAATGTTAGCAGAAATGAGGAGTTATCTGGAAGGGGTAGGAAGGCTGAAGAACTGAAGAGATGATCCCACATTCCAGAAGTGTGCATAATTCCACCATGGTGCAATTTGACAGTACAAATGTGCAGTGGTGAAATACCCTGGGTTAAGATAAAAGGAATAGAAACCAAAAGGAGAAATAATAACAACCATCTGTTACACTTCAGAAGATTTGGAAGAGAGTGGGGGAAAATAATTCTTTTTTTTTTTTATGCTGTGGGATGCTGCACTCCTGAGGTATGTTTACAACCCATACATTTGCTGGTTAGAAAGCCCAACAGTCCTGCATCATTGAAAAGGTCTGTAAACTATGCAGAAAACAGATTTTGGAAGCAGTGCTTAATTCTGCTTGTAAAGGAAAGGCCGACTGTGAGGGACTGGTGAAGAATCATTATCTTTAGCAAAACACCACATGTTTTTGATATAGTCACTTTTCTGAATTCCATCCATTTTTGGGTGGAACTTTTGATGAAGTTTTGATGACATGGCAGTCAGCTTAGGAGAGAAGTGTGGTATGAAGAGATAAACATTTATCAAGCATTTGTTCTTGCCAAGGCAGGGCTTAACTGAATGGTTCTTTGAAAGGGCCAAATCACCTGAGCCTGAGAGACTTCACAAATTGATAAGTTCAATGCAAGTTTGAGCTTTGTTGTATCACTGTGGACATTTGTCTGCCCTGAAATGGCACACACAAGTCAGGGCACTGCACAGCTGGAAAGGTGAACTGTAAATAGAATCAAAGAGTGCTGATTTTCCAAATATACACTTGAAAGGGCTATTTTGCTTGAGTTCTAAAAAATGCTGAAACAGAGGTTTGATTTCTGGGGTTTTTTTTGTAAAATAGAGATTACTATTTGTTGCTTTTTATTATTTTCAGAGTTCCAGAAAGTCTGAATGTAAGAGATAGTTTTCTCTGTCTGCTCCGTGATGTCTCAAGTTGACTTATAAAATGACAAGTTGGCATTGGGTAAAAAGTGTTCACTGACAGAAAGAAAAACACACTGTTATTTCTAAGAGCAGGTTAGAGCACAAATATATTCTTTTTTTGTTCGTATGTTTTTACAAACCCCCAAGTTAATCTGGTCAAATTCATCATCCACACCAGGGTCTCCACTTCCTGTCCATAGAAATTTAGCCTCACAAGTTATACACTTTATTGCTGATCTATATTAAAATATTATTTCTAAGGAGTTTGGTCAAAAATACAGAAACCTGCATTATGGTAAGGGCAGCAGCAGAAGACTCTGGATATTCTTAGAGTTTGTTCTTATGAATTTTTAAGTCTTCCTTAACAAAAATAAATAATTGAGTAATTTACAAAATCTTCTTCAGCCCCCTTCAGTGCTAACCATACTGGAGGCCTCATTCAAGAATCTGCAGTGATGAGAAAAATGCTTCAAGGAGGAAACACATTCATAAAGAAACATGCTTGACTGGTGTGATTAATTCTTATCATCATAAAATTCATAACCAAGATAGAACTGGCCTGGAAAAGTAATGAAAAAATTGTTGTTGTATGGGAAAAATGTGAAAGGACATTTTTTCCTTCTTTAGTTTAAGAAATCTGTGAGCAGTGCAACTGTTCCCAGGCTTCTGAAATACAAAATTATGTGAGTTAAAGCCAAAGGATTTTTCTAAGCTAAATCAATATGGTGTTGCAATGATCCTTTTCCCAGTTAATTCATATGTCTCTCAAAATCAAAGTATGCTCTTCTAAAAGGCAATATGTTAAAGGAGGAATGAATTCTTAAAGATACTTGAAGTGTCTTCAAGTTATTTATGTGGGAGGAAGGCTTTCAGTAGCAGAGGTAGTAAAAACAGCTACAATTAATATTTTTCAGGTAAACAAGTGGACATGAGCTTTGCAGATCTAATATTGCCCACAACACTCATAAACTTTATGATAGGAAGTAAAGCAGGAGAGGTTTTATCCCTATTAGAATTTGTTTAAAGTTCTCCCATAAATTACACTAAGCAGAAATATCGGCTTGGATCACAAATCCCTCTCAGGCACTACCTTATCACAGATTCCTCGAAAGCACTAACCTACATGACCTTTGTGTGAGTCTCAGATGACTCCAATTATTCTGCTGTGAACTCTGATTCTTTTACATAGTCTGACCTTAACTTTAAAAATTGAAGAGGGAGGAGGTCTGGGGGAAATGAAAGCTGTATCACATGGCCTGACCACACTTTGTACCCTATGAGACAGGCTGTTGAAATCTTGGAGAGCTAGAGGGAGGGATTTATCTCCCAAATCTGTAGATATCAAGAGGAATGGAGTTCCACCACGCTGGGGTCAACTGCAAAAGCATCGTGTTTTGACAGAGTCAACTTAAAAAGTGAGGGGAGAGCAGAGATAAATGAGAAACAGAAAGTAGGTTACGAAAGGAAGCAGAAATGTGGACCAGGTTGTGCAAGAACAGAGGGTCAAGGCTTGAAGAACCTTGAAAGTTATCGGTAAAATCCTGAACTCAAATCTCAATTTCAGAGGGAAGCATTATTGTGGTGTGAACAAGGGGTCAGCATGGTAACAGCAGGGGCAGCAGCAGTGGGATGAAAGTGAGATAGGATGCTTTGATAAAACATGTGCTGCTGATGCAAACCCTCAAATCAATGCCACTTGTATGCAGAAATTTGAGTTCAGGTCCAGGTCCCACCTAACTTTCTAGCAAAACTTCTACCCAATTCACCAAGATCACGTTTTGGCTCCTGAATGTAAATAAAGTTAGATACCAGAGTGTTGTGAACACACAACAATACACACTTCAGTGTGCATCATTTCAGGGTTTAGCTTTAGGATTCTTTTGTAAGGGTTTGTGTGTTTCCTACCTGACAAAATGCCCCAAGTACAAAACTGTCTTCTGCTCTATATGACTTGTCAATCTGTGGCCAAAGATAGCACAGGATGATGGACAATTCTGAATTTAGGATTTAGCTGGAATTGGGAGGAGAATCCATTTGCTCGCTCTGTGTGAATTTCCACTATTCCAAAGACTCTTGTCTGAAAACAGATTGAAAAATCAAAATGCATTTTTAAACAGGAATAATATAATTCAATGGGTAATCAGAGTGCACTAGCTGAAATATTGCAATAGGTTCACCATGCTTGCTTTCAATTCTGACCTTTTAGGTTTTAGATTTTTTTGGTTTTAATACTTCAAGTAATACCATATTTGAAATTTTAAATAATGTGGAAAAAACTAAAAAAAAAAAAAATTTTGACAGTTTCAAAACCTTCTAGGGTTTTCTTTAGAAAAAATATTAATGAAACTTGCTATTCTATAGGTAAATAACTAGATCAGCATTTTTCCTTGAAAGGTCTTATGCTAAAAATATTTTTGCTTGATCTTGATTTTCAGCCAAAACTCACAATGACTGAATTTGGGATTGCCTTAAACCCACAACAGAAAACACCTTCCTCCACTGTCAAGGTGTTATCCTCTTAGAGAAGAGCTGCCCATTTGTGTGTGAGTGGGAGGCAAGTTGCACAGGCAAAGGTGCCACATGCTGAGAATTACGTCTGTCCTTCATCAGCGCTTGGTGACTTCTGATGGAAGGTGTGATGAGTCATTTCTATGCCTAAGCTACACAGGAGCTATAGCTGTCACACATAACCCAGCTCTTGTCACTCTCTGGCCTTTCTATGGCAAGAAGGCTCTGACCACCTCAGAATCACTCCCCAAAATTTTCAGATTGGGCAATGCATCATTCTAGCTCATTTAGCCAGGCTTCTTTCCTGTGGGAACCTTGATGAGGAGGGAAATGCCTTTGGCTCTGAGTGGTGGGAAGCACCCTTGCCTAAGCAAATATGTGTAGACATTGCTTATTTGAATCTACTTTTTGTTATTCCTTTTTGCTTTATTTATCAACTTCTGCTCCAAATAAAGGATTCTGATTCTGATTAAACTAATGTTTTACATAAATACAACTTCAAAGTTAAGTTCAGCAGAATCTAATCTATACTTTACCCCATTTTCTATCTTAAACTGAGATTACTAGAGACAAGGAATGCTTATACTGAATTGTCATATTATGCAAATAAAGCAAAAGGGGCCAGATTGTGGTTCAGAGTTCACAAATTCTTTGGAGAAGGTAAAGAAGATAAAACACCAGTTCTGCTTGACAAGCAAAAAGCTATTGTCAGTACTCACTCCAAACAAGAAGGAGGGGAAGGGTCTTGAGGAGAGTGCTCTGTGCTCCATAAATCCTTCCTGGATATTTCACTGCAGGTTGGCCTGGCCTCATGCTCTCTGTGGAGGCTGTGTGTAAGTAGCTCTGATGTGATATTAAAAAGTACTGTGAAATCAGGATTATGATCATCCAACTCACCACAAGATATTAAGAAATAAATAATTATTTTTGAGGAATAACTTATATATTTATAACTTATATATTCTTTCCCCCCTTTTTTGTTTTAACTGATGGCAGTAATACAGATTATGACAGTAACACAATATTAAGCCAACCTGGTTAATGGGGTGACCATTCTTGCACTTCTTGCTACAGAGTTTAAAGTGTTTTTTAAAGCATTGTGATCCACCTATAAAATCAGGGGAAAAAAATAAATGTTTGAAGCTATATCCAGTGTGGGAGGCTAGGGGGGTCCTTGCTCCAAAATATTTTTAAATGGAACATCTCATCTGTTATAAACTTAAGTGTTGGCAAAAAAGAGATTTTTGAAGAAAATAGGTAACAATAGTTAGAAATAGTTTAAGTTGGACTTTTTAAAACTAGAAATAGCAACAAATCAGCCAGAACATGTGGTACTTACTTAAGAGTTATATAGGAAGTTAGCTATGAAAGGACTGAACTACTAATTTTGGCATCCAGTCTTCTAAAACTTTCCCCTTGTTTATGAAAAGAAAATGATGCAATTTGAAAAAAAAAACAACAAACAAACCTTGATGCGGGAGTTGGGGGTATATAAATCTTAGCAAATCTGACAAGTGCATTTAGCAAATTTGTAGTAGCTATAATAAAGAATAGAAACAATGAGCATGTATAAATGTGACTATTATCATAGAGAACAGAACCAGTGAACATACTTAGAGATGATTTATTAAGTAGGACCCAAGCCTACTGTTTACATAGGGAATTACTCTTAAAAATTGTAGATTTCTTTGAAGGAATCAGCCAACAATCAGTCAACATTGGACTGGAAAATCCTGTTGATATGTTCTACTGAGGAAGTCCTCATCAAGTGCTTTCAGGGAAAAAAAGTGCTGTGGCACAAAAGGAAGGGTCCTAGTATGTCTAAATAGAAAGTTTGGAGGTAGAAAAGAAAACAAAAGGTTAATTTGTTGGTTTTCCTGTTTGCTGCACCAGTGGAAACCCACAGAGCTGAACTCTGTGCTTTCAGATACATACAGGTCTGGTTAAGGGAGACAACAAAATGAGATGACACAGCTTTATGAAACAGAACTAATAATTCAGGATAGTTTTGAATGTATCTTAAGGTTCTGGCTGAATGAAAAAATAGCAGACACCATTCCATGTGGGAAGATGTGAACTGATGCACCTGGGGTTGACTGGGGAATTGACACTTGGAATTATTAAGAGAAGGATGGAAAGTAATTAGTAAGTTTGAGAGTTAGACATATCTTGAAGACTGCATGTGTTCTAATCCCCTGCCTCTCAGAAAGGGTGGACCAGAGCTAAAAAAGGTTGATAGGATGCTCAAAGCTATGAATAGTTTCCAGATGAAGACTGACTACATAAACTTGGTATACTGGGTAGGAAAAGATTTGCCTGAGGAAGGAGTGAACAGAAATCTATGAATGGTGAGTAGGGAGATAGCACAAATAGGGGTATGGAATAGCAGGTTTGACAAAAATAGCAGGTTTTTTCACAGAAAGCTTTGTTATATTGTTGATGGCATTAGCACAAGTGACTGAGGATGCCAGAAGTTTGGCTCCAAAAGGAATTAGATAAATCCACAGAAGAAGAATCCATTGAGGGATGTAGAACACAGAGATGCTGGTTTTGGCTCAGAAAGCATTGCAGCTCATAGAGTGCTCAAAGCCAGGGGACATTACTGCATGCTTTTCCTCATTTACATGCTTCTCCAGCTCTCTTGGCTGCTGCTAGAGGCAGGATGTGGAACCAAATGTTCCTTGGTGGGACCTACCTACCATCATTGCCATGTGCCTGTGCCTGCTTTCACTCTGCCATAGCTTGAAACTCTTTGCTTCTGCTGAGGTGTCTGGAGCAGCTGCAGGTGTCAGGGGCAGAGGGAGGATAACCATTCCCAGCAGCATTTTGTTTCTCCCACTCTAAGAGCAGCCTTAAGGGCTGACTTCTTACCAGCCCACCTCTGGTAGGTACCAGCTCTGAATCCTGATATTTGAGGTGCTAAATTTCCATTTTGTCTGTACTACAAGAAGCTCTGCATGAACTTATTTGGGACCTTCCAGAGCCAGTAGACCTGACTGGTAGAGTCATTCTCACTTGCTGAGAGATTTTAGCACTCAGCATGAAACCCCTCAGAAAGACATTGAGGAGTTTCCAGTCAAACATTTAAGTCACTCCAGGATCTACTGGAACTTGGCCTGGTTTTACTCAACCAAGCAAAGTCAGGCCAAGTCAAGCAAATAAACACTCATTTTCAAAATATATCCTGAGTCTTCAGGTGCAGACATGAATTTGAGACAAATAGGAAGTAGCTCCTGTTTTTTACTGAAATTATGTGAATTTTGGGGCAATAGTATAAGCCAGCATTTTTTTAGGGGACTGAAGTTGCTTGTAAGTATGAGTCACCGACAGTTAGATTCAGAAGAATAAAGAGTAGAACAGATGTTATATTAAAAATGAATAATTTAATTTCTGAATTTTCTGAAGCAAATAAAAAATCATTTTAGGAATGCTAGAATGCTTACTTTTGATGTTTGTTAAATAAACTTATCTTTAGTATTTAATAATGACTGACGGAAAAAGAGAGGTTCTAAAATGAAAGCAAAAGTCATTACAGACTAGCTTGATTCTAAAAAATATCCCCATTTTTCAAAAAAACCACAAAAGGTCTGTTTTGATTCAAACTTGGCTGATTATATTTTGTTTTCCTTTTTCTTTAGACCAAAAAAACCCTACTTGGTTGTCTAGCTCTTATTTGGGTTATATTATGAAAGTTGTACAAAGTGATTCACACAAAATTGAATGCATTCATAATAAATTATAGCTGCATTTTCCAGCAACAGTAAGTACTGTTATTTATCTTTGTTTGCAAATAGTGGTTACTGCTCTAAGAATATCAATGAGGAAAGATAGAAAGGAAAAGTTAAAAAATTTAAATTTGCACAGTTATTGAAGCTTCTTGTTTTAAGTGCTTAATGCCCATTAATGCTGATGCCACATTTTTCCTTTTTTCTTCATGATCGTTTTGACTTCCTCAGCTTAAGGAAAACATTCAGAAAAAAACAGTTTCCCTTTTCTCCCCCTCTCTTCTCTTTTCTTCTTTTTTAACTGGCTATGGCTTCCCTAATTCTTCTCTTTCTTTGAATCCTTCAGTGCTGATAAATTCTTTTAAACTAAAATTTGTTTAATGACTTAACGGAAAATTTGCTTTGTTGATTCCTTTTTTTAAAAAAAGGAGTTTATTTTAACAGAAGAATAACTGACTTTTTGTGTAATCATTCACTTCAGTGGGTGCTTGCCAAAAGGCCCACACAAATGAAATGCTGTCTCTAATCTCACTTGGCCATGCAGAGGAGTGAACTCCCCACATACTTATTTGCAAGTTGATTTGAGGGAGAGCTGTAAGTGAAGGAAGCTTCCCTGTGAGACTGTGAAGTCTCATGAGCCAGAGCTGCTGTTGCTTTTTTCCTCCAGCTGGATACCTGTGAGGACATGAGGTGGCATAAGCCCAGAGAACATGTAAGTCCCCGCAGACATTATTAGCAAGTACCCCCATGCATGGTACTTCTGGCTGAGCCAAGTTCCTTTTCCACCTTCCCTTGGAGCAGCAGGTGTCTGGCACTGCTATTGGGTACTGTGCTGGTATGTCACTAAGGAGTGATGATTTGCTCTCACAGAAACCCTTTGGCAAGGACATAACCTAGGCCAAAGCGCATCCTTTCACCCAAATGGTATGGCACTAATTGCACCTGTTCTCTTCCCACTCAAAGCAGGGTGGCTTCACTCCTGCAATCTTGTTTCCAGCTCCTTATCCTTGAATGATGAGAGAGTGTTCTGCACCCTCCCTGGGCAGAGCAATTCTTCATCCCTGTCCTCGGTTGCTATAGAGGATGTGGCCAGAAATGTGTATTCTATAACTATCTGTTAAAACCGGGTGGGGTAGTAATTCCTTATCTCTGTGGCACATACAATCTGCTAATGGGCCATCTTTAAAACCAGGTGGGGCAGTCATCTTTATCTTTTCCACAACCCATCCTCCCTCCAGGAAGATACCATCTGCTGCTGGCCCACTCAGTCCCAGTGCATGACTGATAAAATTACATCATCCCACTGGGAGATGCTCCAGCCAGGGGGAGGAGCCAAGCCTTTCCTACCTAGATAAAAACTGAGATTTTGGACAGCAAGATACGTTCTTTCCACTGGATTCCAGAGGAAAAACAGACCTCTTCACATCATCCCTGGGCTCTCAGAGGATAACTGCACCTTTCTACAGGAGCACTGCTTCAACAGAACAACACTGCAGGTGGATGCAGCCACCATTTAATGGGACTGCTACCAACACCCCTGACTGATAGGGTGTCAGGTTGTATTCTGACTCTGTCAGGGTTGGGATTGTTCTTTGTAATACTGCATTTCTATATTAATTTTCCTAATAAAGAACTGTTATTCCTAATTCCCATATCTTTGCCTGAGAGCCCCTTAATTTCCAAATTATAGTAATTTAGAGGGAGGGGATTTACATTATCCATTTCAAAGAGAAGCTCCTGCCTTTATTGGCAGACACCTGTCCTCCAAACCAGGACAATCCCATGGCCTGTTTCTTTGCATTCATGGATGTGATCATTGTGATTCCAGCTACACAGTGTGGGGGTCCAGGGTATTTTTCTGGACTCTCTGGGGGTGCAAAGACCCCCCTGTCAGACCCTTCAGAGACCCTCGAATGAAGCCCAAGTGCTCCAGGGGCTGGATTTAGCTCCATGGGAGAATCTACCTACCCTGAGGGAAGAAATGCAAGCTTTAAGAGTAACCAGAGTGTGAATTAGATAGTTAGAATGTAGGAAAGATAGTTTTTAGGATTGTTTATATTATCAGCCACGAGGCCAAGATGGAGGATTTGGGGTGTAGTACTTTCTTTCTTCTTTCTTCTTCTTCTTCTCCATCTTGGGGGGAATCCTGGGAGTCACAGATTGGGTGGAGACAAAGCAAGACACTGTAATAAGATTGTATAGTATTGGAAAGTTATTGTAAACATAGAACAGATAGTTTAGAGTATAAAAGATAAGTCCAACCCTTCGTGGGCAGACTTTTTGTCCTGGTCACGGTGCTGGCCAGACCGCTGCTCGCGAGCAAGAACACTTTATAGATAAGAGACAATAAACAGCCTTGAAACCTGGACGACTGTCTCCTGCAGTTTCTCTTCGGTGGCTTCAAGCAAACCCTGCAGCCCAAACCACCTTCCTATGTCCTTCTGAGGGATCTCACGCCATAAGGAGACCCTCGGACAGTGACACACAGAGGGCTGCTCCTGTGGCCTCTGCTATGCCATGCATAGGGATGTAGCAGAATGCATCTTCCTTTTGTAAAGCTGGAGGTATTTCACAGACAAACAATACCTGACACCATCTCTACTCCTAATCACCATTCCATTGTGTCAGCCAAGAGCTACATCCCAGAGCAAACCAGACATGATCTATATCTGTCCTAAGCAATTTATAATTTAAAGGCCCTGATCCTATGCTGCCTTCTATAATGTGTGCAGTATATATTTGCATTAGGTCTTTACCCAGGCATATCTTCAGATCACCCTTTGTCAGGGTGCTGAAGTCTCTTTAAAGGCAGGATAGCTTCTAGAGAGAGATTTGGAGAGCATAGGCTCATGTAAAGCTCCTTAACCACCATTATAGTTTACACCAGAAAATTTACTCTTAGTTTTGGACTTATTCATAACTGTTCCAAAATATATATTGACATATTTAATCTTAATCTACTTTAATACTTCTTACTTTCTGTAGTCTTCACATTTTTATTTGTTTCAGTGTTGGTCATTGAGGACCCTATCAAAGTTCAATTTTCACTTATCTTTTCCTCCTCTTTTCGATGGTGAAAGTTGTCTTCAACCAGACATGCACACATTTTAGTTTGTGATGATTTCCTGATATTGTTTTAAAACTATTGTTGGTGTGGAAAATATTGCAGGTTTTATTCCCTTGAATGCTTTTTTATCCAAAATTATCTATTGTATACCTATATCTGGTGGTATCACTGACATGACTGAATGAGGAGGAGCCATTCACATGAAATGTCTGTGCAATCAAGTCTTTAATTACCATACTGAGAGACATTAAAGTCTGCAATAAGAAAGATATTTTCCTTCACAACACATTTCCAAACCCAAAGTGGCACATAGTAATATCTTACTGTTGGGCTGTGTTAGTTTCTGGTGTAGTCTCATAAAATGTTGTACTATTACAACAAGAAGGAATTTAGAGCCCCAACTTGAAACATCAGTTTTGCTTCACAGAGCTATAAATTACAGTTGTCTGGCATAAGCATCAGTGGAAACATTAATTTCTTAAAACTCAATGTATGTTGTTGTGTACAAGGAGGTCAGACAGCTCAATTTTTGTGATTGTTTACCAAGCAGGAATAGCAGACTATGCCATATACATGGAAACACTTAAATGATGAATGATTTAGTGCAGATTATCTGAGATATATGTACACATTTTGCATTTTAAACACTGGCATGTTGTCTGAAAATTCTGGGACGCATCCATGAACAACTGCAGAGGGCCCTTGTCAGAAGCACAGGAAAGTAATGGCAATTTGGAATAACAAACTCTAATTTTCAGTTTGTGAAGGATGATTTCAGTGCATTATGGGTTATTATGCTATTATGTATAGTATAGTCAAGCTTAGAGGCTTCAATGAATTTGGCACCTCATTAAAGAAGGCATAGTAGAAGCACATAATGAGTCTCCTCTGAAAACATTACTTACAATCTGCAAGACAAGAGTGAAAGAGAAGCACAGAGAAATGAAGCTTGTGAAGAACATGGTGCAGATCAGTGTCTGAGTCAAGAAAATAAACAAATAAAGAGTTTTCAAACTCTTAACTGATCTTTTCTTTTATTTGAATCCCACTGCCATATTCATGAGATTAAATCTAAGCATTGGGAACCAAAAGCTTAATTTTTCTTAATCATAGCAATCAATAACATGGAATGGCCATAACTGCAAATAAATTAGTTCAACTTTGGAACTTTCTCTATAAAAATTGATGGATTTTGCCACTTCTAATCCCACTATAAGCATTTCTTGTGCATTATGCACAATATTTCTGCCAGCTACTTAGAGAGCACAGGGAAACATATGCATGAAAAGCTGAAGAAATTTCCACAATGGGGCTGGCATTGCCATTTTTGTCTCAGTCTAGTGGCATACTGAGGGATTCAGCCACAACATAAATAATTGAAAACCTTCCTAGTACATCTGAAAAAAAAGTAGACATACTCTCGTCTTGCTAAAATATCATTCCTCTCCAAAGAGTAGTGCAGTAAAAGCAGTGTCACATTACTTTAACAGAAGCATTTAACATTTTTACTGACAGAATCTAAAGCATGTGGTTATGGAGTGTGAAATCCTCATTAAAATTCCTCAAGGAAAATCAGTTGAATAAATATCCAGTAATTGTCACAGTGCCCTCATTGCTGTAGTTTTACAATACAATAATTCTTTCCATTGATCAGCTTTATTCTCATATCATATAGAGAGCTCAAATTCTTGTTCAGGAATTTATTACCCACCAGGGAGAATTCTGATCTTTCTGACTCTAAAGCCGTATAAATATGCTGCAATAACTGTGGTCATACCAGTGCATTGATGGAGCTTCCCTGTGCTACTCCTCTGGAGCAGTGGCTGTTGCCTCTCCCTGCACACTTCTCCCACTTTTCCCTTCACATGGTGCATACAGAGAATGTGGATGAGGCAATGAGGTTCTGACATAGGCTGGTGAATCTGAACTGGGAAGCACTGCCAATTTTATTCATCATGCTCAAGTCCTCTTTGAGTTCCTGTCTTTGCTTGTCTCCTCTGTAGAGAGGATTTCTGCAGACCACAGTGGATGCTGGCTGCATGTTGGACCATGCAGCCTGGAAGTGAAGAGATGGGTTACTGAACTAACACACAGTGGGTGTGCCCTCCTTACAAATGATCCTGGAATCCGTGAAGATTAGAGGGAAAACTTTAGAAGTAAGTCCTAAAATTTCTTCAAAAGTAAAAAGGAGTGACCAAACCCTGCTCCTGGATGAAGGGTATTGGAGAAATTTGATGTGTACTTGTGTCCAGTATTAACTCTTCCAGTTATTAAATTTAATAAGCAGTAGTATGTCTTTGCCTGGATCTTGTCACTATTTTAAAGTGCTTGGCAGTTCAAAAGGACCAGAGGAGAGGAAAGAGGTATTGAATGTATCTAAAAAGAGCTGCTAGCTTCCCCAGTGGCAAATGATTTTTATTTTGGTTAAACTGGAAAATATTTAAATCCTTCATATCTCCAAGCTGTTATGAAAATGTCTCTGCATGTTGCAGAGTTAAGAGTTTTAACTATATGACTCTAATAACACATGAGGCTCTCAAGAGAAAATTCACAAAAGCCTAATTTTAAAACATTTTTGCTGCCAAAATTGCTAAGTCTTTGAACAAGGAAACATTATTAAAAAATCTGATACACTATGAAAAATGAGTGTTTTAAAATTGGAAGCCAAACCCCATTGCTAGAATATGAAATAGAAAGATTATTGTCTAAAGATGCAAACTTGCACTGAATTTTAACTGTTGAGTAGCAAGATTCTGCCTTTAGTCTGGGCTGGACTACTCCAGAAAATTGGATATGCTGGAATCTTCCAGTCCAAACAATCGACTGTATGATTGTTGTGAATTCATACACAAACTGATCTAGTTATGCACATGTGTAAATAGGTAGGTGGTCAACACAAAACTGGTATATTTTTCTACAAGTTTTAACCAGAAGGTGGCATTGTGTCATGTCTTTTGCAAGTAAACCATTTTTTTTGTTTAATTTTTATTTTTCCTTTATAAGACTTGGACTTCAGAAACAACACTAACTCATGTTTTTCTCTTTTGTTGTTTTGGTGGGATTTATTTACTTTTACAGATGTGATGAATTGTCACGCATGCATGTTTCATCCTCACTGCAAATGTGTTCTTTGCTGACAGTCTGATACTCATGTTATTGTTTTATTAGCTAGATACATTTCTCATCAAAAGAAATTGAAGAACTTTATCTAAGTACTGCCTGTATATACTCTGTTGTGAAATATTATTTCAGTTCACAGCTATGTTTGAAATCATTTATAGTGATGCCAATGGAAATAACATTGCTTAAATTCACAGTCTGGACAATTGCATACCACCAAAGGACAAATCTCTTTTATCTGCTGACTCAATGACTCTGTTCTCCTAGAACAGATACTATATCTAACAGATAGAATGCCTGCTAGAAGTCAGAAACCAAAACAGGCATTGAAATGGTCTGAATAAGTGGGACACTTGCATTTTACAAACTGCTTAATCAGAGTCTTCAGAGGTTTGAGAGGTATCTGAAGTCATGAAGGAGGGTCAGCTGTTTTAAAACGTTTGTGTATGACTTTTGAAAGGCATGGGATTGGCAGATCCTGTCGATCAGGTGTCATGCTCCATGTAGTCCATGGACTCAGGTAAATTGTGAGGAAAGATTCCTAAAGGGGATGACAGTCTCAAAAATTGGATCAGTCTCTTCAGCCACCCATCACCCATGGCTTATCCTCTGACTCTGCTGATTTTTGTTGTGTCCTGTGCAGTATGAGAAGCAGTCTATCAGAAGCCACACAGCAACCAAAGTGTAAGAGGTGGACAGCTGTGTATCATCTGAACTGATCCATCATCCTCCATGCTGAAGAGCTATTTCATCCGCTCTCAATCAGGCTTTTTTCAATTTCATACAGGACTGGCACATAGTGGTCCAACAAACACATTCTGCTGACAGTCTGTTGAGCTGAAGACCTACCCCATACAGGAAGAAACCATCTGTCTAAAAGTACTGATTTTCAATAGCAACTTGTCTAGTACTTTGCTAGAATATTTTCATATCAAAATGGAAATAGAGCTGTATCTGAAAGCGAAATGTATTTAACTTTTTGATGGTCCCATCACCAGCATCTCTGCTTTTCACATTGGGATTCTGTGGTTTGATTCCTTATATACATATGGGGTCAGGGGCAGTACATAATGATATTCATCTATCCATTCATCCATCATTTTCAAATCCAAGCAAAAGCAAGAAAGTGTAGGTGTCAAAATTGGAAATGCTGTTGCCCTAAACTTGCAAAGAGTCTGTGGACAATATGGCTGATTAAGATTTCTGACTTACAGAAATAGCAGCTTGACTCACCACAAGGGACTCCTAAATGCTTTTAGGAACAGCCATTATAATCATCTCCTTAACCACTGATTAGAAAATCATGTTGACTCTTTGACATAGAAATATCCTTGCAGCAGCAAGTAAAGATCATATCACACAATCAACAGGTTTGATGTTTCCTGTGCTGTAGATGGTTGCAAGCTGTATTTATCCTCTACAATGTACAATGTAATACAATATATTGCACTAAAACAATTAAGACACCTACTGATATTATACTGCATCACCTTGAAAGTGCTAACATGATTTGTATTTATTATTTTGAGGAACTGGTATTGCCAAATCCTAGAATCTATGGATTGCATGCTTTCATTATATCTCAGTACTGAGCCAAACCTTCTATCTGTATTCTGCAGAGTACTGCAAGCACACAGCTGAGACCTTTCCATTTCTAATTATGTAAGATAGAAAAGGTCATGAGACAGATGAGAAACCATATTCAATCAATACCAGACAGACTTTTTTCCCCCCACTGATTTTGGAAAATGTTTCCGTGGTTAGCAACACTCTGAGATACAGAGAGAAAAAACAGTAAACTGGTGTGCCTGTAAACATATTTATTTGGCAATTTGCTTCACTGAGCATAGAAGTCATCCAGCCAATCTTAATTTTTTCTAAGGGACCATCACAAAAAGACCTGTAGTACAAAGGAAAAGACAATCTGCAAATGCTCCCTTGAAATGTGGCCTTTCCTGCCTAGTTTCAGAATGAAATCGATACACAGCTGCAGATTTGTTGACCTGCACATGAGATTGAAACTATAATACCAAAAAAAATTAAATTCTTTCCTGATGTTAGGTTTTTCTCTATTTAGATACCAGTAGTGGGAACAATATAATGACTGTAAGGATCTGCAGACCCCTGTATAATGTTAGAGAATGTCGTGTTGAGAAAGGGCATATGTTCTCTACATCACTGCTTCTTAATCTTCTCAGGTTTTCACAAAGAAATCATATTAATCAAATCTGCTTTCAGCTATATAAAAGTGTAGTTTGAATGGTTACAGCTTAGGAAGGAATTGAATGTAGAAGGAAACCCTGGATAGAAATAAGCCCAAAACTTAAAGTAACTTGCTGTTGTCAGTATCTTACTTTATAATTCTGAATAGATGTGACAATTTTGCACCAGAAAGCTCTGAAACTGCCCCATACTGTGGCTGTGGAGTGATTCATGAAAGCAATACAGGAGCAGGGAAATTGCCAGATGAAATCAGACTGGTAAGCCATCTGCTACTGGCTCGAAAAGAAAAAAAAGCCAGACCCAACAAAATATCCTACCCAGAAATACATCAGCAAGGGGCAGAATTCTGCCTGGCACTGAAAAGACACTCTGCTCACCCACCTCATTTGAAAATCTGCTTGAGAGTTTGAGGAATGTTGGGCTGTACATCTCTGAGGTGAAGGGTTTGTTACAGTCTGGCTCCTTTTCCATTGTCCCAGAGAGAAGAAAGTGAGGGGGCAGAGAGGGGAAGAGGAGAGAACATCCCTTCAGTTCTGTGCAGTGGGGAAATGGGTCAGGAGGGAAAGTGGTTGGCCCCTGGAAATGGTCAGGAGAAGCTAGTGTGCTCCTCCACATATGGGGGCTGTCTGGGATTCTCCATGCTTTCATAAAACAGGATAACTTTCCAGTCTCCCTCTGACATTGTGCCTCTTGCTGTTCTGGGTAGTTTTAGAGACAGTCTTGTATCCCTGAAAATACACTGTTTTATTAAATATACCAGATGAACCCCACAGCACTTACATATGGTTTCCTCACTTTTATTAGTGTTTAGTGTTTACTTGGCACAGTTTTGTGTTTGGCACCTTTCTGACTACAGGGAGAGACTTGATCCCTGTGCCCAAAAACTGATGTTCTGATGATTCAATCTTGTTCTCAATGAAATGGGGATTCTTGCTGCTGACTTTGGATATGAAGAATAGGGAGGCCATGAGGGTAGACTCATTTCCTCTCTGCTGAATTTGACTATCTGACTTCTAGTTAGATGTTCATCATATCATAAAATAAACTGAGATAGAAATAAAAGAATGTTAGTTCTGGCAATAGGATCTGAGAAGCACTTCTCTGTCACTTAAAACAAAAGCAACAGGATTTCTTCTGAAAGCAAAACATATTTAATTCTTAAAAAAAAATCCACAAATAAAGAAGAGGCAGCAATCTAATGTGAATTATATTTAAAATTGGTGCCAGAAAAACAGGATATTCCTTAGGTCTTTCTGAACATGTCTACTTCTGTATGGACTCTGGAGAAAATCTACTAATAGCAAAGGCATGACATTAGATTACAACCACAAAATTGCAGTCTTAAAACCTTAAAGAAAATGGGTTAAGTCTATACCATTTCTTATTTGTATTATAAGAATAGCCTTTCCTGGAATTATTGAAAAGGAAATTCTCTCTTGCTTGTAAATGCAATTTTATTATTCTTCTCATTATATTTGTAAAGGTAGCTGAAAATGTTTAGCTTACCACTTTTCCAAATGCTGTCCAAATCTGAGGGTGGTTGCTATAAAGAGAGTCTAGCATGGGCTAATGATTATTATGCTGTGGTATTTGAAATCAGAAGTGTTTAATTATGTACAACTCATGTCAGAGTCAAACTTCTAAGGAAAAATGAGATTTTCAGTCTATGGGGCTTGCAGATGATTAGCGGATCAAGCTTTAATACCTCTGTCTGCTCTGATTGTTGTAGGTATTGACCAGTTGTGTATCCCATGGAATGCCTTGCTCATGACAGGAAGACAACCTTCAGATTTGCAGATCTGCTAGGTAGCACAGGATGGCTGTCAGTAAAACAGGGGAATATATCCATACTCAAAAAAGTAATTCTGCAACAAGGTGATCTCATAGAATTGCAGGTGGAGAAGTGACTGAGAGCAGCCCTGCAGAGAAACACTTGGGGGTGATGGTTGATGAAAAACTCAACATGAACCAGCAGCACATAGAAAGCCAAAGGATCCCTGGGCTGCATCCAGAGGAGTGTGGCCAGCAGGTTGAGGGAGGGGATTCTGCCCCTCTCTGCTGCTCTCGTGGGACCCCACCTGGAACATGGCACCCAACTCTGGTGGCACAAGGTGAGAAGGACACGGAGCTGTTGGACCATGTCCAGAGGGGGCCACAAGGTTGACAAGAGAACTGGAGCACCTCCCCATGAAGACAGGCTGAGAAAGTTTGGGCTGTTCAGCCTGGAGGAGAGAAGGTTGAGTGAAGACCTCATGGAAATTTCCAGTGTCTGAAGGGGCTTACAGGGAAGCCAGAGTTAGACCCTTCACCAGGAGCTGTCGTGACAGAACAAGGGGAAAAGGATTCACACTTAAAGACTGTAGGTTTAAATTAGATGTTAGGAACAAAATCAGGGTGGTTAGGATGGTGAGGCACTGGAAGAGGCTGCCCAGAGATGCTGTGGATGCCCAAGCCCTTGCAGGGCTCAAGGCCAGGTTGGGCTGGTACTTGAAGCAACCAGCTCTAGTGGGAGGTGTCCTTGCCTATGGCTGGGGCTGGAATTTGATGATCTCTGATGTCCCTTTCAACCCAAACCATTTTTTGATTCTATAATTTATTTTTTTTTCCCTTAAGTAAGTCCCAATTCTCAAGATGGTGGGAGAGGAGTTACTTCTTGTAGTTAAGGCAAAACATGTACAACACATATTTTACAGCTGTGAGTTGAGTCTCCTGACTGAGGAGCAGGAGAGGCCATGGGCCTCAGAAGTGTGCAGCACTGTTTTCTTTGAAACAATCACTCAGACATAAATGACTCACTGTGAGATGCTGGAAGTCATGCTGGTCGATGTAGTACTGCTGTCTAACAGCCTCAAGCTTCATGCAGGAAAAAAAAAGACAAATTTTTATGGGATTCATAAAAACATAAAGAGAGGAACATGCTGCTGAGATTGCCTTTTTGATGTTACTGGAAATCAGCCTATCTAGAAATTGCACTAGACAATCTGAGGTGAGCTATGATGTTTTAAAAGTATTGATTGAAGGAGATGATGGAACTTGCTCACACAGTCAAGCTTGCATGTTAGAATTACCAGCTGAAAATATAGAAAAACCTATTTGATTTGGGAGAAAAGATGGAATTGGATTTGGATTGGAATTATTTACATTATTTTTTGTATTATAATCACTGACTTTGGGTGGCCAGCTGGTATGCAAAGACAAGCAGTGGAGGAAACTTAGCAGAAAACCCTGATTCCATTCTATGTGACTCTTCAATTTGCTTTTAGCCCAGAGAAGTGGCTGAGACTTGAAGCTTATACTGCTTTCAGAGTGTACTGAGTGCAACACTGCTGGCAGCAGTGGAGGGAGGCTGAACTCAACAAGGTGCCATGTCTTTCCAAGCACTTTGTGATGGTGGTGGTGGTGAAGAGCAAAGGGTTTGGGATGTTCTCATTCCAGGTATATCATGTGCAGTGTAGTGTCTGTATATATAGATCCACCAGTGAAATTGACAGTTTCCCCAGGAAAAGTATAATCATAACAGATTGTTATCTCTCTGCATGCTTCCATTTGGACTCACTTGAGCTCTTTCTATAGCAGAGATGACTTGTTAAAGAGATAAAACTTTGTGTTCATACCCTTCTTGATGCAGCACTTGACTCTTCATTGCTCAGCACGAGATACTGTCACTTGGCCATTTTATCTATCACATAGGGACAGCAGAGGGAATTGGCTAATGTGATGTGATGTGTAATTGACTATGCTTCAGAAGGTTTTGAACTCTCTTAGGTGGAGAAGTGAGCCAGACATAAATCCATAGGAGGAGGATATAACATGGCTGGACACTTCTTTGGGTGGGAATGCTCTGTAAGTCTCCATCTGAGCTGTGATTTTTGGGTGTCTGATCCTTTTGGTAAGATGGACTAAAAAGTGGATACACACAAAGCCTAGAGGCTGCCTCCACACCCCTGACATTTTCAGATGGAAGGTTAGAAAATTTAAACCACTGCGTATTTTTTTGCAAATCAGAATGAAAATATAAAATTATTTTATAGATAGCCAAATGAATATTTGTATATTCATGTATATTCAACAAGGGAATCAGATACAGCTCTGTTCATGAATGCTAACTGTCTAAAGAAGGCTTTCCTCCCAGGCACCTCCACAGAAAATACATAATAGGCAGAGGTCACTTTTTTACCTGCTGTCTTTCTTCTGCTTTTTGTCTAAGGAACTGGTATTAATCACTGTCAGATGCAGCATACTGGGCTGACAGAGTCTTTGCTCTGACTCTGTGGTGTTCTGAAGTTGTATTTTTATGCATCTTGGTTTCCATACCAACTGCTTGATGTGGCATACTCTTGGGAAATGCTTGCTGCAGACATGGTTTTTTAGCAACTGAAACCTGGGACTCTTACATAAACTTTGTAGATCTCCCATTTTATAAATCTCTTACTCATGCAAGTCTACTTTCCCACCTTCTTTTTTATTCCTGCCATTGTATCCTCTAAAATGCCAGCAGTGTCCTGCTCCTTTTCCAAATACATTCCTGAATGTTAATGATTTTTTCCCCTCTTTTCCATCTCAGTAAGGAATTCGCTTGTATCACTTAATTCCAGCAGGCCACCTATCTTGGCAAATAGTATATTAGATTGTTGCCCATAGTGTTCTTCACCAGAGCCAGGGTGAGTTTTGGTTCCTTCATGTACCCACTAAACACAGTACAGTTAGAATGTTTTTTTTTTTCTGTATTCAGAGCAGCACATAACCTAAATCCTACAGTTTACCATGTTTTGAATGGCTGGTTATGCTTCCTCTTTGTCACAGGTGGCCAGGTTTTTGAAGGGAGAAGAAAAAGAATTGTATGCATACTAAAATTACTGAACTGTGAAAAGAACAGCTAATATAATCCCTGTCTGTCTGTCACAGAATGGTTGAGGGTCTAGAAACATTTGAGCACAGAGAACATAGAGAAAAAAGTCTTATATAATTAATAAAAGTTGAAAGTAGAAAGAACTTGCAGTCTGGATGAGATGTTTTTAACAGGTATCAGGATGGATCTAGGGCTGACTAGAAGACACCAACCTTTAGGTAAAAGGGGGAACCTGAAAATTTTTACCTTAAGCACAAAAATTTTCTAAAAATCAAAACTCAAAATATGCAGTTAGGGACTTGCTACAACTTCTATTTTATTTTCTTGTTGGTCTGTCATTCTCTATTACTCAGTTTATTTGTTCTATGATATGCCATCCCTTACTGATCTATTGTGCAGTCCAATATAATCAGGCTTATGAGGATTTTTGGGGGAAAATGATGAAAACCTTTAAGTTTTCAGAAAGAAAAGAAATTCATACTTAAGCCCTAATTGATACCAGTCTTTCTACATCCTAAGAGACATTGTAAGTTTTGTTTTCTTCCATGTGCTATATTGTGATAAAGGAAATAACTGGAGGAAGCACATATCAGGGGCAAGAAAAATGTTTTGGTTATGATGCCATCTGTCCAATTCTAGCTGATTGCTTAGGCAGTGGAAATTGAAATTATTATAATAGTTTCTGTAATCTTCTTAAATCTTAAATTAAATTAGCATCAGGATTGGCACTTCTAGACTGAGTTGATGGCTTTGATTATGGGTCCTTCTTGCCTTCTCTAGTTTCATTTATTGTTAGTTGTTATTATATGTTCATTAAAAAGCAATTTGATAAATCATGGGATTTCCTGCCTGTAAAACAATTATCAGAATGAAGAGTGACAGCAGTGGCTGGGGAATATGCTGAAATTTGGTAACCCTTTGTGAAGGTAAAGCAGGACACAAAATTATTACTATTTAATAAGAAACTATTTAGCATAATAGTACTTTACTCTCCATAAGTAAGTGAAGAAGGACTAGGGGTATCTTTTGGGTTCTAACTCTGCCTCTGCCATGGATGAATATGTGACAGCCACTTTTGTCAGTGTTTTTGTGAACCAATGCTGATTAATCAGATAGAAGGACAAGTGGGCAAGATCATGACACTGTGGACAAGAATTCACAATTATCATACATGGGTCAATTGTGAGGACTGTACTGAAATAATTTTGAAGAATCATTGACTGATTAACTTAAACATTCCAGAGGCCCATGGGTATCCAAATATAGACTCTGAACTTCATTATGGCATGGACTTATGTGAAGCCATTCAGGACCAGGTGATTTTAGTGGCCTTTCTGTACTTTTTGAATACCTCTATTCAACTTGCTTTAAAGGTCTCCAATCTTAAATTGAGAGTGAGGAATGGTGGAGGAAGCAATGAAAGTTTGGTGAGGGGGAATGGGGAGCCTGAGAGAAAAAGAGAGATTGTTCAGACAGGCAGAGAGCATATGAGCAATAACTGGGACTGTGTTTATACTGTCATGTTAGCTTAGGATTCAAGGTCACACTCAATGGTTTCTTCATTGCTTACACATTAATGTTCTCCCTGGCTGTCAGGCAGACCTTGGATCTGACCATGAACACAGCTGCATACACACTGCAAAAGCCTAAACGATTTTGAGGTCTAAGGAAGAGTCAAAATTTATGTGGAGAGAGCTGAAAGAGGCAGGTTGATGGGGGTTGAAGTGAGATAAATGATGGAGTGCTGGACAAGGAAGAGTTAACCTCAGGGGAATTCAAGAGAAAGCAGGATGGTGGCCAAGGCAGCTTGAAGGACAGAGGAGGCAGTTGTCTCCTGCAAATGCAAACTGTGCCGAGGGTTTTTGTAGCCTCACTGAGATGCAGGTTACCAGGAGACACTCTCCTCAGAGGGTAAGCTGGTGTGAAGCATGGAGAGAACTGCAGGCAGCAGCCAGTCCCTGGCAGCTCCCCTGGTCAGCACACAGCCCAGGACAGAACTGCCCAAGGAGAATTGTGTTTCCTGTCAGTGGGGGACAGTAATTCTTAGCACAAAGATGCAACAATGGCAACAATCTTCTTTCCTGGAGATCAAAATAAACAGTTCCAGTTCATATAATAACTCTTTAAAACAGACAAATATTTCTTTGTAATAGTTGCAGTAGAAGAAGGAATTAACATAACTCTGAGCACTCTCCAAGGACAGTGCATCTTCAGAGCCAGAGAACACACCTACGCTGAGTATGGTGTGTGCTTTTATGACTCAAAAATAATATTCACAGCTGTGGTGGTTCCACAGAGCATGCCATGAGCCTTCCTTTCCCAGTAGATTATCCTAGACTGCATTCTTCTGGCAGGGAGACATTGTGTCTGGCTCCCTTTGGAGATGCCAGGAAGCCAGAAAATGTGAGCGTGGTGCAGACTCCTAAAGGATCACTCATATTCATCTTAAAGGTGGCAGGCTTGTTGCAGTTAATAATTCCTTTCTCAAAATCTGGCTCCTCACCATCTTCATAAACCCTGAAACAAATATTATAGTACCCTCAGGCCCTCAAGAATGCCTATAGAGCAGGAATTTGGCTTCTTCCAAATGTGATTAATGAGCTTATTCATTACATTTTGCCCCTTAAAGTATCAAGAAGGGATTCCAGGTATATACTGCATACATGAATTTAGTCCTGTTTGATAAGGACATAGGTTTTCCTGACCTGGAGGAGTTGATATCTCCAATAAATTTGTAATTGAAGGAACTGGTGAAGAAGCAGTTGAAAGTGTAGATGGGGAAGAAAAATTAAGAACAGTCAAAGTTTATATGGACTGAAGTGGACCACCTGAGGTTAGGCTGATATAAATGATGACAGATTGAGATAAATGATGGAATAATTAGAAATAAGAAGATTTAGAAGAATTAAGCAAGTGAAAAAAGAATAGCCTCTGCAGATAGGGACAGGCACCATGGCTGCCTACTGAAGTTAAATGGCAGGAGAGAAAGCCTCCTTTGTGGCACTTAGCACTGGGTGGCCATAGTTCTGGTTTCTAAGCCTCAAGTATTAGCTGAATTATTGAATTTATAGTGACTGAACAAACATCCAAGTCAGAATACCCAGGAGTTTGCCTGTCAGGTGCAGAGGGCAAAGTCTTAAAAACAGTATAGACTGACCTCATGTTACAAATTTTTCTATATCCTGTATTAATTTTACTATTATTTTATGAAATGTATTACAGAGGTGTCCATAAGCTTGATTCATGAATCAGGATGTATTAGGTACATTAAAACCAGATAGTTTTTGTCTTTAGGTTGGTCAAAATATATGACAAGAATTTGCAGAAGGAAATAAACACAAGAGACAGGGAGAGACAATTAAATAATGCACACAGTACAACATTTGCATTGTAAGTTTAGTTACTTGTGGGACACATCATCAAAGACACCATTTTAGTCTTCCTTAGTCCATCTTTAACAATGGAAGACATTAATTGGTTGGAAGATATATTTTCTTCAGAGAAAAGTCACAGGAAAAACTTCCTTCCTGGAAACTGAAATGGCTTCAACACGAAAACAAGTCATTAGTTAGTGTTCAATGATTCCTGCCTTATTCAAATACTCAAATATCCAAATACTATCTTTCTGCCTTACTCAACTGAAGAAGCTGCACAATACACAGCAGTAGTTGTTTAAAAAGGCTTCAGATGAGACAAGATGAATAAGAAATAAGAATAATGGTAAAAGTCCTTAGCAGAATGTGGGGATGGACAAAGGTGCATGGTGACAAAAAAAAGAGACAGTCATAAAATGAAAAGTAGTCTTGGAAAGGGAAACTTAAATATGATACTTAAAGAAGACAGGACACTTTGCAGGCAATTTGGAGTAGCAGAGAGAATTTTATATCCAGCAAATATAATTCATAGTCTTTTTAAGGACCTGCATAATAATTTGATGGTGAGAGAGAAACATGTCTTCTCACTATGCGGTCGTTCAAATCATGCTAACATACTGGCACCCTGTGCATGATATGGGATTGCTTCTTAGTGAATACTGAATAATTACTCTTACCACTGGAGAGATTAATAGAATGAAATTAAGCTTCTCTAAATGCAATCTTGATTATTAGGGCTCTGAGTGTGTTGTGGGGAATGCATTGCTCAAGTGTTCAAAAAAGTGCACAGTATGTACTGTGTTATCAGTATTTTAAAAATTAAGAGTTTGACAGGAATTCCAGCATTAAATGTAATCCCATATGAAACACTCTCCAGGAGCTAATCTATTGCCATTTCCTGTTTATATAACTAGATCAACCATACTGAATTAATAAAAATGCATGGCAAACCTTGATGCACTTAACAAAGCATATACCACTTACACATCCTCGGAAAGCCTACTGGTTTATACAACACATTTCTTTTATCCACTGTCTAGGCTCTTGAAAAGTGTCTTGTTTTGGTACTTAGCTCAGGCACAGAGCTGCATGGAGGAGAATGCACCTCTCTCATGCCCACATTAGGTCCTGGGACAGAACTGTTGCCTCTGCACCCAGCACAGACTGGACTTTTTGTCCTGGTAGATCTGGGGTACCTCTGTGGAGAGTCGAGGATCTGGAAACTGAGCAGAGACACATCCACATCGTGCTTTCCCCTCCAATGTCAGAACTTCTGAGAATCATACTGGTCAGTACTGACCTGCTTCTGCATCTCTTCACACTGTGAGAGGAAATTGTGGCTTCCTATGGAGTTCTGAGTGAGGACACCGAGCTGGCACAGATCAAGTGATGCTCCCCAGCCCTTCCTGGAGCAAGAGCCACATTGCATATTCAGCAGGTCTGACTTCCAGTCCTTGGGAGATTTCCATGCTTTATCTTCTCAGCACATGCTTTTCCTGTTGAGGTGATGTTTTCTGACAACTATTTCTCCATCGAAACCAGCAGATAACTGGTCCCAGCCAGGTACAATGCAGGGCATTTTAGACATGGTTTGTATGAGTTCTCAACCTGCTCAGCATAAGTTTATGAGCTCTGTGTCAGCACTGGCCAAGTTACATTTATACTGGATCTGTGGTTGACTACTAGCAGTTATGTTTCCTACTTTTTCCATTACCTAGGGCATCCTGGACCTCTTTCAGTTCAGATAATGCAGTGTTAATAAAAGTCCTTTTGCTGTAATTTGCATTAAAAATGAGACAAACTTTTTTAAAGGAAAAGACATGTTTTTCCCTCATGCAATCATAAAACAGAGAAAGGGGTAATACCCATACTAAAAAATAATAAGGGAGAATAGGAAAAAAATAACCATGGAAAAATAAACTCTGAAGTCATTTAGGAGGAAGAGAGACCAGAGCAGAAATATCCTTTCCTAACTGTTCCATGGCACCATATAACTAGTTAACATTTATTGTTAATACTCAGTTGCCCAATGTTTAATAGTTCTTTCAGCAAAGTATTGCAATAAAAATTCTCACATTTTTTAGTGGTTTGCTTTGTTTGTTTTAATTTGAAAGGACAAACCTCTAAAAAAGTACATGAAGAACAAGTAACTGAACTTATAGGATGATGTGTGTCACTGGGTGTGGTGCCACTCTGACTGTTCTGGGAACTTATATAATAATGAATTTGTCTCAGATAAAGACCAGCAGATGTCCATGATTCTCTCACAAGGGTCCTGATCAGATTTATTTCTAAAAACTTACCAATACATTTAAAATCTTAATTAGTAATGAAAAGGTTGTACTACAATTGTTTTAATTTCAATTAGAGAACAACTTAGTCTGTTAATTGCAAGTGAAAAAAGAAAGGAAAATTTTCAGCCTTGGAAGTTTTGAGTGACATGTTTTTTTGGTTTTGAAAGATGGGGAGCTGCTATCACCCACAAAGTGCTAAATAAAGGGACCCTGCACAGCTATGTAGACACCTGGTTTTCAGGAAAGTTTTTTGTATTTGTCTAAAATTTTAATCATCTGTCAGTTAAGCAACAGCTGGGCTTGAGACAAGGGCAGGCCATGGGCCGCACCCTGAGGCTGGCGGGCCAATCTGGGCCGGTTCGGGTTGGCCGAAGACCGTTCCCGATGGCCGGGAAAGGTAGTGGCTTCGCTCCAGCGCAGGGACAGCTCGGCCCGCCTCGGCTTCGGCGGGCGGGGCCCTGCGCCCGGCCGGGCCGGCCCGCCCTCGGCCTGGCCCGGCCCGGCTGGCCCGAGCGCCGGCCCGCCCGGCACCAGCCGGCCGGTCCTTGGCCCGGCCGCCGGCCTGCTGCGGCCCAGCTCGGCTCGGCCTCGCCGGGCTCGGCCCGCCCGTCGGCTTGCCGGCTCGGCGCGGTCGGCCGCCGGCCGGCCCTGGCCCGCCGGCTGGCCGCGGCCGGCCCAGCCCGCTCGACGGCCGGCCTCGGCTCGGCTCGGCCGGCCGGCCGGCCCGGCTCGGCTCGGCTCGGCTGGCCGGCCTCGGCCCGGCCGGCCCAGGCCCGCTGGTGGCAAGAAGTCCAGCCAGCTCATCACCAGTGTGGCTGTGTTTTTTCCAGCATGGCTTCAGCCTGGCTCTTTATCGTTTTGGATACAAGTTTAACTTTTAGTGCCTGAATGAGACTTCGGATTTCCTGAGCTCCCCAGAATGAAAAGCATGAAGCAATAAGAATTACAGAGGCCAGCAGAATGAAGTCCAAAGTCATAGAAGGAGAGATCTGAGGAGTCGCCACTGATAAGCAGCTTAAAACCTTTTTTTTTGTGGGCTTTAGAGGATTGTGACTTTACTTAAATTCTTTTAAACTGTAGGATATACTTGGGGAGGTTAAAGTGCCTGAGATGAAGACTTTTTTGCCTCGAGAAATGGAGTTCTCTGTCTTTGGGACTGGAATTGGACAGAGACATTTGAGTGAAGAGTGAGATAGAGACTTTTTGTGTTTTATCAGTGGCCTGCCTTTAAAATGACACCCCATGTGTTTTCAGCAACCCATATACAGTTCTGAAAAGACCGTGGAAATGGGAGGAAAAATCGTAATTTGTAGGTTCCGGGTGGATGCGAGTTATGAGGGTGAGACACCCTCTAAGCCTAAACAAAAAGAAGGGACTTCTCTCTCTTGAGTGAACTGAAATGATTATTTAAGTGAATAACTGACCGAAGTGTTTTTCTGTATGTTGCTAGTATGAGGAAAGGGGGAGGAGGGAATAATCTGGAAATCTCATTCTGAATTGTTTTGTGTTGTTAATAAATTTCTTGTACCCTTTTTAAGCTTTAAGCCTGCTTTGTCTTTACTCCTAAATTCGATCCCCAGGAGAAATTAAATATATTAAAATTGGCAACCCCAGTCACACCATGACAATAACACACACTTATTTTCATTTTAACTAGATTTTTTGAAA
Source organism: Muscicapa striata striata (assembly GCA_030060385.1). NCBI lineage: Eukaryota > Metazoa > Chordata > Aves > Passeriformes > Muscicapidae > Muscicapa > Muscicapa striata. The sequence goes on along the minus strand of JAREIS010000097.1, from coordinate 228,178 downwards.
CAGCAAATGCTTATACACAAATTGGGATTTGTACACATTTCAAAGTCTTTGGAAAGACAGGAAGAAGATAATGTCAAGCAAGTATGAAAGCAAGGTATTCACAAAGCTGGTACTCTCATGAACATAAATCTTTTACCTATCAAAAGCAGGCTGGCTTGGTAGGAAATTTACTGACTGATTGTTTTCTGAGAATTTATGAGACTGTTGGAAAGTACAACTTGCTTTCTTTTTTCTTATATCTGATTAAAGCTAACATTATGGATGAGAGATTCCAGTCATCCCTACTAGCTCACCTCTTCTCTTGTTATTCCATCTGTCATTGCCATTCTTTGGAGCACTAGAGCTGAAAGTAGATGAGGGCATCTTTCAGAGCTACCAGCAGAGGTAAACCCTCTAGATCTAGGTAGTCCTTCAAGTGACTTTTCAAATGGCTCACAGTGATGCTGGGCTTTCTGCCTGCAGCTCATTTTTTGTCTCCCAGCACAATGTAGGTCTCTGGATTACAGCAGCTACTGGAGTGCTGCAGGAATCAGAAGCCCATCTGTCCTGAGGGAAGGGTGGAATGTCATCACTGTGGTTAGAAACAGTTTTAAACCATTACATGAAATGATGTGGGAATGGATAATGATGATAAATGGTAAAGGGCCACAAACACAGAAGGTTTTGCTGGTGATGCCATACATGGTACACATTTCTCTTGATTGTATGAAACTTGGTTAAAATTTTTAAAATTTAAATTTTTTAAAGTTTTGACTCCAGTTCACACTCTCTTCTCAACACAGGCCATGCATACAGTCCTACCATGGGCTATTATAGCCTATGGCATACTGAGAAAGAGTGAGAGCAATTTTATTTTTTTGATGACTTGTGTTACAATCCTCCAGTTTCTGATCTGGGGCTGCCACACTGGAAATCTCTGCTCCTTATAGTATCCTTAATCATCACATAAACAGAAGGCAGGTAGTGGAGAAGGCAGAGATTGGAAGGCTTTAATACTGGCCACATAAAATATTGAAAAAAGTCAGGTATGAACCATGTAATTTTCCTTGGAAGCAATGTCTGGCAGCGAGATCACAAAAAGCAGGGCTTTTTTTACCCTAACAAAGACTACCAGTACTTTGTTCTGTTTGCTCTGTTCCTTATCTATCATGATGATTGTTTCTGCCTGATTGTATTTTTTAAAATTCTGTGAAGGGTTGAAAGTTATCCCAGTTCTTATGAATGCATTTATTACTGTCAGCCACGATATTTTTAGATGTATAATCACATTGGAGTTACTTCTGCATTCAGTGCCTTTTTTTGTTTCAGTAATTTTGTTTTGCACCTTACAGAGGCCATTTTCCAATTCTCTGAGCATCTCTGCATTTGATGGCACTCCATGTAGATAACTGCATAATCATTCCACTTCTCTCTGTGGTGGCAAGTCTCTGGAAATTTTGAGTTAGGTCTGCCTGCAGGATTAATGCATGAGAGCTGCTAGGCTTTCTGTGAGTGCCTGGAAACAGAAAAACATCTCCCATCCATCTCCTGAATGTTGCCTAGCACCTTGTCCTTTTGGAGATAGAAGACAATATGTTAAACCCTGAGCAAGATTCTACATCAATTTGCACCAGCTCTACCAGAAGTGACTCATTCCCATTTCTATAACTGATGATGATCCAGTTAGATATGATGGCCCAGGTTCTTATTTCAGTCAAGGGCTATTACAGGGCAGAATGGGGCAAAGTGTCCAGGACATAATTAGGAATAACATCCTAGCTGCCAAAGAATTGTCTGGAACTGATGCTGGGAGACTGGGTAACAGTCCCTTATTTTCCATGTTACTTCTCATTCTCCAAAAATCAGATTGGGATTTTTTTTTTTAAACCTCCAAAGGAATGGAAAAGAAATTAAAAGTTTGCTCCATACTGTACTTTTGTGTGTATATGCATAATGTGAATTATCTCTAATAATTGCAGACAATAGGGAATGCATACCTCAGTATATTAACCATGAATAAATGAGAATGACAGCAGCCACATTGTTGGCTGCTTCACACATTTCTGAACAACATCATTATAGTTAAGACAGGAAACATTTTGGACAAAAGGGCAAGCACTTTTGGTGGGAAAAAATCTCTATAATTTTATTTGCCTATTAAATTGTCTGTTGAATAACTTGTAGATCATTACTTTTAGTGTAGGTTAGTAATTATTTAATAAGAATATAAAACAAAGAAGAATCCCGTTTATTACTCTTAATCTACTAAAGTCATTATCTATCTAGCAGTTCTGAGAGAATATTCAACATATTGAACTGATTTGTGCATGCTTCATGAGCTCTTTACACCTTAACTGCATATAATCATTCCTAGTTCTGTCATGGTTATCATGGTGGAATTTCCACTGAAGTCGATGAACTCTGAGTGCAAATTGACTGCAAAACAGTGACTGGGACAAATTCTCTCGTTATCTGAAACCTTTGAAATGCCACTGGCTTGAGTGGAATTGCTGCAGACATGACTGAATTTGGTTTAATTTTCTGGTATTTATTCAAGTTAGTGCCTCGAAGACCTGGATTTCTCTCATTTAATTTTAATATTTTGAGCTGAATTTGACAAATACTGATAAAAATAGTGCCTCTAGGGTTTGATTGAGAAATCTTTTTGTGGCAACTTGAAAGATGTCTGTTAGCATCAGCATGCCCAAGACTGAGCTTTTAGTGGCCATAGAGGAAAGGTAATTGAAAACATCAGTCAGCTAATAGGGTGCTTTAAAAATGGTAATTTTTAAATGGATTTTTAAAAATACAGCTAAAAGTTTATTGCATTAAGATTTGTGAAAAACACAGTCATTTAAAATACAGATTAAATTAAATAATGCAATTTTGTTTCATTCAACATTCAGGCCACATTTTATGACCTTTGGAGGTCAGAAAAAGCAAAATAAGGGAGGGAAGGCGACACCAAAGGCAATCAAGAGAATGGCCAAGCAATCAAGAGCATGCCAGCCCATGCTGAATATAGGCATGTGTACTTCACCTGAGATATAAGAAGACCCATTAATTCCCCTCTAAAGAAGGTTCTATGGATCATCTTTTGGGTATGCACAATTTTTCAGGTGATTCTGGTGAGAAAACAATCCTTTTTTTTTTTTTTTTTTACTAGATACGTAAAAATATTAGAAATCAGCTTTATTCAAGAGGAAGTGAATTTTGCAGATTTTTGTGTGGGTATCTGTTTGTGTGTATGTTCCTTTCACACTTCCTTCTTTTCATGCATAGAAGAACCTATGCTTTTTGACTTCCAAAGATCTTCAATGCAGAGTTAATTTCAACTCCACTCTGATTTTATGTCTTATATCAACACACAGCTTTTGTTCACTTGACTTTGGTGATGCTGTAATGTCAGGATTATTGACCCAGCCAGGAGCAGTGATAAGAGGATGACACATTCATTCAGTTGATTGTCTTTCAAGCAGGATGCTAACTAACTCACTTGCATACTAATAATTCTGCCACCCTTTTCCACCAATCTTCCTTTTTATGCTCAGAAGACCTGACAAATTCCATCACAATTCATCATTTGGGGAGATCTATGGAGGCTTTCTGGTGAATTAAGTCACTTGCCCTGAAGTCCCAGCCATATCTGAGCAGGAACATGGTACTATGATACTGCATAAAAAAGGCTTTGCAGAATGTTGCTAGTCAGAGAAAAATAAAGATTTTCTCAGCATCAACACATCTTTTTATAGAATCCTATTGCCATAAAAGGATCCTACTGCCATAAAAGGTCCCCAGCTTGTTCTAATTATGCTGCACATTTCTAGCTGCACAGAATGGTTGTAGTTAGAGGCTGACTGATCTGCATCCTTTTTTCAGAGCAATGTTAAAATGCTATTCCTGCTTTCTGAAAGCAATGAACTGTACTACAACCTTACCAAAATGTGCAGGGTAAATGCACTCTAAATTATTAACTCTACTTCCTAAAACTCCACTGAGGTTTTCCACCCACAGGTTGACTTAGCCCAAGCCCAGCTGGACCTGAGGTACGTGATGAGATCACAGCATTCATTTCTTGGACTGCAGGTGCCTGTTAGGAGCCTATCAGCATTGCAGCTGTGCATATATTTCTGAGGATTCATAATTTAGATTTTAAATGTGCATCAATCTCAAACTTGGCAAAAGCGCAACATTTGGTTTTAAAGGAAAGAAAGGTCTTTAGGTAATCAGTTATTTTTCAGATTTTGGAAATATTTGCTGGAATTCCTGTTATAAGAATAGAAAAGGCAGTCATTAAAATGTAAGCATTACAAGTTCTTTCTGTGGAAGATGGGGTGTGCTAACAATCAAGAAAATCTGAAGAATAGAGTCCTTAAAATGCAAAGGCACTCACCTGGATTTTGTATTTTCATCATGTTTGCATGCTATGCTAAATGAGGTATTTATAACAATACTTGCTGTACCATTTCTGAGGTGTATATTCCCATGACAGATTTTCCTTATGCTTAAGGTAGAAGTTTGAGGGCTCCACTAGTGCTCTATTAAATGATGCAATGAGGCCTAACGCTGTAATCCTGAAATTCCCTCCCCCTTTCTGCTCTGACTTGAAACTGAGAAGAGAAAATCAAGTTCTTAGATGAGTCCTCTTTTAGCAGGTGCTTCCATTTGAAATTACAAATAAGCCAAGTAAAGAATTTAATTTAATTCAATTCCTACAACTAAGCTGTCATAGTTTCAATGAAATGTGGAGTGTGTACCCAGGCACAGTGAAGATGGGGAGCACAGGGTAACACATGGAGTTTCCCATTCAAGACTAGGCAGTGCTGGTATATTTCTCAGCAGAAAGGTTCCCTAAGCTTCTTGTTAAATCCGTGGTGACTGCTGAGTATCAGAAGAACTCTTTTCCTCCTACATTGGCTGGATCTGCCCTACTGAGGGCAGCTTCTTTCTCCCTACTGTGAGAGTCTCCTTTATTGATCCAGGGTCACATGGGGATACAACGCGCTGACCAAAAATTTATAACCTAGCTCTATATCTGTGTTGCCCAGCAGGGTTCAAGTCATAAAAGCCAGTATGCATGCACTAATTAGCTGACACTCAGGTCAGGTCAGATCTGTTTATAGTCTTGGAGGAAAAGACACAGATTTTGCCAACATTAATGGCACTGCCTCCCTGATCCAGACCTCTGTCACCCTTTCCCTCCCCTCCTTCTGCCACCTGAGGCTCACAGGTATCTCACCTGCTCAGGAAAGCCAGAATACCTGTGTTGTTCCTGCTTCAGCCCAGTGAAGTTAAATACTTGTTTACACTTGGAAATTAAATGAGATTAATGGAACTGAGTGAAGTGAGTGTGTAACAGCTGTTTCAGAATAAATTCATGTATGCATAATCCTAATCTCTTCCATATCTTCTTCTATCTCATCCCTAGGCAGCTGAAGTAGAGCCCTCTTGCCATGTCTCCTCTGTGCCACCTCTCTGGAGCAGAATCACAAGAGTCCACACTGATCAGCTTTTCCTGAGCTGAAGATTTCCTCCTTGTTCATCCTATTTGTTTTTTTTCCTCCTAGCCAATTTCTTATCTGTAAGCATACTTTGCCTTGTACTGCATGATCTCTTAATTTCCTCTAGAGCCTCCTGGGAGGGACTTGGTCAAAGGCTATTAAAAAATTAAAAGAGTTACATCATCCTACTCTCTTATCTGCTCTTATTTTAACATAACCAAAGTATTATACTGTGTTGGAACAAGGAGCTGGGGTAAGGGAATTGGCACTACTACTGAGCCCCTATAGGACAGTACCTTTAGCAAAATGTCTTTAATGCCAGGTTTGCATTTAGTTAATTAATGATAGAATAATTTTAATATCTTTCCCAGTTTTGTGTCCTGGTGGCAATCTTGGTTTGACATTTTCCTTAAATGGGTCAAAAATTACTTAAACTGGGGGACTGCTAGAATAAAAAATAATTAGCTTTTTAAAAGTAAACATCAAGAACACTTTTATTTTTTCCTAGCAGAATTTAATGACACCTTTACAGCCAATTACACATTTTTCCATTCCATTTTGTCTTACATCTTTATTTGTTTTTCTCTTTCTGTCTTTTCTCTATGTGTTAAAGAACTGGGGCCCATAAATGAGAAAAAGATAATGGTTTACAATCAATGCCCATGGACCAGAGAGCTAATCTGAACTTAACTAAAAAGTCAATATTTAGCTGTACCTTATCAGTGGAGAAATGTCAAGCACAGCGATAGACATGAACAAATTTCCAACTGATTTCTCTTTCTTATGCCTCAGCATTCAAAGCTTCGTGGAAGAGTTTCAACATCAGATAAGACAAAACTGCTGTTGAAAAAAACATGTAACAAATGACAAACTTGTGGCTACAGAGACCAGGGTTTATGAAATGAAAACACACGTCAAAAATTCATTCTAATCTCTTCTTGCACATTCCATTGGTCACCTTCCAGTCTGTGTGATGCAGCAGTTGATAGTTAAACACTGCAGGCAGTCTTTAAGAGATAGCAGCAGGAAATGTTTTCTTGCTGAGTGAAGTCATAATTTGCTGCCACCCAAAACAAAATTGACGTAACTAATTTTGAATTTAAAAATTGCTAAGGATTTTAATACACATGTGAGGTACTGACTGGGTATTTTGCTGTTTTGCAAGAACAAATTTTGCAGCTAACAATTTGGTAAAAATATTTGTTTGGTAACTTAGGTATCAGCTCACAATGGGCATAATTTCTACAGCAATTTATTTAGCTGTCTTGATTTTTGTGAAGGAACAGCTCATGGGGTTACATCAGTAAAGAATTTAATCCTTGGCTAGAAGTCAGGACTGCTTTGTTTATTCCCATTGCCATTCACTTCATGAGTGATCTCTTAATTTTAAGACATGATGACCCACATTTCAAGCATAGTCATGGGGCTTCCCAAACTAGAGGGTAAAACACTGTTTTTAGGAGTGGTCATAGCCCAGGACTCCACTGGGTTTGTTTGGGTAATTCCAATATCTGTGTGTACTGCTCTTTGTGGATGGGAGGGAGGGGGTGGGTGAAAGGTGGCCTGTGGTGTGCAAAGCTACAGCTCTGCTGCTTTGTGCTCTTCTTCAGAAATCTCCACAGGAAAAAAAAAAAAAAAGCAAGTTGAACTACAAAATGTTGCTAAAAATATTGGTGAGAACAAACCCAGGAGAGAGTAAAAATAACTGCATGATGATGAAGTTTAAACACAACAGAAGGACAATTGTGAGGGATTCCTCAAGATTGAAACAGTGATGGAAAAACCCCAGAAAATAATACCTATATTGGAATTCTCAGAGTTGGAGTTCACTCATACACCAAACATACACATTTTGTTTAGGACTGCACCACTGCTCTGAACACTTTTGAAGGAGTACTGACATCACCAGACTTCCTAAGGTTCCCAGATATTTCTAACTTTTTAATTAAAACATTAATTTTTACATTGCAAATGTTTTTTATTCAATCATAAAATGGATGAGATTAATACTGGAAAAAAAGACAATAGAGCATCTTGATAAAGTTTTCAGCAATGTTTGTGGAAATACTTCACTAAAGAGTCCTTTTCTTCTGAAATGGGAAAGCATTTGATATTAACAGTGTGTGTATGTACACTTAATCAAACAAACACCTTGGAAATGTAGACAGCTTATATATTGCTGCTTCTTTACTGCATCTCCAAAGATATTTATACTTGGATAGCTACACATAGCTGAGCCAAAAATTGAATTAACATGCTGGACAAATAGGGGATATATTAAAATAAAACAATTTTAATGTAAATTGACATTGACATTTTCCTCAGAATTGAAGATTAATAAGTTTAATAACATTATTAAAAAAAACATAAGAATATCACTCATATGACAAAGTTTCATGAGCACTAAATGACCCTTTGCTGCTTGGGATCACTGCTATATTATATCCATTTCATGAGAAGCCTGCAGAAAGATTGTTACACAGCTTGCACTGCAGTTTTCATGTACATTCAAGATAACCAAAGAGACCTTTTTGGTTCTGAAGGGTATCTTTTCTTCTCAGGAAAAAAGTTGCCTGCAAATGATGCTAATGTTTATTATCACACCTTGGTTCCATTGGACATTTTTAAAGTTTGGAATATTATGGCCTGGGCGTGGGTAGTAAGGTGCTGCTCTCATGGATGAGTGGAGTGCAGGATGTTTGGAAAAAGTAGGCAGAGAAGAGGAGGAAAATTTTCTAAATATAAAGGAGCTCTTTTTCTGCACAGAGCTTCGGTGTGAGAACAGGGAAGTGTCTACCCATTTTCTGGGTCAAAATCCGAGGGGAGGGTAACACTGCTGATGCTGTGGAGGGGTCTGGTATGGACTGCTGACCCTGCACAGTACCCCTACACTATTCACATGGCTAAAAACCTACACCATCCTGTATATTTGCTAGTCAAAAGACCATGAGAAGGCAAACTAAACTCAAAACCCAGCAGGTTTCCCCAGCTGCCTGTAGAAATAGTGTAATTCTTGTATCTAGTGAGCAAAATGTACGGCTGAGTGTTTTCTGTAACCCTGGATGTCTCCCAGTGACTTATTTCAGAGAAGGCTGCCACCACATTCATCATGGGATGACAAGCTGTATCAAAGACAGGGAAAGGTTGCTCAATAAAAAGGGAAGAGCCTCCAGACCCCCATCTGGACTGGCTTTAGCTGCACTAGAGGAAACACAGACAGAGTGGAAGAGATTATCAGATGTGTGTCTGCCTGATATATCTGTGAAGATTTCTTTTCTATACAGATGTCAATTAAGGAAGTCCAGATTTACACATTATATATGGGTGAACTTACTGCTTTTTACCCAAGCTAAATAATTGTTAATCTAATATGAGCCAAAGATAAAGAAAATTTTCTTTTTATAACTAGCTGCAGACCTGGTCCAGGAACATGTTTAACACGTAGATTTAACATATTGCTTTGTTCCTTTACTAGGTCTTTCTATCATGACTTTAAATCTGATCCAGATTGTTTTGTAGTAGAACAGAAAATAAAAGAATTGGAAAATACTATTTGTGGATTTTTGCGTGTTGAGAAATGCACAAATTAAAGTCAGGTAAATAATATTTTGAAATGCTATACAATTTAAATGTGGCATTTCATTCATTTAGAAGTTCAATTTCTTTATCTGCCTGGGTTTATTTTATAGAAAGGCATTCTGTTTTGATTTCCAGACACCAAGAAATGAGGAATCCCATAGCTCTTACGATATGTTTCCTCTCCTTAGTTCTGTTTCAACCATTGGTCTTTGATCCACTTTTCTTTGGTAGGCTAAGGAGCACACTATTAACATCTGGTAGGTACTTAGAGGATAGTGTCAGGTAACTCCTGCATCTTTCTTCTGACAAGTTAAAAAGATGAACTTCTTTAAAACTTTCTCAACAAAGTATTAATTTAAAGTCTGAAGTTATTTTTGTAGCTTCTCTTTGTAACATCTCCAAATTTCAACACCCTTTTTCTAATGTAGATACCAGAAATGAACTTGATATTCCAGAACTGATCTTGCCAGAGCTGCCCATAAATGCAGAATGTTTTTCTGCTCTCAGCTCTTCTTTTTTCTTTATCCAGGGCTCAAACAGCCCTTTGGAAGCCGCATTGTACAGACTCCTCATGTTTAATCTGTAATCAATCATAACTTAAAAATATGTAAGCCACTACCTCCCAAAGGTCTCATCCCCTCCAAGTACAACCTCTGTTCTCTGTTCCCAGCTGTATGACTCCCTGACTGCTCAGAAAAAGCCTCCGATGCTGAAGAAGTGGTGTGGGGGAGTGTCACATTTGCATGCTGTGCATGTGTACAGCAAGGCTCTGCATGGATGGGGTCTCGTGGCTGGGCAGGGTGGGGAGCTGCAGATCAGCCCTGCTGAGGCTTCCCTGGGGTGGTCCTGGGGTGTTTACATGGGATCCTGGGCTGTGGGGAGTGGGTAAAAGCAATGGCAAAAAGCACCAGCTTTCTGCAATGTATGTTCTTATATAGAATTTTCTTAGCAAGCTAAGACACAAACTCAAACCACCACCCCTTAACCTATTAGCATTCCAGTTTCTTAGCCAGGTTATGTATAAACTATGCACACAACCTGTCTTGTTCTATCTGAAAAATGTAAGCAATATTCTTACTCTAGCTCTATTATGTCTAAAACTATGTTCCTGGAGCCTCCACTGAAAACACTAGTTTGTTTTTCAACCTTCACTAGAACTTGTACTTCCAGTCTAGCATCTAAAACTTTTTACTTACTACAAGCACTAGAGCACTCATACTAAAACTTACTTACTGACTCATTTATCCTAAAACTTAAACTTACACATCTACCTTATGTGTGAGTGGCTTAACATACTTTAATCTATAAAAAGGCTTTAATTTAATTCTTGCACTCTGATTTCTCTCTGAAGAATTCAGAGAGACTCCTGGCTCACTGGTGTGTCACTGGCTCTTAGGTGTCTCTGGCTGGGTCTGGAGTAGGACGTGGTGGAGCTTCAGCTCTGGCCGGGCACAGCCGCTCTCGCCTCCTTTATCTGAACTGGGCTGGCACGGACACTCCTTCAGCTCCGTGCCTGTTCTCACTGCTTTGCTCTCCTCACTGGCCACACTGGAGCACAATATTAGCTTTAACATCCTTTGCTGAGGTGACCTACTCCAGCCAGCGGCACACGGGCAAGATATTTATGGTTTACTCCTGAATAACTTGTGGCTTTTACAGTTTTCCCTTAAGGAGCCTCCAGAAAGCAGATACCATCACCTCCTGTTTCTTTCTTCTGCAATAATTGCCTGTTTTTGCCATTTAGAACGTTTTCATTGTCTCTGACTTTCATCTTTTTTACAGCAAAATAAATGCATTTGTTCTGTTCCTTCCCCTTCTGCACTCAGAGACCAATTGCCTTTTTGAAAGACTGTTCTCATGATTCTCCATGTCAGTTCTCCATGTCTGAGACTAATAAGGCAAAATTCTTTTCATCATCCCAGAAAAATCATACTTTCTAAGTACGTTATTATTTTTTTCTTTTCCTGTTTGTCTTATTTGTCTAGTTTTTTGTTTGTTTGTTTGTTTTGTTAAAATGCAGTGCCCCAGCAAGTTCCTATACCATAACTGTGATTTTAGCAGCTCCAGCTAAAATAATTAGCACTTAGATGTTGCATATGACACTTCTGTTAAACAACATTTAACTAGCCATTGCCTTAAATAGGAAGGTTCCTGAAGTGAGATATGAATATAATAACTATATAGATAGTTCTACTCTGGAGTCTAGTGCATTTTATGCTGTTTACTTCCTTGGAAAACTCAGTGAAGGACAGTTTCTGTTACATTAATTGGGGAGCACAGCACACTAAATTAAGGAATGGGAACCAAGATCTAAAAAGTATTGGTCTTTCATTATTTCTGTCTTAGTTCAGCTTTCCTTTACAAATGCATGTGTAGGCTTCATTGTCTGCTTTGCATCATTCAGCTGTCTGACTTGGCATGCTCTAGGTCAGGTCACATATATGTCATTTCTGAGCAAGGAAATTTTTAATTTTGTATCAAGTAAAATAACCTTATCATTAAAAAGAATGATTATCAGGAATGTCTGCTTTTAACTCTACTATCATGTGCTGTATATAAATTCTTGTGTGAGTGATACAATAAGCAGAGATATTTCTGAGTGGCAAAACAAGCCATACAAGCTGTAAGTCGTGCAAAATTTTGTGTCAACTCATCATGCTTATCATTAGCCACATAGGCAATAACAAGCAATCAGTCATTGACATGGGATAACTAAAAATTATATTCTAAAACATTTCTTGCAAACTGGTCATATTTCAACAAGCTGGCTCCCAGCTTTTTTTTCCCTTTTTTTTTTTTTTTTTTTTTTTTTTTTTTTTTTTTGTGGATGTTTTGGATTATTCATTGAATGCAAGCCAGATATAAAATATAGTAAAAGACAAGATAGATTTAACTGTGACAGATTATGTCTTTTTCTCTGTTCAAACATCATCAGTCAGGGCTAACACAGGTTCCAGCATTATCACACAGCACACAGTGAGCCAAAGCATGTTTCACAGAAAATGCATGTTTGATTTTTAAAAACTACTATTAATTTCAAAATAATAATAATAATAAAATCTCTTATATTTATTTCCACCCAGTTAATGACCTTCTTTATTCTCTTTGAGTTTTTTCTGAGACAACATTTTTCTCCAGTGAGAAGATATTTTGACAGTAATATTCATTCTTTTAAAAAGCACTGATGTGGTGCCAAATATGAGATGAAGTCTAAAGAAATGAAACTATTTGTCTTGTTGCAAAACTCCTCCTGATTCTTCTGTTAAGCAGTAAAACTGCATGAGGGAACATTAATTTTTGACCATTTCATATATTTAAAAAGGATTTTGTTTCTAAAGGGATGCAAATTTTCTTGGAGCCAAGGATTACATATAAAGAGAATGGAAAAAAAAAAAAGGTGGTTGAGGAATTCAACTTGAGATTCATAATGGAAATCCATTAACAAAATCACTGCTAGTTTGGGATGAAACAAAGTTATCTGAAGAAAAGTTAGAAATATTTTTATATAAGTTAGGTCTTCTGTTAAGGTAGTTGCAATAGTAGTTGATGAAGAGTTGCAGTTAGCAAACATATTTCTATCTGGACAATCTAAATAACCTGTTTGTGGAGGAAAATGAAAGGGTAGTTTTTCCAAACAAATCTATTATGATTGTTGACAGATATTACTCTGAAGAAAAAAAGGAATCATATGCAACCACTCAATTTGATAAACCCTTCTGTGTGAGAAGCCCTTTCCCTTAAAACATCAGATCATCAGCCCTGTTTTAAATCACTCAAATTTAGGATAAATTTCATCCTGGATGTGAATTTTGTAATCTTGGGCTGTCTCCAGCTATTTATAAATGCTATGTTTTTCAGCAACATGAATAAAGCTCTCTTATTATACCTATGTTTCATAGACAGACCCAATGTCTCTCACTAGACCAAATGATACAGCTATTTAGATAAGAAAAGAGAAGAAATTTTCAAATTAATCAATTATAATTACAAATAACAAGAGGATGGCAAAAGGCAAATGATGAAAGTATCATCTTCACAAGAGGTTTAAGAAATAGATTTATCTACAAATGTTCTGTGGGTTACCTGAGACCAAAAGCAGTAGTTCTTTCTGCTGCATGGAGATTGATTTCCTGTAATTTGAAGGTTCAGTCCACAGTGAACATGATATAATAACTCATCCATACCACATATCCCCAACACCACACACCCTGTCAAACTCTACAGCCTTGATCTTCTGGGAACTCTGAGAAGGTCATGATAACAATTCAGCTTCCAGAATGAAGAACTGTGGGGGGAGAAGTGATTGAATGACAGACACTATCTAATGCAAGGGGGTGATGCAACTTCATTTCTGGCTTGTGTCTTTCCAGTGTGGTCCCTTGGCAATTGGTAGAGTCATCCCTTTCCTGGGACCAGCATTTGTTTCCCTTTGCAGTCAGAGATGCAGCAGGAAAGTGCAATGTGAGGAGCCATTTTGGGTGAGAATGATGAGGGGAATGATTGCACCAGGGTCAAGGTGACACAGTTACTTCTGACTTTGGATAACCAACGAGTGTGAATGGTAGGAATAAATGTCATGCATCACATTGAAGAATCAACGTGGTACAAGAGACAGAGAGATGAAGGAAAAATATTAAGGGGTCATTTGTTCAAGGGAAGTGCACTTATTTTTAAAAGCTCAGTCCCAGCCATAGAAGGATCATCAATGTCAAAGCAAAAAACAAAAAAACCCAAAAAAACCCCTAAAAACCAACAACAAAACCAACAACAAAAACGAACAAACAAACAAAGCTATTTGAATTAGAATGTAATTTTATGGTATTTTGCAGCATCGTACTGGGAATAGGGACTCACTGTAGGATATGCATATTCCTATACAAGACCAAAACCAAATTAACACAAATATGTGCTGTGCTTGCATTAGATTGATTTGAAAAGTAGCCTGAGGGAATAAGGGAAAAAAGAATAAATCATTAAAAATACTAAATTAAAAATATTCTGTAATGAAAAGTGGGAAAATGCAATTTCCAGAAGAGGCTTTAGGTGCTCTAGGCAGAATATGTCAAAGTAGTAGAAAACCTACACATCCCTAAACAAAAAAGAGAGCAAGGTATAAACCTGTAACTCCTTCCATGATAAAATTGCAGTGATGATTATTCTGGTGGCTTCAGAAAATGGAACATCAGTCCACAGATAGAGGCCTAAGTGGTGAGAGACAATGTTATATTCTGGAAAACAAGAAAGATGCAAACAAGTTTGTCAGGAGAAAAAAAGCAACAAGAAATAATTCCTTATCAAACACAGGAAGACTGTGAACTTTTAACAAAGCAGTCAAATCCTTCTTGCTGCCTTCCTTACCAGCAAAAAAAGAAAAGTGGGAACCATCATCTTCTTAGGCACTTTGGGATGTTGATTTTGTGAATCAGAATGAGCAGAAAATGAACTTTTAAAGCTGCTATAGCACTGAAATTAAAACTTCATTAAAATTAAACAGGACACCTAAGTTCTTTCCTGCAAAGCAGTTCTCCAGAGCCCCAGTCTGTATTGGCACGTGGGATTTCCTTCCCCAGGTGCATGCAGGAGTTTTCATTTGTGTTGGTTTCACCAACCATGAACTGGTTTGTGAAATCACCAAATTTATTTCAAGAGGCTTATATAATGGCAAAATAAACAGGACATAGTTATAAATCACTGAAAATAGGTAAATATATAAATTTTTAGCATAAGTGTGGCAAGGTCAGTTGTGTTTTCTGTGTGCAATTATGGTCTGTGGCACCTTGAGGATTAAAGAAAACTTCTATGCAGACTTTTACAGCCTTTTGATGAGATCACTCATAACTTGCTAGGAAAATAAAATTAATCATAAAATGAGAAGAATAGCTGTGTTCCTAGTAGGCAGATAGCATGTGAAAGATGGGAAAGCATTTCCCATTGGTACATTTTCAACAGTATGAACAGTTATTGATCTGAGCATTTTGCCTCTAATGAGATTGTGTTGGTTAAAACCCTTTTATAGTCATTTGGGAAGGAGAATGGAAACCTGAGACAATTTTCCTATGGCACAAAATTGCTTAATTTGGCAGGATTATGGAAGACTGGAAAAATAACAACATAACTAAATTGGCAGTATCACGGCAGACCATTCCATAAACCAGCAACAAGATTGCACAGACTGAAAAGATTTTTTCTTAATATTTTGTTCATAAGGTTGGGCTCTAATTTATTGTAGCCTCATATCTCAAAAGAACACTTGGAGTCTGTGCTAAGGCATTACTAAAAGTTTCTGTATTTTGAGAAAGGTCTTCCTGAGGTAAACTGTATTCATTTCTGATTAGAAAAAAAAAAAGCAATCAAAGGAGACACAAGTAGATTGAAGATGGAAGGGTTTTATATGTAGGGAAAAAGGGTTATTAGAAAGACAGAAGGCCCTACAGAAAAAAATAATAGCAGTCTTATGAAAATGACTAATGAAAAAAGAAGAAAATTATTTAGTAAATACCAATTCAGCTAACTGCAGCAAATAGAGTAATTGCATAAAAGGATACTCTGAAATGATTGACAAGCAGCATTTGTACTGAGGGCTAAAAGTACAAGAGCAGAGCTACTGAGCAAAGGACAAACATAGGAAACAAAAGCTTTAAAGAAAATATGTTGCAATAACAAGCAAATGATCTACAGAAATATGTGCTGCTGGGTGCAGCTGAAAACACTAAAAAGGAAAATATTTATAGAAATAAGAAGATAAATAAGTGCAGAGGATAGAAACTATGAATCTTTTGAATGTCACATTTAAATGTGTTCATCAAATATTGAACTCAGTTGAGCCTGGGAAGTCTGATGTCCTGTGTTCAAAGATTTTGACCAGCTAGGGACCTTAAATGAGAGATAAGCTGCTTTGTAAGTCTCACACTTTTGAATCTTTATTTGAAGGATCTTTATTTTGAATCTTTATTTGAAGAATCTTTATTTTTAATCTTTATTTTTGGCAGAATCAAAATTGTGAGTTTGGGTTAGGCAGGTCTTGGTCTCTAGCATTTATGTCCCTCTCATGCAGTTGCCAAGAGGGGATTGAAAACCTGATGTAGAAACTGGCATAGAAACTGCTGTGCCCTTGAGACAGCATCTATGTAAGTGTGTCAGTCTAAGGTTAGGAATTTCTCAGCAAGGTATCTCAATAAAGCCTGCTGATGGGGAGTTTATGCAAACACCAGATACAAATGTCTCCAGCACTTGCAAACCAGGAATTTATGAGACTGTAAATTTGGATTCTCTGAATCACCTTGTCCAAGTGCAAAGGGCAAAAAGAAAGATCTGGGTGATAGTACTGCAAAGGGAGGACAGGCAAATTACCCAAATGGATCTTTTCCTTTTGATTTTGATAGAAGTCAGTTCGAGAAGAAAGCTGGAACATCACCTGTAACTCCTCTTCTGTGTCGTGGCATTGCTGCAGAATATTTTTACTGAGAGAGTTTTGCTGTGCAAAGGCACCACAGGCTGAGCTAAGCACACGGTGTCAGCTCTCACTCTAGATTCTGTTTGGAATCCCACATTCTTTAAAGCATTTTTATGGCTCCAACCCCTACAGGTTATTTCTTCAAATAACAAAACAAAAAACCAAAACAAAAACAAAACAAAAAACCCCAAAACAACAACAACAACAAAAAAACCAAACCAAAAACAAACAAAAAAAAAAACCCCACAAAACTGAAAAAAGAAACATCAAATAAAAAGTAGAAATTTTCTGCACAGAAAAGTATTTGAAAGTTACTTCACTTTCAGAGCAGTTTAAAAGCCAGTTTATCAGAGGCAATTCATCATACAAAATTTGCATGTTTTAAGAGGTACTTACTACCTTTCACAAGACTCATTATGATTTAATATGCACCCTAAACTAACAACAACAGTAGTTTCATCAGTTAACAAGAACTACTAGGGAACATTTGTAAAATGTGGTACTTCCTTTCCAGTAAGCTGTTGGGAGTGAGGATTATGATACAGTGAAGAAAAGCAGAGGTGCCACTTGATATGTAGCAATTCTAGTGGATGTCATGTGTGGTACACCTATAATGATACATCTTTTTTTCCAATAAATGTTTATTTTTTGAAACACAGGCACATGTACAAATGGGTATAATAAAAACTGTTTAAAATATTTCAAACCCTTGCAATTCTATTTATACAACACCATGCTAAGGGACACCATTTAATAAAATACATTTGTCAGGATTTCAGGTGAATAATTGGTAGGGAAAATTAATTTTGGACATTCCATTTCTTTATAGACTTCTGCTGTCTGAATGCTGTGAACTATATCTGAAAATAAGCCTTAGGCCAAATCCACACCCATTCCCAAGTTTGTATTTAATTTCAAGGCCAATTTTTAAATTTTAATCCAGTTTGAAGAACACTATTTTTTTCTTCATGCCAAAAAGAAAAAGTGTTCCTATTTTTCATTAATCACAGATTCACCCAGATAAACAGTTTTCAGTTTTCAGCAGCAGAGAAAACTTACAAACTGTACAGTTCCATACAATACTTTTGCCTGTATTGCAAAGATCTAGGGTGTGCTTCCAAGTGTATAGTCCTTCACACATATGCTTTGTACAACTTTTTAACTTATGCTAATAATTCAGTGATAATTAGATAGCTAGACCATTTAGGTTTGCCTAATCATATTTCACATATATTGTGACTCTCACCAAAGTGTCAGGCAATTAATTCAGAACAGATGTCACCTGTATATGTGGAATATAACCACCACTCTTGAAAAGCAGGAGGGACCCCTCAAACACATCTTGCAGAGATTCTGTGCTGGGCATCCTCAGTCTCTGAACCCTCCTACTTGGATGCTATAAAGTATTATTTCTGATTCTAATCAAACTGGGGGAAATAAGACATCCTTGATATCCCCCAAAACTAGAAAATGCTCAAAATACATTTTTAAGGTAAAAACATTTATATGGTGGCATTCTGCTGTGGTGCTAAGTGCACTTTGTGTATTATAACATCTGTGAAGATGCTGAAATAGTTGCTTTTGTTAATCCATACAATACTCTTGTAATTAATTTTCAGCTGGGTAACACACAACAAAGAAATATTGCTATGAGAATGCATGTTATGCTACTAATAGATTTTCAGATGTTATAATCTACTTAGATTAATTCAGAAACAAATTTTAAAAAATTTCTTTATTATTAATTTTCTTTATGGTACTTCATTGAGACCAGATGGATTCAGAAAAAAATAATTCATTTTGTTGTGTTCATCATGATTTGTTGGCATGCCTTTGTGCAGAGGTACCCAGGTTAGTTTTTCATCAACATCCACCCACCTTGAAGCAAGAAGAAAAACTGATTCATCTGGATTTCATAGAAACTCTAGATACATTCCAGAACATCAGAGAAAAAGGACTAAATATGCAGCTTAATATGTTCTTTAGTAAGTATTTTCATTATTTCTATGTAAGAGATTGCCTGATTAATATATTAATGCTTGTTTGTCTTTTAATGTGATGGAGCTTCACTGAAAGGCTGCTCCAGTATTGCAGCATCAGAGCTGTAATGCAGTGCTACTGTGAAGCTGGGCTAAGGAAAGGTAATAATCTTCTTAAGGCAGAGATATGGAGTGATTTGCCCAGAATAGAATGGGAAAAAGGTGATGGCATGTTTTGGATGTACAATCTGCCCCTGGATTCCCTGCAGACACATCTTTTCACAAAAGGGCCAGATATCTGCAGAATAGGGAACCTTTCATCTTTATCTCTTTCTTCTGAGCCCATCAAGATCTCCCCATGTATAATTTGGGTATACCTGGGTGGCTGGAGATTTTTAGAGGGAAACATGTCTGGCAAGCTCTCAGGAGGAAATAATTTACTAGGAATTGGTGAACTGGCATCAGTCCCCTGGCACTGGAAGTGTTGTGGGAAGTTCTAGTTGAATTGTGCTTCTGTAGGAAAAGAGGGATATGAGAAGCAGCATGCATTGCTGAAGAAGAAAGTACTAAGTATATGTATTTTTCCAGCTTTCTCACAGATTGTTGGGGTCAGCAGGACTGGGAGATCACCTCATTGCTTCTGCAAAGGTGAGAGATAGCAGATATCTTGGTCCCCTAGGGGGGATGGTTACAGGAATGAATCAGATCTGAGCTCTAGGGTCTAAGGGATGTTTTAACCATGTCTGTGGAGCAGTAGGAGCAGAAAGGTAAGTTGCTCCCAGCTAAGGTGGGGAGTCGGGAAGCAAGTCAGGGGGAGTTTTGTTCCTCTCCTGGTTTAATAAACAATGGAGCTCTGAAATGAGAGCAGGGAGTCTCACCTACAATATGCTCAAACAGTAAATGACTGTGTCAAACTTCACTGGATGCTTTTTGGCTAACAGTAAAAAATTAAGGCTCTTGAGCTAAGTGCTTCCATGCTGAGCTGTGGCCAAGGTGAAGGAGCCATTTAGTTACTGCAGAATGTAAAGAAGGCATTTTGAGGGCCTTAGTGACAGCTCCAGCACTGGGTCCCACAAGAGAGCTGCTCCACTTGCTGCTCAAAAGACTGTCTTAGGGATAACATTGGAGGCTTTGCACAAAAATCAGCTTTGGTTCTCCACTTGGTTGCAAGCAATTTAACAAGATTCATCTGTGAAGTTGCAGGAGTACAGCTCTCTCCAGACTTGTAAGAATAACTCTCTCACTCCTGGTAAACATAACAGATCAGAAATCCCTTTCTGTTTTCTGATGATGGTTTTGATTCCCAGCTAAATTGTAATTACACAGGAAATCCAAAAGTGAAGCTGTATAACAGGGAGAGGTGCTCCTTCTTGTTCAAAAGCATCTCCCCATTCTGTGGGTGGTCGCATAATTCAGCAAACGCCCACAAATGGCAGAGGGTTGTGTCAGGCAGGTCTGCCAGCACACAGCACTGTGCAGTGCTGGGGTACACCTCTCCTAAACACTCCAGGGCATTCTGACTTTGCCAGGAGCAAAAACTGTATTCTAAAAAACATTTCAGAAAATATCATGTTTGGAAAAATAACTATGAAAGAGAACAAATAGCACGTAAATTGGGATTATACTGCTCTTACCAGAGGGGATATTTAATACTGACTTCCTCAATGAAGTGCAAAATTAGAGAGTCATGAAAGCCACTAATAGAAGACAATGGTTTAGGATTTTTTTTCTTGCAATATATTATTAGTCTGAAAAGGAATATTCTGAAGTTCTCCATTACCCACTTTGAAAATGTGAGTAAATCTGCCTGTCAGGATTCATTGAGTCCCTGCTACCCATTTTCTGCACCACCAAGTTTATTCCTTTATCTTAAAAATTCACATTGAAAATGAAATGCTGTTTGTCTAAAATTTTTATTATCCAGTGGTTTATATGTTGTCTTTTGAGACATTTAGATAATCAAATTTCAGCAACGCATGGAGAAAATGAACTGTGGCTGCAAATAACTAAATAATGTTAATATTGTACCTCTGTCTCAAAAATATAATGCTGTTATATATCTGAGTCCAATCTGCTTGTTTTACTGACAAAAATATGAGTTTGGTCTGGAAAGCAAAGCAAAAGCTCTGAATTGCAGCACTCCAGTTGAATTCTGACTCCAGGGTTGGCAGTCTGACTGTCAATTCAGTTGTTACTATGGGATGCTTAATACCAAAAGGAATATTTGCCTGTGTTGGGGTATTGTTTCCCTTCTCACCCCTGTCACCATGTCTCTGCTTTCACTGCTTATGATCGGGAATGGATTAAGGAGCAAAATGATCCCAGATTTACCAAAATTACTGCATGTTGTGAAACGTTGCCTGTGCCTATGTCTGTGCCTGTCTGTGCCTGTGTCTGTGTCTGTGCCTGTGCCTGTGCCTGTGCCTGTGTCTGTGTCTGTGCTGCCTGTGTCTGTGCCTGTGTCTGTGTCTGTGCCTGTGCCTGTGTCTGTGCCTGTGTCTGTGTCTGCCTGTTCCTGTGCCTGTGTCTGTGTCTGTGTCTGTGCCTGTGTCTGTGTCTGTGCCTGTGTCTGTGTCTGTGCCTGTGCCTGTGCCTGTGTCTGTGTCTGTGCCTGTGTCTGTGTCTGTGTCTGTGTCTGTGTCTGTGCCTGTGCCTGTGTCTGTGTCCTGTGTCTGTGCCTGTGTCTGTGTCTGTGTCTGTGTCTGTGCCTGTGCCTGTGCTGTGTCTGTGTCTGTGTCTGTGTCTGTGTCTGTGTCTGTGTCTGTGTCTGTGTCTGTGCCTGTGTCTGTGTCTCTATCTCTGTCTCTGTCTC
This sequence comes from Muscicapa striata striata, assembly GCA_030060385.1. Classification (NCBI taxonomy): domain Eukaryota; kingdom Metazoa; phylum Chordata; class Aves; order Passeriformes; family Muscicapidae; genus Muscicapa; species Muscicapa striata. Next base: position 206,875 of record JAREIS010000097.1, on the reverse strand, counting down.
TGTCTCTGCCTGTGTCTGTACCTGTGCAATACCTGTGCCTGTCCCTGTGCCTGTGCCATACCTGTGCCTGTGCCTGTGCCATACTTGTTCCTGTCCCTGTGCCTGTCCCTGTGCCTGTGCCATACCTGTGCCTGTGCCTGTGCCATACTTGTTCCTGTCCCTGTGCCTGTCCCTGTGCCTGTGCCATACCTGTACCTGTGTCTGTTCCTGCGGAGCTGCAGTTTGCTCTGCGTTGCAAGAGGGAAATCGTAGCAGGGGATGCTGTAACAATAATATTTGGGCTTGTAAACTGAACTGATTATATTTAGAAGGTGTGAAAGGAATATGTTGTAACCCCACCAAATGTCAGGCTGCAAAATAATTTCTACCTCCACTTCACACAAGGGCAAAACTGAGCAATGGTTAAAATTCAAGTCTGTTACTATTTTGATGCTACATCATACTAGCAGATGCATAAACTACAGGTGAGAACACACTGAAAATATTTGCAAACACCTACAGTTATTAAAAATAAAGTGCTCAAGGGCTTGAAAATTTTCAGTCCCCAAAAGATTTTTTTTTCCATTTGAAAGTCTAACAACATTGTAGCTGGTCATTTATAACAATGGCATGCTGGGAACCTAGTGCTCCAGGGCCAAAATTATTTCAGCCCTGAAGGCTTTTATGCTAGACTTTTCTCCTTGATCTTTCTACATGTAGGACAAACAGAGGCTGCCTGAAGATGTGATGGCACATCCCACAGATGCTACCTGAAGTCATTCCTGTTGCAGGTAGGTCCCACAGTGTTTGGAAACTGGAGCACCATGGTGGGTGGAACTGCATAGCCCCAAAATGATGCTGCTACAGTCCAGCTCCTGCCCCCAGTAAGTCAGGTATGTGTCCATATACCATGCCCACACACACACAAATATCCTCTGACAACTTCACAGAATGACAGAATATTCTGACTTGGGTCCCTTGGAAGGGACCTACAAGGGTCATCAAGTCCAGCTCTTAGGTGAATGACCCATATAGGGATTGAACACAGAACCTTGGTGATGTTATCACAGTGCTCTAAACAACTGAGCTACTTACAGGGTGCTTCAGTGGTCATTTGTCTTGATCTCACTGAAAGCTCATCCAACTTTGTTTACAATTTTATTGATTTCAATGTCTAGAACTCCAAGCAGCTTAAATAATCAGAACATCTGTGTTCTCTATCATCATTAAAAATGACTCAGTAAAATTGTGACCTGTCATCTTTAAGTACACCTGGAGTATGAATTATGGAAACCTGCAGGGAATAAATATCAAAAATTTAATGAATGAAAGGAGACAAAACTATGTCAAGATTTTAAATCAACTTGATTATTTAATGATCTGTTAGTCAGAAGCTGTTTGATTGATCTTCTTTAGCTTTACAAATATTTTCTGTCTTACATTAAGTCTTCTAAATACTAGACAATCTGTAATAGTGTAAGGATTGCAGAATCAGTTTTGATAAAGAATTATGGGCTAGGAAATCTCCTGAGTATTTTTTTTTTTGTGTTTATACAATTCTCTGTCTTTTGGGGCAGATCAGAATACCACAGTGACATTTATCAGAGTGCAGTTTTAGTGCCACTTCAGCTAATGAGTGGCTGACCATTTTCTACAGAAGGAGAAAGAACAATTCTCTCTCTGTAGTTCTGCCATGTAACCTGTGTTTCACAGCTCCGTTTTCTGATGTACATTGATCTGCTGCATTTTTTATAATTTTACTGTATATACAATGTCAGTTCTGCCAGGTACCTCTGATGCTGACCTCCTACTGTATTTCATACTGTGAACGGAACAAGGATGTTACTCTTGGCATCAGGCTGAGGCACACATTTTGGGATAAAGAATCTCAAAGACCAGTCAGGCAGTCAAAACAGAGGCAGAAACAAACAAATGTAGCAGTCCACAGTTGGTTTCCTGGCACATTATTTATTTTGTTAATCACTGCTGATAGTAAAATCCTTTCCAAGAAGTCACTCAAATTTGTTATTATTTCTCTTTGAAGCTGTGGTTCATTAAGGTCTATTTTGTTATTAGCATTAAGGTTCCTCAGTAAGGCTCCAGGCTCCAGGTCAGGCACAAGCAGTTTAATAAGATGATGTATACAAGCTATCAGAGAGGTATAAAATTCTTCAGCCTTGCAATAACAGCTCCTGTTCCTGGCAGACCATAATATCAGCAAGCTCCAGTTCCGCTTTCTGTTTACTGTAGATAGTTCTGATTCACAGCAAAATTGAAATTACACAGGAAATCAAAATATTCAAACTTAAAGGTATGCAACAGAGAGGCTCTTTTACTGTTCCAAGACTATTTTATAATTCTGGGGAATGAAGGCATTTTTCAGTGTTTAGCACACTAAAAATCTCACAGGGAAAAAAGATATGTGATAGGAAAAACCACCAGTATAAAAATATACTAATCCTCACTTGAAGAGTTGCAATGTGCACAGCTTAAAGACACATGATTGTAGAGATTTACATTTCCTATTGTTTAAAACATTGCTCCTGGTGTTTAACACAGAAAATCATGAGGCAGGAAGAGAAGAGCCATACTGGATAGAAACACCTGCAAATATATCTAGCTCATCAATATCTCCTTATTTAAGCTCTGATTGGATTTTTTTGCATAGAAATGAGGTTAAATCCCTAAGTAGTTGCTAATCCCCCACTTAGAGCTGTAAATTTCCATGCTGAACAGTATCCATGTAGCTGAAGGGAGTCAGTCTGCATGTGTCTGCATGTATGTATGTGTATATGTATGTGATACACCTGTGTCTGTTTTACCTGCAGAATGCAGAACTCAAGAAGAAAAATGGATTCATATTAATATTCATAGTCTTCTCTATTTTGTTGTGCATAGAAGATCTGATACATTTGGCTGCAAGATCTGCCATGCTGGTAATGAATTTACTAGTTGGAAATGAGCCAACTTCACCATCTACTTATCTCCCATTTAGTTTGCTTGTGTTATTGGCAAATTGCACCAATGTACTAACATCCCTTTCATTCTGAGGGAAATGGAAAACATAAAAGATGTTCAGTATTTTTTGTGTGAAATGTAGATACCAGTGCTGGTGATAAAAGCTTCAGCAAAAAGGAAAAAAGAACTAAAACTGGCAGAAATTATGTGTTCTTTGATACTCTTTCAGCTGTATTTTTAGAGTGCTTTGAATACAAGGAAATCATATTCTGATGCATATATATATACATATATATATATATTTGTGACATCCAGACAGACACACACCCTCCCCCTTTAAAAAAGCACACTGTCCCTAGACATAGCAAAAGAACCATGTTCTCATTTTGGAGCTCATCTCAAATTCAAAAATTAATTCTACAACTCATATTCATAATTACCCTTATCAAGTTTTTTTTTAATAATGAGTTTAAATTCCACAGAAACCTGGCTTCTTTTCCTCTCTCTGTCTTCATGCAGAAAAGCTGTTGAATAAGCACAATATATTTCTTATCTTTCTGGAACTCAGGCTAGTTCACAGTGTAAGCAGCTAAGCTGAAAGATTTAATTCATCTTGTTCATTAAAATTCAAATAATTATAAAGTCAGAGATGTTAACTTTTCAGTTATTACAATGCAGCTGGCAAACAGAGACTGTTGCACCAACTGGGAGACTTAAAACCTCATCTTTGGTGGCCAGGTAATTTTATTTAACAGTTTAACAGGAATTTAAATCAATACTTCTGAGAAATCTCCTTTATGAAATTATTATTATGATTAATTGGTTTAAATGTGCTTTTAAAAATCTCATGATATTTCACATGACATACATGTAGGGATTATTTCAAGTGCCTGTGGGTGTGTTCCTTGCTGTCTTTAAGTACTGGATAGAGTTCAGTGTGGAGATGAATAACCCACGACCCCTTTAATCTCTGATTCTTCAATTTTAGTGGGAAATTGCACTTAAGTATACAAGATGGGTGGGACTGCTTGAAACATTGTGCTCAGGAGACAGGGTAGACCTGGGTTTATAACCTTTGCTGAGGATTTTTTGATTCCCTTTTCAAACTTACTCTTCTCTGAAATCTCCCAGTGAGATATTTTCTTTCATTAGCTGCATTTGTCTTTTTAGCTTAAAACTTAGAATGCTTCCAAGAATAACCACCAAAAAGTCAAGCATATGGTTTACTACAAAGCTTTGTCATTGCCACACCTAAAGATGAAATATTTCCACCAAGGCATTTACTCCATGGTGTATTTCCACCTGCTGGTGCTACTGGTCAGAAGTGTTCTGAATGGATACAAATTTATCAGTGCTAAAAAGAATTTGTGTCCTTAGGGAAATTCATGTGAATTTCAGCAGTGGTGGTGTTCATTTACTGCTGAAATTGCACTTTCTCCTCAGCTACACACCAGAATATGGGCTCAGCTCCTAACAGACTTGAAGAATTGTGAGTGAGACAAAGGGAAGGTATTCACAGCAGAGCCAGCCTGGGCCCGTTTATCAGCTAGACTTCAACATTGAACTTTATTTAAAAGACAGAAACTAAAAATTGACTGACCACTACATGCCAGAATTACACCCTAAAGACATGTCCCACTGCAGTGTTTGTGGATGCAGCTGTCTGGGTGGTGAGTATAAGGCTGTTTGGACAAAAGAGGGGAGGTTATCTGGCAGTCTGATGCCTTTTTTGAGAGACCAGAGATACTGGGGCAAAGCTGTATTCTCTGCATCTGACCTGCAGAGATATGAGGAACTGCTGGGCACCTGGACAGCTGAAGATGCTTACTCTCATTGCAAGCAGCAATGTGTGCAAGGACAGTAAGAGAAGAATTTGTTGGCAATGAGACAGGAAATTCTGAGCACCATCTTCACACCCCTTCTAGAGGGGCACTTTCCAGCCTTTTATACTGAGTGATTAGAAAGAGTTAAATGAGCGTGATTGCTATGGAAATTTCATGGGCATTAATGTTTTCCACTCCTTCTGTACTGAGTGCCCTTGTGACAGAAGAGAAAGAACAAACATCAAAAGTACCTTTTAACTTCGCAATTCTTTCTAAATTTCTTTAAACTTATAGGCTATACTGCTGGCTTTCAAACTTCAAAGCATGCAGGAAGATCAGGGTCACTCAGAAAATTATTCCTTACAGTTTAATAAAATATGCATGTGGATTGTATGACCTGCCAGAGAAATTATTTATGTGTTAATGTAATGTTGTAACATTAATTACACACTTAAATTTCTTCCTTAGCAGCTTCTTTACCAATGAGAACAGTACTGGTTCTAAACTGGGGTTGAAACATATATTGTATCACCAAAAGTTAAATAATTTCCATATTCAATTGCTTTTTTGCTTGCACAATGTAACAATTTTCCCCCTTACTATTATTGTTAGTATTTGGGCAAAAGGAAGCAACTGAGCTCTTTTAGCTTTCACTCAGAGTATTCACAATGATCATATTGAATCTCACTCTTCCACAGTGCTGTACTCTGCACGTATCATGCTTATGAATAGTTGCAGAAATACCTATTGCATGTTGTTGTTTTTTTTTAATTAATTAAAAAGCTTTTATTTATGGTTAGTATTATAAAGTACTTAATCCCATAAGATTGCTTCCTTTGAATTTCTTTCCTTAGGGGGTTTCCTACCTCTTTTTCTATGGTACACATTCACTTAAAATCAGGTACATGCCTGCACAAGGAGATATACCTTGAGAAGAGACTTATCCTGTGATTCACTACTCATAAAAAGTTCTTAATAAATACAGAAAAGTTCTGTGTCACTTATTTCAGCAATGTTCTGTAGCAACATTACAGTCAATTCTAAATTTTCTGGAGACAATGAGAAAAAAAGAAAATGGGTTCTTCTCTCAACTACCATGCAAACTTTCTGTATGGTCTTTGCAAATAATCTTCTTGTATAGTCCTCTCAATTCTAAGTCTGAGGCCTCTAACTTCAATTAAATGGTTTGAAATAATTCAAGGGAAACTGCTATTTTACAAATATTTTTCTAAAAATTATTTACTTTTACCTGTGTTCATTGTTTTAACTTCTAACATTTCCTTCATTGCTTTTTGTTCTTGTACTATGACCCAAGGTAAATTAAGAAGTGGAGTAAATAAGAGAACCCATTTGCTGGTACTTTTCATTATGTTATATGTCTTACTTTTCTTAGATAAATGCTCTTTGTCTCTTTAATCTTCTGAAGTGTCTACCTGTCTAGTATTTCAAAGATTTTCTTAGTGACAGTAATGCTGGGATCATTATTTCTTATAAAATTATTGATTTTTCTCCTGTCAATGTCCAATCATTCCCTGCTGACATTTTGTACTGTCACAGAATAACTTAAACCCACAGATCACTAATGCCTATTATGTTTTCTCTAGCTAACACACCACCTTTCTTGTATTTTTTCCTGGCATCAATGCTTTCTTATGGAAGAGGTTCTCCTCTTGCTCCACATTCAGTCAGTCTGCACCCAGTCTTGGTGGCACTCAATGACATCATAATGCCACATTAGGCTCTTTAGTCATGAACATCAGAACCTGGAGCTCAATTTGATTTGATAAACCTCTCAATAAACTTTTGGCACTTAGGCAGGTTTTGAGCTGTGCCAGGTTTCACACAGTGTGATACTGAGCACTGATATATTCAAAATTAGTATATATTGCTTGTTACACAGAGCTGTGCCATTGTTCAGGCTTGAGACATGGATTGGGACATAAAGGCCATCATCAAGTATGTCAACACCCACATAAGACAGGCGTCTTTGTTCCATGTAACATCCTTCTTTCAGAGAATGAATTGAGAAAACACGATGTCCAAAAAACAAATTCTGGAAGTCCAGTTGGTGTAAAGTGCATTGGGATTGTCACAAAAGTAATGGACAAGCCATAAGGAGACACAAACAACACATATAACAGAAAGTAACATTTAAGTCAAGCTTTTCAAAGATGAAATTTTTTGAGGTTAGGAATAGGGTTAAAATATATGTTTTCTCACATGTTGTCACTTTTTGGAATCTGTGGGAGAAAAAGTGGAATTATAAAAACACCAAAGGTATTTTTTTGGTATTTTTGGTTTAAAGGAAATCTGGAAATACTGAAAACCATAGCAAGATATTTTTCCCTGACACTTCCTACCATGAGGATTCTGAGACACTTTAGATAAATTTACAGAGGCTCTGGGGGGATGTTCAGGTTTTGCAGTTCTCCTTCAAAGTGTGTTGAATGGTCAAAGTTCTTTGCAATTCACTTGAAACAGCTGAAATGTTTCCATTAATCAATGATATACTGTGTATTTCTATTTATTTATATCCTATTCATAGATATAGATTGAGATTCTTTATATTACAATCCACTGAGTAAGTGGTAGAAAGTTACTTCTGTCTAAAAGGTTTTTTAACATTTGGGTTTAGGATTAGCAGAGTGGAGCCCTGACCTTTAAACCTAAAGAACCTCATGAAGAACCCAGAGAGGCAGGAGATAAATGTCAGGGATTGACAGAAGACAAGAGGTTCCTGCTTTTTATTTTAGCGTATTTATTTTTCTAGTTAAAAATCTGCTCATTCTGAAAGACCTAACTCTCTCCATGAGTTTGCAACAAACAGTCATCCCTCTTTTGTCTCCTCTATGTTTGCTGACTCCAGCATAGTCCCCTCCCCTGCCCCATTGCCACCCCAGAACTGCACATTGATCCTGCATCTTCACAGCTCTCCAGCAGCTTCTGTGCCACTCTAGCTGCTCTCAAAGGTTCATTAGCTTGACTCACACTGACATCACATCTACAGCAGAGATTTCCCCAAAGGAATGGACTCTGCTCTTTTCATAGGTGTTTTCCTCTTGGCATCCTGTCCTGGTATGGCTTTGCTAGAGGTGTTTAGGCTGGAAGTGGCTGTTAAGCATGGACTAATGCTGGTATGGTGGAAAACATGAGGAACAAAAACATGTGAGAGATGTGCTGCATCCACAGAGACCATGAACATCACCCAAACCCAGGCATAAGTTTCACCCCTTTTCAAGTTCCTTCACAGTTCATATTCCCTGTCACAGATAATCCCCTTCAGCAGGCACTTGTCTGGGTATATTATGGATGACTGGCATATCAGGGCAGCATCAAGCTTCATTAACTCATAATTCTTCTCATCAGTCCCTCTCTTATTCAGGCTGTCTCAAAACGTCAAGTTTGTTTGTTTATTTGTTTCAGATAGCACTGGTGTCTACACATGCCATAATCTTGCTTCTCTCCCAGCATGTTACACATTTCCACATGGCCAGACACATTTTAACAAAAAATTTTACCTAGATGGCCTAAGCAGTGGCATATTTCCTGTGAATCTATTCTGCTTTCCACTGGGAATAAAAACCAAATCAGTACTGTGATTCTGCTCCATCAGATTTTCTGATGAAATCAGCCCATTCATTGAGAGGACTGCCTGGATGTATTTATGTACAACACTTTCCTATTCTTCATTATACATATATAATTATTTTTACATTGCATTCCCAGAGGTGAGTGACAGCATACAGATACCAGAGATGCTATTCTGCCTGCAGCAAATGCTCTGAGAAGTGTATGGTATTAAGTAAGCACCCTGTTTCCTTGGTTACATTTAGCAAATTTGCATGCCAGCATGGTGCTATTCATCATGAGAGACATCACAGACCTGTCCATGGAGAGAGGCTTTTGGAAGTGAATAACCTTTGCATTCTTAGCTCCTGCTTTGAATACATGGATGAGGAAAAAATAGTTGTCAGCATAGCAGGGGATGGACAGGCTGAGAAGCTGAGCCCTGCAAACCTTAGGGAATGAAATCAAGCCCTTTAAAAGACTAGGAAAAGAATCTGTGGGTGCAGGAGTCTATAAGTTTGACTTTAGTGCTGCTTATGAATGACCACATGATAATTAGCAGCTCTTGCCCAGAACGTGTGCCCTGCCTCCAGTCTCTGGTTATGCTCCGTGATGGGGAGGGGCAGGACTCTGCTGTTGCCACTCACTGAATTAAAGCTCTGTTAATTTTCAAACTGGACAAGGGCAAAGAGGGTATTGCAGTGCCTGAAAATGGATGAGGATCCAGGGAAAACGTGCTGAGTGGCAGTAAATATAGTACATAGCTATGTTTTCAAACCAGGTAAAATAGAAGTGCAGTTTCCAGCAACACATTAGAAATGGATTGAACAGTAAGTCATTGATCCAAACATATGCAACTGAAGACAACATAGGCTGCAAGTTTATTAAACTGATGCATCAGCTATTTTCCAAGTTGCTCCAGGGAATTAGTTCACTGAGTTTCCAACAGGGTGGTGTCATAAACAGACCTACACTCACTGCCCCTCTCCATCTCCTGTGGTGGTGCACTGAAGTCTGGGCATGTTGGGCTGAATGGCTCTGTGGAGTGCTTTAATGGGAGTGCTACACTTTGGAATCTGATACCCTAACTGTGCCTTTGTGGCACTAGGGAGAATCTGGGATGAGCTGAGGGTCTGTACAAGCCTAGCTGGAAGAAAGCCTTCCTGATCCTCCAAAACAGCCTCCTCCAGTCAGCACTCTCTGAAGGAGGAAAGAGGTCACTCCTAAACATGCAAATGCTAAAACTACCAGAGGAAGGCTAAAAGCAGGCCAAGTCTCTTTTACTCCAAACTGGGTGATAGGAAGTATGCATTTTTACCTATCTCCTCTCTGAAGGGCTCTCCTGCCCCTTGGTCTTCATCTGACTCAGCCTGATAAAATCTTGGCACTTAATGAAAAGGGGAGAGTGGTTTTGAGATAAGCTCTTTCAGAATGGTTTTAATCTGAAAAGAGTGAAATGTTTTTCTTTTTTACAAAGGAGATTCTTATCAGCGTAGAAATTAATTACCTTTCTTAAAGTTTTGCTATTTTTCCTCATGCTGCAAATTAAGATATGGGGAGATTTATTGTCAATGTATAAAGTGCCTGTGTTGTCTGGACAGGGTTTTCTTTTTTTGGGATGTCCTTCAAACTGTCACTAAGGACATCAAACATTAGGCTGATGTATCTAATTTAAATTGCAAAGAAACTAATTTTAAGGCATAGACAGTGCTTTCAATCCTGGCATTTGGCTGATCTGTGGAGTTGCATTGGCAGGTGGCTTGCATGAGCACTGTGCTTCAAGCAGCACTAGCTGTGGGCATCAGGGCATCCAGCTGTGAAAACAGATCTGCATGGCTCAGTAATGATAACTGGTGCTCAGGGAAGTCTCTTTATCCTGAGGAATCCCAAAGTGATTCATGGCTGGTGAGGACCACAGCCAGGTGTGCCTGTACCCAAGATACTGACACCATTCTGTCTCTGCTGAGCCCTCATGCCTCATTTTGGTTTTGTCCCTCATTGGGTACTAGATGTCTTGATTCCCTTGCTGTGCTTTTTTCCTTATTACATGTCTTTTATTTCCTGGATTAGTCAGACCAAGAGCCAAGATCCTAAATCCCAGCTCTGTACAAATTTGCAGGGGTCAGAGCCAGCCTCAGAGCTAAGCCTTAACAGCTTGCAGTAATCACCAGCCTGAAATCATAAGGGATGCTTTCAGACTGGTGAGACAGACTTCAAAATCAATTTTAAAAAATGTGGTCTTTTTATTTGCTGCTTATATTTTGTTCCTAGTTTCAAGATATTTGTGAACTTGAGAGTTTTTCTCATTATAAATGAAAGTGGAAATTGTCATGCAATCTCCAGATGCCAGAAGAGAATGTTGTGTCTGCTACTGGGAGATTCTTGATAAAATCAAGAGAGTGGGCAGCTGGATACATGGGTCTATGAAATTATTCTAATAATAATAGAGTTTAAAGGCTTCTGGCAGACCCCCTGTGTAAACCCTGAGGAATTTACAGGCATATATGTTCTGCTTTAGAGAATCTCTGTTCTTTCCATATTTGATAAACAAAAATTATCATTTGGTCGCGTAGATGTAAATTCCATGCCAAGGAAATAAAATAAGCTTGGCCTTCTTAGTTCAAGCCCTGTGCTTTCTGAGACAAGGAAAGAAGATAAAAATGAAAACTTGAGGGATTCCAGCACATCTCCTGAACTGAAACAGCTGTTTGTGGTTGGATTTGTTGTTCAAAATTCTGCATCAATACATACAATAATGTTCTCACCATCTGGACTTGAGAGCTGTTTAAAGCTCATGGCTTGATCCAAATATACTGAATTACATGCAGAAAGCATACTTCTATATATTTTACCTTTTTTTTTTTTTTTTAAAAAATTTATTTTTTTTTTTATTTCTGACCCAACATTAATCTGTAGTTCCTGGCTGACAGCCATGCTCAACTGAGCATGGGCTTCTTGAGGCTGCACACACGAGTGCATCACACATCAGGCTGGTGCTCTGCATTCTGTCCCCTCCACGGGCAACATCACTGGGGCCTTAGTGGTGGAACTCATCCCCTCAGAGCTGCATGGAAGAGAAAGAGAGGAGGAGGAGGAGAAAAAAGGTATGTGTAAAAATGGGGAAGTGGGATAAAGACTTGTGTGCGTGTAACGTGACAACTCATGCACATCTGAGAATATGACCTATAATTGGTAAGAAACAGTTTTACAGTCAGTGGGAGGTACTGACACTAAAATGAGAAAAATAATTTCATTAACATTATATGTTTGTAAGATGAGCTCTGGAGGCAGAAATCAGAGTATAATGAAGTTTTAGTCTATGAACCAGGTCAGAATATGTAATTCAATTCAAGGAAATTCAGTTTAATCTGTCAAGCAACCTAGTGATAGTGATTGTGGAAATAAGGTTTTTTTCCTGATCTTTTCAACTTAGAAACTAAACAGTGAAAATCTGATGTAACATATTGGTGGTATTTCTTTCCTTCTTGCCTACAACTTCTCAGGTGCATGGGAGTGCAACTTTGAGATGCTATGTGGGTACAGGGTGCATTTCAGTCCCCTTTAAGAAACACATTTTCATGTGCTATTTAATAACCCTTTAAAAATACAACAGGAAGAATATATATATTTGGCAGAATTTAGTTTACATAAATAAAGCAACCCCAAGTTAGCTCTTCTCCTTTCTTCCATAGTGGCAGCAGAGAGCTGTTTTTCTCTTATCCTTTCAAGTCATCCAAGTCTGGAATGGTGAGAGATAAAAACAAATTTAATGACTGAAAGTCCTCTGTGCGAATTTATCTGTATTTTCAAAGTCATGCTGACTTCTCTGAGTTACATAAAATTGAAAACTAAGAGTATATAATAGAGATGTAATGCTTCATGCTGTCCTTAAATATAGAAATTTATATTAAGCATCTACTTCTGGCTTCAATCAGAGAGGAGAACGAGCTACTGGACTTTTGATATGACCTGGTCTGGCCATTCCTGGTAATAGCCAGGAATATAAAATATGGGGAAAAGCAAAATAAGAAATAATAATAATAAATGTAGCTCATCCCATATGCACATCAAACAATCCTGTAATGCAGGAGCCTTTGCCAGTAGTGAGAAAGACCCTAGCAATGTAGAAAATGTGTATCTGTGAATGCATATCTGTTCTCATGGCAGAAGCAAGTGTCTAATTAAAGCCAAATCTATTTCAGAGCCTATTAGAACCCAGTTTTCATACTGGTTTTAGCCTTAAATCAGTCAAAGAAATAAAAAGTAACTACTCTGAGATATCAAGAAGTCAGGTAAATCTCCAATGGCTTGATTTTTGTTCAGTTTATTGAGAGTGCACTATGGCCCAGCATACTGAAAAGTGACTTCTTGGTGGATGGAATCCTGAGAAACAAACAGGTGCTCTCGGATGAAGGCAGAGCTCTCTGCTGTTGTCAACCATCTTGATTTAAACTTTGGATTAAATAGAAAAAGATGGAGAAAAAAGCCTTTTTGTTTGAAGCAGTTTTTTTTGTTGTTTTTTTTTGTTTTGTTTTTTTTAAAAGCAGACTGTTAATTGCATGCAATCCAGATGGAGTAATAAATATCTATTACAAGGTTGTTTTTTTTTTTTTCTGGGTAGGAGTCTGAGCACTTAAACCAGAAACACACATTTTTTTCTTGTTAAATTCTCAAAATTCAACACCTCTATTTTACTCCAAGAAACATGAGTATTTATGTTTCCCATTAAAAAATAAGCTGTCTGGGCTCCCATACATTTGAGAAAATGCTTTTCCCTTGATTTCCATTAACTAAGTTGTAACAGTCCTGTTCTCTGCCTCTGTGTTTTACCAGCTTTCAGCAGCCAGGAGCAAATCCCATTTCTAATCAGGTCTCTGAGATGGCAAATTGGTTTGTTTGATCTATGGTTAGACTGAGATGCTTACCTAAAAACCTAACTCACTTTATTGGACCAGATTTTGCAAGGTGCTTTTGTTTCTACCAGTTTCTTACAGGTTTCCTGGGAACCAGGAGGCAGTCGAGTTCAGGCATGATGTTGAGAGGAAATATTCTGGATTAACATGGCAGGTGTCAAATTCAAGACACTATTTGAGGAAATATGAAGTTAATGCAGCTAAAACATTAAAAATATTTAGAATTTTTTCTCAATTTTTCTTGTAGCTTCACCACATTTTGTTCAGAAAATTTTCTTCGTGTATCATCAACAGAATTTGAGGGGGAGCTGAGAATTACTTAAAATATTAAGACAAATAACCTTAAAATTTCCACTTCAATGGCAGGGAAAGAATTGCAATAGAAACTACTTACAATGAAAGATCTGTCTAACAATATTATAGAGCAATCAAATGGTTGATTCTAAAAACAGAAAGGAAAACACTGGGGTTTTGCTTCAAGATAAGTATTTCTGCTTTATACATGCTATAAAAATGTATCCCCTTCTGGACAAAGTAAGCAGATCTAAAAAAATCCCAAACCTTGCCCTTTTTTTGCACTCCCTAAATCTTTCTTTTTTTAATGACCTCCATGCCACAATTTTTGCCTTCAAGCAGTAATTACCCATTCTGCAAGTCATCACAAGTAAGCCAGAAATGAATTACACTTAAAAAAATAATCTGTAGCTTTAATATATTTTAAACCAAAGTAATCAGACTTGCACTACTACACTCTTACATCTCTCAAGAACAAATATTATTAAATTTTCAATAGCTTTCAATGTCCTGCATAACAATTGAGGCTGGAAAACTGCAAAGCCTGTACCACCAAAGGAAGTCTGAAATGAGCAGAACTGTCCTTGACCACTCCTTCAAATAGTTTACATTTGTTATCCACAAAAAGAGATACTTGTTTCATGCAACTTTTTTTTCCATTATCTTGAATGAAATGATGGGAAAATATGCAAATAAGATTAAGCATCCTGCATTGCATTTGATCATATCTTGCAACATCTTAGGGGTGGAGGAAATATGATGAATGCCATCCCCAGTTTTCCCTCAGGTTTTTAGTGAACCAGCAGAATGAGAACATGCAGAGCTTGATTCTTTCACTTAGGTTGGTACCAGTTTGGAGAAAATCTATTTCACTCAACAAAACCTCCCTCAGGCAGTCATTGCTTAGAGAATGGAAGGCTGCACATCCTATCAGGTTACTGCTACAAACCTTCCAGTAAGTTTGTAGTAAATCTCCTGAGATATGACCTGAGATATGTAGTAAAATTTGAGATATGACCTGCTTTGTTTAAGAAATGCATGGCACTATATTTACTATATTTGCTTGATATCAGCTTGAATAGTGGCAGGTTTTCTTTAGGAGTTTTTCTCTGACATCATCTTTTCCAAATGACTTGGATTTGCATGACCAGTATTGCCAAATTAGAATAAACTGCCCAATTTTGCAATTTTCATCAGTTTTCTGATCATTTTACACCAAATTGTAACATACCTCATTATTTAAATCTGTGATAAATTTGCTGGAGTAAGATTCATTTGATATGAATGCTGATATTTAACTGTTCCCTTTTTACATCAAGTAAAAATAGAATTTTAATTAGGAATTATGGAGCAGTGTGATCAGAATGTTTTACATACTTTTAAGCACATATTTTGGGCTTGGAGAATAAGGACCATCTTTGAACTTGTTATGCCCAAATCCATTAAACCAGTAGAAAATAGATTAATAAGAATAAAACTCTTAATCTATTGAAAATTGAGTATGTAATCAATAATGGGAAGAGAACACAAAACCTGAGACAGACCAATGACAAACCAACATGGAAGATCAAAGAAAATAATTAAAAGTAATTTTTATGGGCATCACAACCTAACATTACTGTCAACTTTTAAAAATATATTATGTTCATCTTAGCTAGAAATATTTCTGGGTGAAATTCTGAGGTAATTCTACCTTCATTTTTGGAGTAGCTATATGTACCACAAAAAATATTAGCTAGATTTCCACCAAAATAACTACAATCAGACTTTTGACTGCTTAGTCAGTCGAAGTTGGAATGGGGCATTAAGAAGCATTTGATGGTGACACTCAGGCAGAGTGATCCAGGACCAGCATTGCAATTTGCATCCATGTGTGTGCTCCACCTTGGATGGCAGCCATGTGTCCCCAGTGCAGGCTCAAGTTTATTTCTTCCATGTCACACCACTTCTTTGGGAAAAAAAAAAAAAGAGTTATGACAACAAGTTTTCTGGAAAAGAAAAGGGCCATGTTGTACTGAAGAGCAAATGTGACACTCCAGGTTTCTGTAAAATAGTCTGGAAGTCTTAGGCACTCTCCAAGACTATTGCATCACAACACAAACCCTACCCTACTTCTTCTGTCACACTGTTCTTATTTTTGATTGGTTTTAGATGACAAAAAAGTACAGGTCTCAGGCATTATATCTGAAGGTGCAAAGGCACAAGGGTATTATGTTGGCTATTCTGTGTTACAGAAATTCTGCAATGTTTAAAAAGAAACAGATGGGAGACAAAGAAGACTAAAATGTAAAATTGAATGGTATCTTATTTTCTTAGTCTCCCTTCACACAACCCTCTCTTCTCTCCCCTTTACTCTTTTTTTCTCTATTTTTAATTTTTTTTTTTTTTTAATTTTCTTCCTGAGTTTTCTTTTCCTCTCTTCTCACCCTGGGAAGCCTGACACTGGACTTGTGAGGAAGGCTGCCACCAACATCTATGGAAGCTGCCTCAGGGGACTGGCTTCATCCATCCTGCAGGGCTGGCAGTGTCAGGAAATCCAGTACCAGGAGCAGCAGAACCAACCAAACAAAAGAGTGCATTTCATGAGCTGAGCTAATGATTCCTCTGGATACAATCAGAACCCATGGAGAGGATACAGAGATCTCAAGCTGCTGTTTGCACACCTCTGTACCCATTCCACCTGGTGTGAAGGCTGGAGCAGAAGCAAGACTTGATGAATCCATCAGGGTGATGAAGCAGTCTGCATTTGAGCCAGAGTGGCTCTACTTGGTTTGAACATTCTCAGTGTGCAATTTGGGGGTCATTTCTGCCATTTTGTCGTCCGGGTTGGCACAACATCCCAAATGTTTGACACCTGCATAAAGCATTTCTGAAAAAAAAAAAGGGTTTTTTTTTTCAACAAAGCTTTACTTCTGCAAAAGGATAACACAATAGGGTATTTCTCTCCCTCTGCTTGCTCCCACTTCTGGGTATGGTGAGAAACCTTCCCTTTTTTGCTGGGTTCCTCCATGTGCATGCTGAAAACCTGTGTTCACAGTTCCTGCATATCTCTAAGCATTTCTCTTTGTTCTTCAGCACTGTCTGGGAAACATAAATCTTACTGGATTTCCATCAGGCAGATGTGGTCTCCAGTTATTGGCTGCTCATGTTGTTCCCCCCAAAGCTTCCTGCATAACCTTATCTTTGGCATTGTCTCATTTCCTGCTTGTTTCCCACCAGGACTTGCCTTTGATACAGCAGGTGAACTTGGGGGCAGATCCTGTTTAAAATGTATAGATGGGTACCTTACTCCTCAGCAAAGCCTTGGGAGGGGTGTTCATGCACTCCCATACTACTCAGAGGGGCTTTAGAAACCAATTGCAGCTCCTCCTTGACTACTTTGGCTGCCCTCTTGCCTGTAGCTGTCTTCCAGCTCTGAAAGTCAAGGATAGCTATGAGAAAAACAAACAAAGGGAATGTTTTGTTGGCTTGTAGTTTAAAATAATTTCTTTGCTTAGACCTTGTAATAACCTCTATCATTTACTTATGGGAGTGGGCTTTTTTCATTAAATCCAAACATGTGCTCACACACTGCCTGGGAAATTCATGACAACCCACTGAGGTGGCATGACCTTCAGCTGGGACAAATAATTTTTGAACAGAAATTACAGTGGCACTGAGTGAGCTGTGCTGAGGTCACATACATGGTGTCACTCATCATGGTAACAGCATCAGAAACCTTATGGTTACATCTTTGTGTTCATAAATATTTTAGCAATGATTTGTGGCATTTTGAACTCAATTTTTCACACACTCAGAATCAAAGATTGCTAGTAACAAGCCAATGAAGCAAAGAGCATTGCAGCTGCCATTCCCTATCTGGTATATGCAGTCCTTGATTTTGTGTTCCCTGAGTGTCCCAAGAAATGGGCAGTTATGGCTTCTGTGTTAATGGCACTGTGAGATGGGGCTGAAGTGGGCTCCTCTGGAGACAAAGATGTATCACACAGCCTTCAGAAACTCCTTAAAAATACATTTCATAAGCCTTTCTCTCATAGGAAGGCCATAATTATAGCCTGCTTATCTTAGAGCAGGAGTGATGAGACAGAAGCCAAAAAGACATCAGGAAAGAGCTTTTGACTTTCTGCTAGGGAGGAGAGAAATCAAGAACAACACATCAAGAGCAAGAGCATGCAAACATGCAAGAACAGGATGTGAGAAAATGTTACCCTGACTAAGGTCATCTAGTCACTTTGGTGTGCTAGCTTTACTTCTAATTTGTCAACCAAGAAGTTGAAGCTTTTCTACTTTCAACACTGTCCTAGTTTTGGCAAGGATGAAGTTAATTTTCTTCCTAGTTGCTGGTATAATGTTATGGTTTAAATTTAGTATGAGAATAACGCTGATAACATATTGATGATTCAGTTGTAAAACTAAGCAGTTTTTACACTTAGTCATGTACTCTGCAGCTTCCCTCACTATCACACCAGCTAGTAGACTGGGAGGGAGCACAAGAAATTGGGAGGTGACACAACCAGGTCAGCTGGTCCAAATTGGCCAGAGGGATTTTCCATGTTATAGGGTATTATGCTAAACATACAAACTAGGGGGAAAGTGGTCAGAAGCTGCTGCTCAGGAGCTGCTGGTTATCAATTGCTGGGTGGTGAGCAACCACTTGTTTACTGTATTCTATTATTGCTATTATCTCATCCTTTCCTGTCCTGTTAAACTGACTTTATTTCAACCCACAAATTTTACTACTTTTTCCCTAGTTCTATACCTCAACCCACTGGGAGCAGGGGAAAGTGAGAGCAGAGGAAAGTGAGAGCAGAGGAAAGTGAGTTAGTGGCTGTGTGGTCTTTAGTTGCCTGCTGGGTTAAGCCTACCAAGAAAGTTGCTTGCCTAAAAACAAACAGAAACAAACACAACCTGAGAATTCTTGCCAGCTCTGGAAATCTTAATTTTTTTTTGTTCATTTTCACAGCAAATACTCATGATTGTTGGTAGGTATTTCACTTGGCAGTAAATTTAATATTTGCATGGCACCCATTCACATTAAGCATTATGTGATACACCACATGTCTGTAGAGCTCTCACAATTAAATAAAGAAGGAAAGTGGGTGACACAGAAGTGAGCTAGGATAAGCAAGGAGCTTTGGTAGCATATAACTGCTTTGCTGCTGCTGTTCTTCTTAGTGCCTACCCATAAAAAGGTTTTACTTTACTACTCCAGAGTACTGAAGTGATGACTTCTTGGGGAAGTTTCATTAAGGATGACAACTTGGCTTCACTCTTCCTTATGGGAAGCTCTCTTTTAAAAGGCTGGTGTACAAGTCAAGCATAACTTTGTTCTTGCACCTAAAAACTGGTGTGAATACACACCAGTAATTTAACTACAAGGGAAAAACCTAGTAGAATATAATGTGTCTGATGCATTCAGTTAAAACCATTTAACAGATCTTAGCTGCCAGTTTGTTGACACATCCTTTAAATTGCTTGTGAACAATCTGCAGTCTACTTGCATGATTGCTTGTGGAACAGTTTTGAACAGAGAGAACACCCAGTAAAACTCCAGGGAAAAATCAACAAAGCACTCCAACCCTAAGAGCACTGAATATACCATTTATTAGGAAATTGCATTTTATCTTTAAATTCTGCACTTAAAACCACTCATCAGTTGCAGTTTGCTAAGGGCGTTGATAGTTTATTCTTCTTGGGTGACTGCTCAAGCACATGCTTTTCTCTGTTAGGGGTTTTAGTCTTGCTAGATTTCAGTGGAGTAGACATTAAAGATCCTCCCATTTTATAGCAATAAAGGAATGGATTAAGCAAAAGTGTAATGCTGACAATATTTCATTTTTATAGCAGAGAGATGAAATGCAGGAAGGCAAGGGTGCAGAGGCTATGATCCTGATTGTTAGTTCCATAGGCTGTGCTGTGGGTCTCAGCATAGGTCTTGAATGGCACTATAAAACTCTGTAAGACACACTCTATTTCTTAGAGTTTTCCATATCTACAACCACGATAGCTGCTTTAATCTCTGATTAAGGAAAAGGATCTACAGAGCATCCTACTCTACCAGTAGCAAAGTAGGCATATCATTCGATGACAGAAAAGCATCAGCAGCATATTTGGGTCAACTTCCCACTATGACTTATTAAGCCTTTTATAAAATAAAGCTCAAAGACCTTATTAATATCAACAAGGTGTGTTATAGTCACTCTTAATGGCAGGGATTAACCTTGTCATGGTTTGCTGCTTTCGTTACAGTGCTAACAGCTTATCATTCTGTTCACTGTACTGTATCTTTACTGAGTGCAGCGAATAGCTGATTTGGTCTTATTCACTGCAGTGAAATGATATTTCAGGATTTCAACTTTCAGGATATTATGAAATTCTTCTGCAAAGCATGGATCTAAGCCTTGAGATACTGTGGCCAATCAATTATATTAATTTCTTGTTGAAGCAGTGAAATAAATTTTCTGACCTCTTATGTATTTCTGTAGGTGTGAACCAGCCAGGAGAATTGTGGGGACATAACAGACCTTCTAGTTAAAAAATGAAAGCAAAACTTGAATATTGGGCTAATATTGAGCTACAAATTTAGGTGTAGATTCTAATCTCAGCTGAGGAAGGCAAAGAAGATTTATTTCAGTATTCCTGAAATCCCTATTAGTGATATTCAGTATCTCTGTTAGTGGACTGGGCTGTATTAAAACAGGGAAGGCATGAACAGGACTGGAGTAGACAGAGTGTTTTGGAAAAGTTCTATTATTCCAGGGAAAACAAACTAACCCCAACATTTATCTACAGATTTTAACCATTGAAAGAATGCTCCTGATTATTCCAGACATGAATGAGCTTGTCAGTATGGAGTTGGTCAGCTGAAGCACACTATAACACTTTAAAGTGCAGCTGCAGCTTCCCAGAAAAGTGAATATCTTCCCTTAGAATTTAAGAGATTAAAGTATTTGTGCATCCATTATTATTTTATAGTTTTCACATGTGAATGTTTCTTCACGCCAGGGAATGTTGAGCTTGATTTCTGCCTCCATTAGAATAAATGGCAGGTTTTCACAGGACAGGTGAAAATACTCAAGACCTCAGAGACTCAGATAAATAATACATGCCTTTTTAAAGTAGACTGGATAACTAGAGAGAAAAACCTGCTACAGCAGTGTATCTTAATTACTCTAATGCACGTTATGTTGGAAAGTAGGACAATTAACAGTTTAACATAATGACAGAACATGCAGAATGGTCTCAAGGATGGCTCAACAGATTCACTTCAAAGTCAGGGAGAATCCACATCTGGGAAGAGGTAATGCCTTTGTCTCCAGCTTTCCTGAAGTGGGTGTTCAAATAATTATTTTTTTTCTTAACAGCTGGGGAAAAACTCAGGGGACTTGCTGTGTTTGAACCAAATCTCAAGGTGAACTGTTTCGATGCAGCTGGTAAAGGCTGCCATAAATACACGGAGGAGATTAATGTGTCTTTTTATAAAGGAGGCAGGAGAGGTAAAAAGGTGTTCCCACTGCTGGAGTTCCTCAGTGGAATCTGCCAGGATGCTCTGAGGTTCTTCAGACCTCCAAACATGACCTCAAAGTACCCCTCCATTTTGTGGGCTCACCCCAAGATCCTTTCCTGCCAGGCATGAGTACCTCTGCATTTTTATTAACTCGACATTATAATTTATTTTACTCTCATGTTTTATAGCAATCTATTTCTGCCAGTTACGTATAAATTATTTGGGTACAGAGTTTCCAAATGGAAGCCTGAGTATCAAAGGCAGAGTTATGATCCTGTATGTCAGACAAAATCCTATGTACATGTATGAGGTGTATGGAGGTATGGATTGTTGCCTTTTGCTCAACTTGGAAATGAAAGAGAAAATTTTAGTAAGGAGGTAATATAAAAGGGGATATTTATTTGAAGGCCTTCAGAGGCAGTTATGGCAAGATGTCCACAAAAGCCCACCCCCCTCCCTGGGGGTGAGTACATTTTAATAGGTTTTAGGAAATTAGCATAATTGATAACAAGCACCAATTAGGAGTAGAAGTGGTGATGCAACTTCCCCCCCAAGTCAAGCCCCTTCTCTGGAGTCTCTCCTTCAGCACTAGTTGTACTTTGTTCATGACAATGCATCTCAAAGAGACATTCTAGGCCTTGGTTCCCAGGAAGAACCAAGATAGGATTGGTTCAAAATACATTTGAAAATATGTACCCCTCAGAGCTTGGAGCTCTGGAATTTGTTTTGTCTTTCTGCTAAAGGAAAGGCCATGGGAAAGTACTGGGAAAACTAGATACTAATACAGTGGGTGACAGAGTTACAAATAGATGTGTGAACAATACAGGAACATATTAAATAAAAAAAAGGCAAAAACCCAACCAGCATCAGGATGACCAGCTGGAGTTCATGTGGCTCGTGCTCTGAACAGTGCAGAGGTCCACACAGAGTGAGAAATGTGCTCACAAATGAGGAGGATATGCAACTGGATGTACAAGGAGCTCCAGAGAGGTGTCTCCTGCTGCTGAAGGTCTGACAGCTGTGGCTGGATGAGTGAATGGCTCTGGTCCTGGCAGTGCAGATGACAGAGCTGTAGCCCAGTTGATGGAGTCTGGAATGGTTATACTGGTTTGCCAGGGGACCCAAAACCACTGGTACCTATTTCTGAGCAAGTTCTAAGAAACATCTGGATCTTCCAGAGAACTGATCACCTTCACAGCTACACACTACCTTCAAATGCCTTGTTTTGGTAATCCTAATAACTATTTATCTACAGGCTATGGTTTTAAAGTATTTTTGTTTTTCCTTTTTTTCCCTTCTCCATTCAAATTTGAACCACTTTAGTGGAGTAAAGGGGAGAGACTTAGATGTGCTTGCTCTGGCTGGAAAAACATCCAGGGAATATAGGGTGTCTCTTGCAGTTCTTGTGCTTTCAACTCCAGCTATACCTTGTTAATACCCAAAATGTTCTCATCTATGCTGGGATAAGTGCCAAAACTTAGAGTTGGCCTAAATACAAGGAAACACCAGATAAATTGCCTGCTCAGCTCTCTCATGCATAAGCTAATGGTATCAGTGGACCTGGTCCTAGTTTCTCATTTGTGGACATCCTTTTATGCAGATTCATCCTGTTTGGACACCAGAGGCAGGAAGAAAACCTAATGTGCCTTTGAAATTTAACACACTGCACTTCAAGAGGGATCTGGAGGAATGGCTTGAGTCCCTTACAGAAACAAAGGTGTTTAAAGTCCTGGTTAACATGGACACAGAGAAAACTGGCATGATTTCCCTTTTGCTGATGTTTCAGCTAAGCTGTGAGTTCAGGACCATGGTTTTGAGGCAAAGAGGAACACCAGGGCAGGTAGCTGACAGTAAAGCATGACTATGGTGATCCCCATGTCTCCTCTGAAGGAAGGTCTGAGGTTGCAGGATCATTTACTTAAGAAGGCAGTTCAAATCCCAAGTCTGCATTCTCCCTGAAGATTCAGGTTTCTAGTTTGAACCCCTTTCCTCTCTGAACACAGATGAGGAACTAAACTAGAAGTGAGTAATCAGAGATGTCCCCAGTGAGGACAAAGCTATTTTAATGCAGTCCAGAACACTGTGAAATAACATGAAAGCATATATGAGCTGTGTGTTGAATATATCAATAGAAATTTTAGGAGAAATTACCATTGTGTTGGGATGTAGCTGGCCCAAGGAAAAGGGACTAATGGAGCAGAGAAGCCAGGATATCTTGAGTGCTTGGAAAATCTTTCTGCACTGGTTTTGGATTGGCTTAAAGGGATTGCTTCTGTGGGCTACTTTTCTTCAGAATTTCCCTTGATGTGATTTCTACATATTTTCCTCTGGAGAATCCAATTAGAGATCTGCTGAAGGTACCAGGAGAGCTATAGCCTCAGTGGCAAAGTGGTGACCCCCAAATCACAGATGCACTGCCTTCTCTCAGTCCTGCTGCCAAGCAGCCCTGAGGGCAGAGCCTGAGGTCTGCCTGAATAAAACCAGAGCACCAAAGTGTGTCAGCAGCCAGGACTAACAAGGGTGAAAGGAAACCTTTTTGCCTTTCCTTCATGAATTAGCATGTAGGTGTAGAAAGTCTCTCTCAATGCATGTCCACACTAGGGCTAGCCTCCCTGCAGGGCTGCAGGCAAGAGGACAGACAAGATCTCTCAGTGATTAGGTTTGAGTTAGCAAAGAGGGGAGGTGAGTGATGGTGCTGTCTTGTCTGGAGGGCCCAGGAGCTGGTTCCTCAGCCTGTGTTCACTGGGACACCCAGGAGGCAGCTGGGCTGAGTCAGCCCCACTCCCACCTGGTGCTCACACTATCAGGCAAATCTGCAGCTTTTATGGTTTCGAAGCCCAAAGCTTGGCATCACAGCAAAACTAAGAGACCTGAAGTCCCAGTTCATGTTTAGCTTAGTCTACAGATGAGCAAAGCTCCAATTTCTGCTACTTTACAGCTCTGCTGAGCTTGCCCAGCCCTGCTGACAGTGATACCAAGCAGTCAGGCATTGCTTCTGTGACCACTCTCACACTGTGGTCATAATGTTTGACATCATGCACACTCCCATTTTGTCTGTATCCCTGACTTTTTAAAATGAGGTCAGATATTACTTCATAGAGTAAAGCTATTTCATCACAATGACTAAGATTTTCCTGTTTAGGGGGAAAGACTTGCCTTATTTAATATTCTGAAGAAATCTCTACTGTGACATATTTTTACCTGGGAAGCAGTAAGTACTGCTTTATTTCTTTTTCTTCTGAGTATTTAATATGATGAATACTCTTCTATGCATATACAGTAAATGTATGTTCAATCCCACTTCTTACTTGTCAAAAATGACTATAAATTAAATGATGTGTGTCCCCTGCATTACAGTGGCTGCATCCTGAGAATTTCTCTGTGCAGCTTCAGTACTGCCACAGAGGAAAAGAAACTGAGGCACAGAAAGGGCAAATGGCTTGCAGATTTAGACAGAGCCAGGCATGAGTCCCAAATCTACCAAGTCCTAGTCAAGTGTCTTGGCTGCAAAATTTGCTATCTTTTATGGACATTACAGCTGTGATTTGCAGTGGAGCTTACAGAATCTGCTTATGCCACCCTGTAAGATTTGAGCCCCTAATTTCTTTAGTACCTTTGAAAATACATCCTTATCCTTTTTTTTTTTTTTTTGTATAAAATATTGTCTTCTCTATTTCCCATTTAAGATGATACCTGTCATTAAATGTGCATTTAAAGTGTAAAAATCTCTGGTTTTCTCTGACTTGGAAAAAAGCTTGTAAGATCCAATATTTTACTGTTTAGTAGACTGTGTTCAGCTGTCTTTCCCTGCCACCACATTGTGCAATAACTTTTTAATGTCCTGTATCCCAGAATTCATCTCAGAATGAATATGTTCTTATATAAATAACCTCTAAAATGTTGTGTTGAAAAATCTGTGGTGTGGGTATTTAAAGAAAGGAGTTGGGATTGCTGAGAAATATATCTATTATTTACCCTGCCAGTGTTCCAGCAGAGAGATGCTGAAAGTAACTGCTGTGCTACACAGCTGAAAGGAAATGGAGAGAAGAAGTGATCCACCAAGTCTAGATACTGCAAAAGTCAGATGGGAGTTGGCTGTTTTGTGTTTTTCCTTCTGGATTGAGAGCAAATTATTTTCTGGGTTGCAGTAGATGGAAGAAAAGTTACTGGGGAAGCACAGTGGACCCTGTAACCTCTGTGCATTTCAGGGCAAAATGCCAGGCCCCAGATCCTTCTCCCCCTCTAGTCCTAGCTTGCTCAGTAGAACCTCAGCAAATGTTACAGCTAATATTTTTGTGCATTGCAAAACCTTGCATCTTCTTGAAAATATCCTTCAGGGAGGGGAGTGGGAAATCCATATTCCTCTGTTTGGCAAAATCTCTTTGATGTCTCCTTTTCTCTCCTGTCATGCTTCTGTCTGTGTGAGGATAAATGCACTGCAACTGGGAAAGTGAGATAAATAGCGTAGGGAGAAATCATTATAAACCTCGTGCTTGAGAGGTGCATTCTCGGAAATGTGCCAGTCATAAAACCTGACCAGGCCTGAGAAATAAAAATCTCTCAAGTAATAATACAGGATCTCCATGGACCATTTTCTTATGCCTCTTCCCCAAGCATGGAGCATTAAAAGATTGAAAACTCCTTTTTGCTTCGTTCCATGCAGCCTGAAAAACCATACAATATACTCCACATGTGTTTATAATAACAAAATGCGGAATAAAAGAATTTTCCTTCTTGGGACTGTCTACAAAATGAACCTTGTCCCTGCAAAATTAAATACAAATAAAAGGAATAGGGGACAACCATGGAATAAGCCTATGTATTCTTCCCAATGCTCTTCTGAACAGCAAGCTGGAAAAGTGCTGAAAATGGATACTTTCTCATGTGTTTTGAGGGGTGGTGAAGATGTATATATACATTTCTGTGTAATTGAAGTGCAAGTCATATCATTTATATGGGGAGTAAGCCTCTTACAGGCAGGCCCAAAAGCTTCTTTTTATTTCCTGAGAAAATTTCAAATGCACAATGAATGTGAAAACAATGTAAGAAACCTTTGGCCACCCAAGATGTCACAGCCATTGTTCTGCTGTGCCTCATTGGAGCTGACACACAGCATAATGAGTAACAGGACTCCTCCCTGTGGTGCTCCTGTAGGCAACTTACAGGACTTGTTTGTGAATCATTCTCCTTCCCCCTTATTAACAGCAACTGCTATAATGATTTTCTGACCATAGTTATCTCCTGGAGGAAACCTTGCTGATGCAGTGCTGTGCTCATTATGCTGTGCAGGTTGACTTCATCAAACCTCGCCTTTTGCTTTGATGCATGAATGCCAGGCATGAGAGGGATGTGCTTTTTTTTCCACAGATTATTCAGTGGGCTATTAGTGAAACCACATTTTATAAATGGGGATTGCCCTGTTAGAAACAGCTAATTAGCACAATGAGGATTTAGGATCATTCCCTTGCCAGCTGTCTTTAAATAATTCCAAAATCATAAAGCAGAGGGCTCTATCATGAGCAGTCTGCCCTGGCACTCAGCCCCTGACTTGCCTGGCTGAGATTCCCGCTGTGCAGGACCTGAGGTGTGCAAGCCAGAAAGCAAGACCTGCTCCAACCTGCACCCTCCTGAATGGCTCACAGCAAAGAAGAGGCTGCTGATACCTCTCCTCCACACCTCTCCCTCCTGCCTCCCCCAGCAGTGCCCCAGGGCTTGGGGAGCTCTCTGCCAGCTCCCCTGTCTTTCACCTGGTGGTAATTTTCACCTGGCTGCTTGAGCACTTCTTAACAGCCAGTTAAAGCAAAAACATTAAAATTGATATTATATATTGTCATATTTCTTCTAAAAGAGGAAATGTAAAGCAGTGAGGTTTTTTATTACGACATTTTTATCTATTTATCTTATAGGTAGGGTTTAATTACTCCCTAATTATGTTTGCTCAAGTTTGCCCCAGTTTCTCCCTTCAGATGAACACTATTCAGAACACACATTTATGGATTTGCTACTCATGACATGACCAGTCTGGCATTTTCATTATCCTTCAACTTTATCTCTCTTCCTGAATCAAGGTTGCTGCCATTAATAGTATTTTTGCTGCCACAGTTAACTTCAGGATTAAGGCTGCATTTTCCTTCACTTGATATAACCTCCTATGGAACTGAGGTCTCTGTACTGGGGAGATTATCAGTTAAAATTACCGTTCAGGGCCCTCATTCTTTTAGAAATGGTTTCTGTTGAATTAATTTATTATTTTCTACCCACATTTGAATCCCTGAAACTGTATTATTCTTTGTCTTCATCCTCCTGCTTCACTGCTATGTTTATTGATCCTACATTTCTTGGGCCATTGCCTCAATAAGTACTGAGCTATAATGTCACTTGCAGACATTATTCAGCATTCAGACACTTCACCTGCACTCATTAATCCTGCTTCACAAACCAATTTGATTTCAGGTTTTAGGTAAGGCTCCAACAGATATGCAAAAAAATACAGTCAAGTACTCAGTGTCTCTGATACATTTTGCCTCTTTCCTTAAAACCATAAGATAGTATTTCAGTAGGCATCACTTTATATATTCAAGCACAGAAGCATCTCACTTCATTGCATGTTTTTGATCTCTCCTAGCTCTTGCCAGCTTCACAGGCCTCAGTAGGTGGCTAACAATTTATTTCCATTGTGCTGGAAGCTCCATTTTCTGTCCCCTCTCAGTTACCCATCTCTGCTGATCATGCACTGTTGGACTTGCTCAAGTTTCCTTTGAGACACCCAGAGACTTTTTCAAATTAATGGTTCACAAGCACGGTAAGTTTGCTTTTTAACTTTTTGCCAGGTAGAGGGTATTTTTTATGTAAGGACTGCCAGAAGTTCCTCTTAAACTGTTAGTGAAGATGGTCATATATTGATCTGTTCATTGATTCATGCTCTGTCACCAAATTTCATTTGGAAAGAACAGAGAAATTATTAATCTGGCTCACTTAACAAGGAATATAAAATCACCTTTTGGCACAGTTGTAATTACTTGGCATTTGATATGTTTCTATTTAAATATTTGGGATAAAGAATATGAGAATAGCTCATGATTATTCCTGATTATAAATCAAATCTGAACATGAAATGTTTCAAAATGTCACTGCAAGAAATTTTCTTTCTTCCACTTAAAAGTATCTACTTAT
The DNA here is from genome assembly GCA_030060385.1 of Muscicapa striata striata. Lineage (NCBI taxonomy): Eukaryota > Metazoa > Chordata > Aves > Passeriformes > Muscicapidae > Muscicapa > Muscicapa striata. Next base: position 178,661 of record JAREIS010000097.1, on the reverse strand, counting down.
CCACCTCTCTACTGTGTTCATCCTGGCTGTGCAAATACTTTAGACTGAAGTTTAAAGAAGGCCAGTTTCTACATTAACTATGAAAAACCTGCAGCCTTAGAATACAGAGACTGCCACCAAACTCTGCTGTGAAATGCTGCTCTTCTCAACCTGTTTTTTGTGAACAGAGAAGAACTGGTGGGTTATATGATGTTTGGAGGCCATTTTGGGCATGATCATGAAGTGATGGAGGTTTTGATTCTTGGAGAAGTGAGAAGAGGGTCAGAGAACTGCTGCCTTAGACTTCTGGAGGGCAGACTTTGGCTGTGTAGGAGCCTGGTTGACAGATTCCCTTGGAAGACAGTCCTGAAGGGCAAAGGAGTCCAGGAAGGCTGGACATTCTTCAAGAATGAAATCCTAAAGGCACAGGAGAAGGCTGTCCCCATCTGCCTAGAGGCAAGTTGGCAGGAGAGAAGACCAACCTTACTGAACAGGGAGTTTGGCTGGAAATCAGGAAAAAAAAATGAGAGTCTATGGCTTCTGGAAGAAGGAGCAGAAAACTCAGAAAGACTACAAGGATGTTGTGAGGTTATGTAAGGAGAAAATTAGAGGGGCCAAAGCCCAACTAAGATGTAATTTAGCTCTTGCTATAAAAGTCAATAAAAATGTTTGTACCAATATATCAGCAACAAAAGGTGGGCCAAAGAAGAATCCCCATCCTTTATTGGATATGAGGGGGAAGCATAGTGATGGGGAAGAGGCTGAGGCACTTAATACCTTCTTTGCCTCAGTCATTAATGATAAGAACAGTTGTTCCCTGGGTACCCAGTCCCCTGGAAGACAGGGACAGGAAGCAGAATGAAACCCCCACAACCCAAGGGCAAATGGCCAGTGACTTGCTGCACCATTTAGACACACACAAGGCTATGGGGCCAGATAAGATCCAGTCAAAATGAGTCCATGATTCTATGTTTCTAGCACTTATTTTTCTTTTGTCCTAAGGAACTTTTGTGTTCAATATTAGCTCTATAAGATTAACTTTTAAATTGAAAGACTTAACTAATTAAGAAATAATCCCTGCAGGAAACTAATTTTGAAATACTCATGGGCAATCACTGAGGTAAAATCTATGTCAAATCAACTTAAGTTAAAAAACTCTATCAAGATAGAGCCAGGAATCAACATTAATAACCTTATTCATACAGTGTAGACACAGTCCTCTGGGATGTTTGTGTGCCCAGTTTGGGAACCTCAGAATTAAGAGGCCTAAGATAAAAGTGTCATCAGAACAGAAAAGAGATGCATATAGTAGTAGGAGGGTTGGGAGGACTAATGTGAGGACCACAGAAGAAAGCAGAGGAAGCTATGGAATTAAAGGTCAAGCCAGTCTAAGTAAACAGGTAAACAGGCCTTTTACATGAGCTAGGAAGAGAATTCTGGTTTGAAATAACTTCTTAGGGTGTAATGACTTGTATAATGTCTAAATGGTACATCATTGCATGCTAACTAAATGCTAATGCAGTGATGAGTCAGTGCAACCAATACCTGACCATGGTGGTACATGTAGGGTCCTGTTTCTCTCCAACAGCCACCCTTAGTGAGATAAGACCCACCTTTGCTGTCTTTGAACCATGTTATCCATCTTCTTGGGTTCTGTATAGTCTTTATTTCCTGGGGTACAGCAGTTAACAAACATGGAGCTCAGGTTCTGGAGCAGTGAGTTTCACCTCCTATGGGCCTGAAAGCAAAGTAATAGACTCTGATGGACACAGCTGTCTCCAAGTGGAGGCTGCTGGAGGCCTCACCTGTAAAGCAGGTAGATTTTGGGAACCAGGCAATCTGCCTGTGAATAATGGAAAATTAAGAGTACACAGTTATGTCATGTCTGCAGCACACAGTGCCTTAGGACAGGACCCAGCTTGCTGACTATGGCATTGACATTTGACGTCTGTAGATGGTATTTGATATGTGCACTAAACTCTCCTGGGAGCTGATAGAGATCAACCCAAAACTGTCAGTGCAGCCTAAAGGATGATTCAGTCCATTCTAGAATAGATAGCACCCAAATTATGAGGAAGTTACTTATTTAGAGGACTTTAGTTTTGTAAAAGGTCCTCCAAAATAAAGATGACTGGGCCACAGCTTCTAATTCAGCAGCATGATGTGGTGTGTAATGTCTGCTACCCCCACACACGTGTCCTGGGCTACTCTGAGCACCCCACTTGGTACCAGGTACATAGATTTTGGTACAGATTTCTGCTACAGTGGCTCATCAGCTGAGCCACTTCTGAGAGGCTGTTGGCTGTCCTGACCAAATCTCCATGGAGCACAGTGATGACACTCCAGATGACATGTAGACACCTGCACACACCTGATAATTTTTGTCCTAAGCTGTGATCTAAGTCCCACCCCTGATATCTGCATGGTGCTCTTTAAAGCACAGCAGTATTTTCTCCTTCAGCATCCATTCCATCTTACCCTGGTCTAGGGAGAAAGATTGGGTGGGCATCCTCATGACAGTGAAAGTGACTTTCCTCGATTTTAATTTTTATTGCAAAGAACAAACCTTTAAAAAGTCTTTGTATGTGACTTTGGGTGTAAGCAAAGCCCATGTTCCTAATTCCACACACCCTAGTAAACTGATTTCTTTTGTAATGGAAGGGGGTATTCTTTTGATCAGAGGAGCATAAGGTGCCATTAATGAGTCATTACCTGTAGATGTCATAATTCAAATGTAAATGGCTTTTTACTTCCTGTGGCTTGAAGGTGAACACTCAGATCTGAGGGTATGCTGAAGCAATTTATCTAAATTTATGCAACTGTAGGGTTGCAGTAAGGACATGGCTTCACTAAAACTAACCTTCTTTACAGGAACAATGTTATGCTGTGATTGGTGTAAATAAGAAAGACACAGTGAATTTAAGCTCATCTTAGAAAAGATGAACTTATTCTATCTGACATATCCAGCTGTGCAAACAGCAGTACTGGAGTGATCTGTGTTAACTTTACTAATATGTCAGCTTTAGAATAGAAGCTGTGCTAAGTACAAATGGTTCCTCTGCTTCTAAGTAGTTGAATACTTCAGAAGAAAGAGAGGAAATACAAGGGGAGCACGAATTATTTCCCCAGCTCCTATAAAATAGGATTGAAAAGGGTACATTTCAGTACTTAATTCTTATTTGTATCAATGACTTTTGCCATTCATAGGCAGCATTTCCACAATGTGGAAATTTCCATAGTGTGTCAGCTGCCAGGAAGGGAAATGATGACCATGCCAGAACCATTTCCTCATTCCTGTAGCACAGAGCTCCCAGTGGTCTGGTGCTGCTACTCCACTTGAGTGATGGATGACACGAGCTGGATCTTCAGTAAAAGCACAGGGATCTGAAGCTGCTATCTCCTCTTTAGAAACTGAGAGTATGCAAAAAAGTGCAGTCAGAAACTGGGGAAGAGATTGTCCCATGTTCACCAAAGCTTTAGGGAGAACTGAAATCCTATTTTCCTGAAGTGCTGTCTGCTCAGTGACTGTAATGCAGACCTCTGTAGTTGTTTTGCCTTCCAGCTGCTATCCTATGTCACAAAACCCAAAGATCAACAAACAAACAAACAAACAAATATTCCGTGTCATTAGCTGCATATAGAATACATGTTGTCAGTGCTGTGGTTGCTTAAGGATACTTTCCAACCAAGGTATTAAATGATGGACATGGAGCATGCTGCTTCCACTAAAATTTCTCCTTTTCCTACAGGGCTAAACCGATGTCAATGTCTCATTAATTCACCCAACTCTGACTGTGCTGTATCAACATGTGTAGCTAACCTTTGTGTTCAGACACTTTGCTTTCTCAAAACATTTCCTTGTGCTCAGCACCAGGCTTTTTTCGTGCTGCTTTTTTTCCATTACATCACTTTTTTCCCCTTCAGCCCGAAATGTGGGAGACCATTTTCCTTTGGAGCATATGCCAGTGTTCAGCTGTTGAAACAGCAGGAGAGGTTATAAATCTGGGCAGGGAACTGCTCTTCATCCTTAGTAGCTGAATGCTTTGTGGCCATGGCAGGCAATGCTTTCTCTAACCCTGTGACCTTGTCTGGTCTCAGACACAGACCTTTCACATGGGGTGGAGAGCAGCATTGAGCTAAAACAGCTCCAACTCTGCTTTTACTGAATAGCTTTTTTTAGACAAACGCCAAATAGCAATATTAATTTGTCATTTTTCCAGTGTATCCTCATTACTTTTTTGGACTTCTTCACCTCTACAAACACAGAAGTAAAAGAAGAATAAAGCCAAAATCTTATCTGAATATAATATCTAATTGCAAGGATTTATCCAAAATTTTTAGCAACTTGAGCCCTCATTTAAAAATTCCCTGTTGCCCATTGCCAAGTGTATCGTTCCATTTTCCTTCAAAACATGGCTACCAAAACCAAAAATGGTAAGTCACCTTTTTAATACCTAGAAGCGTTACAGATGTAACTTCTGGTTTTTTTCTCACAGCAAGAGTGGGCAGAAATTTATAAATTACATTTTCAGTACAGGACACAATTTTCAGAATTAACTCTGGAAGAATCTAAATTCCTGGACACCAGAGTTTTGACAGTTAAAAAGTTTTGGTAAGTTCATTCTGTGCTCTTTAGAGTAAATGCTTGCCCATGGAAAACAGTTCTCATTAAATTATTTAGATTTCCCTGCAATAGGTGAAAGCCAAGTGATTTCCTTCATTTTTATTGCTTTTATAACAGATAAAGAATATAAAGTGATATAGGAGGGTCATTTTTCAAAAAGTGATTTTTCCTGTCCTAAGAAAAGATACTTACATTAAGAAGTTTTTTCTTTTTCAATTAAGTTTTCTTTTTTATCAAAACAAAAGGACTTTTGACTTCGTTTTCCCATTTGCAGCACCTCTGAATCTTGTTATAAAGCAGCTGTCCTTAGATTTTTTTTTGTGCTTTAATGAGAAGGGTGACACTATCCAGCATATCAAGGTAGAGAGATCATGGCAGGATAATTTTAAAGATAAAGTCTTGGACTTCCCTGAAAAGCTCAGGGAAACCTTTTAATTTGGATTTTTTTTCTGCTGTAGTCTGAGAAGGGAGAACTACTATACTTCACATAATGTATAGAGATACTCCATATATAGTACTTCTATTATGAACTTCTTGCAGTAGTCTTTGGTTACAGAAATGAAAGCTATTCCATGAAAAGGGATTAAATTCTTTGCTGTGCTGAAGTCTCAGCAGCATCAGTCAGGGTACATGGTTGTGCCCCTGCTTCTGGTCTTGTCTGTGGCCATCCTGTCTGCCAGTGGCTCTGCTTTAGCAGGCAGTGTGGGGCATTACAAATTCCCATGGCCTGGCAACTACAGAAATCTTTTGGGACAAAAAAATGTGGACTCAGTGAGGCTGAGAGCAGTTTATCTGTCATTTGCTGTGTGCCAAATAGTAGGTGAAAGACCCTAAGTGTTTTTCCTCTTCAGGCATAGTGAGGAAGTCTGCTAAGACTCTGTTTCACTAGGTGTGAATGAAGCAGACAGATGTATTAAAGTTTTTTTTTCCTGTATGAAGTAAAATTCTCAATGAATGGCTCTGGATTAATGTCTGGAGGTTCCTTCATTCTGATACAATCAATGGAAAGAGGGAAGCTCCTAATCTAATTTAACAGTATCTTCACCTGCATGCCTTCAGAGAAATTTATCATTCCCATCATGTTCATGGGGAGTGCAAATTGTCAAACTATGCAGTCTGACACATCAGTTACCTAAATTTCATTAAATTAGAGTTCTGAATGAGAAAACTGGAAAATTCCACACAAGAGTGGTGAATATGTAAGTCCTGTAAGTGTTCTGTAAGCATTCACCCTCTCTGCAGATGAGATGTGCAGGTCACTAGTACTCAACAGTTCAAATCCAAGTTGAGTTAGTGGAGAGATGTATATATGGATGGATGTGATGATCAAAGTGAGAAGCTCAGGAATGAGCTGTGTGATGAAGAACAGCTGTTTCATGCTTGCTTTTTGGTTCATCAAATATCTTCTTGAATATATATATCTCCTGTGCCACAGGATTGTCTGCTGCAGCTACTGCTAACAAACCCAGATCTGAGCATCATTTTGATTCATGGGAGATGGAGTATTCTCTCTCCTTTTTGTCCTCTCATAATTACTTTCTTTCCAGCTGTTACTTTTTTGCCTTAATTGTCACTACAGTGATTTCCAAGTTTTTGTTGTAATGTTGTAATACCTAGATAACTTTTCAATTAAATTCTTGCTCTTTCTTCTGCTTTGGGCTGTTGACCTTTTTTTTTTTTTTTTTTTTTTTTTCAGTTCAGTTCTCAAATTAGAGTGCTTTTAGTTTGGTTTTGTTTTGTTTTGGTTTTAGGGATTTTTTGGCCAAAAACCCTTTGCTAGAAGTTTGCAATAAGTATCACTGTGGGGTTGCTTGTATTATAGGATTTGGTGTGTCTCATCAGATGGGTGAGGGTGTTGGCTGAACCAGGATGATCCCTGTGGTGCCTCAGAACTTACTCTGATGATTGACATGGTTGGTTTATATCATCCCACATATTGCCAAGTGTATCAAACATGTTTAATATTATTACAAGATTATTTCATGAAATATATTGAATTCTCATGGACATATATCACACCAAACATATCTCTGTGGTAGGATAATTGTGGTTTTTGCAAGAAAATGGCAAAGGTCAGTATAAATTAGTATCAGATTTTACTATGTAATAATTTCAGCATATGGCCTGTATCTTTTCATGAATGTATGTAATTGGATATGCAATTATCTATTAGATATGTTGATGTTTGAGCTAAATGATTGACGATGGTGTTATGTATGACAGAAATCATGCCAAATTTTTGTTTGTTGTTTTTGGATGAAAGTGCCATCCAAAGCATTTCCAAGGCAGTGTAGTATGGTGTTCATTTCCCCCAGGATGATGAGCTCATTGTGCAGTGGGACAGACGATACCCCTTCCTTCCAGCTGCAGATTGAAATAATCTTTGTTGGCGTTCGCTGCTTCTTCAGTAGCATGCTGCATGTCTATGCAGAAAATTGAATCAGCTCACATATAAAATGTTACCAGATAAAGAATTTCACATTAAAACTGGTTTCACATGAATCATGGTCAAAGGATAAGTATTCCATTTATTTATCAGGGGTGCAGCAGGCCTCGGTCCTCCATGAGTATTGTGAATTACTAATGAACGTACTCCTGATTTTTCTGACAGTTGTGATACTATTCCTTTTCATCTCTTTGTCCCAAAATGCTCAACAGCTATTCGTGCTACCTGGTAGAATGTTTGAATTTCACAGCCATTCTCAGTTCAGCTTTTTTCTTACAGAGTCCTAGGCTTTCAAACCTATAGACTTGAGAGTCCAAGCTCAGCTGCTTTCACTTCAGCTGCTTAAACCATGCACATTTGAACTTCTGGATTGTTCCTGTACATGTGGCTCTACGTCTCCCACTCAGTGACAATGGTTGGTAAGTCTCCTTGTCATGAAAAAAGAGAATTAAGTATTAAAATGTTTCTCAAATGTAGATGTTCAGAAGAAAAGTGGCTGTTAAATCTTGATGCTGCCTCCACTGAACAGGGAGTGATGGCGCTTTTGCCTTTATGGATCTCAAGGATAATAATTTGGCTGTGGATGTATTCAGTCTGAAAGAAGTTAATGTGCAAATAGAATACTTGTATGACATTCAAAATCTGCTGGAAACCTTGTTAGAAATAAAAAAATTGGAGCCCCCTTCTAAGCACAGTAGGGCTGTAAGATTGCTGGCTGCTAAATCATGGAAAAGAAGAAGAAATGAGAAACTCTTTGGAGGATAAACCTGTTTAAGAAGGATTAAATATATAAACTGATTCATTCAATTGGGCATATCTACCAGCTCTGCATGTGCTCATTCTATGTCTGTTAACTATTTCTTGCTGTAAGAGATGCATGTGCTGTGCATAGGCAGTGATAATGTTAGCTCTGCATTTTGTATGCCATATTCCCTGCTCCCAGGAACTACATCTACACTGAACCTGAGACTCTATAGATAGTACTTATGCTGTACCTGGTCCTGGGAATAATCCAAGTTTTAAGACAATCCCCCAAACCTCCCTCCCATCTGCTGTCTTTGTCCTTTTACTCAGCCTGCAAATCTGCTCTTAAATCCCTTTTTATCAGTGACAGGTGATGCCAGCTCCTGATTGGGACACTTGGCTGATACTGTGCAATAGAGCTGCTCCCATGATTTCAGTCCATCCAGTCTCCTGGCTAATGTCCTCTTGGTGAATATTCTTCTGACATGTCCCAAACCAAACCCCAGAGACACTCTTGAAGATAAGAAAATGAGACTGTGCATTTATTTGCCCTTGCTACTCTGTAATTACCCTCAAAGGACATGAAATGTGCCTGAAATCCTTTTCACATCATAAATTAAACATGAGCAATGAAGGCCAAAGGTAGAGAGGCAGCTGAAACTCTGTACATATCTTCAATCATGGACCAATCAAACATCTCTGGCAATAGGTACATGATTAGGGTCTAGGACTTCAGTCCTAGCCCAGCAATGTCAGACACCATTTCATGGATGTAGGCTTGATCTACACCCTCAGACAAGTCTGCAGGTTGCCAGTGGCTGCAGGTAATTAATAGATTGGCTGTTGCTGGAATTCAGATTCAGTTTAGTGTCTGAGGAAATGGGTGATTTCTGATTCTTGTGTCCCAGAATGTCATGGAGACCAGGCTCACATGATTCTTGAGCAAAGAAGCACAGCCACTTGATTTTTTTTTTTTTTCTCAGAAACTGGGAATATCCAAACAAGTTAGGATATATAAGGATATTTCTTGTCTCTCAGGAAAGCAGATTTAAGAAGCTGTTGAAATGAGTTCTGCAGGGGTATTATCCATCATATACTTGGGGAAAGGAACTGGATGTAGGCAGGATTTTAAGTATTGTTCCCTTGAAGCATAAAGACCCTCCTCATTCTTGAGGGAGAGGAATACAGTAACTGGAGGGAAAGAGGGTCGGGAAGGTGGTCTTCTCATGACTTCTTTCATATGCACACAGTGAGGTCTGACTGTTGATACTGATGGAGGACACATCATGTCTTGTTCATGGCACTCATCACTGCCTACGGCCCTGCTCTGCCCCCTTCTATCCATCTCACTGCAATGGTTTGGAGGCAATTCACCCACTCAGGTAATGAGGAGTCACTTTAGACTCATCCTGTTCTCTTATTTTATGCTGGTGTTCCACCACCACCTCCAAATTGTAGTTTCCTTCTGATGTTCCTGCTGATGTTCAACATGTGTCTTCTATAACTGTGACAAAAGTGAATGCAAAGTTTATTTAAAATCTGCTATTCCCCAACAATAATGTTTTACACCAATTTTTATAGATGACTCTATAAAATACAAGGTGAAGATGAACAAAGCTCTTTGATCTAGATGGAGTTCTGATTTGTATCAATGAAGTTGAGTGGAGAAGCAAATTCTAGACCATTATTTTTTGAACCAGTATAGAGACAGAAACCCTAGGCTATGAGGCCCTGATTCAAGAAAGTATTAAGCACCTGCTTAACTTTGAGCACTGACTTCAATGTATTTAAAGTTAATCAAGTGCTTAAGCTTTTTCCTCTATAGAGATTCTTCTCTGCATAAGGGCCTAAGAGAAAATAGATAACTATAAAGAGCAACTGTAATGAGCCTGCATATGGGCCAAAGAGAAGGGGATTATTAATGCTTTCAGGTTCAGTGAGGACTAGGGTTTAAATATCAACCTCCTACAGTGAGACATGAAAGAGTCTCATAAATGTGTTAAATCGCATCAGGTCCATTTAATATCATTATGTTTAATAAAAGTATCAATAATCAGTGAGGACAGTAGGTGGACCAGTGAGGCAGTTCAGGAAGAAGAATATATTTCTTCTGCTGGAGTTATCCTCCCTTCTGCTGCACTCTGGAGCGTAGGTCTCCAATAAACAATAAGATCCTAATTCCTTTAATCTCTGGGAAAATCTTGGAGTTTCTTTGAGGATGGTGAAAACACAGCTCCATGACATAACTGAGGGAGGAAATTGAGCATGAGGTTCCCTGAAGCGGAATGGTAGAAAAGAGTGTGGGAAAAGTTCCTGTTCAACCTCTGTTTTGTTGGCAATGCTTCCAATAATTGATAAGACAAACCACAAAACTGCCAATCAGAATAAAACTTCTAGTAAAACTAAAACTAGGGCTTTTATTAGAATGACCTTTCAACAGTCTTTATTGTTGCTCCCTCTCTCTTTCTAACCCTCTTGCTGCAGACAGGGGAAAAAACCCATCTCATTTTGGTTGTTTATCACCCCAGAGGGCAAAAGCAAGATGTTGATTTAATTGAAGCATTTAATTCTAAACATAGCTTATGATATGTAAATGCTGCAAAGATCATTTGTCAAAACAAGAACATTGGGGAACCTTCACCCCAAACCTCAACAACTTTTATTATAATTATGTTATGATGCCTAAACATCATAGCAGTAAGTCTCTAATACAGTGTGGCTAGAATTTGTGTGAAGTTCGAGGATAGTTAACAGCAGCTTTTATGTTTTACAGCTTATATGGGAATTATTTTTTTTTAATAGGTCAAAGACAAAAGCACTCTGTGCAGGAAATATAAAGGCAGAATTTCAAATAGTTATTTTGTATTTTACAGATTCAAAATCTAACTGATGAACAGTTGCAAACCTAATTTGTGTTTTCTTGTCTTGCAGAAAGTTTAGTGAAAAACTTTTGCTGGCTATTTGGTATGAAGATCTCCCATACTGTCATTCTTCAAACAAAATTGCATTTTTGGAAGAAGGAAAATGAGCTTTATGCAGTTTTGCAAAATAAAATATGAAAGCACAAGTCTTTTTGAGACATTTGAAAACTGTACTGTTTGTGTAACATTAAATTGTGCTATTGTTTCTATTAGGCATTAAGGCCTGGGTGAATAAAATGTAATCAATTATATTAATACATATTATGAATCATCTTCAAGCAAAAAAAGGATCTTTCTTTACCTCTGCTGTAATCATGGCCTTTGATTCCAGAAACTTTCATGCCTGATCATTGTACAAAATGTATAATTAACCCATTGAACTTGTTACTGCAGGGCACTATGGCATTGCTATGTTCAGGAAAGCAAGGATTCAAATTAACACAAGGAAAATGTTATCACCAGAAACACATAGCTGTGAGATCTGGCTCAGAAATTCCCTGAACTCTACATTGTGAGAAGCTGGAAGGGCACATTTAGAGAAGGATCCCTTTATGCCTGGTCCATTTTTCTACTCCTTCCATAGTGTCTGAGTCTTTGACTGTTCAAAGAGAGGTGGGAGATACCTTATCAATGGGAATATTCAGGGCCAGGCTGGATGGGTCTGAGTGACCTGATCTACTTGAAGATGACCCTGCTCCTTCTAGGAGGTTGGACTAAATGACTTTTAAAGATCTCTTCCAGCCCAGACTATTCTATGGTTTTATATAGCCATGGGTCTGTCAGTATGCATTCAGAGTGCTTTGCCACTGCATCCACCTTTCTTCATATTTCACTTGCAAGTGATGTAATGTAATTATTTCTCATTTCACTGACAGACATCATAGAGCTAGATGCAGTGGAAATATCCCTCCATCCCATCAGCACAGTTCTGGATGTATGTCTGAGCACTTTCAAACCTCTGGTCTTCTATCCTGGAAAGATGTAGAAGTGAACCCTGGCCTGGCATGGAAGTCAACATTGAATTGTTGCATCTTCAGGATGAGAGTTTCTCCTTATACAGGGCTCCCAGAGGTATCCCTGAGCTGGCCATCTTTTGTCAGGGAAGCAGCTAATCCTGGCACAGTCCATTCTACCAGGAGAGCCACAAGCTAATGTTATAACATGGAAAGGGATCACATCTCCCCAGGCAAGAACCCCAATGACTCAAAAAAAACCCCCACCCCCCCCCCCAAAAAAAAAACAAAAAACCAACCAATCAACCAACCAAAAAACCAAAAAAAAAACCAAACCCAAAAAAACCAAAAAACCCAAACCCCAAGTAAACCTCTCCTCCCTCAAAAAAAAAAAAAAAAAAAAAAAAAAAAAAAAAAAAAAACAAAACAAAACAAAAAACCAACCTTTAATCCTTACCTAAAGGTTTATCTGTCACATGTATGTTAATTTTGACTTCGTAGCTTGTTCCACTTGAGGACAGAGTATGAAGAGAAGGGATTGTATGACAAAGCATAGCTGTTTTCTCTCTTTTACTGCAGACAGTGTTGGTTCATCGACCCTATAGAGGAACACATAGTGTATTGTGCAAAAATTCTGTGAAAGGCAATGAATGAATGTTGTTTTGGAGTGGGAAACATCATCCATCAGGCCAAACTCAGGAAAGGATTTTCCCTTGTCATGCCTAGGTTCATGCTGACTTGAATGGTTAATATTTACAAACAGTAATAGGGAACAGTATGCAAATCCAGTGAGAAGCCTTTGTTCCTTCCTAGGCAATCTCTAGGCAGTCTCTAGGCAGTCTCTAGGCAGATAATATAAAACATGACCAAATTCCATAAGGATTTCCACAAAGGTTTTATTGAAGACCAAACACAGATACAAAGCAGTTGTCTAATGCCTCCTCACTGCTAAGCTAACAGTGATGTTTTGTAATAAAGGTAGAAGAGCATAATCCTATTAAGTAAATAGAGAATTAGAGTGCTGGACACCTGAACCTCTTATATAAAAGTCTGAGAGTAGTTCTATCAATGATTGATATTGGAGAAGAAGTAAGAATGAACTGCAAACCACAATGCCAACTGCTCATTTTTGCACAGCACCCACATATTTTGCATGCTCACCCCTTTAAAGACCTGATAGAATCCAGTGCAACACAAACAGGATGAGCCATAAAAAAAGTAGGGAGATGATACCCTGTGACAGATGGACTGAGTAGGGCCTCCAGATTCCATCAAAGGGAAATGCACAAAGGCAGTAGGAAAAGAGGTGAGTTCAGACAGGAGCAACACCTTTGGAGAGATTCCTGTCTTGGTCAGGAACTGCATTTTTGTAATTTATTTTATTATTATTTTATTAAGTTTTTCCCCTCTTTTGTTTTGTTTTGTTTGTTACCTAACAAAGTATCTTTCTTAAGACTGCATTATGAGACCAGTTTTAAAATAGTAGGGTGCCAATCTAGAGCCAGGGCCAAGAGCCCTTACTAAAAACTTGGTCAGCCTCAAGGGTTGTATCAAGTAACACCCCCTAGCTAAGTTGCACTTTAAGACTTCACAGTAAAATATTTTCTATTATTCCCCATTTTTTCTATTTTGTGAATATGACAGCAGTTGGGCACAGATTCCCTCCCTCCTCCTGTACCAGCAAAACCCTTCCAGTCTGTACTGCATGAGTTCTGTGGAGAGTGGCAGAAACAGAGGAAAACTCTAGAGGACAATAGCTGTCTGCTAGGAAACAACACATCTTATTTTCATTTTCATTTTTAGAGTCTGTGCTCCAAATCTCCCTTCCTTGCAGTATGAAAATAAGACAATCTAAAAAGCACTGGCTGAATGTGAATTTTTTGCAATACTCTTCCAAAACAAAATAATCCCTATTCATATTTAATGACTTCTTTCCCCACACAGCCAATGAAAATAAATTGGGGAGTTGCTCATCCTAAAGGAATCCAAACAATTTAAAAAGTAATAAATTAGGCATATTCCCCCAGGATCAGGGCATATTATCAGTCAGTAAGCAGGATTAATTTAGATTTCAATATGTTATGCTCTCCATAATCTTTGCTTGTGGTGAATATCAGAGAGTATTTTGCCCCACAAGCTCAGTCCAGAATAAGTAGGCTTTATCAATGTTCATCTAGTCTCTGAGAATGATTTAATTTTCTCAGTACTTTAATAATGAAATTATTTTTTTATCTGTTTATGTATCTAAAAGGTAATCCTTCCATTTTGACTAGATGATTATGTTCCCAGTTTTAGCAAAAATTAAATACACAATAGGATGAATCACATTAAGATATTCCACCATGCTGGTGCTTCTCAGCATTCATTTCTGGGAGAAAATAAATATTTCCTTCACTTAAATGTTAAAAGCTTTTTAGATCAGGTTTTCCTAAGTCTTCTAGGACATTTCCCAGAAAAATATATTTCCTCATATTTAACTTATTTTGTTTTTCCAAACCAGAGATTCTCATTTGAACAAACTACAATAACTGGTTCATTTCTATCACTGTGCTCTAATTCCACTGTATTAAGGTGACAGTATATTTTATTTATGTTTATGGTTTCCAAAGGATGAAAAAAATCTCTCCAGGTTCTCATGGGAAGTCAGTCAGAAAAAGCAGTAGAACCCAGACAGATAGAAAAATTATCTGTAGCCTTTTTCTCAGTAAATCTGGTGTTTCCATTGTTTATGAGAGGTATGGCTTTGCATTAGGCTACCAGTACAAAACTCTTTGGTGTTGTCTGGAGTTGTCTTGGCCCATCTGGAGATTTGATTCAGCTTGTAACAGCAGTTACCTGTTGGGGGAGGGGTGTTACCTGCTTGGTTATTGCTTTTGCTTAGCTTGGAACAGCTCTGAGTTTTAACACCTGTTAGCACAGGCAAAGGCAGATGCAGAGGACTCGAGGCTGTAAATTGGGGCTAGTTAGTGTTCAGCAAATAAATGAAGCCTTGGATGTAACGTAAATCAATCTCAGGGGTAAGAATAAGAACCTAGAAATATCCCATGAATGTAAAATATATATAAAGAGTACTTGGAGATATGCCCTGGATTTGCAGATTGATGATGAAAGAGCAAACAGCATGTCAGCAAAAATAAAAATTTCCCCTAGCAAATCTCAGAGAGGGAGGAAGAAACCTTCAGCACCATCATCATACTCCTCCTAGCAAAGGATTTGGGATACTTAAGACTCACATTAATCCTCTGTGCCCTGCACAAATGGGCACCATCAATTTTTGGACATCAAGTGTCAGCAGAAAGCTGAGGGTAAGACCAGAGAAGGGGATAAGTAACATAAAATTTGTGTATATATCATTTTAATTGTGAGATGCAATTTGAACTGTGTCATATCATTGTAGTTGCACTAACAAAAATACCTTCTAAGACTGTTAAGGCTGTAAATGGATCAACATTGAATTGCTGGCTTTGTGTACATTGTCTCTTCCTTTTGCCTATCACAAAATTATTTTTTTTTTTAACCTCAGAGTGTTGGAATAACACTATATGGTTTGGATTTTCTTTACATATTTAGAAATTAATATTGGTACTAACCAAGAAATACCAGCAAATCCCAGTGCACATTCTGGCTTATTGGTGCACATATATGAGCTTCCCATTCCTGAGGTAAAACCTCTCTTGCCTTCTTGAATCCACAAGCTGCACTCATGCTTCAATAAGAGGACATTAAATAGCTTTGTGTTTACAAGGATTTGCACACAACACAAAATACAATGGCAGCCATTACAACACACAGCAAGATTACAGTATTGGCCATACTGGGAGATATAGTTTAGCCTCAGACTCATCAAGGTGGTTACATGTACACTGGTGTGCAACTTCACATGCAGGACAATTTTTAACCCACCCTTCTTTGTCAACAGGCTCAGACAGGTTAGAAAATTCTGGCCCTGCTGTGCTGATCTGCAACTGTCTTCTCCTGCTCTTTATAAATCTCTTTTCCTGTCTGCTTTCAAAATGTTATCTTAACTAGGATTAATAAAGATACACTGGGGAGCTACTTATCTCTTATAAGAATTATGTTTATAATGATAATAATAGAAAAGCTTTAATCTTGGAAGAACAATGGAGGGGGAAGGAAGCTAAAAAGAAGAAAAGTACAAGAGAATAGACAGGTAGGAGGTGGGCACCAGAGATCATGTGTGGACCCCCACCAGAACCTGAGATCCAAATACCCCTGAACTTTGAGAACATCTGACGCCAGATCAAAAAGTTTTGATCTGAACCCCTACGTTTCTCTCTGAATTAGAGATGGATAAGCTGGCTCTGATAAAAGAAGATCCATCCTGAGACTTTTTGAAATTCAAAAGAGCTCAGTTTACCTTTTAAATTAAGTTCTGAGCAGCTTTCCTACTTCTTGCATTCAGCCAGAAGATGGGGAAATATCAAAACACAGCATGAAAGATGTGCCTGCCCAGTCTGAATGAAGGTGTACTGAAAATCTCCTCAGGGAGATTGATCCTCTGAGATTTCCAGAGCAAAGAAGCCGGGATGTGCTTCAGAAAAATAGCTGAAGTTTTAGGCAATTGACTGAATGAAACCACAACATCAAACAAATTGACTTGCTGTTAAATTGGTATATAATTAAATTAATTTTAGATATATAGGATTCTCGTCTTTGTAACTAAAGACCTTCAGAGTTCACTGGCTCCTATGCCAAAGACTTTGGTGACTACATCTGTACTAGGAAACAAAGCACATCCTGCCTTTTCTCTGGCCAATTGAAAGGGCATGGCTTGTGCCCATAGCACTGAACCCTCCTGCCCTGCAAACCCCAGTGGCTGCATCCAAACTGACTGAGGGGATTGGTCCTTGGCCCATGCTCACTTGTGAGCTGCACTGAGGAACTGCTGAAATGTGCCAAAGGCATGACCAAAACTTCCACATACCATCCTCGTATTTAGCAGTATGGATAACCATGGGATAGCAGCAGGTCTGTGTCCTGATGCTTTTTATGTCAGTAATAAAGACCAAGCCATCTACATGCAGGTTATCTGCTGCTGTGACTGTAGTCTCCCTTCCTTCTCAGGTGTAGTGCCCAGTTTTGTGCATCATCAGTCTTTCCTGCAACTCTTGCTAAGTTTCAATATGATGTTCTTTATGAATCGTTTTTGTCTCTAGTCAGAGATCAGATGTCCTTGTTTAGCCCACTTGATTTTGGCCCTGTTCATCATTAAATATTCAGTAACATTCACTTTTGTTGAGGTATGTGTATGTATTGTCAAAGCTTTCTTGCTCTTTTGAGAAATTAAGATTGGAAATTGACGCTAGTTTGTCTGGCAAGCAATACGGATCAGTGAAACCATATAAAGATAATTAGTATAATTAGTATAGTTGCCTTATTAATTCAGTGTTGGAAGGCAGCTACTGCTGGTATTATATCCAACTCAGGTGCAGTGTATATCACTGACACAGATTAAGTCTGTGTTGATAAGCGACCTGGGTGGACAGACCTGTGTCTTGTCTTGCTTGCCTGCTTTCACCTTGGAAAGAAGCCTGAACCTACAGACAGAGTCACCTTGCAGATGACACCAAGTTAGTGAGTGTTGTTCTGCCTGAGGACAGGAAGGTTCTAAGGAGGGATCTGGACAGACTGGATAGCTCGAAATGCAATGAGGCCTGGAGTAATTAATTCCTGTTTCAAGGGGTGTGTGCCTGACCCTGGTGTAAGATATTTATCCTGCATTCAGGCTGTCCATGCATTCCCACATTGATCCATTGATCACTACATCTTTTCAGGAAGGCACTGTTATCCCAAGAGATCCCACACTGTTTCAGAGCCACCAAGGGCCTCAAATGGCATCGAACTACAATCTACTTTAACTGTACCCATGGAGGACTGATGAGGCCCAGTGACCCTGTGATGACTGGCTGCTTTCAGAGCAAGGGATGAAGTTTTATCATACAGTACAATAAGCTAAAATGGTTAAGCTTGAAGGTGATTAATATAAGGATACCATTTGCTGGAGATAAGAATGTTTGGATAGAGCATGGCTTCCTGGCTAAGAAACAATTTCCTTCCATACAGTAGGAATTGTCCTTATGTGCATATATTTTTTATTTAGATAGATATTTATGTGGGCATCTGTGTCTGTGTTGAGGAGCAGAAGCACAAGAAAAAAAAAACCCAAGCATGCAAATGAAGAAACCTGTTCTTTTATGAAGAAAATGTGTCTTCTCTCTTTTGGTTTCATAGTTGTTAGTTTAATCTTTATAATAAAATTTTTTGTGGTTTTTTTTATATGTGTAGCAAACTAAGTAACTGGAACATAGGTAGAAATAACATATTTAGGTTACAGGAAAAAAAATAACTGGCATGACTTTAAAGGCACACATTTCATAACACCACATGTGCAAAGCATTATAATAATTGCACTGTGCACATCTGTAGCAGACAAAGTGAACAATGAATATTGAAAACACATTCCTAAAGTTGGCCCAGAAGCTTGGAGACTGGTACTAGAGCCCAAATGCTGGGACTTCTGCATCCAGAGCTGGTGTTCTTTGGTGGCAGGTAAAGTGATGGCCTTGGGTGCAGGTGAGGGCATTGGGGAGGAACATGCAAAGCTGGTCCATTTGCTGTTGCATTTTCCCTTGACTTTTTACCCCACAGAAGGTATTTCACTGAGAAAAATCTGGCTGGAGCCCTCAATGGCTGCTGTTCAACACTGCTGTAGTGCCAGAAAGTGAAGGATTGGATGTGGAAGCAAAACAGCAATGAGCAAATGGTGTGGAGGCTGTACTGGGAATTCCTGACCCATTTTCAAGGCAAGGAGATAGAGACACTCAGGTTTCCGCAGAAACACATTCCTGGGCAAGAGGGACAAGGTAAGTACCCACAGAGAAGTTGTATGGTTCTGGTTAATTGATGATAAATCCCATTTAATTTGTGAGCTGTGCAGCATATTGAAGTCGTTTTATGGGGAAAAACAGTGGGATATCATTCAACTGAAACAGTCATGCAGACAAGTGGAGAATGCAGTAGCCACCTCTCAAGGAATGGTTCATCTTTCCAGTAAGAGGCAACTCCAGAATGGTTCTGAGAATCTTGAGGATTTTGATATTACTTCATGAAGCAAAAAGCAGGAGATCATGTTTTTCTTTTCACAGCAGCAGGAGAAAAGCCATGAAAAGCCCCAGAGCTCAGATGCCTTTCACAAGCTCAGGAGACTAAACTTCCTCTAAGACTCTAAAAATGGGACAGATGTCAAGGTGTCCAAGATCTGAATCCAGGGGCTTTGCTATGACATTGCAGCTGTGCAATCAATGCCCAAGATTTTATTTTGTCCTATGGAAGGAGTCACATGGAACATTTGGTCTACAGGCTCAAATGGCAATAATTTAACAGGAGAATGATCTTCTTTCCCCTTTTCTTTTCTCTCTTTAACTTCAGTTCATTCGTACATCCAAATTATTTTAGTTACTAGAACCTTTTTCTCCCCTTCCTTTTCCTTCTTTTTGCAACTTAGAGTTTTTCTGTGTGGATGCCTACAAAAATTGCCTATTGTGATGCTGCTGCTGTTGTGCCTACCATGCTCATCACCACTATTTCACTGCTGCCTTTTACTTCTACTTTAATCCCTTTGTGTCAGAGACTGAGAGTGTAAGGTTTTCAGAGGAAAGACCATCCTTACATTCTAACATAATGACAACCTGACCTGTGATTAATAATACCTTTATTATTACCATTATTAATTTATCTGTGGTTAAATCTTTAACAAGTACTATTTAAGATGAGGTCAAAGGAGTGTTTTGGACTTAAAAAAACAAACATCCTCATTGCCACAAGATAGATTTAAAAATCCTACTATTAAAAATAATAAGTAATGAGACTTCTGAGGCAATGCAAAATGGATGTGCTTTTTTTTTTTTTCCTGAAAAGGGGATTTGCCAGCAATTCTGCAACATTAAGAGCAGAGCTTAGAGGAAAAACAAATATTAAGAGATTAGTAATAAAGTCATAAGAAATGAAAACATTGGATATTTATAAGCTAAGAGCTGCAAAAATCAGATGTAATGAATTTCAATAGTAAACATGTCAGTCATCTAAAAAAGTATTTATAATCCCATTTTCTTTTCTTTCCTTTTTGACACACTTCTCTAGTTAAATGAATACAGCAAAACTGTGGCTTGCTTAGCACAATCATGTAATACCTTCAAAGACAATTAACAGCATTCAGAAAGGCCCTTTGATGTGAAATTAGAGAAAATTAATGTATTTAAAATTATGTATTTGGATTTTGATTAAGCAACCCAATAAAGAGCCATTCTGATATAGAAAGTTAGAACTTGTATTCCTTTAACAGGACAGTCATGTTTTGCCTTCACCCAAGCAACAGGTCACTGTGCATTACAGTTTCCAGACAGTTACACTGACTAAGTACTTAAATGCCATGTTAGCCATCTTCCTTATTAAAAGGTCACATATCATAAACAGTGACCTAGATATTATGAAAGGTATTGAGAAGTATGGAAAATTAACAGTTCTGATGTATCATTAAAAAAACTACTGCAGTGGTTTTGGATTGTTGCAAAGAGCAAGAAAGCCAGTGGAGCTGCAGGAATGTGCTAATTAAGGAATTTTTTTGAAATGTAAACTCAGGTAGGTTTCCAAGAGGCTGCGGGAAGAAGAAATCTGATGCTAGCTATCAGGGAAGAGGGAGTCACACTTCATGTATATCTTAAACCTGCACTCCCAAGGGCCAGAGATAAGGAAAAAGCAAAAGAAAGGCAAGAGAGGTGGGAAGGGATCCATCTTGGACAGAGAATGTACCCATGAGAAGTGCTGGAGTTTTGAATGTCTGGCTTTCTTTCCTTCCCTCACATCTTCTGTTACTGTTATAAATCTGCTTTGCACAATGGCATTGGAGACAAAGACCTACTTATCTGCTGCCTTGGTTATTGAGGCTGACTGCAGCCTCAGAAAATATGATCTGAAATACAACCTCCAGTAGAGGCTAGACATGATCTATTGCCACCTGTCATAGCTAAGTAACATCTCAGAGAAATAGTGAATGGCAGTGTGAAGAGGATGTTAATCCCAGTGTTTGAAGCTGTTGGGAGAGGGTTTCTTGTCAAGGATCCACCAAACTTAAGAATAGTCCAACCCAGTGAGCAGAAATCAAGGAGGCCTGCATGGATGAACAAGAAGCTCCTGATGAAACTCAAACATAAAAAGAAATTTTACAAGCAATGGAAGCAGAGTTGGATTTCCAGGGGGGAGCACAGAGGCTCTGTCTAAGTATGTTGGTTTGGGGCTAGGAAAGCCAAAGCTCATCTGGAGTTGAGTTGAGGCAAGCAATATGAATGTCAAGAAGAAACACTTCTTTTTTACTGTGTGGGTGATCAAATAGTGGAATATTTTTCTGAGAGGGCTTGGGATGTGTCCATCTCTGGACATCTCCAAAGCCCAGCTGGACATAAACCTGATCAACTTGCTCTATCTGCTCTTGCTCTGAGCAGAGGGGCTCAACCAAATGATCTGAAGAGATCCCTTCCAGACTCAGTGATTTTTTTTATTCTGTCATTGTGTTTACTTCACTCTTCTTTTTAGTCGTTTTGATTTTTTTCAAAAATAGACATTTCATTGTTTAGCTGTTTTGTCAGTGTAATGCAAATTGATTTGGCTTCAAAATTGTCATTGTGATTTGGCTTCAAACTTGTGCCGCTGAAAATTCAGGTTAATCTAACAGGCAACACATGCACATAAATTGAGGTGTCCCTGATGCTAGCCAAGTTTTGATATTGGCATGTGTCCCATTAGAGTATGAATTTATCAGGTTCCAAGTGAAATGGAATGGGCTGTCCCAAACTGACAATTTCAGGGCCTCTCCAACAGACAGTGGTGAAACAAACTTCAGTTATAGCTACCCCTTATGTCCTAATAACATGTAGAATGTTTGTCTTCTATACATCTTGTGGAGAAGTAGGTAAGATGGACAACATGCAAGGTAGAAAAATTCACCTTTTATTTGCCACCACTTATTTTCATGCATCTGAAGTGTCATGGCTCTATCTGTTGCTCTGGAAATGTGGTGTTGCATGAGGGAGATATAAAGATTTTGCCAGAAGCTTCTGCTGCAAGCAGCATTAAGGAGGCAGTGCAGTTTGACATGGGGATACTGGAAATTTGCCACAGTACAGATTTGAAGGAACAAGGGAAAAAATCAAGGAAGATCTGGGCAGGGATTTAAAATGCAATGACAAATCATCTTCTTAACCTAGTTATCCTAATATGCTGCTGACAGTTTTGCAAGGAGGACATTCAGTACAGTCCTCTTGTAAACCTGAAGCTGTAGAAGCCTTGGAAAGCACATTACCTTCTGCTAATAGAAAGGTATGTTGATGCAGCCATGAAGTATTAAAATAATCAAAGCATTTACATCAAGTGTCACAAGATGCTGTATAAAATCTCTTCAGCTGTATCAAATGGTTTTCTTTTAATGAAAGGAAGCAAACACATTTATATAGCCTTGGGGAACAGTTTGCCTAATGTTGATGTCAGAGGGTTCACCATAGCAGGTGTCTAGGATTTACCTACCAGTAAATGACAGCTTGCTTACAAGTCTGTCTTCATTTGCATACATAAAGTCAGGAAAAAAAATTAAGTTGTACAAGTTTTAAGGTATGTTGAGTTTCAAAACAGTCTTAGATGTTTTAGCAATACAGTTATGGAAAAAAGAGTTTGACAATAGAATTCAATGCTGCTATCCTTTTTAGCATAGCTGATTTCTTTAGAAGGTCAGATAATGAAATCTATCTCTATTCAGTTGTTGGATAACCTTGAAACCACATTTGTGATATGAGGGATGCATATAAACTTTAGCTAAACTCTGATTACTATTCTGCACAAGTTATTTTAATCTTATGGCATAAGCCTTTTCCTTCTCCAAAAGACAGACTTAGTTAATAAATTTTATAGGGAATAACACAATATAAAAAATATTATCTAGCTTGAAGTGTTCCAGTACATAAAATCAGATGAAAATATTTATCATACATATCTTCAACTCTGTACTGTGAGATACAGGGCTAGATTAAGATCTTACTGTGGTTTTGAGTATGAAACTCCATTTCAGGGGAGTTACTCCAGGCTTACTCCGAGTACAAGCACTGATACAGGTTCAAATCATAACGAAGATAGGGATGTACTGATAACTGTGATTTTAATGATTTGGCTGCTTAGAATTGATTTTGTTGTTGTTCTTGTTATTTTTGTTTGGTTTGGGTGTTTTTGTTTTTGTGACTTTTTTTTCTCTGTGTGTGTGTAAGGACATTTCTTAGAAGAATAACAAAAATTAGTTGTAGGATTTCTGTGAGTAAATGTATCTCCTACCATCAATACATGTAATTTATCTGAAAGGCATACAGAAAATACTTTTCATTGCACTGGCATGTAGAACACATTGCAACCACAGTGAATAGAACAGAGAAAAACCCTGAACTGCTCAGAAACAAGTCACTTATGGCTCAATTCACGCTTCCCTGTAGCATTAAAATTCTTGTCATGGAACATCTGAAAGCAAAATAAGTGGATTTGCCAAAATAATTTTATTATTGGGAAAAGTGAAGGGTTAAAATCAGATTGTTTAGATATGTGACAATAACCATACTTCTATGCAAATACAAAAGTAAGGACTACTTTGGGCTGCCAAAAATTCTAGCTACAAATAGAATTCCTTACTTTATTTTAATTCTGTGTGATAAGAACTGGTGAAATTAATACACAGGCTGGTGAAATACAGGGAACAGTTTGATATGGCCATGAAGCATGCAAGCCTGATGCATGTACTATAAAATACTCCTAGGAATTGAAGAGATGTGCAAAAGAGCTAGAAAACACCTTCAATTTCACAAATAATGTGAATTTTTTTAGGTATAAAATTTCCACTTCTAAGCTCACAGATTTTATCATTTTGCAGGAAATAATAACTCTTTCTTTCTGTGTTGTTTTCTGAATAAGGCCACAGCTTCCCTCTCAACAAATTTGATTTTTATGAAATGAAAATTTTGCTGCTTTTATGACTTCCCATTGCATTGTTCACCTGCTAGTGAACCCTATCATATCAGAGAAGTGATGGAGAGCACAGACAGGTTTTTAAAAAAAGACCCTCATCCTAGGAATAATTCTTCTCCTTCTTTAATATTTATATTCCCACAGTGCTCAAAGACTTTGTTGTTGCCTGAGATACAAACACAGTGATACAAGTTGACTCCTTTCGATGTGCTTGCAATCAAAGAATCACAAAAATGAAATAAGCAGGGAGACAAAAAAAGAATATTTAAAAAGTATAATAGCTTGCAGAGCTTGTAAGAATGCTGCTCTTTACTCTCAGTTCTGACTTCATATTATAAGGAGTCGCTGCAGCAGATGGAGGAGGCATCTTTAGCAGCCTAAGCAAGGATAAGACTATAAGAAACCAGAGAATTAAGACTGATCTGGAAAGAATTGAGGCCACATAGCATAAAATCTGGATTTCTCATTGTGATTATTATTCCAAGTTAACTGTCAATTTAATAAGCAATAAATCTAATTGATCAACACATAGAATGCTTCCCATATGGAAAAAGATTATTTCAGATTAGATAACAAGCTGATAAGATAACGCCACACCATAAGTCCAAAAAAAGAGTGATTACAGTATAATTTACAGCTAGTTTTGCACAGCTGTCTTAGAGAAAAATGACTGAAGAGAGCAGGAGGAAGCAAACCAAATATCTGCTGACATATAAATGTGAGAACTAAAAAGCAAAAGAAATTAGGTTAACCTTCAAATCAGCGTGCAAGGTAAAGTCAAATCTGTACAGCTGCATTTGTTTTGGTAGTAGTTAAACTGGGAAAGGATTTTTTTAAGGTAAACTACTAGGTTTTGCAAAAAGAGAGCTAGATGGAATGTGAAAAAGGCTTTTTTCAGAGATGGTGTCAGTCTGGGGTCTGCAGAGGACTTTGAAATTGTTTGCAAAAGGTGCCTGTGGAAACCAAGCTCATAAATACTCTATAGCAATCCACATGTGTTAATTTTCGCTGGGGTTTCCACTTTTCCAAATGAATTAGTAAGGGGTCCACAAATCAAAAGAAGTTGAAAACCATTGGCCTTCGGACAAATCTCTGTCCTCAGATATGCACTCAGTTCCCATCACAGGCCCTGGGAATGGCTTTCATGGCTGAGGAATTGGCCCTATTCATCCAACAGTCATTAAGAAAGAAAAGTTGTCCCTGGCTGAATACTGAGCAGGCATAGGTACGTGTCAGATAATGGAGACCCTCAGTGTACACAGAGGCTGTAATTCACCCGTGGGGTCCCGGCGAGTGCATGGGCTTTAACTGCACAGCAGTTTGAGCTCAGCCCACAGCCATCTGGTGCTATTTAAAACATATACTTTTCAACTTTCACCTTTTAATCTTTCTGGTTTGAAAACATACACCAGTTCAAAGGTTACCTCTCTTAACCTTGAGCAATTCCCTTTCAGGAACAGCACCGAAGGTTTATTATTGTTACTTTTACTGGTGTTAATGAAGGGGTAATTCTCCACTGTGATTTGTACACACATTTTGAAATAACTCAAAACAAGTTGTTATACATTTAAAAATACATTTTCCGTAAGTGCCATGATTTTTAGGTGTCTCCATTCTGGGAAATTCAAACGAATGGCTATCTTAGGAGCCTAATTATCAGATGGGCTCAGTACTTATAACTCTCCACTGCCCCCAAAATACCAGAATCAGAGGCGCCCAGGAATGAAACGAATGATTTAAAAGTTTGGCCATACATGGTCATGCAGATGCATACAAATCACTCTTGAGACTATGTTCAGTTCTGTCTACGATAACAGGAAAACATAAACTCACCCCAAATATGTTTTCCACCCCCAGATCTGAGATGCACAACATCCTTTTCCTTCCCACAGCCAGCAGTTTTCTTTCACATAAGGAAGGGTGCTCTAAGGCACTCAAACACCTTTCTCTAGTCAATATTAAGAGAGCCTTTAGGTAAGCATGGTGCACTGGTAGCCAGTTTTCTCAGTGCCCATGCAGTAGCCTGAC
Source organism: Muscicapa striata striata (assembly GCA_030060385.1). Classification (NCBI taxonomy): domain Eukaryota; kingdom Metazoa; phylum Chordata; class Aves; order Passeriformes; family Muscicapidae; genus Muscicapa; species Muscicapa striata. The sequence goes on along the minus strand of JAREIS010000097.1, from coordinate 152,894 downwards.
ACCAGTTTCATCTCTTCTTTTCAGCTGATTACTTGTATGGAAGGTCACACAGATATTTTAATGTGCCATGAAGGTTTGCATCAGGCAAACTGAAGCATTCACACTAAGGATCCCTCTCTCTGGACCTGTTCTGTATGGAATTTGAAACTGCTACTGTAAAAGAATGCTAATTAATACTATTACTTGAAGAGAAATGGTTTCCTGAAGCAGTCTAAGAAATGGAGATGTAACTGGCTCTGTAGGTAACATTTGAAATTGCTCAGATTTTGCCTTCTTATGTTCTCCTCAGTCTTAGGTTTGAATTTCCAGAACTGCAATACCTGTTACTGATTATTTAGCAGGGCTCCAGATTCCCTGGGACTAAGGGCAAAGTATGAGAAGCATACCTCTCATTTGTTCTCAATTTTGAGCCTAAGGTTTGAGTTTTTCTATCAAGTTAGATTAATACTTATTTCTATCCTACTTGATTCTCAAACACATTTCAACATCAACTTAAAAATTATATTGAATAAAGTGGGATGGAATCTGTAAGTTTTACCATTGCACAGCAGATTTTAAACATCACACACAGAATGTGAGAGGAAATGATTCTCTCCCTTACATTAAAAAAAAAATTGGAACTCCTAAAAAGGATTTACACATATTGCTTCAGGCTGCTAGCCACTTGCTTAGAGGTGGGTGGTGTTTGTTCAATAGCTGAAATACTTTTTGACTTGACTTTCTGTTTTTCTTGTTTCCCAGGTGATTGGTTCTGGTGTTTTTAGAACTGTCTACTGCATCCTGAACATTTTCCATGCATCACTGACCGGGAACATTTTAAGCTGGCGTCAAAGATAGAGTCTGTGGGGAAGTCTGCACACAAATAATACTTCCTCATTGTTCTTGCTCAGCAGTAATCATGCCTTTTGCAAGCCGATTCACCCAGTGCAGCAGAAGAGTAAACTAAAAATAATCAGTCAGATAATTTTTTCCTAAGCAATCCATATTCTCATTTTCAGAGCCAATGTACCACTGGATGATGGAAAGTGTTCAACTCCATTAGCACCAGCCATCCAGTAGAGCCCAGCTTGGCAGGCATATGATAGCAGCCATGTAAGGAAGCATGAGAGAGGCCACACAGGAAGATTAGATAAATGAGAACCACAGTTGTAGATGAATAGTGAAGTACAATGAAATGGGCTAGATGATTCTGAATGTCCTTTGGCATAAGGAAACAATCTAATTTCTGTAAGCTTTTATTCAGGAAAAAATGCCTTGACATCAGCATATACAAACCACAATTTGAAAGAATGGCATAAAAAGTAACTCTGAATCTTGAAGTAGTCTCCCAAACAGAGATACTTATGAAACAAGGGTCACCTTTGAAAGTGTGGTGACTGATATCTCCCACCAGAGGCAAACCATAAGCACCTGATTTTATCATATTTATCTGTGAAGAGCAGAAGGTGAACAGTAAGGTTTTCTATACAGTGTTCCAGCTTACATTCAGGGTCATTAAAACTGTGCAGTGTCTTCAGAGGCCAGAAAGGAAACAGAGTGTGATATTATGTCTCTGAAGAGGCATTGGAAGCTGCACTTGCCAGGACAGTGTGAGCAAAGTAGAAGATCCATATCCATTCCATCAAACTGGAGCTGGAGGCATCACAACATCAGTGGGAACCACCCTGGCTACTCATGCATGCTCTGCTGAGCAGTGTGTGCCAGCAGCTCGAGGCATGGCCCCAGGCAAAAAGAGCTGTGCAAGGCAAGGAACAAAATGGTAATATTTGTCAGTGACTTTCCCCCTCTGCATTTGGCCTGGGTGAGAAGTGGTAGGAAAGGAGAAAATGAGGAAAAGACACTGAGGGTACTCTTGACTGCCTATATAGGAGCTAGAAGGAAGACAGTCATCTAGAAGCAATGCAGAGGAGGGAATTTACTCATGTAAAAGGTAAGGAAAGATGCTAAAAGTCTATAAGGAACAAGATGTTTAGTGACAAACTGTCTAAGAAGCAGTTTCTTTGGGAAACAGTAAATTGCTGCATTCAAAAGATTTTGACTGTCTCTAGGAGCTACCTCTTGGATCACAAATGAGTAAATTCCACTTACCAGCTGTGTAGGAAATCTGAGGTGTCAAAACCAAGAAATTCACACAGCAACCAGGTTTTGAACAGGAAAAGAGTGTAAGGCCCCACAAAAAGCTCATTGTGGATGTTTTTATGAAAAAGGAAAGACAGTGCACCTTTCAGGCCTTCAAGCACATGCCAGAGAATTTCAGAAATGTTACACCTGGATCCTGTAGGGAGACCTCAGCTGAAGCCAACAGAAGTGGAGAAAATGCTCTCTGTCCCAGTAAATATTCATACAATTCTAACTTAGGGTTCATAATTTTGGAAACAGCTTCTCTGATGAAAAGATAGAAGGATAGTCATATGCTGAGTGCCCTGTATGTCCTTCATACCTTTTCTTTTCTGGAAGGGACTCTGATGCCTGTATTTGTACATTTTGCAAACAAGATACTTCTGCTGGTCCTCACATTTGAATTCTGAGCTGGAAATTCTGTTTACCAAGTTATGACTTGTCTGGGTAAAGAGCTTCTTTACTAGGCCTTTACTCCTGGAACACACAGAGCTTTGAGAAAAAAAAATGCAGCACATAATTTATTGGCAAAGTTAGGCTTTTGCACTTCTTTCCATGAGCGCAGCGGCAGCATGGTTTCTTGAACACACTCATTATTCAAATATATTCTCTGAGCAAACAGCCAAACACTCTGTACTGTCAGATTTTGCCATTACATGTTGACTGGTGATGCATCTTTCCAAAGGCCTGGCTGATCACCCTGAAACTGAGAACAGTGGAGAAAATATCCTGCTGTGGTTTGTAATTTGCCTCTGAGCCCCTCGTCCTCAGTTCTGAAAGGCTGATCTGTGTGATTGTAAAGGCCAAACTTAGATGCAGCTGGTGGGAGAGGGTATCAAAAAGAGCCTAATGTTCTGCAGTTCTGTAGTGTCTGATAGAACAAGCAGTCTCATATGAAGGGTGGTTTTCTCTGTTTCATTATTCAGAAGGAATTTCTGGAGAGAGCTGGAGGGTGAGGAAGGAAACCAAGCTTTGTTAATCCCAGAGCATGGCTGACTTGCTCTGGTGGTGGTGGTTTCTACCTAGGTAAGACTTCCTTGTCTGTTTGCATCTCAGGTGAAGCCACTGTGGCACCAGTTCAGGGTGGGAAGAAACTGCTGAGGAATTCTTTGGGCAGTGCAGGCAGAGCTGGGAGGAGCAGGGTGCGTGGGAGATGTTGGCAGAGTGCAAGGGAATGATGTCTCCCCATCTGCACAAGGCACAGGACCTGGTGAGTGAGAGGATCCAAGCTGAGGCTGGTTCTAAAATGCATGGTGTTTCCTTACCCAGCACTGATGCCATGCCATCATGGGAGGCTGCTGTGGTGGAAACGTGGGCAGCCTCACTGTCATCATACTTCTGCTCAGTCACTTAAACCTTGCACAAAACAAAAGCCCCAAATATGCATGGGACATTGCCAGTTGGAAGATGTTACTTGTCTGAGCACACAAACCAAAGTCATCATTAAGGTAGATGCTTGTGCACAAGCTGATTTAACCTCCCTGTTTTGAAGGCACATACACATTTTACATCACAAGTTGAATTTGGAAAAAATTGCAGATAGCTTATTTGTGCACACAAACTATAGGTTTTTTTTCCTTTGGTGAACTTTACAATAATGCATCACTTCCCTTGCTAGCTAATGTAGTTATAATCAAAGACAGGTCTTAAACTCTGGTGAAAGTTCAAGATGCTACCAGAACTCAAACTGAACTTGACACATCGATTGTTATCACTTCAAATCATCGAGTTCTGGTTACCAGTGTTCAAATGGGGTCTGCATCTGAAGAGCCAAAACTTAGGGGGACTTCCCATACAGTAGTTGCAGTTGTTTTCCTCTCTCAAAATTGTGTCCCATCACAACAGGAATCCTTGGAAGGAAATGAAGGCTTGGCTATACCAGTGTCTGTTTTCAGTCTTTAAGTGAAAATCCAGCATAATATAAACAGCTTTCTATATCAACCACAAGGATTACAGAGGGCGCAGATTTAAAAGGAAAAACCCTCCTCCCAAGACATCTTGATTGCAGATGTTATTAAATGATTCTCTGGTGTGGGAAATACTCATCCTGGCTACATGTTGATCATAGAATACATTCTGTTCTCATGGTTTTCCAATTGAAGAATGGAAGAAATGCCTCAGAATGTAACAAGGGAGAAAAATACTTCTGTCTGTGGTGATAGTCCTATCTTTTGGTCTGGGAGTCAGGTTTCTGCCTGAGGGGACCTGTATGAGAGATGATGAAAGTAATTACTCTGTCAGGTTAAATACAATTTTCTTGTGTGTGTCTGCTTCTCGTGATGTCAGTTGATTAACCTGTCAGTCATCTTCCCATGGCATGTGTCCACATGATGTCATGTGTTGAGGTGCACAATTTATTGTGCTAGTCTAACATAAACTGGAAAAGTCTTCAGTTTAAAACCTTGTTTTTCATCAATGTTTTGTAGTTTTTTTTGCTTCAATCTTACGTATTATTTTCTTGACTCATTCCTGTCTTGTCCAATTTCTTTTTTCTCTTCCTTGACTCAGTTTTTCCTTTAATTTCCTATCTTGGTTAATTTCATTTTTTCTCTCCCACATCACAATTCTGCTTCACCATTCTTGCATCTCTCCAAACCATCTCCTCATTTTTTCCATATCAGGGTACACTCTAAAGACCATTTTGCCTTTGCCTCCTTTGCTATGTAGTGCACCTCTCAGTCCTCCTAAGATGAATGTTAGGCCATTCTAAAATTTTATTTTTTAAAAAGATGAAGATCTGTGGTTTTCCATTAAAAAAAAAAAAAAAAATGGAGAGCCACTCATTTTCATCTTAACTGCCCTGGTTATCTCAGAAAAACTGGGGGCAATCTAGACAGTACTACAAGTTGTATGTAAACACTCCTTGTACTGGGGATTATTTCATCTTCAAGGATTTCACTTGAATATTGTCAAATGTCAATAAAGTCTGCTTAATTTGTTACCTCATTCTTCCCCCTGATTTGATGTTAGAGCATAGAATCTCAAACAGACTATTTTATTTGTAGAACATCTCAGAGCCCAGATGGATGGGAGGAGGATTAAAGATGAAGGCTTTTCATGAGAAAAAGGTTGCAAATCACTAAGACAGCCATCATGTTCCTCTGACTGAAGCCAAAATATGTATCATACATATTTAGTTAGCTTGGGATGCAGGGAGTGTAAAAGTAACAGTATAAATTATTTCAGTCACATATGCTTTGAGGCCCATGGCAAGCACAAGGTGGCCTTGGGAGAGAGTTGGACATACAGTGTTCCTATGTCAGAAATTAAAAAATCAGGTGCAGTACACATTTGCATTAGCATGCTAGGGATGGGATTGTGGGAATGCATTTCTTACACAGAATAATTCTTTTCTTGAAATTTCACAAGGGCAGCATGCTTTCCATCCAGGTGGAGGACAGTTCTGTATGAATTTTGCCCTCGGTGACTGGGAGTGGAGACATAAAAAGAACTATTCTGTGTCTCTGGTTACAGAGATAAGTGAAAGAGTCATTGGCAGTAACTCTGTAGTAATAGCAGCAGTAAGTACTGGGCATGATTTGAATCTCTTGATAGTGATATGGGGATGCCAGAATATTTATCAAGCCATTAGGAAAGGCTGTGCCTAGCTGATAAGATGACTACAAGTGATGAAGTCCACCTGAAGACTCTGATGATGCTGGGACACATTTGCAGCCAACAAGGGAGGATAGCAGGGAGTGCTGCCCTCAGAGCAGCATGTACTGTTCGTCAGCAAAATTATACAGTCTCCTGCCTGGGGCAAACTTGTGGAATCTTTAATAAAAAGAGTTAAGAAACATCCTGATGTACATGCTCCTCACGGCTGGGAGCCACGAACAGCCTGCCCTGCTGAGAAACTGTTTCACTGAGTTGGTGGCAGAGGGTAGGGAGCTAGGAGAGATCATCAGAAAATCAGTTCTGAGAGTGATTAATACAGGGCCTTATTTTAAACTGTCCCTATATAAAACTGCCAAAATTGTTACAGTCCTCTCTCAGGAAGATCAAATCGCCCAACTTATATCACTTAATATCTCTTAGTGCCATCAAATTAAAAAAAAAAAAGTTCTGTCATTTTGACTGGAACTAGATTGGGAACAGATTTCTTGCTATAATCATCTGTAAGCAACATGAATAAGGAAGAATTTATCACAGCTTTTCTGATGTTGAATCACCACATGTGCTGCATCGTGGATAAAATCAGGTGCTAGCACTTGAATTTATATTGAGAAATGCTTTTCTATGAGTGGCTTTTGTTAGTCAAGGCTTTAATATCTCTAGAAGGATTTTGTTATCTACTTTACCTCAATTGCTTATCACCTGCTCAGGTAAGGCACTGAACATAGGCATTTGTATTCCCCTCCTGCTTTGCTGTGAATTGTCCTCTCTGCTGATGGTCAGAGTCTTCTAGAACATGGAAGCTAGTGTGGCCATCAGGTCATGCAAATTCAAAATACATTTTCTGTATGTCCCTCCCTCTAGTGTATATAGATATAGATAGAGAGTTTGGTGTAAACAAGTAAGCTTTTCCTTGAAGAAGTTTTAAAGAGGATAGCCATAAAGGATTAAGAAATTAAAAAGCTTTTTGCTGTTTGCTTCCAGTGAACAGAAAGTGGTACAAAGAGAGTAGGAATGGAGAACAAGCTTGTGTTGTTTTTCACAATGAATTAAGTATATAAATGCTTAACAATGAATAAACACTATTGACAGAGAAAAGTAAATATGTCTTAAATTTTCTCTGGCTTTTAAAACAAAGAATATCAATAGCAAAATTGTATTTTTGAATGTGTTTTGAATTTGACAGTGTCTCTTTGACATTTATAAAGTACAGTGATGAGTATGTAATTAAAGTTCTGTGCTTATTTTTCAATACTGAATTCTCAGTCCTACAAACTTCCTTTGAGCTATGAAGTGACTGAACAAAGGAGGAAGGCTTGCCAGCCTGTTCCCATGCACGCCATGCTGTGCACCAGCAATGTGCTTGCCTTTGAACACAACGCTGAGCCAGACCATCTGCATGTGCTGAGGAGCATCTCCTCCCAATGTTCTTGGGGGTTTGTTTCAATTACCACAAAAGTCCTAAGTGAGGAATAGAATGTTTTCCTAAATTTATTTGCATTTCCTTCTGTCTAAATATGAAGTATCAGTCTTTTTGTGGCAAAGGGTGATGTTTACTTGGGAGCTCACATATCTGGTTTGACTGCAGATGAAATACTGAACAGCATGTATAACCCTGGGACATTAGCACTGAATTCACAGGTAATGAATTTTGCTGTAGGCTGTTTTTCAATTGTTGTTTTTGCTCCTCACTCTCAGAGTGTGCTTTTTCAGAGCACCCTGCTCAGGATTAGGGCATTGATGCTCAGCCTGCGCGGGTCGGAGCGGGCTTGGCTGTGTCAGTAACACAAGCCCTCAAGCCAACAAACTCCCACTTACAAGCACACAAAAAAGCACAGCACCATAGCTGTCTAAATGTTTTCACTCTTTCCATATGAAAATGCTCATTTGGCCCTGGCCATATGTAGAGATACGTTTTTATCTCAAATTACACAAAACATGCAAATTACTATCACAAAGCTGAACACTGCATTAAATGCCAGTGTCAAAGTATGTAGGCTGCAGATCAGGGACAGGACTTTGGGAGTCCCCTTTACTGTCTGCTTAGCTTCAGAGTGATGTTCCCTCTTGTATAATCTGCCTGCCTGCCTGCCTAAATTAGCTGGAAATGGGATATGTTGGCTTGAATCCTTTCTGATGAAGGAACCTGAATCTTATCCCTCTCTGAGAGGGGGTGGTGTCACTAGGGCTGCAGGCAGGACCTGCTTGGGCATTGTTTGAACAAGCTGTCCCCATACTCTGGGTGATTCTGCAGACATACACTTGCTGAGCACACCTCCAGGCTTGAAGCCTTCCAGTTGCCAATGACAGACCTGGCTGTCACACAGGTGTCAAACTGCAGTATGAAATGGGAGTTGCAGGTGGAGGAGTTCTGGCATGTCCACACACAGATTAAACAGCTGGAATTTTGTTACTGTGTAAACCTTTATGTTAGTTCTCCCAGTCTTTTTGTGGATTCATTCTTCCTACTTCAGTTGCTCACTCCATATGGAAAATCATCATCAGGTGATGGAATTGAATGCATCTCTCCACAGACCCAGCCCAGAAGCCTCTGGATATTCTTTTCTGAAGGCACCAGGGGTTGGATACCTAAAAGGGATGCATTAGCAGTTATTTAGATCTTCAGACATTAAAAGATGATGTAACTATTTCAAACAGAAGGCAAATCTGTGACTGGATTCTGAATATGTGCTGCAGGAAAAGGCTGACAGGATTGCTAAGGACATTTGATTTAGGAAAAATAGCATAAGGTTACCCTGAGCATCTTGTAGGAGCTCCTGGAGATGATGAGGTTATGGCAAGAGAGCAGCCAAGCGTGGCACAGCATGAACCAGGTGGACAGAAGCCCTTTGAGGACAGAAGTGCAAGATGTCTGTGCCAGGTGACTGTCATGCCAGTTCTATGTCAGCAGCAAAGCAGAGCACGGGTCCTGTGTCTGTTCTCTGTTGTGTGCAGTTGGTTTACCCTCAGCAAATATTGTTCTAACAGAGCCAGCTGTCAGATTTGCATCTGTTGAACAGATACAAAACACTGATCTCAGTGGGAGGCAGGTACCTACTCTGCATAAGCACTTTTGCAAATCCCAAAAGGCATTTCTCCATCTTCAGGCACTTCAATATCTTTGAAAATCCTGCCCTTTGTGCCTAGCTTTGCCTCTCTACAAAACAGAGAGAAATCTGCCTCCCTAGGATGTGAAGCAGAGTTAAATTTATTCATATTTGCTTTAAGCTTTGGAACCACAGACAAGATGTATGCCACAGGTATACTTCTTGTTCTATACAATGAAACACCTGTGTTCAGGTATTGTCCATGCTGTCGCTGGCCTCATTTTGGAAGATGTATCTATGAATCAGAGGAAGGCAAGGTGCCACGCTAATGAATGATGATATAGAAAGATAACCTACACTGTTTTGTGATGGCCCAGCAGCTCTTTTATGAAGGACAGAGCAAGGTTTCACTGCTGGTACCCTCCTGTGCTTGAATGTCTTGCAGAAAAGAGGTAGAAAACTACTACAGGTGTTCATTGTCATCATTGTGCAAGACATTTGGTGAGACAAAGACAGCAAAGACAATTATATGTCCAGATCTTCAATTCTGATGTCTAAAAGAGCTCTCAGTTTTTCAAAACTGTCCCATGCTCCATGTGCTTAGGCCCTTCTGCAGTGCATTACATGGTAGCTTTACTGAGGCTTTTTGGTTGTAGAGGTCTTCTTACCCTTGCTCCTCTACCTCCTGCCCTGACTGTGAATTTTCCAGAGTTTCAGAATCTGTTCCTGCACTCTTTTGATAACATGAACAAAGCAGAGGTTGTGTTTGAGCCCTGCAGGGTCCTTTTGCCCTAGTTCCCCCATGAACTGCCTGGGGTGGAAATTTCCATCTGACTTGCTTGCCCTGCCCTCAGATAGGAGAGTTTATTCAGGCTGCTCTGTCACTGCTCATCTTGACTTGGGGTTTTCAGCCAGTTTCCTTTTGCTGGGGCAGCAGCTGTCCTGCCAGTGGAGCTGTGCTGGCCTCCCTAAGACTCAGCCTGGCTGTGGCTTCAATTGCTGGCTGATCCCCACTTCCCAGGTAGTGGCCAGTCCTCTATATCTGACAATAGTCACCCTTTCCAGGGGAAATTCAGAGGAAAAAGGCTCCTGCTTTCTGCTTCCTCTTTGCTTGTCTGCACAGACAATACCATGCTGTATGAGTGTGATGGGTTTTTTTACTAATCATCTACTTTGGCTATTTTGGGTTTGACATTATTTTGGTTTATTTAGCTGGGGTAGTTCTTGATCTTCCCAGTGGCAAATGCTGTGGAAAGCCAGATAAGGACTTTGCCCTATTCTTAAGCATCAGGGCAACACATCTTAGCTTTCAATAGCTGAGCATTTTGATAGCTGAGAGGCAACTGAAAGACAATTAAATGACATGATTTGAAGCCAGGGTTCTTTGTTTTAGTGTCTGGCCTGCCCAGGCATTCTGGAGTTATGCTTGTAACTTTTTCCTTTACGTGTATGAAGACAGAAATATGATCAAAGAAAATAAAAAAGGAGAATCTGCAGAAAAGTTGTTTAAGCATTACTGAAACATTCTATGTTAGCAGCGCCAAAGGCTGTGAACTCTCTTAGTGTATTAAAGCCTTTTAATAATTTGAGATCACATTATAATCCCCTTGTCCAGAATCTTTACAATTTATACATGGTTTAATGCTTGGAATAAAGTTAGAATCTCAGTCTCTCTTCCTCTTTTTTTTTTTTACCCCCACTCTTATGCCACAGTCAAGGATAATAATTTTAAATTTTCAAGTGTGTTAAAAGCATTAATTGCACTAGTTGAAGTATTTTATTTTGAATTAAAGTCACTCAAAACTTTAATATGACAGAGAAGATACAGTGCAATAATTCTAGCTGTGACTCAAAACAGGAAAAAAAACCCTGACTTTGATCTGAGTAGTAACACTTCTCTCCCTGACTGACAAGATTGCTTTCATGCCATACTGAGCCTTAGCACCAGAAGCACCCAAGAGCTGCTGGCTCCCAGCACAGGGAATGCAGCTGGAGCTGGCTGGAGCTGGAGCTGCCCTAGACTCAGCCACACATCCTGTCCATGCAGGTGGGAGAAGGCAGGACATCTCACAGCACCACAGACACCAGGCAGAAAACTGGAGCCACCTGCCCCAGTGATCTGAACCTTTTCCAAGGCAGTTGTGGAAACTTGCTTAGACCACTCCTGGCATTTAACAAAATGTGTTACATCTCATACATAGCTATGTAAAGCTGGAGCATTTTATGCATTTGGTAGAGTGGTTAAGCAAGAAAAGAGTTGTGAGGCAGCTGAAACCTCTGGGGAGAGAAGGTCAGCTGGGACAAGCATGTGAAGGAGAAGTCATCTGACAGGGGGTCAGATCTGCCTCACAAGGAAAAGGGCTTGGTTCAGCTCCCAGCCCTGGTGGGGAGCAGCGCAGTTTGGCTTAGCCCAGACTGCCACAGTGACTCGGGGTATAAAATGTGCATGCTAGAATTTATTCACATAGCTATGCTGCTGAACCCTTGTGCCAGTTCACCTCAGGCCTGTTAAGCTCCTTTGGGGACACATTGAAGCTATTCAGGGATGGATTTCTAAAAGCATGAAGGGCAAATTTCCGTGATAGTTCCTCTGGAACACACCTAGGGGGTGATTTGAGTACCTAAACATATATGTACAGCACAGTTTAGGTGCCCTAGGATCTTATGCTTTATGTTAGAAAGTCATGGGTTTCCCATACACCTATCAGCTCACCAGAAATTATCTGAAATTACCCTGGTTACCTATGTTTAGGCACCCAAATATCTCCCCTAATGCCATGTTCTGCTTGAAGTTAATCCAGTTTGTAACAGTAAGAGAGAAAATCTTCTCAGTCCTCCAAGCTTATTTCAGTAGGTCCCTTCCACCTATTTTACAAAAACCACAGTGGGCTGGTGGTCTTGCCGTTTGCACAGATTTTTCTAATTTTTTAATGTTTTGATTGGGAAGAAGTCAGACTTCAAAATTTGTGCCTAAGGTTAATCTAGCATTATTGGGTTTCAGAGTTAACTTCCATTTTAAAGAACCCAACTTCTTCACCTCAGAGGCCAGCATCCCTACTGTGCCAAATATTTTGAAGGAGTGTTGGTTTTGGCAGTGTGTTTGGAAAGTTACAGAAATCCAGTTAAGCAGCATCATAGAAGAAATTCTTTAGACTTGTCTGACTTTCACAAAAGATGTGTTACCAGAAGCTCTTTTCATCCTGAACACCTCTGATCATATGGAGGCATGGATAGACATGGTTAACCTAGTTCCAAAACTGAAAAGTCTTATGTCTCTGATAAAAAAACTACAGGGCTAAGTACTATGACTCTTTTGAAAATCAAACTTTTGCTCCAGGCCTAATTACATGAGTAATACCCTCTCCTGAAGTTTTTCCTCCTTGCTTGTGCCTGCTGTGTACCTGACAACTTGAACACCTTCCCAGCGCTTCCCAAAATAAGTAGTCCAAGCTTTGTCTGTTTCTCTTTATCTGGTCTCTCTGTTGTACCTCCACATCTCAGTCTTCTCTGGCTTTGAATCCCTGAAAATTCCCTTTTTGGCCACTCTGCTGCCTGAGCATGTTAGTGCCCAGCTTGCCACTTTCCTAGTTTCAGCCTTCCCCATTGCAAACCTTCCTGCTCAGGCTATTTTATGGCCCTCTACCCCACACAAAGAGCATCTACCTCTCCAGGAAACTTCTACCAAACTAATTCTCTTGTTCCTCATTCTTCCCTTTTACTTTCTGTTTTTATTACATCAGGTACAGCACCCATTCAACTGTTTAGGATAGGAAAAATGGCAATGGGGTGCTCTTACTTGATTTAAATACTGATGGACTTTCCTATTATATAGGTTTTGGATAAAAGGATTTTATGTGAAATGAACTGTAAGGCACAGCCATGAGTTAACTTCTCTATCACTTGGGTAAAAGCTGCTTAGGATGACTGACAAGCCTGAGACACTCATATATACAAACAATGCAAGTTAGTTGCTGGATGATGAGAAGCAAAACTCATAAAATAGAGCCTATACTGTGAGAATCTCAGATTCTGTGTATTCAACTTGATTTTTCCTCAGAAGGCTTTAAGATTCCAAAAATAGTGGACATCTTATTTCTGAAAGGCAGAATCATTGGCCACTTAGGGGAATCAAGATCTTAAAACTGGAGCTAAAATAATGTATATTCATTATGTGCATACATCCAGAATATATATTATTTTTGAAATAAGACATATAAACCTTCAAGTTTCAGTCCATTAAATTAGAAATTACCAGAGGTCATGAATAAATTTTGTCAATGAACAGGTTTAAATTTCAGTGACTGCTTAAGGAAAAATTGTATTTTTTCCTTGCTTTAATTGCCAAAGGCTATGGTTTCAGAGGAATGACTGGCTAAGTAGTCAGCAAAAAAAAAATTATACCATTAGTACATGATATATTGTGCTATTTTCTGTGCCATGGGTTCTCTTCCATGTTGCTCCATCTCAGATCTCACAACAAACTCCAATATGTCTGTCTGCAGCCTGGCTGCCATTCCTGCTAAGATCAATGCCTCCTGGTTGGTTGCAGATATTTAATTATCCCCAGACGTGTAGTGTACAGACTGGAGCCTTACGTACATATAACACTGAGGATGAAGGGTCTGTGACCAAACCTTTCTCTGAGCAAAAGTCACTTAACACATTTTTGCATTACAAAATATCCCACAGTGAGATCTCACTGGAACCAGATGTTCATAGCAGAAAGCATATGGCAAGAGGATGTAGATCCATTTTTCTTAAGTCCTCTTGAAAAGTCATTGTATCATAGCCCAAATTCTGCTGAATTTCATGCTTATAATCCCTAAAGCCTTTTCACAGTTAAAAAAAAAAAAAAAGGTCTCTGTTTTCATTGCTTGTGAATCACTTCCACTTCCATTGATTTCCAATGGTTTGCAGAGAAAGTGGCTGAGAAGAGAATCTGACCCACAATGAACAAGGTGTGCATGAAGCTTGAATGAATGGAACATGTGTGATGAATTAGTGAATGAGTTTTTGTCCTGGAGAAACAGAGACAATGGTCAAATAAAAGTCAGCCTTTGTATGTTCCATAAGTATTTAATCTCAACCTAAAGAGATAGAGATTTCCAAACAATCTGTATGCTGTTTATCATATCGTGTCATCTCATATTATACAATGCCTGTTGGTGCATGACAGCTGCCTAATCTGTTTATGTAGCTGGGCTTACACCAGGTGAGTTTGTTCTTATTGAATGGATTAGAGTGTCTGACAACAGACCTCTTTTCAAACTGAAAGTTGCTGCCAATACAGAGACCAGCAGGGCCTTGAAAAACACTAAGGCAATGCCCAGGGCTAATGAAGGCTGAGACTGTCCTTCAGTTATTCATTTAACCCCTTGAGCCCACAGATACTGCATTTTTTAAAGGGGTTAATTGCTGTGTCATGTCCAACTACACCCAGCACAAGCCTGGTTGGGTGTCCTTCATGCCAGCAAGGATCCAGCTCTGAGAGGAGCCTTGGAATGTGTGCCAGGCAGACATGCAGGGACAGTAGCAGTGACAAGGACAGGATTAGTGTGTGCTCCTGTCCTGCTTCCTCCTCAAATGGGTACAAGAAGGATGAGGCTGAGGGGTTGTTTCCTTGGTGGCCCACAGGTAACCCTGCAGTGGTAACTGCAGGTCTGGCACTGCTGCTAATGCTGCACTGGATCTTGGCAGAGGGAGTGCAAGAGCCCAGCAGAATCTCAGGAAGCAGAGTCACACTTTGGATCTTTCAATATAAAATGGCACAATCTGAGTTACTCTCTGTAAAAATGTTATTTCTTGGCTGTATTTGGCCATGCCAATAACAGGAAATTTGCTAACCATAATCAGTGATCTCTCCCTTTCTTTCACTTTACTCTTCACTTGGGAACTTTCAGGTAATTGCAATTCTTGAAAGCTATTGGAGGTTGGAAACACTTTCAGCAGCATTTGCAGTACATAGGAAATTCCAAGCCAGACAAGACATTCATGGCTTGGTATAAAATCCAAATATATGAGTCATCCTACTAAACAAATGTCATATTGCAGCCTGTGCTCATGAAAATAAATACTGATTCAGTTTTTAGGCTTTAAATAAGTAATTATATATTTTACTCTGATCTCTTTATTTAAATGAATAAATGCTTTTATTGTCTTCCTGAATTTCCATGCTCATAAAGAACTAGTATGTGCCATATGTAGACACAGTAACAAGAAACTAAAATACATGATGAGTTGGTCCAGTATGACAGAAGAAAACCTGTAAAATTATGGTGACAATTAGAAATGCTCTTTACAATATTTGAGGTGAGAAATGTGTCTCATAGGTATTACACAGGTTTATGTTTGGTTTTTAATAAATTATTAAAGCACTATTTTCAAACACTCAAAGTATTCACTTTTTGTTTGCAAGCCAGAATATTTTTTCATTCCATGCTTTTATAAAGCCATAAACCATTGAAAGAGATTATACAATATTGATATATAACCCTTTATGCAATTGGACTTTATCTGTGATGATCTGAAAGCATTTCTCATTACTGATGACTGAATTCTCACCATACCCTTTTTTAGAGATGTTTTTTACCATTTTGGAGATGAATGACTGAAAACACAGGCTGTACTTAAACTGGGAGTGCTTTACTGGTATAGGAGTTCCTGTACATTATGGGAATGAAGTACACTGAGGCTGTTGGACAAGCAGGATTGCCTTGCACTGGCATAGTAAAATTAATTTACTCTTCAAGTGAAACAAGCTGTACTAGTAAAAGCACAATTTTCCTAACTGCAAGCCAAGGTCTCCTGGACTGGTCTCCTTTATCTAAAAGAAAATCCTGTCAGGGCAGATTTTTCGGATTTTCTACCTTTGTCTAGACTTTCTGGGTGAATGCCTTGCAGCCCTGGGGCACAGCTGAGCACAGCAGCAGCTCTGGCTGTGCAGCTGCAGAGTCAAACACTCAGGATATTCCAGTGTGTGCAGCAGGTGCTGGTCAGGTGGGGCTGGGTGAGCAGTGTGACACTGCTGCCACTGCCCTGCACCAGTGACAGCACTGCTGGGCTGTCTAAGCAATCAGTGCAAATCAGTGACAAAGCCAGAAGCAGAAGTTTATCCCATTAAAAGCCAGGCCATGCAATGAAAAGCCCAGTGAGTTCCCTTGGCATTAATAAGGCAGCTTTTATTCACTAGGGCAGCTGTGTCATTGTGCAGCATTTCTGGGATAGCAGAGAAGAGTCATGGTATATACATGATGTGTATATCCATAGCTAATTATGTCTATATCTATCTATATCTATCTATGTATCTATCTATGTATCTATGTATATATCTATGCATATATCTATATCTATGTATATATCTATATCTATGTATATATCTATATCTATATCTATCTATATCTATATCTATATCTATATCTATATCTATATCTATATCTATAGCTACATCTACATCTACATCTACATCTACATCTATATCTATATCTATATCTATATCTGTATCTGTATCTGTATCTGTATCTGTATCTATATCTATATCTATATCTCATCTATATCTATATCATCTATATCTATCTAATCCATGGTCACATAGTTGTAATGATTTCCATATGACCTTAGTAGTATTTCCATATTTCCACATAGCTTAGTAGTATCTGTCTTGAAAGGTACTTGGTAACTCTAGACATTCCCAGCAAATACAGAAAAAAAGCCCCTGTTTCTAGACAGAAAGAAAGCTGATTGCAAAATCTGGATACAGGAGAGCATTAGTTTGCAGCAATTTGAAAACATGATAAATTTTGAAACACCTTCTCTAGGGTCTGTCTTATTTTCCCTTATTTTTCCATTGCATTGGTATTAATGGAAATCCATTTGTCTGGTTTTAATCTTAGTTACTGTACCAATTCTTTTAGTAATCAGATATGTTAATTAGAGTTAGAAAATCCTTTAATCCTACAATTTTGTAATTCCATGGGATTGAAGGGAGTCAAACAGAAAGTGAATCCTTCCATGGAAAACAATTACTTTTAGCATGGAAAACTGAGCCTCTTCCTTACCTAATGCTAGTGAAAGACCAGAAATAAATTACATAGAAACTAGTATAATAGCTACAGACTTCAAAATGGGGAGCCAAACATTATGCAATCTGTTTCACTGAGCTCATGCAGGATTAGATCACTGTAACCATGGGAAAAAAAAAAAAAAACCCAACCAAAAAAACCCACAACAACAACACTATGAAAAGTGGCTTTATAATGTTCTTTTCACATTTGCCATTTTGATTCTGAAGAATGTAAAATCAATAAGACCTTCCAGACCAAGTTGTATGTGAACCATTATCTGTTATATTTTATGTCTTTCTCCCACCTAGAACACATAAGAGGTCAGCAGTGCCTAGATCCTGAGATGTGGTCTTGGGCACTTTCCACAGCAGGTGAAGGGAATGATCCTGTCAAAAGGATTTCACCAGCCAGATGAGCACATACCTTTGGTTGGGATTCACTAGCCCCATAGCCCCCTGCCTGAGGACTGTGCTGCTCAAGACAAAAATCCTGTTTAGCCAGAAAGAGAGGAAGGAATGAGCTCCTAAAATAAGCACTGGGACATTCCTCTGAAACTTTAAATAAACCTTCCTAGAGGTAAGTTCAAAATAGGTTATTTTCAAGGTGGATTTTCAGTTACCAATAAACTTGTCTCTGACTTGGAATAACTATTGTAAGAGGGAAGAAGCTTTTTTTTTTTTTTGTGGTTATAGCCCAGAAGATGCATTGCTGAGGTGTTTTCTGGAGCAGCTGTAGCCTCCTTGCATGGACAGGTAAAAGTCTCCATGAAATCCTTTAAAAATGTGAATGCATAAAATTACTGTACCTAAAGATACTTTGGGAAGCAGGTTTGAAAACAGGACCTTTAATCTCTTTCTACTGGATTCTGCTTCACTAAACACAGGTCTATTGGGAACCTTAATTAATGTCATTTTGGTCCTACAAAATGAGCCTACAAAAATGCAAGATTTTATCACCTCTAATCCTCTTTCTCCCCAAAAAATAATCAGCACACAAATTCAAGCAGCCATGGCTGAGCACAACTTTCGCAAGATGCTGAGCCTTTAGGGTTATATAAATAAATATATATAAATAACAGTGTGCAGCAGGCAAACCTCCACAGGAAGTACTCAAAGGAGACATTATCCACATCCTCATCTAACAAGGGAGAGCAATAATAGATATCTTTCTCCCTTCTCCTCTCCATAAAGAGCTGGCTGGACAACAGTTGCTCTGTAACCTCTGAGGGAGGATGATGTATTTTGTTTCCCCTTTACCCTTTGTCTCCCCTGTATCTGCACCCAGACACCATCCTCTTCTCTCACCTCTGAAATTAGTAAAAAAATCATCTCTACATGAGAGCTATCAAAATGTCACTTGTATTTTAACAGTACCTGTGACACATAGCCCTACACACCAGAGGGGAAATGGGCCTGGAAAGCTCAGAGAACTAATTAGCTTGACTTTCTCTGAAGCAAAAGCATGGAAGTTTCTGTTGCTTGATTTGTTTTGGTAAAAAGACAACTAACACGCAATAATTACATTATTGAATATAACTTCTCTGCTTGTGGTTGTCTTTTCCAAATTACCTCTTAGAAAATAACAGTTCTTCCCTGAGGCCTTTCACAGATGGAAAGCTCTGGAGTAAGAACCACATAAAAAAAAGCTGGATGCTGAATGAGAGGACACACTTATCTATCCCCTTGGCAAAGCTGCTGTAAAGACACAAGACGGCCCTTCCAGCAAGTAAGACTTCTTGCAGTGGCCATCAGAGCCTTTCCTGAAAAATTTCTGATGGCAGAGGAGAGATTTGGTGTCAGGATGTTAGATCTTGTCTCCACCATGGTTTTACAGTAGACAATTAACAAAAGCTTTACCTTCCAGAGGTAAAACACCCTCCACTTTTTTGTCAGTGGAAACATGGTGTAAACAAGACCAGGGGCTCTATCCCAAGTTTGCCTCTTGCTTTTGCCAGACTTGACTCCTGCATGAGACCCTGATAATCAACACAGGAAGCTGACAAAGTACAGCTCTAAAGGAGAGTGATGCAGCTGAGAGAAATGCTACAAGTAAATAAATGACACCAGGATGCAGATAATTTATTTGTTTCTCTTTCTTTCAGCTTAAGGGAGTTACTGTTTTGCAACCCAGCCCAGTGAGATTTAACTCCCCTTGGTATCCTGCAAAAAGCGTTCCAATGTCAATGGATATTTATTACTCTGCTATTTAGCTGGTGATATCCCCTCTTTATCTTCATATTTTTGAATTGGTTTACATTCTGGAGATGTTAAAATAAACATTGCTTTGTGGTTTTTGGACCAGCACAGCAGAGGCCAAGGGCTATTGTGGAAAATAGTATATGATTAGAAAATCTGTTTTTGCCACGTGATCCCTAGTTACATAGGAGTAATGAAAGGTGAGAAATAATAAGTATTACAGGCATAACCTATGGTAGCCTATAAACATACTATACCCACCCCACTAACTGACCTCAGGAGATTTGGATATTCAGTGAAGTCAAAACTCAACTCTCAGGATCAAAGGTTTCTGATAGATACATATACATATACATATACATATACATATACATATACATATACATGTACATGTACATGTACATATACATATACATATACATGTTGAAAGTGGCTAAAGAGGCAAATAGGAGCCCAGGTACCTCTAAAAATTCTATTGAGTGCTGTAAATATACCCAAAATAATGCCAACATGTGGCTACATGCCAGTGTTTTCATTTTCTGTATATATATCTGAGTTAGTTACCTAATCTTTTAAAATTAAAACAGGAAAATAGGCACTTTTAGGTACAACTAATTACCGTTTAAAGTCGTTTTCTAGTAAGGAGCAGATGTTATAGAAGTGTTTATTTCTCACTATTGATAGTACTAGAAACTGAGACCCATGAGCTCAGGTAGAGCTGTCTAAACCACAGGCAGGTCAAGCTGCACAAGAAAAATAATCCTGTATTTGAAGACTTTCTTATCTTAAATATTGCTGTGGCTTCCTATGTATAAAGATTGCTTGTCACATGGAGTTTAATTTTGGGGAGAGAAGGATATAGGGCATGTAGTCATTCTTGTAGAAGATAATGATTTGGCAGAGGCTCTGGGCACCACTGTGGGATTGCCATCATTGTATCAGTGTGGAAAAAACTAATGGTTAATTGCCAGTTCATAAAAGAAAGATGGCACCACTGTCTTTATTCTGCACCAAGAAGGCCTCCCTGCCCTGCCTATATGTGAATAACTGTGCCAAGCTGTCATAATCAGAAGGTTAATGGAAGGACTGGCTCTTTAGTTTGCTACATCTGTCCACAATTCTGAAGATTGTCACTCTAAACTTCCATGTGTTTTCTCACATTCCACTGACTGCCCATTAACTTCTCCTCTGTGAGTTGGAGACTGTGACTTGCATTTGATTTCACTCGAACCTGTGGCAGCAAGCACTTTATGGCCTGGTTGGAGTTTATTAGACTGGGTTTGGACAGGGGACTTTCCTGAACAAGAAGGTCCAGCCACTCTCTCATAAACTTATACTTTAGAATTGTTAATTCTCCCTCAGCTGACTCCAAATATTTCTGCATTTCAAAGCACCTCTTTATTTGCCTAAGCATTTCATTTATCAATGTGCTATCATTACTACATTTAATTGAAAAATTCATTATGATAATACGCCACAAAACAATACAGACAAATTCGTAACTACTTCTTTGGATCACAGTAGTTTTAAAACCCCACTAATACATCAGGTTATTTGAAGAATAAATAGTGCCTGTGTATGTGAAAGAGGAAAGGGAAAGTATGCAGAAACTCCTACAGGCATACAAGTCAAAACACACTGTTACACATTTTGTCTCCGTGGGATAATGGTGAGACATTCACAATATGTGGCCTACTTTTTACACAGAAGCAAGATTAAAGTTTTGAGAACTGAAAAAATGCACCAAACATTTGTTATTTCCTTATCATGCTCACCTGAAGATCCTGTTGTGATAGATAAAGACCTTCTTTCCTCCAGCAGCCTATAGGACAATGTCCTAGTGTGAGAGTGCTCTGATCTGTTTTCTAAATGAAACCTAAATGAGACAGTATTTTAAAAAATCCAATGGCTGTTAGAACAAGTGAAGGGGGAAGAAAGCCATCCCCATCCCAAAAACTTCCTTCAGAATGTTTAACATTATGTCTCAAAATAGCAATAGTTTTTGCAGTAGAAGTTCACTTGCTGTAAGGATGTTGAAAGGGCTTCCCAATTGCTTATCTCAAACACTGCTAAGACCACAGAAGGACTTTGCCATGAGATAAGCATGGAATGGAGCAGCAGGATGGCTCTGGCTGGCACTTCTGGGGAATGCATCCCATCAAGGGTTCCCTCTGGGGTAAACAGTGCAGGGGCAGCTGCCCATGCCCATACTGCTGGACAAACAGAGATCACCCAAGTTATGGGATGCCACAGATGGCATCTGTGACCACCAAGGGCTTTCCAAGCCCTCTCCCACCCAACTCCCCCCAGTATGCTTCCATGGATTCCTGGAACTTGGACTGTAGGGTTAAGCTACCTGATGGGAACTTGAGATAAGATAAAGGGGATACCATTGTCTGGGCATTATCCCAGGCCCAGGGGGAGGTAAACAGAGCTGGGGGAACACTGATAAAGGACACAGAGAATCCACAAGGAAAGTTAACTCAGTGGCTATGCTGAAGTCAGCTGTGACCTGGTAAAAAGTAGTTCTGGCAGGGGGGCTATCTGGCACAACCCACTACATTAAAGAAACCCATGGACTCAGATGACCCAGTGATTCAAAAGAACTGTAGCATTAGAAGTGAGGGAATCACTTAACCAATAGAGTAAGAGAATTGAGTAGATAAATAGTGAAAAGTTTTGAATGACCACAATATCCCCCCACCCAGAAGACCAAGGGGAAGAAGGACCAACAAGACAGATCCAGAGATGGTGACTGTCTTCTGCCTAATCTGTCTCTGTCTCTCATCCTCCCTCCTCTCTTTTCTACTTCTTTCTATCTCTCTGCCTCACATTCTACTGTTAAAACAAATCAATATTATTGACTTTGGCATATGATCTTGCTTTCACCTTAATTCAGGAAGAGGTATCTCTCCATATATCAGATCTTAAAACATGTCCTGGGCAAATTCCAGTTCAAATAATTCCATTTTGCTGTTTTATGGTAACCCTCTGTTTCTGTAGTTCAGTAGTATAATGCCAGCATGGATCTGTAAGATGCCTGGATGCATTTTTTTCCTGTCTATGCATTTTTTAAATCAAGTCTGATTGCATGTTGTGTGCACCACTAACTTCCAGTGAACTTTTAAGTGAAGCTGACTTTATCTGTACAAATGTTTGGGGGGTATAATTTATAATATGTATATTTTTATTATATATATATTTATATAATATTAAATTTATATAATTTCTCTGTGTAATTTGAATAGTCTAATGCAGCCTATTTTTATGGATCTTGTTGCAGTGCTAGGTGGATGCTGAATGTTGATTTGCTTTGATTTTGATCTCATGTGAGACACTGCACACTCTTGCCTTGTATTTGAAAAACAAAATAAAGTGAAAAAACCCATAAAGCAGTGGTTTCCCAGACACTGTTGCTAGGTGACATTCCAAAGCTGAATGAATTCTTAAACTCTTCCTGCTCCAGGCACCTAATAACCAGTAACCACACGTTCAAGTGAAAAAGGAGCATCCCTGCTTTTCTGACTGCTTCCTAATTTTGCATCTTTACACAGACTGAGACAGGCACCACCTGTCTTGGTTTTAGCTTTTGTCTCCCTTGGAAACCAGGCAAGGCATTTACAAATACTATCAAGATTAGATGAATTAACTGTGTAGAAAATCAACATACTTAAGTACTCCTATCTGCACCTCCTCAATGACTCTTCTGGCAGTTATGTATGTGACAATGGTTATGTTAGAAAGCATGTACCTATATGAATAAGTGTTCACTCAAAGATACTCATGAATGCTAGAAAATCTGGAAGTCTGTATTGGTAGACAAAGAACAAAAATTGTCCATTTTTTAAACCAGCAGTTGAATAAAAGTACAGACTCTGCTGAGACTTGGTCAATTTAATCAGAATTTAACTCAGAGTTGGTTTATTATATCCATTAATACATAATGCTATCCTGAGCTTTCCTTTAGATGAAGCTTAAGCTTCCCCCCTTTTTTGGCTTCACCAAATAAGTGTGTCCTTCACAAGTCAGCACAGACTGACCCTGCAGCAAATGGCCATGTTAGGCCTTGTGAATAAAATAGTGAATATACATACAAGAATACTTTGTATGAATGTATTATAGTGGAATAAAAAGCAGATACAGCCAGTACATTTGCTTTTCTGTGGCTTTGTTTTGACTTCCTTGCTGCTTGGAGGCTACCAAGATATTGCAAACCCATTGCTTCACTTATGCTGACAAAACTCCTCAGGAAAAAGAGGAAAATTCTAGCTCTCCATAATGGTATCAAACTTCCTTCTCTCTTGACAACCTGAAAATCCTCCTCCCATCTTCCTAGATACTCCCTGCCTTTTCAGAATATTTTTTCACATACCAAATACAGCTCCCTGTCTTTCTCCAAGCTGAGGTCCACACTCAGAGAGGACTGATCGAGGCATGGCAGTGACAGCAGGCTGCAAGGACAGCAGCCTGAAAGTCCCCCTGAAAGTCCCACCTTTTGTCTTGCTCCACAGGAGAGGCTTTGTGAGAAAAACTCCAACCCTTTTTTTCTGATGTCAGACCAGCAAATTTCTAGCAGTGCCACACAGAGATGGTTACCTCACTGCTAAGAAATCCATGATTCTGTAATTAAGGGCTATCATAATGCAAACACACCAAAGAGGCACAATTAAGCTTGCACTGGCAGCTTCATTCTTCACACTGAATTACTGAAATTTTCATCTTGATAACAGTCTTTTAACTTTGATTCTGTGTATGATTTCCTAATCTCAGTAAAAACTAAATTTGCAAAAAAATAAGGCTGAATCATCCCACTATCTAAGGTCTTCATTACTTCTATATGAATTATTAAGAGTGCTACTAATGGTGAGGAAAGACTAAAAAGTAACTTGTCAAAATATTTGTTGGAGATGTTTCTCTTTGCTGCTTTCACATAGGACATCTGCATGTCTGTTTGAAGCCTGACCTATATTGGGAAACTGCTTTCATTAGTTTCTGCCCATGCTGCTCCTGGGAGCCCATTAAGTAACCTAATGCCATGTTGTGATCCTTAATGGGAGGGCCTTCTCCCACAGGCCTGGTTTCTAATCTTCCTGGTAGTGTGGCAGAATGAGGTTATCCTGAATAAAGACTTGACAGAATAATTTTCCATACAGGCAAGAATAATTTCTCCCCACTCTCATTCTTACTTTGAGTTGGTAAAAACGATTTTTGGAAATTCTTGAGCCTGAGGCTCAAGGCAAATTTCAGCCCAACCAGCTCAAGTCTGGCATTTAAAAGCAATGTCCCTACAACACTGGCACACAGAATCACAGAATGACTAGGTTGGAGGAGACCTTCAAGATCATCAAGTCCAACCCACACCCTAACACCTCAACAGACCATGGCACCAAGTGCCACATCCAGTCTTTTTTTAAGCACATCCAGGGATGGTGACTCTACCACTTCCTGGGACAGATCATTCCAGTACTTTATCGGTCTTTCTGTGAAAAACTTTTTCCTAATATCCAACCTGCATCTCCCCTGGCACAGCCAGAGACTGTGTCTTCTTGTTCTGTTAGTTGCTGCCTGGTGGAAGAGACTGATCCCCACCTGACTACAAGCACCTTTCAGGGAGCTGCAGAGCAATGAGTTCACCCCTGAGTCTCCTTTTCTCCAGGCTGAACACCCCAGCTCCCTCAGCCATTCCTCACAGGGTTTGTGTTCCAAGCTCCTCACCAGCCTCGTTGCCTCCTCTGGATGTGCTCAAGTGTCTCAACGTCCTTCCTAAACTGAGGGGACAGAACTGGACACAGCACTCGAGTTGTGGCCTCAGCAGTGCTGAGTACAGGGGCAGAATGACCTCCCTGCTCCTGCTGGCCACACTATTCCTGATCCAGGCCAGGTGGGTACCCTGAATGTATTGAATGAAAAGGCTCATTTTTGTCAGGCACCAGATTAGGGGAATGTCAGCAAAAAAGGTATGGATAACTCCCCTGGTGATGAATAAATGAGTATTACTGGTGCAAAAGCTTCTGCTGCTGAGGCAGATCTCCCCAGGCAGTCCCTCTGCACACAGATGGACCATGCAAGCATTGTTGCCATCACATCCTCACACACTGCAAGAGCTATGAGGGTCTAAGGCCTACAAAAACAAATCAATAAACATGCCTGAAATGTTAAATGAGACTCTCAGTGGGTCTGTGTGTTTTAATAAGAAAAACTTCTGTGGTAGGCAGGATAGCAAGAGCAATCCCTTTCAATAGAAAAAGCTCTCAGCCTTAGAGATTCTTTCTAAACACTTTCAGAGAAAAGAGGAAGGCAGAGTGAGATGTGGGTTTGTTTCATGTTGGGCGCTGAGGATTGTCAGTGAAGATTTGGACAGCAGAAGCTGCAACTAGTTCTCAGTGATCCTTTATGTGCATTGTGGATTTGATCTGCAGTGTGGGTTACCCATGGCCTGAAAGCAGAGAGGCTGAGGTGCTCCTGCTGACCCAGCAGTGCACTCAGCTTATTTTAGGAGTAGGTTCAGAAGACCTCAGCCAAAAGAAAATGGTGCTGTGCTGAGGCAGCCCTGTGCTTCCACAAGCAGGGCCTTAGAAATTTGGGAGGAGCAGCTCTGAGACACCTCTCTAGGGCTCTGAGTGCTTGCTTGCTCAGCACCTTGGCACTGGAAGTCCATTGCTGTTATTGTTGACAAATCCTCTTCCCCCAAAGGTGCAGAATTAAGATCATCTCTTAGCAATGCTTGCTTAGTTCAGGTCCATCTGGGAGCTCCAGACCCAGCACCCAGGGGCGTGGCTGTCTCTAGCAAACATGGGATGCTCTATTATGTCTGTTTCTGCACAGTCTGTTTGCAGGTCCTGCAGCAGCTCCTGGACAAAGCACAGCAAGTTATGAAGCCCAGGAAGGACTGTGAGTAATCTCTTAAGTACTGTGGCATTCACTTTCTAAGTAACTTGAGAAATATTCTTTGTTCAGCCAGGCATTCAGGGCAAGATCCAACTCCCTTACTTTTAGTTATCTGCAATTTAGGTGCCTAGTCTAAATAAATTATCTTGTCTCTCTGGATGGAGCCTATATGAAGATATACATCTTTAGAGTGTTATTCATCCCACCTACTGTAAACATTTATATTGAAATAGGATGATATATACTGTGGAAGAGTCTATCTTTCTCCATTGCTTATCAAGGAATTCTGGTGAAAATTTACATTAGTCATCTATCTGGTAGATAACTAAATTTGATTAATCACATTCATGTGTTTTAAGGCAAATTATCCTTATTTCTTGTAGTGAGGTCTCCTGGGAGGTTGTATGTTTGCCATCAGATTTCTGCATGTTGCATATCCATTCATAAATAATGACTTTTCTCCTTTTTTTTTGGGTTTGAGTTTTCTCAGTGTTTCAGTGCCCAGAGAAGATGTGTGGAGTGCTGTACGATTGGTTTCTGTTTGAATGGAGATGATCAGATGATCTTTGGTCCTGCAGAGTGTTCTGTGTAGCCAGCATTAGTACATCTTCTGGACACAGCCCCCAAAAAAATGAAAATGGAAACATAAGCATTTATTTAAACATTTCCTTTAAAAGAGATTAATAGGATGGAACAGAAAATGGCTGGTGTTTCTGGGATGAAGTGCTCTGCAAAGCAGAAGTTTTATTTTTAAAAAAAAAAAAAAAACTCAACAGAGGTGCAGTTCAGGAGAGGATATTTGAAATATCTCAGCCTTGGAAATTATATCAAGAACACCAAGATGCATTTTGTAAGCATTGACTTACAAGTTTTGCCCTCAAAGCAAGAAGACCAAAGTATTTGTGATGTTTTCTTGGATAATATTACTTGAAGTAAGGAAATGTACATGAATACACTTTGAATATACTTTCCAACTCAAGGATAAAATAGTGCCAATGCCACCTTACTGCATATTATAGGCCTTCCTGTAAATTGTAAATTGTCAGTAAACATTAAAAAAACAAAACTCCCCACTCCCAGCTCCACAGACCCATCCCCCAAACAAGTCTGTAGAAAAACAATAAGGAATTACCATAAGTTTTAAACAGTTTGTGAAAGAGGAAATTTCCATTAACAATTTATTCACTAAAAAATACTGCACATGCCACTTTAAAAACTGTTTTCTATTGTTATTCCATTTTCTTTTATCTAATTTCCAACTTTTAGATCTCAGTTTTTGGAATTTTAGTAGTCATTTCTGACCAAATGATAGTGACAGCTGCCCTGATTTATTGTCTGAGTTTTGCTGTTAGATCATGACCTTTTAGAGACATTAAATTTTTCTTAAATGTAGAAGCTGAAAGCCTAACATTATTCAGATGTAGATTCCAGATAAGCCTGAAGGCTAGGACACACACATTGTGTACTTCAGTCTAAAATGTCAAAATAGAGACCTTTTGAAAAGGGGTTTCAATTTGGATTTTGGAAAGTGGATGCAGGCAATTGTCTTAGACTTATGCCTTTTCTTTAGGATGGCTATTAAAAAAATTGCAGTTAATGAAACCATTTAGAATGCTGGTCAATGCTTACAAGTGAAAATGAACAGGATTAATATTCAGAAAGAAAACAGAGACCAATATCAGATCCTTCTAATTATTATAATTGCAGCAAGATTGAAAGTGTAAACTCAAACTATACACCCTCGTCTCAAAGTATTTTCTGCACAGGTCACATTGAGCAGAACCAAGATCTCAAAGGGGAAGAAAATATTTTCAAACCTCCCACAGGACCAGCTTCGTGTTTTGACAAAATGT
Organism: Muscicapa striata striata; assembly: GCA_030060385.1. Classification (NCBI taxonomy): domain Eukaryota; kingdom Metazoa; phylum Chordata; class Aves; order Passeriformes; family Muscicapidae; genus Muscicapa; species Muscicapa striata. The sequence goes on along the minus strand of JAREIS010000097.1, from coordinate 125,118 downwards.
TGAAGCACTGTTACCTCCAAGATAATCTGCTCTCTGGAATAGATCTTTTAAAGGCTGGGTTTATGTACTTCCTTTCTGGTAGTCAAATTAGCCTGCCATAAATAACACTGAAAAGAGACCAGAACAGTAGCTTAGATTACCATGGGGAAGGTTCACTGACAGCCCTTGCTTCACTGCAATTCTCTTGGAATTAGTTGCCTATCACAGATGTTATTCAAGTAATTAAATGTTATTGGATAAATTCTCACTCAACATAATATTAAATTAATGAAGACAGACCAGTACAGGCCACCTGAAGTCTTAATCTCTTAAATTTGTATGCTTTTGAATTGAAAACTAAATAAAGGAAATATGCTTCATCTATTAGACAGCAGGGAAGTGAATTGCTGTGTAACTCCATGGTGAAGCACAGGTATTGGTGAACCTTAAGAGCCTCCAGCCTCTCCTGCCTGTCCTCCTGCTGTCCTTATTAAGAGAACAAGCCTCTTCTGTGCCCTGTGTTGTGCATACCAACCAATGCAGCTCTTAGTAATTTCAGGTGTGCAAAATTACATCATGTACCTAAGTTGAAGCACTAAGTGATTGTATAAAAAGCAACACTTTTAAGATCCTGCTGGGGAGATAATGATAGGCAGCAAAATCCCATTATCAAAATCTCTGACCTTGCTGTGCATGGTCATTTATAATGCTTAATTTTTGTGCTTATTTGTGTCTGATATTTAATCCTAGTCAGTTTAGAATAAAGACCTTCCTTCTATTCTTGGTGTTGACTTTAGTCACAGGAGCTGGAATCTTAAAAATTTAATCACCATAAGTAAAGACAAAGACATGATGGAGATACAGGAGCTTTTTTGTATGAGTCTGCAACTAAAACTGAAACTAAAACTATATACATATACATATACATATACATATACATATATATTTAATCTCTAAGAAATAAATTATTGCTTCTGTCTAATTAAAGCAATACCTTTTCTACCATGCTGAAGGAGAGCAACTATAGTGAAACTTACTGGGAGTCTAAGGCCAAGAGTGTTGTAAGAGAAATCATCCAAGCCCTCACAAAACAGGAGTACTGCCATAAAGGCTGATGAATTTGAACCTTTTTTAGAAAGACATTCTGCCTTGTTTGAAAGCCTTCAAATGAAGGACAATTCATAGCAAGCATTTTCAATGGTTAATTGCACACACTGTTAGAAACCTAGTGCTTTATTTCCAATATTATTCCTTTCTTTTCTCTTTAAAGGAAGAGATTAAAAAAGAGAACGATTCATCCATAGATCTCATCAAGCTTGGTCTGCACTGTTCACTTGTGCTCCCTCCAGTAACTGCCCTTGTTTGCTGCAGCTCAGAAATAAACTGCAGCCTTAGATGAGTCCCCTACACAGAGGCCATACTCTTATCTTTGCACTTTAAGCTGTATTAAATGAATGCTAATACCTTTGCACAGGATGAAGGCACAATCAGAACCACCTCACTGGGAAAAAAGCAATTTCAAACAGACCTGGCAGCATATTCTGTCCTATTCAGTTCCTCCAGCATGCCCATCACCATGTATATGAGCACTTTTCAGAGCAAAACCAGCCCCAACACATAAAAGTTCACTTTCCATTTCTTCAGCCATGGGGTGTGCATGCTGTGAATGCCTCCAGGGACAGGGGGACCAAGAAGTTCTTGTTCATTGGAGGCATGAAAGAGACAGAATTTGACAAGAGGCTAAGTTTCTTCAAGAGTAAATTCCTGTGTTTTGGTGTGCCTGCTGAAGACAACTTGTTCCCCACATGCACAAAGGTGCTCCCAATGAGCAGCAGGGCTCTGTGGGGGCAGTGCAGGCACCTTGCCATCGTGCTGGCCAAGGAGCAGAGATTGAGGCAGAAGATGCTTCCTTTGCACATTTTACTTCCATGCATGGTTGCCAGATCAGCTGATGTGAAAGCCTTTCAAGTGTAGAAGTGACACAGAGCTCCAAGGACAAAAGGAGGCCTGGTTCTGTTTTGGAACTGGCTGTCAACCCCAGGTAGGCTCAAATGCTGAAAAATAATCCTGTGGCTGACTCTGTAAGGAAATTACTCTTCCTTAGGTTCCTACAAGTCTCAAAAAGGATGTCAACAAAGAAGACTTGCCAAGGGAAGGCACCAGAACCTCCAATTCTAAACTAAAAAGAGAAGTGAGATGTTGACTGAAATGCTTTTCTAGCCATTCAGCATAAAATTAACTTTCTAAATCAGAGATCTCCATGTTCTTGTCCTACTGTTTAAATGATTATGTTCAATTTTCACCTTTCCAGTAATTTGTTAATTTACAGCTACCACAAAACTTCCTCCTTCTCCTCTCAGTGAGTGAGTGAGAGCAATACAGCTGTTGTGTTGTGCTATGTTACTGTTCCACAGCAGAAAGGTGACATTTTATACATGCCCTGGATGTAAGTAACTGCAAATCATGTGGAACATGACTAAATCAAGTTTGCAGCAATGCCTCAGCCTATAAAGAGGCAGTTAACAAAATGCTTCTTCTGTAATTAAGTTAAATTGAGAGTTTCCCATGGGCTTTTTTTAATCATTAAATCAGCAATCTGTTTTATAGTGTGGGTCTAAAAAGGATTGCAGTGTCAGAAGTGAGGGAGCAACATCACAGTGAGCAGAAGTAGCCAGAGGTTGGGAAGGGAAGACAAGAAATTGCTAAGTTAGCTTTGTCACCTGTAGTTTGAAATTTTTAGCATCTTCAGAACTTCTGGGAAAATATGCAGAAAACCCATCCCTGGTATCTATAAAATCAAGATTGAATGTCTTTTTAATGGGCTGTGTTCCAGTTCAGCCACGAGTTTTTGAATGGGTATTACTGGAAGAGGTTGTGAGTCTGTGCTGGGAGATCAGACTGCCTTTGTGGTTCCCATCCCTCAAACCTCTGAACTCTCATTAGGGTTCCTCAGGCCTGGATTCAGCCAGCTGGTGCACTTCAGTAAGAACAGGAGGAAGGACAATGCTTTTGATAGTCATACAAATTCCATTGTTTATCTGACTGTCAGTATTACATCTCTGTATTCAATGGGGGTCAGGAGCCTACTGCACAATAGCTGTGCAACATCAGTTGTTTGACCAAAGGCTGCTCAGTCAAGCGTTTCACTGCTCATCTGTCATTGAGGCTGCCAGTAATAACAATTAGCTTGACTTAATTGTGTATTTTAACAGCTGCTTAATATTACCCACATCTTTCCTTCCCTCATAATGTAAGATACCTTCCTACTGAATGTGGTTTTAATTAAGGCTGTGTTCACAACTTTTCACAAGCTGTTGAAAAATTCATGTCTTGTAAGAAAAGTGATGATGCAGTAAATGCTACTGGGGCAGAGACTAACTTTTTATTAGATGAGCATTGAGCCCTTCTGAATTTACATCTCCAGATTAACTGACTCGGGTGCCAAAGAAAAGACTGAATAGATTTAACTATGCAGTAACATAAAAGGTGTAAAATATGGAGGTGCTGATACCAGCAAGGTTGTGTGCTGTGGGGGAGTGTGTCCTTAACCTGCTGCTAAGCCATAATCTGTTGCAGAGCACTGTTCCTGTTGACTGCATTTCCATGTGCTTGAGAAGTACTAAGCTGATGAAGAGCACTGTGACTGAGCAGTGCTGTGGCATTGCTTCCACTTAAAGCCTGTAGAATTTGTTGCACAAGAAAAATACACAAAGTCACATTTTTGAGTATACAATTCAGCATAAGAAAATCTCTTGCTTATCTATGTGTGTGACAAGTGGATAATTCTTCACAACTGAGTTATTAACCCACACCTTCACAAGGGAAATTTGAATTCTAAACTCTCTTTACAAGCCAATACTATTACATTGACATTCCTTTCCATATGCCCTAAATAATTTCTCAGTAACTGCAAAAAAGTTGAGGAAGTTGTTATATATGTGGAATTACATTGTGAGCATGAATTACTTTCATCTGGAGCAGATGTCATGTGCCCTTAGCTTGACTTCTACTCAGACATGGAATGCATGACATTTATACAACATTGAAAATGGGCTGGGATTTGGGACTGAGCAAACTTTTGGGTTACAGACATTCAGAAGTACAATCATCACCCTTTCCTCCTTTTTATTGTCCAGAAGCAAACATTTTAAAAAATTCTCATCTCATATTCTGCCAATAAGCATTTTAGTTATCCTAACATCCATTTTTAGATGTGCTGTAAATATACTTGGCAAGCTAATGGATGGCCTTAGCCACTTGGAACAGCCACTTTCCACTTAGTTTATGTATTTCACACATGTAAAGAATAGAGAAACAGTGTGGAACAGCATTTGCAGGTCCCACAGTATTCATGCCTTTGGTATCCAGGAAGGTGGGAACTCCTTGCTGGAGGAATTTTATCTGGACTGTGGCACTGTCTCTTTTTTTTTTTTTCTTTAATGTAGACGATTTCCCATTTAAATTACTTTGTAGGAAAGCAATGATCTTTGAGAATTTACCCCATTGTGAACTTGGTTGAAATATGTAACATCTTGGAAAATTGTTTTGACAAGTTGTGGGTCGGCAGAAACTGGAGTGGTTGCACAAATAGCAATTATCCCATGGCTGTGCTTCTTTAGGAACCTAAATATCAATGACTGACATGGAGCAACAGATACAGAAAACTGTCAGAGCACAGAAGGCACAGGCAGCATCTTCTGCTCACTCCTCTGGTGGTGACATTGCTGAGCCAAGTGGCTCTGAACGAGCCTCCAGCAGCTCCCAGCTCCTGAGGTTTAAGGCTCTAATGACTTGCAAATAGAACTTATTAGCACAGGGTTAAATATTGCCCAAAGAAGCAGGCTGTCAGTGTCCCACACAAAGATTCTGTGGCATTTCCTAAAGGGGAGAACACTCACAGATTCTTTTCCTTCACTATGGGCAGCAGTATCTTTCTCATCCAGTGACTAGGTGTTGTCATTCAGCTCACAGAAACTTTATAGATCTACGTCCAAGCCCAGAAGACAAACAGTCAAAATGTATGTTGATGGAAACAGCAAAGCCCTATGAATCTCATTTTCACAGGAAGACAGACTAAAAATTAGCCCACATCATGCCCTTTCATGCCAAATATGCAAATATGTCAATTAAACCAAATAAACTCTGATTGTTTGCTCTCACAGCAGAGTGGTTTGCTTCCTGTAAGAAGTGAAGGCTCTATGCATACCACAGTTTCTGCACTAGTTTCCCATAGTAGTCCCAGAGCAATCTTTTCTCAAAATGGTCTTTCTTGATTTAAAGACAATAAAGCTCACAGGTTCACAGTAGAAGAGATGGTTTCTGTCCTGAATCTTCAGAGAATTCAATGCAGTTTTAATAGGACATTTTTTGACACAGGTGAAGGTGAGCCAGTTACTGTATTAATAATCCTTGCTGAGTTTAATGATGAAAAGAAATGTCTTGCAAGCTGGTGCAAAGGACTGGGACATCTAAGAGTCTTCCTTAGCTGTTTCCAAAGCAGCAGCTTGAGTCCCTTCTTTGGGAATTTGACTGCACTGGGGAGTTGTCTTTGCTGTGTTTTAATATCTCTTTGACTGTACTGTGAATGTTGGATCAGTGGGGTACCACTGCTCCTGCTTACTCAGAAATGAGCCCAAAATGCAAAAGGTGTGTCTAGATCTGAATCTAGAATTCAAGTATTGGAGAGCCTGAGGATGTTTGGATCTGCTCAATGCTCTGAATAGGGAAACAACTCTAAGGAGCCACTCTCTTCTTTGGCCCTGATTTCATGGGGGTGGAAGGGTTTGCATCTTTACAAAGAAACACCTAAAGCTTTTATCCAACCAGGCTTCCCATGGTGACCAATGCTGGAATCATCACAGGCAGCCTGACACATTTGCCTGTCCCTCTGTGCCTCAGCTCCTGCATACTCAGGACAGACCAGACAGGACAACAGGATAAAGGAGCCAGGATGCAGATGTGCTTTTTTAGGAAAAGGCCCTACAGGAGATTGCACAACACAACAAGTCTAAGCAAGTAACAGGAAAACCAGTATTTTTCCCAGACACCATGATAGTCATAATTACAGTCATATAAATCAATATGATGAAAGACAAATCACGTATTTCCAGATGTCCATGGTAAAACTACTTACTGTAAATTAGAGCCAGAGTTAAGTGTGTGGAAAAGTCCTATAATTTGGGCCACAGCTGCAAGAAAAGCTGTAAGAAAAGGCTCTGAGCTGTGACTTTGTTTTCATCACAGCATTTTGTTATGTCTCTTGTTATTGCCTTATCAAAAGCTAGCTGGTATAGAAGCATTCCCTTTTACAGCAGGGCTATTATTCAGCTGGAAAAAGAATTTTAAAAAAATTACAGTAAATTAGTTGAATGATTACCTTTAATTACCATTCACTCACTAAGCTATGTCAGATAGAAAGATTCCTATATTAAAGTGAATGCTTTGGAAAAATACATCAAGTGCATTGGTGTGATTTGTTCTGCCAGCAGATTCCAACATTAATTCTTCCCCAGTGTTGCAAAAGAAAACTGAGGTCCTGCCAGAATTTCAATAGCAGCCATTGAACAGGGCTAAATAATGAATCTTTTGTGAAAAACCATCAGTACCTCATGTGTTGTATTTTGTTTCAGATGAATAATTTGTAGTTTATTAATCCTTTGAAACATACCTTTTCTTACCAGATGGCTTGATATTATACTTTTTCATTAATAAGCATTATTAGTGCTAAGCAATGATTCATGAATACATAAAGGAGTCATGGATCTTATTTTTTCTTGCTTACCCAATTTTACAGCCAAGACACAGCTTAGCCAACAGTTTCAGTGCTATGGCTTTAATAGTATGGGACCTTTCACCCTAGTGGATGGCATGCAGATGCCACATACTACCTTTACAGCTTCTAAATATAGGGAGATAACCTCTAGAAAGACAGAGGAGTTGGGTTTTCTCCAGTCATGCTGATAAATACTCAGAGATGTGTTTTAGTTGACTCACTCACACAGCTTGCAAGTGCCTTCACACAGCCCAGAAGTTCCTAAACCACTGCCCAGGCTGCCCTTCTGGCCCTGTGTGTTGTCTGTGCTCTGTGTTGAGCTATTACGACCAGAATGGAAGTTTGTTTTATAGAACATGACCCACAATTCCCATTGTTGTGGCAACATTTCCAGCTGGAGAAAGCCATCCCAACACAAGCCACAAGCCTTCCAGCTCTGCACTACCTGCAGGCCATTGTAGCTAAACTAATCTGCCTACCAATGACTTTTTGTTTGTTTTGCTTTAATATAACACTCCAGTGATAAATTGGTTTCAGCTTAATTTTTTTGCTCAATCTAAATTGCCATCATGGGCTGGCAAAGTGTGGACACCAGAAAGAAAATTTTACCAAAGAAGATTCTCTGTTAGGATATCATCAGGGAACTGACCAATCTGAAAGATCCAGCAACTGACCAGAAAGATCCCACCTGGCCTTTTTTTTCCAGGGGCCAGTGTTCCAGGATGAATGGGGTTCCCCATCCTGTTATCCCTGGACCCTGCAGCCTGCCAGCCCAGGACCGCCCTTGGGGAGTGTGTGGGCTCTTGGTTGTTTTGGGGATGGTCTGGTGTCCTGTCAGATTGTGCTGGCAGCCCCTAAAGAGGCGTTTCAGCTGCTTGCAAACATGAATGCCTAGAGGGGAACATTCAAATGGGGCTTTTAGTACCTGCAGCCAAGCACAGTGGGTCAGTGTGTCAGCATCTGAGAGTTCCCATTAAGCAGTTTCTGTCAAAGGCAGTCCTCAGCACCTTCCTTTTTTAAAGACAAATGCACTTTTCTTTTAAGCAAAAATAACCTGAAATTGTTTAAAATCTGAGAATTATTTTGCCTGTCTTTTGCTAAGAAAATGTATTATAGCACATCATTTATACAGAGCAAAAATGAGCACATTTTCACAGCCAGAGGTTTAAGGGCACAGCATACACAACTGTGTTTAATTCTGCTCACTTATATTATTAAGCATCCATGCCAGAGCAGGAGCATTAACATTTTTGGACTCAGGCTACAGAAAACTAAGTGGTATGGCCAAAATTTCTGGCTTCAATGTCCTGCTTATCACAATCTAAAGTCATCCTTATGGAAAAGCTTTTCCAGAAAAAACAAGAGACAATCAAGACCCTGAAACAGAACTGGGGTCCAAAAATGAGATCTCAGTGCTCTACCAATGTATTGTTTTGTTTCAGGTAGCCTTTTCTTCTATGTAAAAGGTTTTATAAATTTGAGACATTTTTAATTGTAAAGCATCACTCCATTGGAGCATGTCAAGGGACTCAGTGGAAGAGGGTTTATTTAATGATAAGAGGACTAGTCTTGCTCCTCTTGCAGAAGTTTTACAAACTTCTCTTGGAGGAAGCTGATCAGTTTGCTTTGGTGTCTAGGTATGGATTGACAGCCTCACTTCAGAGCCACTCCATTTAGAATGCTAACCAAATATCTGGCATACATCAAATCTGGATTTTTAGTAGGATCTGTTACAGGAGATAGATTTCTGGCCACAATATCCACAAAGTTTCTTTCAAAAATGCTTTTTACCCTAGAGCCCTAGCTTAAACATCATACTGTATCCAGATATTTGCAGTTTGCATTAATATTTTATTAGTTTATCATAATTAATTCATCTTACTATTTTGTAGTCTATTCTAGGAATTCCATCTGTTTTAGGAGCCTAATCCTGTTCCATGCACAGAAATAAGTAAATTTTGAATATATTCAGTGTAAGAAACCTGCTTACAAGAACAGCAGTGAACAGTCAGGCCGAGTGTCTAATAACAAATCTACTAATCAGTAACTGCCTCATGGCTGACATTAGTAAAACATGATATAAACTCACATTTGCTACAGATTCTCTGTTAGAGCACTTTTCTGCCTTTTTGCTAGTGTAATTATTCATAATGACTACTGAATTTGGGTGTTGTTGTATGCCTAAATGATTCATGAATCCAGTTTGGGATTGTTTAGATGCCCTGGGAGAATAATAGTCATAATAATTGAATAAAATTCAGCTAGTAATGTGTTGATTGATTTTTATTCCTGCTCCCAATTACATCAATTTTGAATCCACCTCTTTCTTTGAATTATTGAATTGCTTTTTGAATTAAGAAAGAAGAAGAAGTAGAAATAAGCAAATTACCTCAAAAAAAGTCAAATAACACCACCTTTTTTCTTCTCTATATGTCTCAAAAAGTTCTTATTGTAGTTGGGAACATTTAAAATCAAGCAGCCCATACCAAAATTAGAGTACAGCTCATGGGAAGAAGCTGTTCAGCCTTATGTTTCCAGAACTATACTTAAGTCATGCAGTAATAACCAAACCAATGTATTATTTTATCAGATAAAAGTTACCAAAGTAAATAGAAAAGCTTACTCTGAAATATACAATGTGGGTTTTTTTATATATGCATTTTTACATATTTTACAGGCAGTGGAAGATTAGAGTAGACTTAAGTAGTTCCTCTAAAATAATTCAATAATAAAGCTTGAGCACAGACATGTATAAGAGGCATGAAACTATTCTGTATTTTATTGCACTAGTTACAATGAACATTATATTTACAGCTTTCTTTTGATGTATGTTAAAATGATACTGAACAGAAGCACGTAAAGCAGAAACCTTAGTCTTTAGCTCTCTTAGTTTCCAGAACAATTTAAAATTTAAAAAAAAAAAAAAAAAAAAAAAAGAATTATGAGTTAGTTGTAACAAAAGCTTTGAAGCGGATATAGAATCCAAGTTAATGATATCCTGTAATCTGATCCTGAGCGGACATGGACAGCTGTTCTCAGGGCCTTAATGAACCATGCACATTTACAGATCACTGATTAGCAGAACTTGATCCTGGTGGGCACAGACAAGTCCTAACACTACCTGAAATAGCTCTGGTGGTATTAAATAACAAGGATCTGTTATCATGTGATTACCTGTCTGTAAAATTCCTATTTATCTTCATTATGCTGCTGCTTTTCTCAGAGATGAAGGTGGGAAAAGCTTGTCATCTTTAATACTACACCTGTTGCTTCAGTCTTTGCACTTGGATAGAAGAGCAGCCTCCTTGGGCTCAGTTTGCAGAGAGAAGCTCTGCAGCAGAGAGCTGCTCTGGGCACAGCCGTGGCACTGATGTCTCCTGTGATGCTCAGGGAGCAACAGTGACTCCAGCCAAAAACCACAGAAGTATTTCTTCTTTTTTTATGGCAATAGTCACTGTTGATTGGGGGAAGAAGTATTTCTTCTTTTTTTTTATGACAGTTGTCACTATTGATTGGGGGTGGAGGTGAGGAAACATGGTTCCATGAAAAAAACAGTACTGGCAAAGATGAGCAGTTTCAAGCAATTGGATGTACCTGAGAAGACAGAGGTAGTGGCAGTGCCAATTGTGTTGTGGGAATTCCAATAGACTCTATTTATGCATCTGCTTCTACACTTCCTTGATGATATTTTGAAGTGCTTATCAGTCTGTGCACTATGAACATCTTATTATGTTTAGCAAATAGGGCAGCTGCTAAATACATGTGTCCATTTGCAGTGCAGTTTGCCTTATGCATTGCTTCAAGATAGTAATAATCTAAAAGTAATTCAAGACAGTAATAATCTAAAAGTAACAGCACTGACCCTTTGCATAACAATGAGTCTAAAGCACACATCTGCCTATGTGAGGAGCTGATGGCTTTATTAGGGCTTCAGATGATGAGGACAGCATGTAAAATACAGCTAAATGTAAAGTGATCTTTCAAGACAACAGGGACTCCAGTCACTCTAGATATTCAGGGATGGATGAAGGAAATATTCAGCAATGAGGGATTAAAAATTCTGCACTGAAAAGCTTTTTATCTCATGTTATAGTGACTAAACTAATCACTGTAATACATTACTCATTCAAAATTTTCTTTTAAAAAACCAAGTGTGACTTTAAATTAGTGAGGTTTTGGGGTATTTTCCTTCTGCTGTGTTTTCCTAGCATGAATGATTCTGCAGCATTTGTTGTCTCTAAGTCATCTCTTGTTCCTGCATACCTGCACAACCTTTCCTGTCCCAGAACAGGTAAAAGTTGTGCATCTAAGCAACACTGAACACTAAAAATAAGTTCACTTGCAGTGTCATAAACTGGTCTCCCAATCACCATTTTCCTCAACTTTGCCAGTCTTCCCATTGGATAAGGAAAATGAGCTGTGCTGACATCCTTGCAATAATAGTTACTTTAAAAGCAGAAAAACTAAAAATCAAGTAATGATTTTTTTTATGGAATTCAAATCTGTACAACACATCACAAATATGTTATCCTGTCATTTGTTTTTCACTGTGAGAGGTTCACAATTTTAAATATACAAGCACCTTACATACAGAGGCAGAAAATTCTTTTTCTGAGTTTATTTGTCCTCATTTTAATTTTCTTGAAAACTTTTTCATAAGTCTTCAGTGTTTCTTTTTTAAAATTGCTTGTGGAACAAGTTGTTTTTTCTGATCAGAGGGACAAAGTAAGTTTTCTGTGAGACATCATTCTTCTGTGGCTAACGAGTCCATTTTTGGAAGACATTTCATAAGACTTCTTACCACACTTTGGACTTGTACTTCATCATAAAGAAGCAGCAGTTATGGTACTGACCAGAAGCCCCATTTTAGGTTCTCTTTCCACATCTCTCACGGTGTACCAAGTTGCCTGCATGATCCAGCCACTTCTAGGAAAGGAATGCAATCTTATCCTGGGTTCTGACTGGGTGGAGTATACCAGATGGCTTTATATGCCTAATAATTTATGCTCTGAAATTAAAGGTTTGAATACTTTGAATTTTATTCTACTGTTGATTTAATAAAGAGTTGCAAAATATCATCTTATTTATTTCTAACATAATCCTACTATGCAAATTAAAAGAGCCTTTTAATAGTCAAGAGGTATAGCTTGGGGTTCCTCCTGCTTGCATCTACTCACTTGTATTTAATGCTCTCCCTAGGACATTTCTTTCTACTTCTAAGGTATTAACAAAGTAGCATTTCAATAACATTTTTCTTAAGGAAAACCAGCTTTTCTTTGAAGACACAAAGTTTGTGAATGCTAACATTTGTCTGGAGTCCCCTTCCAGTTAGGGAATGTAGCCCAAGTGAAATTTCACTTTCCTATTTATGATGAGATCCATTGGCTTTCATCTCATACCTCTGAAGTTAGGTGGGTATTCTCTGCCACTCATTAAGGTTCCTTAATTATCTATGGGGAGATACAGACACTTCCAGAGGGTGATTTATTCCATCCTAAAACAGCTGTTTAAGACAGGAAAGATGAATTATGCTGTGGAGGTCCTATCTCTCCTCGATGACTAGAGCAGTCTGAAGTCATTTGTTCCTGGGATCTGTACGACAGGACCACAAAGTATGCTGTGTCATTAATTCCAGAATAAAGGAGTCATTGAAAGTGATGTGGCTGGGGTGAACAGAAAGTATAGCCAGGCTTTTCAAATCATACATAAGGAAAATTTAAGCTGTAGTCATTGAGGTACTTCAGAAAACGGCAACTGGAATCTAATTCCAAGGGCAGACAATAGTGGGGAGAGCTCTGTGCTGAGCTGACAGAAGTTGAGCCTTTGGTTGTTACAAGAGTGGTTTCCTCTTTCTGATGGCTTTAATTTTACACCTTATATCCTGAAGAGAGGCAGTTAATTTTTGTACTCCCCTCAGCCACAGCTCATTTAGGAATACCTCCATGGAACTGCAGAACTAGAAAATGCAGAGAATACTCTGACAAATTGAAACCCTTGTCTGTGTGATTATGCACAGAATAATCATCACTTTTTAACCACTATTTTGGAAGAACCATCCAGAAAAGTGTGGAGTAAGGGGTGACCAAAAGGGCAGATGCCCCATCTGTGCTCTCTTCACATAACCAATCAGTTCCTCATTTGCACAGACTCTGAAAAAGAAAGAAACTGAAAATAGAAGCCAGGAACAAGACTTTTGATCAATCCCGAGCCTCACTGTGACTGAGCATCACAGATAAAAGTTCTTTTCCCAGGCACAGGGAGTGGAAACCCAACTAGCTGAGCCAGGGAAAACAGAACTTCCTTCAGCAGAGACCCCTCCATCTGGGGGTGGCCACCAAGGCAGAGGATACCCAAGGGATGCTGGAAGTCAGTTCCCAGGCATGGATGGAACACCCTGGGAGTCAGGGCAGGGTCAAAGGGCAAACTTAATATTTGTATGATAAGCAATTATTTTTTTATTCTGCTTAGCTAATTCACTCTCGCTCTTATTAAACCAACCACCTTTGATTGAATCACATTATTTAAAGATAACAGAGATCATCCAGAGTGGTTGGTACCATTTTGGGAAAACATCTTTTGTGCTACACAGAAATTACATTACTCATTCACTTGAGGGTGTATCTTTCAACACGGTTGTAATCCGATTATCAGATCCAAACATTGCCAGTGAAGTTGCTTGAGATGAAAGAGATAATTTTCTAGAGGGCATAAAAATATTTCATTTCTGCTTCTTGAGGCAAAAGAGACTTTTTAAGTCTTTGGTGTTGGCTGTTCCAAAGTAGAAGATATTGATGTATGCCAACTATATGATTTCAAACACAGGAATAACAACAGACCTATCTCTAAAGATAAAAGGCAAGTTCTACATTCAGTATGTCTAATCAATAGCATGGTCTCTCTCACCAGGTTAAAAAGTTTGGAGACTCCAATAGCAATATCCAATTCTCACTATGGCAGTCACACAGAATCTGAGAGGAAGTAGCATACAACAGACCCCACTTTACTCTGTTATTGAGGGCAGGGGAATCCCAGTCTGTGAATGTTCCACCTGGAGAAGAATATGCTCTTTCTCAAATACCTTCTGCAGTTGCAGCAGGTGCATAAGAGATCTTGTCCTGCTCTGATCCATCTTCAGCCTCACTCTCTCTGTAGAAAACAGCCAGTGCTACAGAGAAGGCTGAGCTGAATTTAACCTCTTTCAGTGTAAAACCATGAAACCACTCAAGTCACCCTCTAGTGTTTTTGGATGTACTTGGCAATGGAAAGTAAGGAGTGGAATTCATCTGACCTAAATCTGGTGTTTACAGCATTTGCCCAAGATAGTCTCAATTTACAAGCAGTGCAGGGAAACAGGCATTTTATAAGGAACGTTTTTAAAACTTTGAAATGATGCATGCATTGGTTCCATTTCTGTTAATGGCACTAGTGACCACATCAATATCAACATTTATATTTAATCAGAGGCCTTTCCTTTGCCATTTGCTGTACCACAAAACCTGTGGAACAGGGATAAAACTTTTCTGTCTTAGAGCCTTCTTTATCATCAGTGCAAAGGAGCCAGAAAGCTACCTCAGTTAGATGACTGGTGATAAAATTAATCTGTAAAACCCTCTGACTCTTGAGTTTAAAACAGGGCAGCTTCTGGCTAGGTTGCTTTCTGTTCTAGAGAATTTTGTTGCAACACAGACTATAAAGTATAAATGTAATGTAGCATAAGCTGTCTGGAGATGGTTTTGTTTTTACTTAAGAGCCAAAGGGGCTCTGCTCCCTAGAAATTGCTGACTGGTTTTAAATTGTTTTAAATAGGATCTGTGACCAGAATATTTACCCTCACTGATCTCTGGTGTACTGTACTGTAGAAATATTCCAAATAAATAATCAAGTTCTTCCTCTGTAGCCCCTCAAGCATCAAGCAGCCAGACTGTGGCATACCCTGTTTTCTTCGTTTAAGGGAAGTGTTGGAAGAGGGTCCTTGACTGAGGTCTTAGCAAGGAGATACAGTACAGTCCCTAGAACAGTCTCCAGTGCTCATGAAAAAACTGGCCTTTTATCAAACCTGTAGAGAAATTAAAGTCATGGATGGAACTTTGAAATCCTCATTTTGATATTTAGATGCTATCATTGAAACTCACTGAATGGCTACCAGAGAAATAACTGCAATAATTGCTTTGATTTCACTGCTTTCTCAGTGAAGATACAAAAAGCAAGGAGCAAAAATAAGTCAAGATGCTGAAAACTGTCATAAATAGTATCTTTTTAAAACCATTATCCCTGTGTTTAACCTATGTCCATTTGTCAATATCAAAATACCACTTGAGCCCAACAGGAACCAGAATAGCCCATAAAGAAATCTTTAGATCTGAATGAAAACACAAACCACTGCATATTTTCAACTTTAGACTTATTGCAAGGCCATTGCAGAGTATCTGATAATGGCATTTATGTTTATATAGTCCATTGTTTTTCCTGTGCTGCAAACTTTCCACTCGACAGCCCTGTTTCCTGTTTCCCATTATGGGAGTCTCCAAAGGGGGTTTCCTTCTGTTTTTCTTATGGTAAAAAGGAATTTCATAAGTACAAGTCAAGTTTCTTCTCAGAGCTACACGTGCAGAATGGAATCTGAAAGCTCCCAACGTAATCATCTCCAGCATGTACATAGTTAGTGTTACACATAATCCACATCTGGGTCACAAAATCTCTGAAACGCTTCCAGGAATATTTAGACAGCCATAATGCAACACGTTGCTGTGTAAGGGAGAAATAGAGCTAACCTCAATGTCAAGGTTATAGCTTTTGAGAAACACAGCAGCTCCCCCTCAGAACTTTGTAACTCACCTTCTGGATCCTGACTGCCATCAGTTTGAATACCATCAATATTTTCTTTTCCACTCAAGCCCATAGCCACATCTGAAAACAGTTTACATCCCAGCCTGCCTTATGCTGTTGATATTTAAGTCTAAACTGTGTATAAAGCTTGGTGCATATGTAACCCATATATTTTAATATCAGAGACCGTCTTGGCACCTTTTTCTGCTACAATCAGCTCAGAACCCCAGGAGATAAAATATAGTTGAAACTGAACTAGCAGGCAGTCTGCATTACAGTATTCATTTCAGAGTTAAAACACATTCTTAGATTAGATCTGGGCTTGGCACTATGCTGCAGTACAGCTTTGTGTGTAATATTGTATCTATAAACTACTTTTTAACCACTGCTTATGGCAGAGAACCCATAGTGATATAAAAGATATATGAAGCCTTCAAAACTTTCTTTTCAGCATATTTTACTTAAATAGTGGATTTAGGATGGTGCCTCAAGAAATACAATGTCAGGCATTACCTATAGCCCTTAATGATACTAGATTTTATTGTAATCTCTTAACAAAATTTGGGGCAACTGAGAGTAAAAAAGGTTCATTTTTGGTGTATCTTCTCTTCGGGAGAAGAGAAGATGTCTGCTTCACAAATTGTTTGTACCAAAGAATTCCTTCATTTTGTTGTTTTCAATCCCCCCAAAAAAGGAGCTAACCAGAAATTATTATCCAGCTCTATATTAATCTGATCTGGTTTTCCACTGAATTTGAACTTTCTAGCTGCAAATTTGCTTTCTGAATTGCTTTTACGATAGAGGACTCATTTTGTTTTACTGTCCAAATATACACACTGGTAAATAAGAACATTGTAGATGCCCCTGTCTGTCCCATACAGTCACTCCTCTGCAGAAAAGTGAGAATTTTTCAGCAAGAGAGATTTTGGGGTCAATCCCTGGTCAAGAAGGTGAGTGTCCTGTCTAAAGAGCAAATGCAATAGTGTCCATCCTCTGTCCATCTGGGTGCACCCCTGTAGAGAGAAGAAAGACATGGCCCTTGGAGGGGTCTCTCTCCCTCTACATGCTATAAAAGAGCCTAAATAAGAATTTGAGATGAGACATATACCTCACAAATTGCCTGAACTGGGGGACTTATTTCCCCCTCACAGTTACTTTTATTCAGTCTTCTCTTGCTTTCCCTCTTCTGTGGTATGCCAAATGGTGCAAATACTTGATGGGCAAAGAACAAGAAAACCCTTTGGCAGTTTCTTGCTCTCTCTACTCTGAGAAGATACACCATGATATCAGAGGTAACTCTCTGCTTCTCAGTGATTTGGACAGGGTAGGAGCAATCTCACTGTTTACTTGTTTATTTTGCGTCTTGCTAAGCTTTGTGCATTGTTAGTGCCCCTGACACTGACTACTCATCCAGCAGATATACTTTCAGAATCTTTTCTTTTCCAAATCTATTCCTTTTCTCCCTCTTTTCTTTGTGTAGAGGATATGTACTGGCTTTGTGGAATCCCTGTAGCAAGTTGTGAATGATGTATGAACTGAAAAATCTTTGCTGGGTACACAGTAGGAATGTAGATAGTGCTGTGCAGTCACTGCTGTGCTATGCTTTTTTCCTACATATACAGACACATAGTAGTCATTTCATATTCATTTTGACAAACCCTTTATGTCCAGACACCATGGGATGGGATGGTTTCTGTACCATTGGCCTGCACTGGATTATGGATCAGAGAGATTTTTGTGCATAACTGTTCCCTGAGCTGTGCTTGGAAGAAACTGATGTCTTCTACTTTTGCTAATATGCCAGCTTGAGTCTCCTCCTCTGTTCATATTTCAGGCAGCAAGTATACCTGGGAAGCATTGCTAAGATGTCTGTATTTTGCAAATGTGTGCTCAGACAGGGATTTGAATCCTAGACACTGAGCTACAAACTTGAGGATGTGCTCATTTTTTTAATTGGCACGGATCCTGGCTATTCCCTGTTTACAGCCTACCGTGTACTCATTCAGTTTATTTCCTTTGGGCATCCAGTCCATCTTAGCTAGTGGAAAGAGACAGAATACCCAGTAGAAATGCAAGTGCAAATCAGAGAGAAGATTTTTCCCATCTATTTTAACGGCTACAAGATACATAATCCTCCTCAGATGCCTATTGCTCACTTAGATTTTTGATTTCCCATGTTGCCATACCTGGAAGGGTATGCACTATGTGTTCCTGCAGATATGTGCCACCACAGAAAATCTTACTTGATTTCCCCTGATTATACAAGGGTGTCTTCCTAATGTGGGATGGATGACTGTTTTTACTTCTGTGGTCACACAGTATATTATTAGCTGCTTAAACCTGTTGTTAGATTCTACCTCAATGAAAAGATTTCATTTTTATGAACATTGACCAGTGAGACTACAAGTTAATTCTAAATTTCCCCTAAGAGTACATTTCTCATTAATAAGAAAGATACTGAAGTCAAAGTAAAGGCTTATTTTATTAAAAGTGGAGTCCTTAGGGAGGAAGCAGAGGTTACTGACTAAAACACCAGAATCCTTGTTTACATTAAATAAATCACATTCCTGCTCTGAGCCTCCATTTCCTAACTTAAAAATAAGGAAAAAACAGTTTCTCACTTCTGGAGACTGACAGGTGAACAGATTGGACAAAAATTACTGATGTGTATAAAGTAAAAGAGTAAAAGTAAGTAAAAGTGAGTAAAAGACAAGCAAAGAGATGAGACCAGAGGGAGAGAAGCAGCAGCTGGGCAGGAGAATACATTCTGATCACCTGAAAACAGGGTGTCAGAAATCCTGCACAGTGAGGCAGAGAGAGAAGGTTTGCAAGGGGAGGTGGTGCACAGCCACTCCAGCTGCAGAAGTCCTGGAGAAGATGGGCAAATCATGCACAGAGAGTTACTGTCTCAGGAAAAGAAGTCAGGAAGGACAGGATTAGCTACAGCTGAGCCCACTGCTTTTCCCTAGGCTTCCTCAGGCTATGGGGCGAGAGCTCCAGGCTCCCAAGTAATGGGGATGTGCTTCCCCTGCTGACATTGTTGCGAGATGTCAGGAGCCTATTCTTACTGCAACAATTAATATTTAAAAAATGGTTATCAGCAACTATTATTTTGTTGTGTCTTTATCTCTAGTTTCCCCAAATAGAGCAGACTTTTACTGTATGCCCCAAATAGTAGACTATTTATGAGTTGCAAATCAAGAGTATCCTTGGCAACATTTCTTTCCCATTCCTGGCAATCAGCAGCTGAACCCTAACCCAGATATATTTGATATTCCCTGCATTCATGCTTGGACAAACGACTGAGCCTGTGAACGCATTGGAACTGTTGCCTCATTCACTGCAACCTTGGCAGAAGTAAATTGGACCAAGGTGACACTCCTGGCCATGCTTTCCGTATAATTTCGTTCTTTTCACTACGGAACCCTGATGTGGTCATGCCCTAACCTTTCTTTGAGTCAGTTCTCCTGCTGGGGGAGTTAAAGAGTGAAAAAAAGCCTTGTGCACTCTCTTGAATTCAGCAGAGAGCAGCTAATGAGCCCTCCTGATCCCCCGTGCACCAGGGTGTGCCACAGCATCCATGGCTCTGCCCAGCCCTGCACTCTCCCCTCCATCCCCTGGGCTCTGGGATGGATGGGCAGCCAGGGGTGCCCCTCCATCCCATGGGCTCTGGGATGGATGGGCAGCCAGGGATGCCCCTTCGTCCCATGGGCTCTGGGATGGATGGGCAGCCAGGGATGCCCCTACATCCCCTGGGCTCTGGGATGGATGGGCAGCCAGGGATGCCCCTACATCCCATGGGGTCTGGGATGGATGGGCAGCCAGGGATGCCCCTCCATCCCATGGGCTCTGGGATGGATGGGCAGCCAGGGATGCCCCTACATCCCATGGGGTCTGGGATGGATGGGCAGCCAGGGATGCCCCTACATCCCATGGGATCTGGGATGGATGGGCAGCCAGGGATGCCCCTCCATCCCATGGGCTCTGGGATGGATGGGCAGCCAGGGATGCCCTGAGCCCAGCACAGAGCCACTGCACCCTGCAGCAGGCTCTGCTCCTTGGGGCTTGGGGATGGGCACCCAGCTTCCCCAAGCAGCCACACAACTTCCATCGACTTCCATATGGTTTTGTTGGGCACCTCAAACAACCCAGGCAACATCTGCTGTGCTGTGAGTGTGTCTTTTGCATTATTTTTGTCATGAGATTATGGCATAATGTGCATCTTTTACTGCTGGGTTGGTTTTTTTTTCATTGTCTTCTCTCATAAAACAGTATATGATACTCTCAACCAACCAGATGCATGAGTAGCCTATAAATTGGTCTTGGATGCTTGCAGGAAACTGCTGTAAAAATGCTTCTTGGTAATTAGAATGTTCTGGAAACTTATGATTTTTGTTATCAAAATGTGTTAAAATCAACTACAGCAGTATAGTCTGCATTTTCTTAATGCCCCATAGGCTTTCTCAACATTCTACTTTTAAAGAGTTTAAACTAATACATCCGAGCCTCTATCACCCAATTTTTATTCATGGGTTGAAGGTAAAAAACAAGCTTTCCTGTTTTTTTAGTATGTGATCAGTTTTTCAGCTCGAATGAGTGTCTTGAATAAATCCAAAAGCAATAAAAACCTCTGCACCTGTGGAGAAGCTACAGCTGGCAAAAGCAAACATTTTTTCAGGTGTTCAGTCATTGAAACCTTATTCCTGAGTAGTGGGACTCTCTTAAAATTTCAAGAATAAATAAGTTTAATTCAAGTATTATTTTTAATTTAATATGAAAGGGCCTGAAGTTATTTCTGTAATCCTAGGCCTTTGTAAATGTTAACCTAATTTCAGAGTTGATTTTAAATTATGTAAATATTTTAATGAGTCTGTACTAGCAACACCTAAATACAGACCCTGTCATTATTATTTCTGAGTACTAATTTTTGCACCCTTTGTCTGTAGAAATTGATAAGAAATTTCCAACTACTAAATCATATTGAGAGAGTAACTATAATTTTAACCATTTTTAATTTAAGAAGATCAAAAACTGTGATTACCAGATAAACCTGATGTGATCAGAAGCCAGAATTGTTCCCAGTAGGCACATTTTTGTAAGACTTGGCATTCCTTATTCAGAATGTTTGAGTCTCCTGCTCCAAAACAGGAGTCTGGCTTGCTCACAGCTCCTTGCTGGGCAGGTGCTCTTCTTTCCCAGGTAGGATGGTCTTTTTGTCATGGCTGGAGCATAGTGATTCCAAGAGGGATTTAGAGGTATCTGTACTGAAATGACTCTCTGAGGTTGTTTCAGGGATAGATACCAGACAATTTAATGTCTGCTTGGAAAGCTGTGCAGTGCACTATCATGAGCAATCCTAATCACCTCCCCTTTGCTGTCTGAACCCAACTGCTAACAGGCATTTTAGGGCTGTCTGCAGGAAAGCAAACCATTGCTCTCTCTGAGAGAGAAGCACTCAGAGTGAATCTGTGCCATGGTGCTTCCCCCAACAGAGACAGGGCAGGGGAGAGCTGAGCCCAGGGATGCTCTGAGCCACGTGCAGGGCTGCTCGCTGGGTTCCAGCTCCAGCTGCAGCCAGGTGTTTTGGGGTGCACTGAGCTGACAGCAGGGCCCTGGGGGTGAGCTATGCTACCCAGCCAGACCCTCCACACCCAGAGAAGTGCTGCCACAGCAGGACAGGGTGCCCCACAGGAGCCAGCGTGCACCCCACGCTCGTGTGTGCAGCGCTGCCTTGCACTAGTCCACAGTGATTACTTACAGATATTTACTTTAGCACATGGCATATAGAACATTAAAAGGGGTTTGAAAATCTCTCAGTTTTTCAACTTCTGAAGGATTATTAACTTCAAAGTCTGAAGAAATGTCGGCCTTCTATGCTTGGAAATGCCAGCAGCTTTTGCATATCCCCACCACAGTACCAAGCAACCCCCAGCAGAGAGAAACGATTACTGCCTCCATGGCATAAGGATGGCTTTTGATCTCCTAACATATTGGAAATTACTTAAAGGTAAGCCATCTGCTAGCTGAGGAACAAAAATAGATTACATCACACCCTGCTAGAAAGATTGTGTTAAATCCTGTGTATCAAGGCTTTTAATAATTCTAAATTAAGTCAGTTAATAGGATTAGGTACACATTTTCCTTAGGCTTCTTTCAGCAACTATTCACAAAAAACCTTTTTTTTTTTTTTGATGGAGATCTGTTAAATTCATGCATGTTCCAGTGTGAATAAAAGAGTTCATTCCAGAACAAAACATTTCTTTAGATCATAACTGCTCTCCAAAAACAGAGTAGGAGAGCAGGTCAGTGTGCAGGGAGTGGGAGGAACCCAAGCTCTTTATTTTTTGCTAATATAGTAATATTAACTGCAAATGTTGAATTGGTTAGCTAGGGTACTGAAACTATTTGCCTAGAATGTAACCCGTCCCTAAATGCTTGTCAGGAAACTGTTCAACGTCTTTTTTTTTTTCCCTTTTTTTTCCTTTTTTTTTTTTTTTTTTTTTTTTAATCCCCAAAGTGGTTGGCCACCTAAGAAAGGTGATTTAGACTACTCTCTTTGCACTGAGAAGAAACTTTGACTGGTATTCCTTGTACCTAGGAGACCATAAACCTTATTATTTTGGCTTTGACACTGTCTGGGAAAAGATGCTCAGATGACAAATCTCCCACATTTCTTTCACTGCTACCTTCCTCTGGTCCTTGGCAATCCATGAATCATGGACTACCATAGCTGAAACTTACATCCAAGTATTTGGGTTTAGTAGGACTTAGTGGACTCTTCCCTTAATCTGTGCAATTATTTTCCAAGTTTATTTATAGTTTTGTGTTCTGTAACATACGTTGGCGATGAGATTCATGATTAAGATTTGTGTTGTAACTACTTCCTTTTGTTAAAAACTTTAGAGCTTATAATTTTATAAGGCGATCATGCACTAACTACTTTTCTCACCAGAATTAAACCATTTGGAATCATGTTTGGATGCAAGACAATTTGGTCATGTACTATTAAGAACTTGCTTTTTATACTTGTTGCCATTTTCTCCTGTGAATTAATCAGAGGCTGTTTTACTATATCCTTATCAAAAACACATGAAACTAAAATTATTTGTATTTTCCATTCTTTCATGTGGTCTAGGATTTATTACTGAAGACTTTTAAAGTGACAGAAGTCATTCTGATTACAATTAAGAAATCCTGCTTAGTCAACAAATATTCATGGCTTTACATGGATCAGTAGTTAACAACTGTGGTAAGTGGTATCTTCCTCTAAGGGTAATTTATTTCATATCAAAGCAAGCTATGCCCCCATAAAATAAGGCTACAGGAATCTGGAAAACATAAGTTAGAGCCAAGCCCTGAATGTATGGTTTCTGAGCAATGCAACAAGTGAAAATATAAAGGAATTGTGGCCCCATGCCATAAAAATTTCTGGGCAGAAATTTGTGGAGTTCTGTTATCTCAGACACAGTTACAGTCCCTGAGATTACTCTTGGGCTCAAAATTCAATACATATTTCTTTTCTATATGTGAACTCTAGAAGGAATTGTTTGTGTTAAATCAGAATTTGGAAAACAATGGTTCCGACTAGGTGGTTATGGTTTTACACTGATTAGCACAGAAGAAATATTTTCCGTTTCTAATGTCAAATACACCATCATGTAAATGTTAGGACAAAAACAAAGTATTGGCAAGTACAGAACTACAGTAAAACAATAAAAAGAATCCTCCTTCAACTTCTGTGTTGTGGCAGTCAAGTATTTCTGGAAGCTTGGTTCAGCAGAACTGGGGAGGTTGAGGGCACAGGGAAAGTGAAGCACTCCACACTTCATGCAAATGGAGAGTGAAACATAGCAGATCATTACAGATATTTAAGGACAATATCTTATATTGACTGGGAAAATATATGGTTGTCTTTGCAAGAAGCAGAACACAGGATTCTGGATTTTGCTGATGTTGGACTTGGACGCAGAGGACACCCCACAAGCATTTATTGCATAGCTGAATGTTCCATCTGTATGTAAATTAAGTAATTTAGAGAGAGCTGAAGAGCAAATTTTACTGCAACTCATCCAATCTGTTAATCTTGGCCCTCAGACATCCTTTTGTCTCATTGAAGAGCTGTTCCTTTTCCATGCCCCTTCAGTCCTTACCTTTTCCAGAGTGAATCTGGCAAAAGTATTTCTGAAAAGCTGAAAAGGAGAACTGACTTTGGACCTACTGTACAAACAGTAATTCTCACAACTTCCATCCATCAGCTGCCTAACCCAAGGAGAGGTTTAAAGTCTTCAGACCCCCTAGTTTACAAACTGCCCACTTCAGAGCACATATCAACACTAAATAATTTAAAAATGAAAGTATGACCTTACTACTTCAGATCAAATGTTAATGTAGCTCTGTTTTCTGCATCCAGCAGTGGATATAAACATGTCCCCCAAAAAATAAGAGCATGTCTTTATGGTACTTTGCATTAAGCCTCACATTCAGCTTTTAACTCTTTTCATCTCCCTCTGCCTGCATTGCACAACCACTAGGTCTGACACTGGAAGAGTCTTTGAGGAAACATTCTCTATCAAGCTCTTGATGCCAGTTCTAGCCTTTTTCAGGCCTCATCACCAAGAACTTGTTTAGATATATTGAAAACATTTTGAGACAAGAAGATCACAATTTGTAGAGTTTTAGGAC
Source organism: Muscicapa striata striata (assembly GCA_030060385.1). Classification (NCBI taxonomy): domain Eukaryota; kingdom Metazoa; phylum Chordata; class Aves; order Passeriformes; family Muscicapidae; genus Muscicapa; species Muscicapa striata. Next base: position 100,859 of record JAREIS010000097.1, on the reverse strand, counting down.
ATTGGAAAATCATGGCATTATATAGTGGCATAGTGATGTTCTTCACTTTGCTCCTTTCAAAAAGATTCTTAATGTTTGACTTGCTTTTTTGACCACTAATCAACATTTACATGACACTTTCATAGTTACCCACCTTCATGCCTAGGTCTTGTTCCTGGGTGGTAAGATCATCTCAGAGCCCACCATTTTCTAGATGAAGTTACAATTTTCTCATGCCCATCACTTTACATTTATTAACAGTGAATTTCCTTTACCATTTTATTGCCCAGTTGCTTAGTGACCCCTTTACATTTGGGCCTTGCCCTTTGATATTCTGGGTAACTAAGCATAATTAGCAAACTTGACCTCACTGCTCTTCCCTTTTGAAGAACATTTTAAATATATCAAACAGTCCCTGCAGAATTCTTCTGATGAGTTCATTTCAAAGTGAAACTAAACATTTACTCCTAACCTCTGTTTTCTGTCTTTCATTCAGATATTCATCTAAACAAAAATTCCCCTTTAAACATCCCCCAGATGTTTAGTTTTCCTAAAAGCTAAATCTTTACTGAGGTATTTTGTAAAAAGCTTTTTGGAAATCCAAGTAGACTGTACCTACCAGGTCACCCTTATCTACATGCTTTTTCATTTCTTAAAGAACTCTACATTTATAAAGCAATACTTGCACGGACAAAGCCATGGAGTAGTTCCAGATGTGCATTATTTCTATTCTTATTAAACATGCTACTGATGTACCCTGTATAGATGTCAATCTTGCAGGCCTGCAGTTCCTCAGATCTTCCCTGGAATAATTTCTAAAAACTGACACCCCATTTGTCACTCTTCAGTCCTGCTGCTAAGGCAATTTCAGGCAAGAAATTACACACCTTGCTGTAATTCCACTAATGCATCCTTGCATTGTCCTAGAACAACAAGCTGAATAACATCTGCTCTTGGCAATTTTTTTTAGTGTTCACTTGACCTTATCATTTTTTGCAGAAATTTCAATTTGAAGGAGATATTCTACTCACCTCCCCCTCAAAAAAACCCCAAACCAAACCCAAACAACAACAACAACAAGATAAACCCAAACCTCAAAACAAAACAAAAAAATCCCTCCAGAGTGTAAAAGTCCTTAGTTTCTTCCATAGTGAACACTGATGAAATTAATTAACTTTTCTGAAATTTTTCCTCCTGTATCAGGATCAACTAGTATTCCTACAGCTTCAAAAAGTCCTGCTCTTTAGAACGTATTTTAATTGTTGTGCTGACCCTACCCCATTTTTATATTCAAAATTCCAGAATTTATTATTGTATTTTCTTACTATGGATATGACTTCATCATCCTGCCTTGAAGAAGGATGGCCTTATGCCATACAAAGGAGTGATTATCTACCTATGTTAATCGATACACTATATGGAATTAGGCACAATCAGATAATTCTTACAAAAAGAGGTTTTGCACAGAGAACAGCTGAAAGAGTAATTCAGGTCTATACCTACGCCCTCATAAAAAGTCAGATAGCCTATTTTTGGACAATATCCCTTTCATTCTTGTTGAAGATTTTCCTTTTCTCACAGCTTATTAAAAGTGTTGCCTAGGTGACAGAACATTTATTTTGGAAGGGGGGGTCCCATGTTCGGTCTCGTCACCTGCATCTTGCTCTGAGACACATCTCATGACAACTCAGTAATACACAGATTTGGCTTTTGGTGCAGCAGCAGCAGCACTCAGCTGTCCCCCTTAAACAATGAATGCTGCCAAGCTGCAGAGCCATACTGACTAGCCTTATAGCTCAAAGAATCAACACAAATAACTTGGTCAAAAGGAAGTGTTTTTGCTTTTTCCTCAGTCCACAAGACATTGCAACCTGATCTTCAGAGAACATCTTGGAGGGTATGGATCCAAACACACCATGACCATGGTGAGGACTCAGCCAGAACTCAGTGGATTTGCAGCTTGAAACTGAATTGAGCAGAGTCAGAAGACAGAAAGAGATACTGAAATTGTATTGTGTCCAGACACCAATTTTTAGAGACATAGAGGATAAGCCTGAGTCCTCTGACAGAAGCAGTATAAATGCAGGTCTTCAGAAGGTTGTTCAGGGTCCAAGCTCTGCTGCAGGGTCTGGCTAGCCTTGGTGAGCCTGCCCCTGGGTTCTGGCAATCTTCTCTGAGGTACCAAGGGGAGAACTGGACCTCTCAATCAAATTCTGTTATTTGTGTGTCTTTGAATTTAGTTCAAAGGGCTGATTCAACAAAGAGATTTATATCATTGACTACTACCTAGGCACCTGAATCCAATGTTTTTATTTTACTGAGACTCTCAAAACTCCCACTGAATTGCTGCCTATCATTTTAACTCATCTTTGTTCTTGGGTTTTGCATCACTTAACCTTAAACATTTGCAATGTGGATGTTTGCATCTGAATTAGTCATCCTCAGTTCCGCTTAAGCTCAGCAGAGAGAAGAGAGAGTTTCTGAGGAATGATTCATCTGACCCACTTTAGAGGTCTGCAGTACATCCCATGGACTACACAGCCAGCCCATGGTGACAGCTCAGATGTATCTGCCAGCCCAGTAGGTGATTGCATTCAGACAGATGAATTGAAACCCTGATGCCAGAGGAGCTGCAGATCATTTGTACACTCTGTACAGCCCTAAACCACCTGTGCATAGCAAATGTGAGCTATTTTAAACCTCAAAGGGCAATTGCATTGCACACTGATGCAAGCTAAGAGTGAGCCTGTGAACAGCTGTGGTGGCTGACAGGCAGGGAATAAACAAGTTGCTCTGTACATTCTGTACACACAGGGCAGCCAAAAGCCCCCAGTGCTAGAGCTGCACAGAGCCCTGCTCACCTCACGCCTGACCAAGCTTCTGGCACTGGACATGCCCTCCTTTGCCCAAAAGGTGCCAGCACACCAATCTCCATTTACACAGTGCTCTTCTTGGACAGCCTCAGCAGAAATGTATGCATGAAATTTCAGGATGCCTAAAATTTAAACAGTAAGATTTTCATGTCTCACTAGCCCTAGGTATACCAAGTTTTGGTTTAAAATATTCCTGTGGCTTTAATCTCTAAGTGTGGGAACTTAGTGTTGCATTAATCCTAATTAGATCTCATAGCTCATAGTGTGTCTATTATTTCTTTGTCATGGGAGAAAAAGATGGTGGATATGCTTTTAACAATAGATTCTGGGATACTCTGACTTCAGTGTGAACTGTGGCAAGGCACAAAGGACTGGGTGTCCTAAAAAGTGTTTAGAAGTTGGACTTACAACACTAAGGTACGCAAAGGAGATTTTGCTGCACCTCAAGAAATAACTGAAGGGGTCAAAGTGAGCTGCAAAATGAAAAAGAGCAGCACGATGAAGCCTGTGCCTAGAGTAGCTGGGCAGATAGGATGCAGTAATTGACTTACATCTCATCATTAAAGAGTGGTAAGGAAGCAACATTTCTTTGACCATCAGAAAGCACTGGAAATTTAAATTACTTTTAACTGAAACTAGCTCAAAGTCATTTGTTCAATCATCATTTAGCAGATTTTTTTTTTCTGCTTGAGTGAATGGCTTCAGTTTACAACTAAATTATTAGCAAGCCAAGAAATTGTAGAAGCAAAAACTTGCCATCTTTACTGGAGAAAACGCAAACACTGACATTCATCCTGGTCTTAAAGTACATGAAAAATGTTTCTATCCTACACATGGAAGCTTGAAGTGGACATCTCAAATGATTTTTATCCTTGTTATACTTGACAAGCTTGAACAAGGTGATGGCAGGCTGCTTGTGCCACATTCACTACAGAAGGGAAAGATTCCCAATAGTAGTTTATGAGAGAAAAGGTTGTTATGCTTTATTTGTTATTTATCCTAGTTCTTCACTGAGGCAGGAATTAATATTTTTAACATAAATGTTATTAATTGTATGTATCTACAGCTCTCTCTAGTGACAAAAAGCTCATAAAATCTGTAGTTCAGAACATTTAGTAGCTGTCTGTTATTCTTTAAATAATGCAAATTACTTGATCTTCTTGTTTTAATCCACTTACTTCACAAATCTTGGTAGCTATGGCCAAAACATGCTCTATGGACCCATTACACACACAGTACTCCCAGTGATGTCAACAGAGATTGTGACAAAACCATCACAATAAGATTTGGACTCTAACCAACAAATGCTGCTGTGTTTATAACTCTTTAGCACAGTTAATTTCTTCTTGTACATGGTGCAGAGCCCTGGCTGCAGTCTGTGTTCCACAGAACAGGGTCTATGGCCCATCTTAACAAGGCCCTGGTGCCTGGAAGTGGCACTGATCTTTGAAAGAATTAAAGGTTTCTATAAAGTGTATTCTCATCTGACCTGCAAACTACAGTGGCATTAGTTACACTTTTGTAATTGACAGCATTTATGTTAGTCACAGATTTAGCATCATTTCTTTATGTCCCAGCACAAATTTATTAAATGTGGCCTCTGAAGAATTTAATCAAAACTTAAAGTACTTGGCAGCACTGCTGACTTTTAAAAAACTTCTCCATGTGATTTGGTGGTTCCTATTATATCAATCAATTAATGTCAGCACCTCCAAGTATCCCTCCAGAAGAGCTGGCCAAACTGCCAGACACTGACTGAATGGAAGGTGGTCACTGCATCCCAAGTCACGGGTATTGCACAGCTTTTGCAGGGATGTGTCAGTGCTACCCCTATTTAGATTCATTTCCTTCAGGCTGCTTTTATTTTTTGCCCCAAGACAAAACCACATGCAAACTGCTGAAGCTCCCATGCCTTTTGACCTTGCCAAGCTTTGTTAGAGCATCTTATCTTTACACAATACCCACAAGCATGCGTAGGACACTGGAATCAGTGTACCAGAAACTCAGTGCAGTTTTGAGTCACAGCACCATAGGCTAAGAAGATGTGACATATATTTCCATATCAAAACAAGAAAAACCTTTCTTTCCCCTCTTCACTGATGCATAACATCCCAAAAGGCAAGAATGGCCTTCAGCTAACACAGATCAATTTTCTTTCAGCTTCAATCACCATTTAATTACTGTTGACTTCTTTAACCTTTTTCTCTTCCTTTATGGATTAGATTCCTTTATACTCTGTTGCCATTTGCTTTTTCTGTGACATAATCAAACTGAAAATGGTATGATAAAATTTCACATTTTTCTTCTTCCTTCCTACCATTTATGTTCAATTTACTTCAAAAACCAAATCATTTCTTGAGGAGAAAAGTATTTTTAATGAATTGACTTTTAACTTTATGTCTCCCCAGTATCTAGATGTCATTTGCTTTAAGCAAGTAATTGTTCAGATGACTGGATGGCATGTTGGATAAAAGCACTAGCTTTTCAGCTCTTAACATTTCAGGAGAAAAACACCCACATGGCAGTATATTTTGAATGCAATGAGTTTTGTTGACTCAGCTTCATCTTCTGCAAATATTTCTCATTTCACAAACTCAGAGTCCACACAAAAATAGTTTAGTTAATTTTTTTTATCAGAAGGAAACCATTCATCAGTAGAGGAATGATTTTTCTACCAGTGGCTGTAAAACAAGCAGAGATCCTCCCAGCCACACCAGGGCATTCATTCCTTGGCACCCATTTGTCCTGCTGGATCAGAGGCCAGTATGTGTGTGTCACTGTGCATGGACTGGTGTAATGCAGGGTAGATCACCACCTCAGGCATCTTTTAAACTGATCACTTTGAAACACCTTTAATGGCCATGCAATGAGAAAAGTCTGTTTTCTATAACAGAGATATTTTAGGACTCAGAGTAACCCCATCTTGGCATTGATGCAAACACCTAATACACCTTTACAGGGAAATAGCAATACCAAGGAGTTAGGCACTGAGCTGTGGAGCAGACTGATTTTTTATTTGTTGAATTTTAGGGGTCAAAGGAAAGAGTGGTTCTACAATTATTACCACACCCAGTGTAACTGCCTGTGCATCTGTTACTGTGGATTTTATTTTGAGACCTTGTTATTGAAAACATTTGTCCTTGAACTTCTAATTAAATTGGAGCGATTGAGTTGCAAGAACTACAGACCAGAAGATTTTAGAGAAGTGAGGATGCTCTGAGGTATGTGTCATTATTGGCAGTAACTTTGATCCTTATGGATCCTTTGGACACCACAGTTAACAGCTTTACAAAAACAGCTTTATCTCATGAGATCTCACAGATGTCCATTCAAGCCATTTCTTTGGTTTTGCTCCATCTCAGGATGTTGTAAGTGGTTGTCTTCTTCTTATACATCCAACCATTAAGAATAAGGCCAATTCTTGAGGGCAAAAGAGAACATAGAAAAGTACCAATTCTTACTAACACGATACTAAATACTAGTAGCTGAATAATAGCTGAATAATTAATTAATTACATCTAAAATTAATTATATATTTCTGCTCAACAGGCTGTAACTAGTTCACAGGAAAAAATACAGTTTAATTTTTGATTAATTTTCAGTGAAGAAAATTGAGAAAAACACTTTGAAAATAATTGTACTAGAGGGAGAGCCCGGAGAATTAAAAAAACACATAAAATACAGATGAAAATATGTGAAGTATAATCCTTTTGAGCCACATAGTCTTTTCTTGCACCCAAAATGGGCTTGTTTTGTGTTGCTGTATGCTCCTACACTCTATAGACTGCTCCACTGTGTGCTGAGATATGCACATATGTATTTAAAGCAGATGATGGAGCTTTCAGATCATTTAGATTAAGGATGAGCTTACTCTGCAGCACTGTGACCTACCTCATTTAATAGCTGGAATAACATGTAATTGTGATCTGGGTGGTTTTAATGAGATGGAAAACACTATGCATGACCCATTGCATGTTACATTAAGCTGATCATTTTTAATACACATGTCTATGGACATTAGGCATGAAGACAAAAAGAACATAAGTTTAAAATCATCAATAAAAAGACCTGCCTGCAATGCTTCCAGACATAATAGAATGGCCTTTGAAAAAGCCATCAATTTTAACTAAAACTGTTGGAATTTGCTGGATTGGCTTTTAAAATTCAGACCTTTCTGCAGTGAGTCATTTATTTACATAACTTGGTCATACTATCCACAGCCATAAAAAATGGAGTAAATCAGATCTTCTGCCATTCCATTTTACTCCTTCCTGTCATACATATTTCAGCATAACTGGAAGGAACATCTTTTGTTTACATATTTTAGAAATAATTGTAAAGAGCAGTTTCTTAGAGTGGCATTGGAAAATGTTGACTAAGTTGCTATCAGTCTTGAAGGATTTTATCCTCAAAGGTTTTGGTTTTCATGTTCATATGCAATGTACAATGTAATGTAATACATTATTCTTATGTGTCTGCCCAGAATCAATAGTCAATTACCCTAAATTAACAGATTATCTTGAGATTTCAATTGAAATGTTTCTACTACGTTTGAAAATAATTTTATTCTTTAAAATATATATGAAACCTTATAAAATGAAGATTTTAAAAGGCATTACAAAATCAAAGCTCAAAATTTTGGGAAAAAGTCAGGAATGAGCTAAAGCAAGATACTGGATCTGCCTGTGTTTATATAGCTCATAAAATGAGTAAAAGTTCAGAAAAACATTACTAATGTCAAAAATTAGTAAAAAGTTTAATAGTGCCAATTAGGTCTTTGCATGATGCATTTAATTGTCTGGTATAGACCAGGCAGTTATTACAGTGCAATCAGACAGCAAATGTAAGTGATATCACAGCTATTAATATTTACCATGTAAATGACCTGAAAGGATTTTATCTGAAGCATGTAATACTTATTTCTGATTTTGAATATTCACTTTATCCAGGCAGGATCTGAAAATCCCATGTGAATTTGAAATCTAACCTTTTATAATGAGGGAAACATATATATATATATATATACACTCCGATAGCTGAAGATTTTGGGGGGAAATTTTACACTGCCTTCTCTGGCAGTGTACCTTCCTGCATATTACCTTTATTTTATATATTAGCCCATTAAAACATGTTGGTGTGCTCAGCTCAGTCCAGACAGCTCAAGGAAAACTCAAACTCAGGATATGAAAAAACAGAAAATGAAAAAGGGGACGTTACCTTATGACTTCCTCAAATCAACCTTGGAAGTTGTCACCTATTGTTAATTTTTACTTTGAACATGAAGTTTAGTTCACTGCTTTTCATCACCTCAATTTAAAACTCCATTGTTTTGTAATTGGACAGTTTCATTTTTCTAATCACTAATAAAATTACTTAAATTGAAAGAGAACCTGTATAATCTATACTAGTTTGAAAGTAATTCACAACCGAAAGAATTAAAAAATGCCAACTGTTTGACAAAAATCACAATCAAAGTTGAAAAAAAAAGTGGAAAATTCCTTTTCAGTATTTGATTATCAAGATAGCAGAGATTGCTTAGGAAAATCATATTCTTTATAAATACCATTAATTTCTAAATTATTTTTGGCTCTTACTCAAGGTACAAGAAAATATTATTGTCCTGCTGAAACCACTGCAAACTAAGTATCAACAAATGAAAACTAGTAAATATTTTCCCAAAATACAAACTCAGTAATTTGCTGATAGTATTAATTCTTATGACCCAACAATTTCCTGTCTAGAAGTACTGTTCCTCTGCCTCCCTGCTTCCAAGCTATTTCTTTCTCCTGTTGCACTATTTAGACTCCTAGATGATATTTTTGGATTACGGGTGTATAATTTACAACCTAGTGTCCTAACACAAATCATTCACTGAAAAAATCAGATGTTCATTATCATGCTCTTTAGCATCACCTGTAACAAACTCAATCTCATCTTTCAGATTTCTTCAGCCCATTCCAATGATGCCTTTTTTTCTAAATACTCCTTAAGCTTTTCAAAAAGCAATCAATTATGCAATCACAAGAATGTTTGTTTTCTGTGTTGGGATTTGTAATGCTGACATCCATCCATCCATCCATCCATCCATCCATCCATCCATCCATCCATCCATCCATCCATCCACTTCTTTGATATTTAGTGAAAGAGAATGGAAAGTAAGCTATCATACTTCCATGATCACATCCTCTTGGGTCCCTTGTTGGGAAATTGGTGGGCAGATGCTTTTGCAAACCTTTGTTCCACAACTTGAATTCTCTTTCATATGTCATTGATAAAATATGATGCACTGGAGTTTGGGATACTGTGTTTTAGCTTTTGGCTAGGTTACATGAAGTATAGAAGAAGCAGTATGTAACAGTGCTTTCAGTGAGTAGGGGAGCTTCAGGTAACAACACCTGACAAATCTCTTTTAATGCTACACACTAATTGGGCTGAAAACCAGCACATTCTTCATGAAAAAAGAAATAGCAGATCTCCACTCAAAGGAAGGGATTGAGGGGGTGGGACAACAGAGTGAACAAGAGGGAGAGCATACAAAAAGACACCTGTTCTCATTAATGCAATGACTACTGTCAGCACAGTCCTACTACAAAGAAGGATAAAACCCATAATGAACACTCTTCAAACTACATTCATGAGGGAAAAAAGGGAAGAAATAATGCCATTCTGGTTAGATGTAGCACAAGGTCTGGGAAGTTGGTGCACTCACAAATGAGAACTGATGTACTGCACTGAGCATGGATGCAAAGATGTAATCAGAAATGCTCATGGAGCCGAGTTCATGCTTTGCATGGAATCTATTTTCAGAAGTCCCTAAAGATCAAATTCTCCTAAGTACAGGATGATGATGATGATACACTGGGCTTTTCTTGTAGCAGAAAATTAACCAGTTTTTTCCTTTGTCTATTCACCTTGCACTAAATGCAGGGACCTTCTCTCATTGTGCAGGAAGCATCCATAGCTCTGCATGGTAGAGCAGTTCCAGCTAATGGGCTGCATATAGGACAGAAATCTGTAGCCATTTTATTAGTGGATTAATATCCTAGGAGAGCTTACCAACTGTCATGTTTTTTTTCCCAACTTTGAGGCATATGACTCACAAAAGGAGGATATAAATATTCTTGAGGCATGACATGAAGTTAGAGAAGAAAGCAAAATGCTAGAATAATAAGTCTCTTAACAGTATTCAGAATAGGTATTACATGTGCTCTTTTGTACATGCAAAAAAAGATAGCTTATCCACAGACTATAATTGTCAATAAAACACCCCATCAAGTCTGTGCAAATGGAGACAGAAACTATTGTCTCGTTAACACAAATTTAACTTAGGAGACTGCTGGAGTTTCTGCTTGAGCTGAGTAGGAAGGAACAAATTCCAAATCCAAGGAGCTCAGTACTTAAGGATTCACATGAGATTTCAGATGGGTCAGCCAAAAATATTATATTGAAACTTTTGTGGTCTCCACTTGGCATTCCTGACACCTTCCCATCCTCTGCCAGAATGGAGTCCCAGCATGTCACACAAAAAACACAGTCACAGTCTAAGTGTTTTAATATGACAAAGATATATTTCTTCACTCAAAAAGAAAGATGGCAGTTTATTTTGTTTGCATGTTATTTAAGGCTAGATGGGAAAAGGGTAATATTTTCAGCTGGACTTTAAAAAGAATGCTTGCCAAATAAGGCAGAACTGTTTTTTGACAGATTAGAATGGATGAGTGCTTATATGTAATCTGTCATTTATTTGTACAAATCCATATTTAGCATGCAAATAGATACTTGTTGCTGGACTCTATTTCTATAGTTGGTCAAACCCAAACCCTAATGTGCATTGTGCCAACAATAATGTCCCCAAATCTGCATTCCATTTCTAAAGTTCAAACCTATTTCTAAATAAAAATGGCAGTTTTCCAAGAATATGACTCCCAGTAAAGATTGTGGTTGTGCTGGGATCCAATGTAATACCCACATGGCATTTATTTCTTTTTCTCTTTCTGTGAGCATACATATTCTCCTCAAGAGCTATTTCTGATAGATGAGATAGATTTTCTTCAACTAGACCAGGATCCTCAACTAGACCAGGCTGCTCAGAGCTCCATCCAGCCTGGCCTTGAATAGTTCCAGGAATGGGGCATCCACAACTTTCTTGACAAACTGTTCCAGTGCCTCACCAACCTCATGATAAAGCATTTTTTTCCTAATATTGAACCTAAACTTACTCTCTCAGTTTGACCTCACTCCCCCTTGTCCTGTCACTACACATCCTTGTAAATAGCCTTTCTTGCCTCATCTTTCCTGTAAGTTCCCTTCAGGCACTGGATGGCTGCAACTGGGTCACCCCTAATCTCTCTCTCTTCCAGGCTGAACAATCCTAATTCTCTCAGCATTTCCTCATGAGAGGCACTTCCAATCCTCTGACCAACTTGATGGCCATGCTCTGCACTCACTCCATGTCCTTTATGTGCTTCCTGAGCTGGTACCCCAGCGCTGGGTGCTGTGTTCCAGGTGGGGTCTCTCTCACCAGAGCAGAGCAGAGGGACAAAACCCCCCTGCCCTGCTGCCCACGCTGCTTTAGGTGCAGCCCAGGACACGTTTGGCTCTCTGGGCTGTGAGTGCACATGGCTGGGTCATGTCCAGCCTCTCACCCACCTGCACCCCCAGGTCCTTCTCCACAGGCTGCTCTCAATCTGTTCACCCTCTAGCCTTTATCCATTTCTGTATTCATGGATTCTGTATCTAATATGTTGTTTAAATTTCAACTAGAGAAAACACAAGAGAAACCTGTGATTTCCACTCTGAAAAATGTATCTCTGTTAACAGTTATTCTGGTGCTCATACTGTACTTTCTTTGAGAGCATTGCTTATTGCTTTTAAATGTTGTTTAAATGTGTAGCCTGTACCAGGTGTGATGCTGAGGCATTGGGTACAAGCAAGTTTCAGGGACATGAACAGCACACAGGTCTGTGAGATTTGATCCCTTAGAGTTTCCAAGTACCCAGCTAGTCACTGTGGAATGAGATGATCTCACCAGACTTTGGAGGTCTAACAGCTTATGTCCAAAGTCAATGAAGAAGGCAAGAAAAAGAGCAATTACCCCCTTTTCCAATAAACACTCAAGTAGCTGGGATGAACAATCTTCTGTGGGTGCACATTATGCTAAGTTAATTATAGTGTTGGGTTTTTTTAATGAGGATAATTATTAGACATATGAAGTCAGATTAAGTTCATCTCATCCTCAGACAAAACCAAAACTCAAAACAAAGTTGGACAGTTCAGGGTTAGGGCTTTGCATCTGAAGAGTTCTAAGTAGCTGTGATTTTGAGCTGCCATTTTCCAAAGACCACATTTGGCACAGGGAAGCAGTATTCTTTACCTGCCTTCTTCCCCAGTCATTTTCTCTGACAAATTAAATAATATTTTTCTGTAAATAAAACTAATGAAGTGCAAAAATTATCTACAGGTGCTGATCCCACACCTTGACATAATCACTAGCTTTGGTACCTCTGCAGCTGAGAGGTAGGTAGGCATGGGATGGAGTGGGAGCAAGGCAAGTTAGTGAAAGAGATCTTAGGGTCCCCATTTGTCTGATTTGGGGACAAAACACACAAGTGAGCTGTAGGCACACCAGTGCTAGTGAATTTAATATCCTGCCTGTATACCTCTGGGCAGCAGCCAGTGTCAGCAACCAGAGCTTGGGGAATTATTACTGGGAGGAAGAAAAATGACAGGGGAGTAAGAACAAATAAAAAAGGGTGTTGGTTCTGGGTTAGAGAAAGATCCAAAATGATCAGGGTATAGCAATGATTAAATCACCTTTTCAGTGTGGCTGTTGATGGCTGTGATCTGCTGTTACCAGCAGGAACTCTGCCTTCCCAGGACAGATGGGACTGGGACACTTGCACAGGAAGGTTGCAGATTTGGTGTTCTCAAGCTGCTTTTACTGCAGACTCCAAATGCCAGTGAATGCCACCAGCCCCACGTAACAAAGTGAAGCTAAAAGGCCTTTGTCATTTTTTTTGCTTGTTATCTTAAAGGACTTAATTCTATGTAAAACCAAACTGCAGCTATCAGGAAGTACAGCTGTTTTTATCTGCCTTCAGTAGCACTCATAAGCAACTTACTGCCTCATTACCAAACCTGAAACCAGAAATGTATTTGCACAGGGACAGAATGATCATGCCCAATGTCAGGTGAAGGACATTTGCTTTCATTATTTTTCCCTTGTCTCTTGTATTATTCACATATTTCCACTTCTTTAATGTCTCTTCTCTTGATTATTAATGTATGAAGAATGCTGGCTGCACAGTTCAGAACATGACAACACCTGAGAAACCCCAAAGAAGCCAAGCATTGCTATGTGTTATTTATAGGATTTCAGGCTTCTCTGTATTTCGCTCAGTTTCTGGGATTTTATAATTAGAGAGGGAAAGACTACCAACTCAGATTCAGATGGTGAAAGAAGCTCCAGAGCTCAGTATTGACCTATTTATGCCAGAACTCCTCTTTAACTGTTAAAACATTTCTGTTGTAGGGGGTCAGAGGCTTCATGTATTAATGCACAAAGTCATGGGACTGAGTTGAATAATTTATTAATTGCTTTTTTGCTCCACACCTAGGGCTTTTTTGGAGAAAAAGTAGGATACTTAGTGGATAAAAACAACGTGTTTGACTCATTTATACTCGGTACAAGTCTTATGAGCCACCCTGGGAGATGGGGTTCTTTAGCCAGGAGAAAAGAAGGCTCAGAGAGGACCTTACAGCCCTCTAAATTTTCCTGAAAGGAGGTTGCAGTGGGGTGGGGATCAGCCACTTCTCCCAGGTAACAAGTGACAGGAGAAAAAGAAATATCTTTAAGTTGTGCCAGAAAAAGTTCAGATTGGGTATTAGGAAAAATTCCTTCACCAAAAGGGTCACCAAGTGTTGGAACAGGACGCTCAGGGAAGTGGTTGATTCACCTACCTGGAGGTATTTAAAATCATAGAATCATGGAATGGTTTGTGTTTGAGGGGACCTTCAAGACCATCCAGACCAGGTTGCCCAGGGGCTCATCCAACCTGGCCTTGAACACTTCCAGGGATGGGGCACCCTGAACAACCTGTTCCAGTGCCTCACCACCCTCACAGTAGAGAATTTCTTTTGGAAGGTGTTTTGAAATGTTTGTGTGAGTAATGCTACGTGGACAGCATTTAACCTCAGTTTGGAGAGTCAGGCAAAACACAACATATCAGGGTTTTCCAGCTGAACACATGCACAGGCTCTCCATCCACTGCCAGAAGCAATGACCTTTAGAGAGCTGAGCACTCTGCTTGAAATAGCTTTTCCAAAGACATTTCCCTGTTGTCTGGACCCACCTGGCTGCTTAAGACCATCATGGCAATGACTCCTTCATTTACTAATTGCTGGAAAAGACCAGAGCAGCTGACAGGGTGCAATTACTGCTCAGGGTCTGGCTGTTTTCCTGCCTTTAGTGACCAAAAAAGGTATTTTCTTATAGAATACCTGTAATGCTAAATTTCTACTCTGTGTTCACTAAGAACACAACTTTTTACTAGCTCATAGCCCTCTGAAGGTATTTTTTTTTAATGTAATTATTATCTTTATATTTTAGATACCACCATTAAAATAGACAGAAGAATGTAAAATGTATATACAGGGCTATGATTGCTGTCCAGTTTGTTTAAATTAGAGAAACTCTATATTTTGAAATTGTACAAATAACTTAGAATGTTTGGATTATGAAACTAAAGATAACTGTAAAAGGATATGAAGCTGTAAAAGGATACGAAAAGACAACGAGTAATTAAAAAAATATTTCTCATTAGTCATCCACTTTCTTTAAAATCTCAACTTGCTACCAGTTGTGTAAAACAGTGCCAGGCTTTATGCCTAGAGAGCCTCTGGAATATTTCTCTTTCAATTTTTTCCTGTAATGTTTTAAGACTATTTTTTTGTCAAAGAGTTTATTTATTAAACATATTTTAATAGTTTTTACTCCTAGGCAGTGCCATATAATGTTTAATTATTTTTCTATTTTCCTGAATTTTCTATTAAATAATTACTATTTAATTGCATAATACTTACAGAAACTTGCTGTGTGATTGCTTGTTATGACCCTGTGCTATTTCTGCTTTCTTAATTTGGATGATAGTATTTTTTTTTAAAAAAGTGTAAAAGGCCCTCAATGATAAACTTCAGCATGAGGACTGAAGGTGTCCTCTGAAGTGTGTCAAAAGTGACAGCAAATGTCAAAATTAACTTGGAAAGTTGCCACTTCACCAGATAAAGAAGCAGTCCACCAGCTGGTACGTGTCACGAAATGGTTAATGAAGTATGAAGGGTATAGGAGGCCCTTGGAACAGTCCTCTGAAAGTGCTTTCACTCTGTCTTCCTCTAACTCAACATAGTAAGTTTCCTCCTTCTGCTACACATGCTGCCAGCCACACTACCCATCATCCCATGATATCCAGTTGATACCTACTGCAGCTGATCAACTGGACACCACCCAAACAGAAGGGGAAAGAGGTGCCTGAATGCCACAATCCAAAAGGGGCTCTGAAATGCAACCAGTAACTCTAAAAGGTGTGACCCAGCCTTCCTGCACAGGCAGAGACAAGCTCAGTAACTCCAGATTTTTCACCTTTTTTTTTTCTGCTGCAAGGACCTGATTTCCCTGTTCATTTTAGCAGCCTCTCTGCCAATACATATTTGAATTTTTCTTAGGATGAAAACAGTTGTTGGCAATTTTCTCTGTAAGGTCCTGTCCTGGTTTCAGCTAAGACAGAGTTTCTTCTCAGTAGCTATTACAGTGCAGTGTTTTGGATTCAGAGTGAGAATAGAATAGATATTACACCGATGGCTTTGGGTTTGTTTTCTTCTAAGTCCTGTTTATCCTAAGTCAAGAACTTCCTTGTCTTATGTTCTTCTGGAAAGGAAGCATGCAGAAGAAACTGGGAGGCAGCATAGCTGGGAGTGGTGACCCAGATTGATCAGAGGGATATTCCAGGCAGTAGAAAGCCATGCACAGCATAGAAACTGGGAGGAGTTGCCCAGAGGGGTGGTTGATCTGGACTCAGGAAGAAAGGTTTGACACTGGTCAGCAGGTGGTGAACAATTGCATTATGCATCACTCAGTTTTCCCCTTTCTATTATCATTATTATTATTATTTACCGTTAATATTATATTTTACTTTATTTTCATTTTTAGTACAGTATTCTTATCTCACTCAAGTTGCACTTTGAGTGTCTTCCCCATTCCACCAGGGTTTACATTTGCATTGTCACAATGAGTTATGTGAGGAAGGAAAGGCTGTAACAGACAAGCAGCATTGTTTTAACTGTCAGAGTATTTTCACAATGCTTGTTGGACCCCTAAGGTAATTTCCATGCTCCTCAGTCTCATACACAACCAAACCCTTCTTCCTAAGTGAAGACAGCACAACAAACATCCACAGGACCATGCTTGGGAGGGCTCACTTTGTCCCTGTAGCATCCTCTCAGCCCTGGGTCTCTCCTACATCACTGGTGTGAACAGGAGGCAAAGGCTGCCATGACCCAGGTCTGCAGCACCACTAGGTTCCTAACTTGTGTTTCCCATGTGTGAAGTTCACAAAAGAGAAAAGAGATAATCCATGATATGTGATCTAAAATGAATGAATCTTTCAGATCAACCCTTGCACAATGGTTTCTCTCTCTGCCACAATCTGGAATATTAATGTGGTGAGTATGCATGGCTGCCAACTGCCTTTCTATGCCAGTCCAAGAATCAATAACTGCTTTGCAGTTGCTCAGTCACAATGAGAAAATTACAATCAATAGGCATTTTTAATAAAGAAATTAATGGTACACTTCAGTGAGATGACACTGATAAGTGACTGCTTCAGGCACTGAACTGCTCATCCCTATTTATAGCTATGTAGCTGAGGATAGAAAAAAGGAAGAGGGTAGGAGAGACAATAAATCCCCAATGAATTGCTATTAATTGCTTCCCAGTGTACTGACTCATCATATTCTTCACCAGAAGACGGCTTTCAACAATTTTATTTTTTTTAGTATTTATCTCATCTCACTGTGTAAATTTACACTGCACCCCTGAGCAGAGCACCCTGCCCTGTCTTGGTGGCCAGCAGAGAGAAGGGGGCACTACTGGAACCTGGTGACCAGGATGGTGCCTGGCACCTGCTTTGAGATGAGGTGGATTTCTCCCTAGATTAACAAGGGAACCCAGAGTGATTAGCAGAGATTTAGCTCTGACCTATTTTAGATGTTTATAACTAAGAAAGTGAGTCACACTTGGTACTTTTGTTGCCTTAGTTTCCCATTTAAAAAGTGACTATTCCACATGATCAAAGACAAGCTGTCTATGAGACCTTCCAAAGTGAGAGGTGTGCCACAATGACTGACAAGATATAAGAAGTCATGAGTGCAAGAGAGCTAAAACTGTCTTTGTATAGGCAGGTGTTGCAGTGAATATCAGACAGCTCAGGTTGACAAATTCAGTTCAGCTCACTCAGGAATCTGTAAACATTGATATTGGCCCAAACTTCATCTGACTCCTTTCACTCCTGGCAGTGAAATCTTGGAAATGCGTCAATGTGTTATTGGAAAACTCTTGGGAAACATTTCAGTAGTTCTAATTCAATCCCTAACCAGGAAGTATAGAAGGAACATGGGAAAAGTGTTTTTAAACCCATTAAAACATTGGCAGCATCAACTCTGATGGTGTTGAGCAGAAATGAGCTGAGTGTGTCTCTGGAGGGCGAGGGCAGGCTTGGCTTGCCTGGCACCTGCAAGAGGGGCAAGAGGGACTGTGTGGATGCAGGGAAAGAGGCTGCATTGCTGTCCCTCTTATAAATCCTGGGATATTTTTAGACAGTGACAAAGGATAAGCAAACTGATACAAGAGCATCAGAACTTTCTCCCCGTGCTTTGCTTCCCCCTTGGTCTGTTGGGGCTCAAAGTCAGAAATCCTTCTAGCATTCCATGATCCATGAGGTGACAACTCAGGCTGGTGAAGGCTGCACTGAATTGTGAGAGGTCAGGATTGCCCTGCAGTGCCAGCACCAGAGCTGCAGCCACTGCAGCCACAGGGGAGAGCAGGGGGAAGGACACCAACAAGCTTCTTATGGAGGATTTCTTGTGGGTCACTTTCCTTGGGGCATCATCATTTTGGGAATCACAGAGTAACTGCCAGATGGAGCCTAAGGATTGTGCTGCTGAACACAAGTCAAGGAGGCTTCAGAATAAAAGCCTCTTTCTGACAATCAGCACAAAAATCACCACCAGTAATGGAAATTATTTTAAAACACAGGCAATGGATCACTAAATTTGCACCAAATCTCCAGCAGTAGGTATGACATTGTCACATGCACTTAGCATGTTTTGGGGGATGGGGAGGATGGAAAGGACAGAAAGGTGGCTGGAGTATTTCTGGAGTCCATTTCTCACCCTGCATGTCTACAATTTCAACAAAACCCATATTTTTTTTTCTACATTCACATAAACATTATCTGCACAAGAATGTAAACAACAGTAAAAGATTGGAATCTGGGCACAGGTCAGCTCTTTGAGGAGTGCTGTTTTCTGAAGACATGCACGTGCACCCAGTCCTGCAGCTTACAGCCCATAGCTGTAAGATCACATCAGACATGAAGAGTGTAACTTTCCATGCCAGAGCAAAGAGCAAGCCAGTTATGTCTTCTAATGAAAGAAATACAAAACAAAGCATCCTATGCTTAAATTGCATTTTCTAGCTGTATCTACATAATGCTTTCAACAAAATTAGTTGTGTTTCTCCATTACTATTGAGAACTGGGAGTGTTAATAGTGCCCCCTTCCTCTTGCCTTGTTGGGAATTTCCTATGCACAGTTTTTCACATGTCCTTTTTCATAAGAGATGCTGCCCAGAGAGAGTTCATTGCTGAGCATGTGTGCTGTGCCTAATAAAATGCTGGGGTGTGAAATGTCTGTCACAGAACAACAGATGAAACAGCATGAAAAAATATCTTCCCAGGCCTCCTGGATGACTGTAGAGCAACATATCTCCTAATCTTTTCTGAAGCCTGTAGCCTCAGGTAAGGCATTGGTTGCATATGAAGGCAAATTCATACGGATTGTACACGTTTCCCACCAGGATCTAGAACTGCTTTTATTGTTATTATAATTTTGAAATTTAAGCTTATGAGGGAGGGGAGAATGATGGGATTAGCCTTCCTTCAGGATCCCTCCTGACAAATGTGTGTTGCTGGCCAGGAACCTGTGTTCAGCTCCTCATAGGATGCCACATCACCTTGCTCAGCAGCTACTGTGGCAACAGCTTTGCCTACTCTTATTCCCTCATGAGGCACCTTGAACCCTCACATTTTCTTACAGACAGAAGGCTCAACCCCCTACTTACAAAAATTATTTAATAAAAACAAAACACTGTTCTTTAGAAGACAGAAAATATTCTTTCTTCTGTCTGCTGCACCTAGAGCTCAGTTCCCTACAAAGTGAAGGAGAAACAAAATCAGCTGGTTTTCAGAGGATTTACAATCACCCAACACGAGGTGCATTTATTCAAAGGGCACTGCTGAGGGGAAACAGCCTTGATCTGAACATACTCATGAAGCTTCACCTCTATGCAATGGCCAAAGGTCCAGCTAACACTGTGTATATGTACAGACAGAATAGTCACTTCTCACAAGAAACACCACATAAACCTCCAAAACCATATTCATCAATAGGTGCGAAAAGCACTTTTGACAGAATATGGTCAGACAGAATTTTTGGTACCATTTCAATCTCCACTAGGCTCTACAAGAACACAGGATATATTCTTTGCAGTTGGCCTGTAGAAATCTGACATCATTGTAAACAGAAAATATTTGGGAGAGAAGACATTAAATTCTTTTAATATTAACTCAGTTCAAGACTCAGAAGTTTCCCATTGAATATTATTTGTAGCAATGGTCCTGGTCAAACCTAGGACCTATTTTTCACTTTTTGAAGAGGATTGTTTTTATTAGCACAGGTGTATGCAGTAATAAATAATGGCTTTAGAGCATTTAATGTAAAATCAGCCCCCATAAACTAGCAGAAACATACCTTGAAATTTGTAGAGTCTACAGACAAGTTAGTGTGCAAGAACATAATAATGTATGGTTTTGATTACAAAGTAATAATTTCCCTCATTAACATATGCAAACACTTAACTGACCTGTAGGTATTTAAACTTGTTTTATTCTGAATATACTTTTCTCAGTATTACAAACCTCACCCACTGTTTAATTCTAGAAAAAAAAATTTTTAAAAGGTATTTGCTGAATGATGTTTGTTTGAAAGCCTGCTTGGCAGCACATAAACCATCACCAGTATCAGCTGGAACAAAGGCAGAGGACCTGCAGCTCAATATCCAGCACATCTGATGACAGCCTGGCAGGGAGAAAGGACACATCCTCATGGCTCAGAATTTTCACTCCATGCCAAGCTCTTCATAATAAAATCCTTGGAATCCACCTGCTAAAGCCTTTGGTCTAAGAAGCATGCTTATAAAAGCCTGGGACTTTGAGGTCTGCTTCCTGGGACTAAATCATATTATTTCATCCTCTGAAGGAAAGCTGACATTAGTGGGACTTGGTGGGTACATTAAAGGACAGAGTTTGACCCAGTGGCTTAAGAAAAAATAAAAGAGATAGGACTCTAAGGTTCAAGTCCATATTACTGCTTGACAAACTGAAAGGAGTGAAATCTGCCTTATGAAGAAAAATAAAAATTAGAACATTTTTGGCTGCAAGACCTATAAACCCACGTGCACACATGCATACTTCATATTGAGGATTTTGTAATAGTCTAGTAGTCAATCAATCCCTCAGTACCTGGTCACTTGGAGAGGTCAGGAAAGATGAGCCCTTACTCTAAACTTTTGTTAGTGATGGCAGAACTTATTTAGATCTCCTTAGAACTTTTATTTTTTAACCATCTTTAAACACTGAAGAAAATCATACTGGGTGTACGGCTCTGGATGATTTTCTAGGAGAAACTTCTAGCAAAAGTAATTCTCCTGGCTCTGAGAATGAGGCTAAGGGAGGAAAAAAGCATTGTTTTGTCCATGTGGGCCCAGGAGGGACTAGTTCAGATGGAGACTGAGAGGCTCAGCAATGCAAACTGCTCCAGTTGCCAGCTCTATAACTTTAAAGCCCCAGCATGTGTGAGCACACTGGGTAAAGAAGTCCTCCCCACGACTCCAGCTGCTGGCTGTATCACTTCTGACTAATGAGAGGCAGAATCAGAGGAGGGAGAAGGCAAGTGGCAGGAGAAGGCAGCAGAGGTGCCACAGATAAATGGGGAGGAAGGATGAAAGGGGAGCCCTAGTCTATAAGACACTTCCACCAGCACAGGACCTGAGACCTGATCCTCAACAGCCTCTACAGCAAATACCTGTGAAAGCACTGATGGGAACAGCGTGGCAGTCCTTTCAGGAGATGCTCAAACAGCATGCCATTGCTATTGGCTGCTTCAAGTCACCCACCACAGAGACCTGGAGCTTTTATCCCTCCTGAGATGACCTGGACAATGACTTGGATATTTTCAGCTTTACATTTTTTAAAAAGGGAAGAAATTAAATTAGACTTATAATAGAAGAACACCAAGATTGCAAAGTCAAGTGCTGAAGAGATGGGAAATGCCTGAGTCCCTTTCTCCTGCTACTCATGTAGGAGCACAGTGCTGCACAAGAAGTGACTACCTGCTCATTTTTCTGTGGGCATTTTTCTTTCAGAGCAGAGGATGGCCACTGCACAGAGCATGAAAGCTGGTGTGTAGATGAGGGATTGTGAAGGATTGCTTCATCCAGACATGGAAAATGTGTCCTGGGCCACACAAGGCACTGCAGATCGGTTTCAGTCTATGGTTCTCACTTTGTTATCATGAACCACAATTGTTTTCCTCGACAAATAAAATCACAAAGAGCTGCAATTTTTTCTGTTGCAATGTTATTGATCATATAAAACAATCCCCAAGTTCTTAGGGAAGAGGTGATATTTTCATGAGATCAAAGGAGAGAAGCAGCAAAGAACCTCCCAAATTTTCAGGAAGGCAAATACATGGGATGTGGAACAGCTGCAGCAAGTAAGTACAGCTTAGACCCTATGGGAAGAAAACAAGCATAACAATCATACTGTTAAAGACTGTCATGAGGACTGTTTTCAGAGTCCAGATTAAAGTCAAGCCAAGACAGCCCTGACATTGTTTTCTAGCATCAAATGTTTGACCTTACAGCCCAAACTGCATGTTAGAGATTTGCATGTTAAAGTTAGATATGTGGAAAAACCAGATACAAATACAGTACCCTGTACCCTCCATTCAATTGCTTTTTTGAATTCATGTCAGATTACAATGACTGTAAGCCAGTGAAATGTTGATGATCTCTGTCCAGTGTTGGTAGAGGTAGAGAAATCAGCTTCAGCTGAAATTATGTTTTATAGCTAAGAGGAAAAAGGCAGGCACTGAAGACTGCTTTTACCTAGCACTTGAAAGAGAGCTCTTTCTGTTGAAAATCAAAAAGCTTTGGTAAGGGAAGGGGGAAAAAAAAGCATAGCTGTTGGCTCTACTGTTCGGTAAAATAAAGCACCTTTTCCAATATTTTTCTTCCAGCATTGTGCTGAAGATAATTTAGTAGGAGTTCAAGAATCAAAACAAAAAAACTAGTAAAGAGGCAAAATAGAGGAATGGAAATATCTTTCTTATAAATATCTTCAAAGTCTAGACCGACACAAAAGCTGGATCTTACCAAGTCAGTAAACCATTTTGCTACATTTGGAGAGTCCTGACATTTTGCAGTTTCCTTATTGCAAAGGAAATATATATATCAAAGGAAAGAGCTTAAACTCTTCCTACAGACATGAATGCAACACCCAAAGTAACAAGGAGTCTTCTTTGAGAACCTTTTCCTGTCTTTGGCACCTAGATCTAGAAAAACAGGACATAGAATGTTGGGAGGAGGGAAATGAAAAAATCCTCACAAACAAAAAATACAAACAAAAAACACCCCCACAAATCTTCACCACTTACAAACCACACGCTATATTTTTTTTATTCTCAATATCTTTGTTTCTCTGATGCAAACACTGTCTATATGCAGTCAGTATGTGCAGGGCTTTTATTCAAATAAAAGAACATTTGAAGGAAGGCAGCCCTGGCTATTGCAGGTACTTTTGGTACCTTAGTACTGTTATTTTTACAACTGAAGAAGATATCATTCTAACAAAGTTTTCTGGGCTTAGAATAATTTCATCAGCTCTCTAGAGCTTGACAAAGAAAAGAAGACAAAATCAGAAAGCTATCAATAATTCTTTCCCAACTTTTTCACTAGAAAATAGTAGTGAGATATGAATTATGTTTTTAACCGGAATTTTTTTGGTAGAAAACAAAACCAGAAAGAACAAAACCACACCTCCACTAAACCACTTAATATGCTTTGCCAGCAAACATATTAATTTGTATGTCTTGGATTCTATCTGCAGCTGATATTCTCTTTAATCAAAAATACTGAACAGAATCAAAGAAAAAATGCTGATTTATATTTTATTGCTCGTGTTTTATCTTTCTTACTTGCATGAAAGACCTATTTCCTGCACTGTTAACAGATCTTAATTTAAATATGTTAACACAAACATTTGTATGCCTATTTTACATACAAATACCTTGTATAAGTAAATTACAACACATACATATATATGTAGATATGTAAGTATACAGATATACAAACTTCAATTATTTTTAAAAATACATCAAAGAAAGTCACTATTGTTATCCACCAGCTGTGACCAGAACTGTCTCTTTAACATGCAGCATTTAATGAGACATTATGTTAGCATTTCCCATTCTCTGTATTTTCCTGAAAAAAAAAAAAAATCTATGTTAAAATCAGTGAGGGAATTATGTAAATAAAGTACCAACCCTGATGAAACAGCAATTATATATCTCAGCAGCTGTGCACATCCGTTTATGATAGATGATTAACTAGCAAATTGTTTGCATATTTGTTTCATGAAGCATTTGGCAATTTAACTATTAGCTATGAAGGTTTAGCCAAAAGTCATTAAAACGCTTAGGCTGTATTAGATCACAGGTGGTACTGTTTTAGGAAACTTATCAAATGCCAAAATGTAAGAGATACCTTATAGCAAAGGGCTATATCCACAGAGGATTGTCCAGGGGGTGTGAGTAGGGACCAGACTGGAGAGCTAATCCACCCACTTGGTGGCTCATGGGGACTCAAAAGAATCAGGTTCTGGCTTCCTCTCCTGTTTGAGGGTGATTTCAGCCCTAACACTGCTGCCACTGAATTTGCCTTCTCCTTCAGTCCTTTTGATAATCTGTGACCAGGGACACCTTTGCTACAGGCAAAATTTGAGAATATCTCCAGAGTTTCACAGGCAGATCTGAGATGTTTGAGACCTGAATTCCAGCTCCACTTTCATGGATATTTAATGTAAATAGCACGGTCACAAGTGCTACACTGGCACAGGGACCATTACAGGACAGACTTCTTCTCCCTCTTTTACCTATTGAATGTGGAAATGTTAGAAAGAAGGACCACTCCCAACAAAAAGGTTGGAAATCTATTGTAATGTGGGTTAAAATCTGCTCAGAAAGGAAACTGCATCTTGTTTTCCTGCAGTTTGGGTAAATGCACTGATACCTGAGCCTCTTCCAGGTGTGGCCAGGGTGGCTGAAGACAGCTTTCCACTGTTGTCATCCAAAGATTATTTCATTGAGCAATATGGAGCATTGTGGAATATAATTGTGGGTTTGTTGGTTTTTTTGTTTTTTTTTTTTTTTTTTTTTTTTTTTTTTTTTTTTTTTTGTTTTTTGTTTGTTTGTTTGTTTGTTTTTTTAATTTAGTGTCAAATTAATGGAGAAAATCAGACTTAGATGGTTTTTGTGTATTTCATTCATGAGATGCTGTAGCATCCACCAGTGATAGCTGCCTAAAAAGTACATTGGCTACTCTGCAGGCAGGAATGTACAGGTTCTGACTGAACTGAGCATGGGTACACATTTTAGCACTTAAGAATTCTCTGAAAGTTTCTTTTTCTCTTTTGCTCAAAGCGACAAAGAATATTTCAGTTCTGCTGTAATTGTACTTCATTTCTTTCATGAGAACAGGTACAAAATAAGAAGGGACAGTTTGGCCCTTTCTCTTGGGACAGGCAGCTCACAGCTGTATAACTCCAGGGAGAAGTAGCTCTGCCTAAGACAATTTGCATCAGTGCATCCTGGCTTGCTCACCTTGTGTTTGTCCCTGTATTTTGCTGTAAGAGAGGAGCTGGTGCTTCTCCATCAACCATGCCAGCCCCTTTCTGCTCTCATCCTTGCCTTTCACAATCACTTTCTCTAAGCCCTGCAGATGAAGCCCTTGTTTCCAGACACACAGAGCTCAGTGGCATGCACAAGATGTGCATTGTGACCAGACTTGTCCTGTATCCACTGCCAAACCCAGAGCAAACACTTGTCTGCTGGTGCTGATACCCAGAGATCATACAGCTCTAGCTGTTAGTTACACACACAAGGCTCACTTGCTGTTTAGTGGAGAACAAAAAGCATCAGCATCAGCTCACGTGTAGCATCAGCTGCAGTGCTGTGGATGTATAAGTGAATAAATTACAGCTGCACCCTGCCTGCTTCTCCCTGCCATCTCAGCATGCCTCTCCTTTGCCTTCTGCCTTGCTCTTGCAGATCCTACTCCCCTCCTCCTATCAGAAAGGAGCCATCTGAGCTCAGACTGCAAGTAATAAATTTATAAACATTGTTTTGGAATTTTCACACAAAGAAGAAATCAGCTCATGATCCCAAAATCCTACTGATTCACCAAGCTATCATCAGTGTATGAGCCCATACCAGTATAATTTTGCTGTGAAAGTAAGCCAAAGAGTTTGAACAGCAAGTTGCACCTGGCCAAAAATTCACTGCTTTTATTTCTTTAAAATTCCAACCACCCAACACAGTTTTCCTGTGTTCTTGTATCTTGCTTCAGCTGAAACCTCACTGGCATCAGAGTTAACCTGGAAGATTCATGAGGAATTAGAGAAATACATTGTTTGCTCTATTTGTGAAACATACTTTCCAGGAACAGTATTTCCTTCTGTTCCTTCTCTCAAATTTCCCCTCCCAGCCTGTTGCTATGCTGGTGCTGTGTGTATTCACTTAGCTTACACCATGAGCTGGCCATGGCAAGGAGCTGTTATTTGTGCTCCTCTATAACACAGCTCTGTCACTATGGTCATAGCAGCCCACACAGATGATCTTCATTACAGAAAGCTAACAGGGCAGATCAGTCATTCATCAAGATGATCATTGACTCCCCAGTGAGGTGGGGGCTGTGCTTTCAAGGCAAGCTGTAATTTATCCTAGCAAACTTGATGATATATGGCTATTGTTGAGAAAAAACTGAGAAAACCTGAGCACAACACACAGCCTGTGATGGGATTTTTAATGTTTTCCTATAGGTGAAGAGAATGTTTTCCCCCTTTAACCTGCTGTGGGGCTCTCTGTGAGAGTCATCAGGTGAGATGTCTGTCTTGTAGCAGTGCTGGGGGACTGGAATGCACTGTGGGATACCTTGTTATGACAGATTCATATAAAAAAATCAGATTAATCAGGTTCAGCCTTTTTCTCTTTCAGATTTTTCCTGATTCAATGCCCAAGACTATGATGACTCCAGCAGGAAAAACAGAAGAAAATCTGCTTGAAGAGTTGCCTTCCTAAATTAAGCAGGATAAAGAGGTGACCTGAATTTGTTTGTCTTTAAATAAAGAACTCATGAAATCTTAAAAAGCAGCTTTTGACTGTAAACAGTGACTTTGCCTATTTAATATAGCTTTAAACACTTACACTGCTTCCCTCCACCTCCAGATAATGGGGTGACTTCCTTGGGAATACCTGCAGGATCATTGCCTTCCTCTGGCTCCGAGCTTGCAAGTGCCTTAAGTAACCAGTTTCTAGCCAGTCTGGCTGAAAAAAATCACCAAAACATAAAAGCATCACACCTTTGTGATGTGTGGAGGTAGTGTGAGGTGTCTGAGGGCTCCTCTGCTGGCTCCCCAGCAGGCACTGCTGGCCTCACTGCTCCCTCCATCTCTAATCCATGCCCACAGTGTAGCTTTGACAGATGCTCCCAATCACGACCACCAAAGATACTGTGAACTGATTGTCTAAATTCAGGAGAGAGCCTTAAAATCTTGCTGTTTCAAAATGGTTTATTGTGATGCTTTTTATTTGTCTTTGGGTTTGAGTTTTCAGAGCCATGCCAGTGATTGCAGTCATTAAGCCTACGTAATTTTTCCTAAAATGGGACTTCAGGCTGCCATTAACAGCTTCTTTACACCAACGAGGTTTTAAGAAAAAATCAAATATTTTAAGACTGGTAATAAAACCTTGAGAATTATCAACATTTTATGTCACTGGCTTCTTTGCTGTTCTCATCTCTTCCTGCCTCAAGAAACCAATTCCTCCATGTCAGATAAGAGATCCAGGATACATGATAACTATCCAAAACTGGAGTGCATAAACACAGTTCGCAGCTCAAGTCAATTTAATCTCACCATCTTTAATAACAGCTCCATTTAAAAACATTTGGAGAGTAGAAAACTAAGAATAAATAGTAATATCTTTTTCTGATTAAAAAATGCTCCAAATGGGCTTTTATTTTGAAAGAGTCTCCTTTAATGTACAGTGAAGTTTTAGAAATTAGTACAAGGCAGAGTGAACTGCAGTCCTACTGAGTGAAGTGTAAGATATTGAATAAATCATTTTGATTTGACTAGGAAAAGTGGTTGAGGTCTTTAACTACTGCTATAATAGAAATAACTACATTTTTTTATACGAAGAAGGCTTTTAAGCATTTCTGGTTTTGTGTGCACATGTGCATGAATTGTTACTGATTGCACATTTATTCATAAAATAAGCAAAATAAAGTAACGCTTTACTTATTGCTATGATGGGAATACTGCAATTGAAAATTGCTGCAATTGAAAATGAGAGTCCCACTGTAGTGGTTGTCATAGGATGAGAAAAGTCTGTCCCTGCTCCAGTACACATAAAACCATAGATGCAAGTTAGAGGAGAGAGAAATGAGTCAGGGTGATGAGTTCACATTAAAAACCAAAGTTTAACAGAAAAACAGGAGTCTCAGCCTGCCATAAGAGCATTTTTCAGGATGATGTAATCTTTATTAAGTGGCTTGAAATTACATGATTATCCAGAACTTCACATACCCCAAAATATTGACATGTATGATGTTACATAATTTTCCCAATGAGAAGGAACATTCAAAAGTCATTATGATACCTCAATATACTGTGACTTCCAACAATGGATACAAGTGTTAGCTTCCAAGATTTCAAACATTTTAAAGAACGTTTTCAGACCTTTTTTGAAATAGCTGTCCTTGAGTATAGAAGATAGTCCCCTCTTACAATTAGCTGAATATTGTATGTACATCACCATAAAACTTTGAAAGGATTGGGATCAACTTATTGTTTGACAAAGCTAAAGCAAGAATGGTAATCAATCCCTTGGCAATGGAAATTTTAAATTTAAAATAAGCTTTACAAAGCCTTTGAACCTTCAAACACTTTATCCTTAAGAAATTAATGGGTCCCTGAAGAAGTCTTATTTCCCTTTCTGTTTCAGTTATATATTCTTCAATTACATTAGTCAACAATGAAACAAAATAACTAATAAAGACCAACCTCCCAGAAAAAAAATCTTCCTGATGCTTCTTTGCCACTTCCCCCCTTTTTTTTGCCCTTTTTGGATTCTAAACTGCTCAGGGCTCTACAGAAAAACTGTACTTTCTGGGTTTTGTGCTCTATTTTTTTCCAGCTTTGGTTTGCTGTCACAGTAACACCTCCCTCCACCCCTGACCTATTCCTCTCTCCAGCAATTTGTGTTGACTGCAGCAACACCTGCAGATGAAAGCAGCCCTGTGTGAGAGGTTTCCTTCTGCTGAACCAGGAACAGCACTGAAGAGTCCTTCAAATGTTTCTGTCTTTTAAAGGCAATTGGAACTTTATGGAACATTTTCTTTTCCTCTTAGGAACAATTACCATTGTGGTCCCCAAGCTGCCATGCCAGCCTCTGCCTTTGGGCAAAAATGAATATATTTTTCAAGTTTCACTACATCAAAAACTCCTAGAAGTGACCTTCCTTGTTACAGGTATAGATTGTGGATGCCTTTATTGTGCCTACTCTTAAATCCCATCATAGTTATAGTTTCAGTCTAGCTCAGCTTCTCCCAAACATGAAAAGCCAATCTGTGTGAACTGTTGACACTATTTTCCCCTCTTGGTTCCTTTGCTCTCCTTAAAAACCAAGACCCTAAAAATAAATGTCTCCTAGCTTCAGCCTTTGGCCTGGTACCTCCTTGCAGGGCTTTGTAAGGTGCTCACATCCACCAACAAGCACCATTTTGCTATTCCTGTGACACTTAGCTGATCTTTCTGCTAGCATTACCTGGAAACAGCACTGCATAGAAGCTGCATGCCTTCTAGTATTTGTATTATAAACAGCCTACTTAGGGGGTTCATATAACTCAGAGGTAAGAATTTGCTTTTGGCTGAAAGCGATTAATTCTCAGCCAAAAAACAGAATTTTGTTTAATTTGATGTGAATAAAACTGATTTGCTGTGACAGTTCTATTTATACCAAAGCTTTTGTATTTAGATCAGTTTATCCAGATACCACGTGAGGGTTGTGGTGCTGACAAAAAAGCTGTGAAGTTGGGTCAAAATTCTCACAGCCTCTAGCACAGAAAAGTGAAGGGGTAACTATGCAGAGAGAGGCAGGCAGGCACCACATCCCTCCCCTATGCTCCTCCATGGGGTGCAAGAGGTCCCAACAGTGTCATGATGTGCCCAAGGCATTATGAAAAATTTGGTCTTTTCCTTGGCTGTCATATAGAATATGTTTTGTTGATTTGGAATTGCAGACAAGTGGCTGACAAGGAGGACTGACCACTTAGAGCAAGGCTCTGCACAGCCACTGAACTGGGTTTCCTGGGTACTGCTGCCTCCAAGTCAGAGAGGGCTGGAGAGGAAAGAAGTCATTCCTCTTGTACATTTGTGTACAGTCTTGACCATAAAATGGCTCAATTTATCTGAATTTGATGCTTTCATAGTCAGATTTCTCATGCTGCTACCTTTCTGCTTTCTGCCCTCCTCTTCATTAATCTTGTATAATTTGCTTTGTAAGTACACTCAAATCCCAATGTGTCTTTACTGAATTTGCCTTATATAATGCACCATGCACATACATTTGTTTTCTAAATCATGAAGAAGAGAACCATTGATGAAGGCCATTAAATTAGTTCATTAACATCTCAAAAAGTAACATTAACAGACCGAAATGAAATATATAGGTTTTTTTTTTTCCCAAGGAAACTGCAGAAACAGTTTTGTGGTTGGAAATAATTATGGATATGAGTATGGTTTGTGCACTGTGAATATTTAATCACTGCACTAAAGGCAGTTGTTCTTATTTTAGGAGCCATTATGTAGTATAAACTTCTGCATGTCCAAAACTGGCTGCAACCATCTTGAAAAACTGAAGATAAGTGTAAGACAAACCCTAAAATTCACACCACTTACAAAGTGTAGCCATCCTGAGATGACTGCTGATGAAAAGTTTCTTTAAATTTCTTTGCCATTGTAAAAATTAAAATAAAATTCTTGGCCTAGTATAAAATTTATGACATTTTGGTGAGGAGCCCTGTTTCATTTATATGTGGAAATTGATGGTTATCTGCTGAGGGTAACACATTTCTGGTTTCTGTACTCATTTCTGTCTGAAGAAAATAAGTTCTGAAGTAAACATATAAGAGAGAAGTGCACAAGCAGCATACACCCTAATGGCTGGAAGGTCAAGTGCTAGGAAGACCTGGACTTTCCCAATGACATTAAGTTATTCCCTGATGTTTTCCAGAAACCTACAGAAAGAGGTGGACAAAGCAGAAAAAGGAGCATTTGGAGAGCAGGATTTGCAGCACTTGTGGCATGGAAATATTCTGAAACCACAACATCACTGCAGACTGTACAAATGTCAAGAAACGAGGTCTGTTAATAACTTTTGTTTAACAGCAAGCAGAAATCTGAAGGAGGTGACATCAAAAGGTGTCACTGGTGATGAATCTGCCCCATGTAGGATGCACAGGAAGGAGCATAGCACCTGTATTGAGAGAGGGTTCTTGATCCAGTGTGGTCAGACTGGGTGGGGGAAGCTTTGGGACAGCAGATCTGCCAAAACATTCAATAGAAATTGGATGGTTTTGATAGTCAGAGCATGAGTGAGAAAGTGGGGCCCAAAATCCACTTGGGAAGACTGACCAGAAGGGAAAGCAGTGCAGGCTGTTGCTGTGCCTTGCAACAGAGAGAAGACAACACAGGGTAGAGGAGAGGTCTTTGAGCCTCTGGCCCTGTCTGGGCTTAAAAAGAATTAATATTAATGTGTCCAGGAGGTGAAATATGGATAATTCAAAAGCCCATAAAGCATTCATTCATCCTGGGCATTACAGGGTGATTTGTTAGACCTTGCCACTGACTGAGACTAGTCTTTGACCACTGAAGATCCCTGGGACTTTGATGCAATAATTTACAGGACAGATTTACAGGGCAGCCACAAAGCATTTTAACATCTTTTCTTTTCCTTCTACTGCCTGACTGGCATTGCACACAGCTCCCCTGCTTCACCAGTTCAATTGAGGCTCAATCCATCACCGATTTATGTGTATATAAATCAAGAATAAGATCAGAGACAGACCCTTTGTATAAAAGAAAAGTCTGTTTTTAGAGCTTGAGCAATAACAGTAATTATTAATAGGCTTAACCCAAACTCTGATGTACAGAGGACAATAACATTGTGAAATACAGATTGAGGATCTAAATTTTGTGGGTGATATAATCAAACTTATCAGAGAAATAAGTCTTTTTTAAAAAGGACAACTGTGGTTTAAGCTACTTTGACAGTTCTTATACTCCAGGACAAAGCACTGGGATTGGTCAAAAAAATTGAATTTGACCATCTGCTTTCATGTCTGTCAATTTTTTTGTTTTAAAGAACAAACTCTGTTCTTGCTGCTTCACCATATCATCTGATTTTTCTGATACTGACATGCTAATGTGCATTTCCATTTTCTCTCATTTTTTCCCCTAGATTACCTACCATTCAGAACCTTTCCAACCTGGATTCAGGTATGTGACAAATAGAAAAACTAAGAACTGTAACTGCTTTGCAAAACTTGTCCTTTTTTAAAAATAATATTAAACCTGTGCATCAGCCAGCTCTGAATGATATGGAATTGGAAATAAGGAATTATCTGGGCAAAAAATGAGAAGGGGATAAAAAATCAGGATTGCCTAGAGAAGGTAGGCTGTATGATGTTAGGATACATAATACACAATACATTTATACATTTGTTTACTACTCCTTTGTAGTTCACCCTGCTCTTCCCTTGGTGTTTCTCACCTCATTTTCATTCAAATTAATGAAAACAGAGTTCGAGCACGTGGACAAAGCAATACTAAGTCACCAGGTCTTGGACTCAGCTGTTTGACCCTCTTCCATTTCATTTACTAATACAGTTATACTCAAAATATTAGTTACAGAGAAGAAAAACTATCATATGCAGGAAAAATAGCCATCTTTTTTATCTGTGGTATAAGAGAGTTCTAGGTCATGTAATCTAACACTGTCACTGATAGTGCATCATTTATCTCTTCTTTATTTTGTTGGTTTGGTTTTTTTAACACAGATGAAAGTTTAAAATTAAGTTAGTAGATACTGCTCAGCAGATAATATCCTGGATTTAGCCATGTTTGTGCTCATGCTGAAGCCCTGTAACAAAGTGATTCAAGCTGCGAAGGGCACATGGGTTGCTCATCTGCCATCCTTCAGGTCACCAGCATTTGCTCATGGGATTTCAGGGGATCTGGACAACTTTAAATTCTACCTCCTGTTCCAAATTTCACCCTAGAGAGAGTCTGTAGGTCAGTTTCAGCATGTGCAATACATCTGGCATAGAAAAATGGCTGAAAAAACCTGGGGTTTGTGACTCCCAGACTCTCAGCTGGTACTGAAGAGGGACACAGGGAGCACGACACTTGCTCTGAACTGAAGGTTCAGACTCTGAATACTGCTGAATTGCAAATAAACTAATTAACTAATCCAAATACAATATAGCCACTACTGAGTGACCAAATAACCATGAAGGTTACTAAAGGAACTCCACGACTTTACTCCATGATTGGCACATAGATTCTGGGGGGAGAAAAGCACAGCTCACATAGTCTGCTTTCTGACCAGAAAATCCATGCTAGTGCAAAAAATTTCTACCACTTGTTTAAAATGTTCCAGGACTTTTCTGGAAAGGCACATGTTATATAATTTTGCTCAGCAGAAGTAGAAGCTAAGTCAGCTTTAAATAGTAACCATTTCAAACAGTGTCTTCACAGACCATTTTCACAGTGTTATTTTCACAGCAATAATGTCTGCATTCATAATTACAGCAGCAAGTTCAAGACTTCTGGAAAATGAGGGTGAAAAGATAGAATAAAAGATTGCATGTGGGGAAATGAGATTGGGAGAGTTACTCAAGCACTGAAGTAATAATATATTCTTATATTAGGCTGAATAATTTCCTAGTTCCTATCTTAATATGTAGAATAGGGAATTCTGTGTCCCTAATGTACTGATTTGGTCAGAAAAATCACCCACGCTGTCTTATACAAAACACTGAAGCAGACAGAACTAATTTCCATTAGCACTCACATTTTTCCCCCAGAGCATCTACTTACCATTAATGCAACGGCTCTACATTGTCCTCTTATTGTCCTGGATATGAAAAAATCATTAGTTTTATTTTATTAATGAGGCCTAGCTAACAATATTCACAAACTGGCTGTGCTCTCATGTCTTGTAGTATTACAGACAGGTGTGTTCCATACTTTTATTTTTATACCACAATAATCTAGAAGTTGCAGATTATTTAGCTTTCCTTGACGAATGAGACCTGTTCCAGAAAAAGCTGGAAGGAAAAAGTGAAGCTCAGTTTCTGATTCATTTTTTCTTAAGTACTGGAAATTGTGTTGATTTCACAGCTTAGACTTTACATTTACAGTAGATAGCACCCTTTATCTTATGTATTGCAATGAAAAGCCTCAAGCATCCTTGAGCACAGATAGGTATTCCTGGTCCCTGCTACAGAAAGGCAGTAATGGGAGCTGCTGTAACTTGACACATGGGGATCAGCAGCAGGAGAAAGAGCTCTGTCAGTGCTGGGAGTGCCTGTGGTTTCACATAGGTGAAGGAAGAGGTCTTCCCATGTCCTCACTACCTCTTTTCCCATGTCAGGCATTCAAACTTCTTTAGGGATGCACAGGGGTAGGCAGATGTGCATAACCTCCTTCTATCTGCAGAGCTGGCTAATGGTGAACTTGCTCTGGACTAGAAACTGCACAAATATACATTTGTATAATGAGGGCTCAGTGTTGGACTTTTTAACTTTACGAATCTGGGGCCAGTGTTTTTTTCTGGGCCACAGGCAGAGCAGCTTGCTTCTGCCCATACCTGCCCACAGGGACAGCTCAAGTGTGCCTGATAAAAGGGTCAACTCTGTTATCTTTCAGATCAGTCATAGTAAAGAGATGTAAGCAGAGGGAATGCCAGACATCACTACTACAGTTCCTGGATTTGTCCTTTCAAATGACATGTTTTCCTTCTCCTGTTAACCACCACCCATGCCTGATCAAGCCATGGGATAGTCCTAGCAAGCAGGACAGCAGTGTGCATGGCTCCTCAGCTCACACTCAGTCCCAGCATCTGGGACACAACCATAGTACAAAAACTGGGTGCTGACAACTCACAGAAGGGGTTAAACCACCTCCCTTGGCCATGCTGCCCTTCAGGGCTAACAGAGCAGAGACCTGGTGGCTTTCTGTGCTCAGTCATCACTACGGCAATGAGTGCACTAAGGCAGTGACTGTGATGAGCAAAACTGCTACAGTGCTTTTGCAGCCAGACATGTGCTCTATTGCATTTTTCTTCATTTTTGTCATCTGTTTATTTAAGGATCTCTTATTCTGCTGGCTGTGATGGGAGACAGAAGAAAACAATTAGAAGAGATTAGAATGTGTGAGAAAACAACAAGAAGAAGCTAGTGTAAGGGGAGTGAGGGAAGGAGAGATATGGAAAAGACAGGAACTGTGGTGGGTAGAACATTGAAACTGATGCAAAAAATACATTAGTGGGAAAGCTGCTGCACAGACCACAAAACCCAAGTAGGCAATATAAAACTAGTATTTGAGTTAGACTTTAAGATGAAATAGAAAGCCAGGAGTCTTGTATTAACAGCTGTGCTGCTGCGCTTGTCTCTGAAGGTTCTCTACTTGAACTCAGTAACAGGCATATCCTGAGATATTTAATTCTGGCTTTTGGCCTCTAAATTGATTTACCACAATATCTTCCCCACTTGACTGGGGATAAAGAGATTATCTTAACAAACAAGACTTACCATCACAGTTGCATGGATGAATTTCTCTCCAGCTATTACTCCCATCTCTTTGCATATTTTTGTGTCACTTTTTGACCTGAGAACAAAGAGCTTTCAGTATATATATATATATTTCTGCCTTTTCACGATGTTTTGGAAAATTATCATTGCTGCTATTTACTTGAGCTGTGGTTATACACATTCACAGGGGATTATATACCTTATTCCCATAACAAGCGAATGGTCCCTCTTGCCTCACTTACTCCACAAATCTAGATACTCTCGAGAATGGTGCTATATAAATACCTAGATAGATAAATCAGAATGATATTTATTTTCTCCATACTCTGATAGGAAAGAATCTGGGGAGTGTGCATTCCTCAGTAGTCTCTCTTTGTTTTTATAATAAAATATCTTTT
Organism: Muscicapa striata striata; assembly: GCA_030060385.1. NCBI lineage: Eukaryota > Metazoa > Chordata > Aves > Passeriformes > Muscicapidae > Muscicapa > Muscicapa striata. The sequence goes on along the minus strand of JAREIS010000097.1, from coordinate 65,067 downwards.
CTACCACTACAGCAAGAGAAGATGAGAGATATCTGGTGCCAATGAACTCTTGTGCTTGCTTAGAATGCTACAGTGCTATTGTTTTTAATATTTAAAGCTGCAATGTTGCCATGTAACTGGGGAAATAGCTTTTTGTGTTTAAATATTTCATGACTTGTTGGAGTCCAAGTACAGGAAAAAATTCTTTAGTATGTTAGAGGTCTATCTTGACTTTAAAAGTTTTTTGTTAACCCTTGAATGTCTCAAAATTGCTATGTACTGCAGAAATTTAATTAGCATAATTTAATTCATTCAGGGAACACAAAGACCTGGAAAGCCACATTTTTGCCTTTTCACTTTTGTATAGATCTATGTTGATCTTCTCAATATGCTTTTCTATGTTGGAGAAAACCTATCATTTAATATTGGAGCTCTAGTTTAATATTTCCTAATTCAGGGTCTAAAAATATGTGTTTCCTTATAAACTATTTCCTCATTGCAGACTTCCCAAACCATTCAGTATCAAAAACAAAAGCTTTAATTTAATTGATTTTTTAATTTTCATTCCTTTCTTTGGTGCTTGAGTACACATTTTGTTCACTTTCTAGAACAGGATTTTTAGGTGATTTCCTAGGCAAAATTAACTTCAGAACAATCAATGTGTAAATTCTTCTGATTTCAACTGATAATAGCTGAAACATGTTATATCCTGAAATTTTGTATTTGTACACTGATGGTTCTGATGGTGAGATCAGAATAAAACAGTGGTTGGAAAAATCCATTCCTAATATCAGTGATGAAACAAACTCATTTGACTCAGTTCCTGAATTATGGCAATTTTCTGCATGTTCTCCTGGCCTCTCAATGGTTTTTATTCCAAATAAAGTAAATAGTATCCTCATCTGAGAGATTAAAATAGCTATCTGTTTTGCACAGAGATCCTGAATTTTGCCAGAGATCCTGGCTTATTGTGAATCTGAGGAAGAGAGTGGTATAGAGTTAACACCTTGGGAACATTTGGGAATGGTGACAGCTCAGCAGGGTGCATATAAATATTTAGGTAATAAACACAAGCCTTTCAAATGCTTGGAAAAGAATCAAACTGTCCTCATGAGATTCTCCAAGTTACAGAAATATTTGCTTAGAATGTTAACATTAATGAGTATTTTAGGGTAAACCATAATTAACATGTTTAGAGATGGAAAAAAATGTATGGAGGATAATCATCCTGCTCACAAACACATTTGTTTGTTCTTTACATTAAAAGTTAATGATGTGTGCTGGCAAGCAGAATGAAGCACAGATGATGGCTTGAAAGCACCCATGCCAGATGTTCACTCAATATTTGGCCTAGTTTTATTTCCACACTCCATTATTCCCATATCACTCCCAAATGTTGTTTGCAAGGCTGGCCTTAGGGCTACTGTTGCAGGATGTATTTTTCATCCCTGGTGCTCACCTGCTCCAGCAGCAGCAGTAGCAGAGAAGCACCCACCCTCCACTGGTTGCCCATTTCAAGCTGGAGCTTTGGTTATATCAGCCCACACTTTTAGGTGACCTCAAAATCCACAAGTGAAAAAGAGATTCTTTACTTGCTCACCCAACCCAACTCATGGGAGCATCCCAGAGAGTACCTGGATGCTACATGACTTTTGGATGCAATGTTAACACCTCCCTGGCACAGGGACTTGCAGCCCTGAGCTGAGTGCCTTTGCTGTCTCAGTGACATGGGGATGCTGACAGGCATCTCACAATGCAATTAATGTGAGACAATACAACAAGCAGAAAACTGTGTCCAAAAACCAGAGAGGAAAACCCTATGTACTTTCAGCGTCACTCTTGCCAATTTCTAGGCATATAATTTATTATTTCCTTAAACATGATGAGGATACCTGCTTTCAGTTCACAGCCACAGATTTAGTACAATGACCTAGAAGGTGGGAAATAATGTTCAATTTCCTTTTCTGCTCTAGGGGATGTGAATCAAGATCTGCACAAAGACGTGGCCACCATGTTAGTCTGGAATAAATGTATGAAAAATCACTTTTGCTGCTTGGCCATGCATGGATAAATTAAAAGTGATTTTGATTAGAAAGGAAGTGACTCTCACCATGACTTTGCATTCCTGTGCTTACAGTAGAGAAGAAAATCTGGAGTCAGTGTGTCCTAACAATACTTGTGACAGAGCTAAACTACATTTAAACATACAGTGGAAGATGGAGAAGTGAAATTCCTGTCTTTTTTGTCCCAGATGAATGTCCCAGTTGATAGACTTCCAAGTCAGGCTTTGCTGTCTTTAATCACTGAGCATGACTGGGCTGATACAGCAACAATCCAGGGGGATTTACAAGGGAGAGTTGTGTCTGAGCAGCCCTCCCAGCAAATGCAGGACCTTGTGCACTAACTGGCATGGCAGGAAAAGTGGTGCTGAGCCCAAACAGAAATCCCTGCAGCCCTGCCAGATGGGTGTGCTGGGTATGGGAGCCAGGTCTGTGTGCAGCTGTTGTGGCACAGGTCCCCTGCACTGCCTGGCAGGACCAGGGGACTCATCCAGTGCCCAGGACAGACCCTGGGGAGGAGAGACACCCCAGGGCCTGGCACCATCAGGACTGCACTGTGGGACTTGATTACAACAGGTGAACTTGTCAGATTAAAAAATGGGAAGTGAGAGGGTGTGGAAGGTGCAAAAATGAGGGGGAGCTGCTTTGGCAGAAGCTGTGAGGAGCTGCATGAGGAGTTGTGAACCTGAAGCAGCTCTAAGAAACTCTGTACCCCTGGAAGATCCATTCCTTTCTTCTGCCTGCCTGCTGCCTCTTTGGGATCTGCACTGAGTCCAGGGGTACCACTGGTACAAGGTTGTGCATTGAGAGAGCACCCAGGGGGACATTGCTGCTCAGTGGAGCAGCAACTCCTCATTTCCACCAGGTTACAAAGTGCCCAATGCAAAAGGCTGTGCCTCAAATTCCAGATGATCCCAGAAAAAGTATGAGCCAAACATATACATCTGAGAGTAATATCTGGCCTCTTGTGCTTTGATCCTTCAGTGAATATTGAATTTTACCTATTAAAAATACATGAAAAGTATTCAACAGCAATCAAACATCACCTTCACCACAAAAAAATAAACCTTCCCCAGTTTCGTTGCTGTCTCGAAGTCATAAGTATATCAGACTCTGTGCTGAACTACCCCTTGGAAAAGAGCTGGAATTTTGCATTTTGATAATAATCCTCTTCACTGTAGGAACTACAGAAATTAATATACTTCCAGAGGTTATCTGGAAGTCCAAGTCCAAAGGCATTAGTCATGCTATAGAAATGGCAAGCATCATTAGCCCTTAGTTAAATACATCAAGTAAAATGACAGTTTATAAAACAAGGGAGTAATGACCTGTGTTTAAAACTGACATGGAGTAGCAAGTTACATACAAGGCAGAACTTTGTGAAACAACAGTGGCTGTGGAAAAAGTGACAATGCACACAGCAGATTTTCATTCCTGATCAAATTATTTTGGTGATAGTACATGTCTGCATGTGCCAGCATTATTTTTGGTTAGTCCAGCTGCCACATGTGGAATTCTCCCCCAGGAAACCCTGAACTTATGCAGGATGCAGAGAGTCCTGGGAAATTCAGATTCATTCATCTCATACTCTTGTTTAAGTTCTTTTGAAGGACCCAGCTGTGTTCTTGCCCATCCAAACAGAATATCTAGTAGGACTACCATGGCTGCTCCATGGGAGAATTAAAGCTGGAAATTTGAACAGCTCAGGTGGAAAGGATGAATAGAAGATACAGGACAAAAATTTGCAATTGCCTTTTATTATTCATAGATAATTCATTGGAGGAATAATATTTCCTGCTCTGAAAGTATGGATTAATTTCAGCAGTCTCTGAGTAGCAGAAAATTACTACATTAAAAGCAAGAAAAGCCTGTGATACTTTTCCGTGGGAGATTTTGTCAAAATCTGAACAATTTCACAGGAAAATTGAAGTCCATTTCTGATATCTTAATGACCTAAATGCAAACCAAATTAAATCAATTTGTTCATACTTTTAAATATTACTTCCCAAAATGAAACAAATGTTGAGACTGGGATTGTACTGGGACAGAAGTTTCATTTTTCAAACATACATGCTCGAAACTATAAACTGAAGTGAAATTAGATAGTCTGCTTTTATTGAGACTCTCCCAAAGTAACACAATCCAAATAGACTCAGTGGTAGAACTGGTCTAGAATGATTTGGTGAAATGTTTTTGATCTGAAAGTGATGGCTCCAACTAAGCTGAAGATTTTTATGTAAAGAAGTCATCTAAGAAGAATGTGCAGTAAAATGAAGTCCAAGGCACATCAGAAAACTGCCATCACACCAAACTGTCTCATGGTTTGCCTGAAGGACAAACTTCAATCTGTGGCTTGGCTGCTTCATCGTGAGAAATCCCTCATCCCAAATACTCCTGGGCTTTCAGGGCTCTACTCCTACCACAGTCCCACTGTAACACTGCTCCTGAGACACAAAGTCCCAAAAACTGCGTTTCCTGACCACGCCCAGCACGACTCTGCTTTGTATCAATGAGAACATCTATGGCAAGGAGGAGAAGTGTGGCTGCTTCTCCTCTGAGCCCTCATGAGGTGATAGTTTCTCCTGAGCTGAGGGTCTTTGATTCCAAAAACACCTGCTTCATTCCTCACTCTCTGGCTTGCCCCAGAGAGGATCATTTGGTGTTTGGGATTTACAATGAAATAGAGTCCTGAGTTTAAAATGGCTTTATCTCATGGTCTCAGGGAAGAAATGAAATGGCAATTGTGATGGGGAGCCTGCGTTACCTGCAACTGGACTTTAAACAGATGAATCTTGCAATTGGTTTGAACTGGATTTTGCATTAGATTTCCTTTCCCATAATTATCAAGTAAACTAAAATGACTGTCTACTTGTGCAAAAACATCCATTAAAGCTGAAATAAGCCAAGCAGTATTTTTTGTATTAGTCATAATGATACAGCAGGTGTTTTTGTTCTCTACTAACAACAAAATTTCTCTATTCCCCTTCACCCTATGCTGACCTCTATGGCTCCATTTGTAATTGGCCATTGTTGGTGTTTGCTACCCATGGGAATAAAGTATTTGCTATAGATAACTTTACTTCGACTTAGCCTAGACCTGGAAAAAATAAGATACACATAGATTCAAAAATATACATCAGCAAAAAAAAGACTGTGACAGATGTTAAAGTAAAAGCTCATGGATCATATTAGATTTACTTACAATTAAATCTGAAATTTGCACGTGGGTGGTAATTTATTTGTGGGTCAAAGACTGAAGTGAATGTCTTACCAAACACCTGCTAGGAATATCTGGCCTAAAATTCACAGTTGTCCATCTGGAGGGAATAAAAAAGGGTGGGAAGCAGGCAGCAGGCCTAGATAGCCCACACAGAGAGATTTCAGAGAAACCAAATGGTATCAGCTGGAAAACCTGAAGCTGGGACTCTGTAGAGGTCCCAGGCTGCTGCTGGTGATCTTTGGGAGCAGAGGAGCAGGGAGGAGCTGAGATCTTTCAGCAGATGCACTGGCATGTTCACCACAGCACTGCAGAATTGCATTGAGAGAAAAATATTTATCTCTGGCTCTCTGTTAGAGTAGCTGAAACTTTCTGCTTGTGAAATATTTCCTTGGTGCACAAATTGCCCACTTTTAATGCTTTTTGGACCTTCCACATGGTTTGCCTAGTACAGTCTGACAGACTGCACAAAAGCCCCATCAAATCAGATGTGTGGTGCCAGGCAATGATTTGCCAAACTTCATTTATACGAAAACTACCTCAGTACAGCTGCTGCTGTGGTGATGCAAAGCAGAAAGTAATCTATTCATGAATACCTGTATTCATCTGCTGTACTTTGTCTTTGATGGTTAGGTACCAATAATTTAGCAAGTGCCATGCTCTGACATTCACTCCAGAAGTTCCTTCTGTCTCAATGGTATGGCAGCACCAGTAGTATAAAGTACAGTGACTTTCTCTTCAGAGCAATATTATTTATGCATGACATGGAATAATGCCTAATAGGAGCAATGAAAGGAAGAGAAGTGCAATGAGCTAGTGTGTATATGATATGACCTTGTTAACATTTCACCACAGCATAAAGTTTTTGTACTTTCAAGCATTATAAGTTAATGCATGCCACTGTGAAACACATTGGAACTGACAGATAGACATGCATTTTAAAAACTCAGCTCAGCAACTGCCACTTTACCACTATGCAAAACGTGTAAGGGACTGAAGAATGATGAGGAGAAATCTTACAGTAACAATAAAAATCCTCACTTGTATTCCTCAGAATACAGCAAATACCCTGCAGCTTCCATCTGCAGAATTGATGAGAATAATCTAAGTGAGAAATGTATATTGTGACAAATAACTGAGAGTTTAATAGGAATTGTGAATGTTGGCAAGAAAGGCTGCCAATTGCTTGTGAATCTGAGGACTTGGTACCTACATAGAAAGCACCCAGACAGGGCTGCAGAAGCTGGTCTTGGAAAAGGTTATATAGCTCAAGCTGAGTGTATATGTAATGCAGGGACTCTCTTAGGAATAAACCTGAAAAGAATGAATGGCATGTGAATAGGACATATACTTTCAAACCCTATCACTGCATAAGCTTGTTTAGATTGGGGATTTTGAAACTGGCAAAGCATTTTCTTCCCAAACACCAATTATGTGACAAAGGAACTTGACGAAGTGGGAAATTGTGAGCTGTCAAGTGGATGTTGCATGACACAACACAAATGTCTGGTATTAGTTGCTTGATCCATAATATACCACTGTTAGTTCAGGATAAAAAACTGGAAAACACAGATAAATTTTTTGCATCAAATATTTTACTGACAGGCAGCAGCCCTGCTGCATACATTTGGGGTAATTCTGATGCCTGAGAATCTTTGGCAAAACCACTTGACCTTTATGTAGCAGAATGAGGATCTAGATTTTTTTTTTTTTTTTTTTTGTGAAGAGAAAAATACTGTTCCATGGAACAAGTAGTGCAGTCCTGAATATGCTCTTCCCCTGCATCAACACCTTCTTTCTTTCTGTCCCACCATAATGTACTAATTGAAAAGTAATAAAGGATTTTTGTAATATCCAAAGGACAGCCTCAATTGTGATCATACCTCAATTGTGTAGACTGCATTTGCCAGTGCAGACTTCTTCTGTGAAGACTACCCTGCTTTGATGTAGGTTTTAAATAGTTTGAGAATCTTTGGCTCAGCCATTCTGTCAATGCATTATGTGATAAATTCTCTATGTGATGTTTCTTCCAGCCCTTTACTTGAGTTTTTCGTTCTGTAACATAAAAAACCTACAGTTCTTCCTCTTTGAATCATTAGAATGTTCTCACTAGATCACATATAATATATTTGGTCTTGACTGAAGTTCAGGTGTAGAGTTAGAATTTTTTCCCAAATTTTGTAGCATTTGGGGAGTGGTGAAAGAAATTGGTTGTAACACGGTATTTAAAGATAGCTGTAATCCTGAAAGATGAACAGGTAACTTTCTAAATAAACTACTGTGGCCCTGAGGGAGACCTGGAGTTCTTATTTCTGCTAGGGATATAAAATTTTCATGAAAAATTCACCTAACAAATTTTCTTCATTCTTTTTTGAAAATAGAAAATTTGAGGAGTGATTGAAATATATGTAGTAATTGTTTTTGCTTTAATGATGAGGAATACACCAATAGCTCCTATATGTGTGTAGAAAATACAAAAATATACTTCAGAAAAAATTAAATTAGGTAGAGGACAGTGCTTTAAACAGAGGTTTTCTACCTGTAGAAGAAAAAGTAATTTCCCCCGACAGTTCCTCTATGAAATAGAACAGGGAAAAAAATAAACTGAAGAGCATTGCCATATTATCTTGTAAACTAAAGGAAATGTTAACCATTCAGGCCCAAAACAGCTGGAATCCTGAGCTCTAACACAAAACCCCCATATTTTTAAATGAAAAGCCTGAAAATGTACATGACATCCCCATACATGCATTCATGGTAATGTAATACATGCAGTGAAGTATTATATGCTAACAATAAATTTGGCCCAAAAAATATTGGAATTATAGTTGCCATAACATTGGAAAGTTTAGTTAGAGAATAAATGCACTGGAAATACCTAATTATTTCACTGGGAGTACTGCTCATTGTTGAATGTGGTTTAAACCACTGAAATGAAACAGTAAATGCAGCAATAAAATAAATCAGTAACAACATCTTTTTAGACATTATTCCATCCTTTTCTCTATTTTTATTCTAAAAGAAGCAATTTCCTGTAATTTTTCTTACTTTTTTTCTCAAGGGTCTAGTTTTTCCATCCCAAGCCTTCCAAAAGGATTGAAGGAAGGACTAAGAAGGATGTCTTTCAGAAAGTCTTCAAACTCCTTTCCATGACCATAAATCATGGAAGAAAATTTGTTAAGAAATCTGATGACATACACTGTTTTCACAGCAGAAGTCATATCTTTCAGCCAGGCTTGGATTGAAAGAAAACAAGAGGGAAAGGAAAAAACCAGGAAGAAGGCATAGCACTTCCTCCAGATTATCTATGAACTGCACTTGTTATGGTTGTCCCTCTATCTGGATACCCAAAATGAGGTAAATTTAGACTTCAGATGCGGATCTGGATCTTTCCTATCTCTTTGGTATTCGTGTCAATGTTCGCTTGTAGTTGCATTACAGAGAGATGAATCTGCTGTAAAATAGGAATCCCAAATGGAAAATTCCTTGACTCCATGGTGATGTTCTCCTGCCTTTGGCTTCCAACTGTAAACCTGAATCCACATTTGACCTTTAAAAGAATTTGGGAGAGTTTATTTTTTTTTCTCCTGACTTTGGAGGGTGTGTCACTCCCCATTACAATCACAGCTGCAGCTAGAGCACTTCATCTGATTGGTTTTTATACAGCCAGATGCATCTTTCATTAAACCATGATGGACATATTTCACAATAAGAAGAGGAAGCCTAGCTTCTTTTTCAAGTATTCCTCAAACAATCCCCAATTGTAATGCAACATGAAGATTTTTTTTCTGTCTATTAGCAGTATTAGTCCCAAGACTGCTAACAAAGTCCAAAAAAAAGCCTTTAAGAAAGAATTTTCACCAAAACTATGGCTTCCAAAAATGGCAGAGATACATTGAAGACCTTAATAAAAATAAACAAATATTTGCCCTCCATAAATCTTTTGAAGTTTCAAAATTTCATCATTATTATTAGCTCAGTGAAGTCAGTACAACAGAGCAGTGCTAAATGTTAATAATTGTTTCTACACCCCATGGAGTGTTTTGTTTTAAGACTGTATATCACCAGTGATGGATAAAGCTCTACAGGTTTGGACATGAGGTTGTTCATACAAGCAACTTGTAGTTCACATCTCTATCTGTTTTTTCCTGAGATTAGAACCAGACTAAAGAGGAAACTTATCTCCTTGGGTAGACTGAGAGGTGTCTGTGCTTTCAGAATAGAGCAGCTTGGTTAAAAAATGACACTGATATCTGAATAATCTCTGGGATTGGTTTCTGCAAAATTAAAAGCAGCATTCATTTTCCATATTTTTGTTTCAGAGCAATTCTGTGCCAAACCCGCCTTAATCACTTAAGCTGAGCAATGTTTTGATGGCATATGAGAACCATCATGAAACATAAGTTCTTTCCACTTTATTCATCCCCTCTCAATTCTCCAAGTCCTTCTCTGCATCCAGTTGCCTTGAAAACAACCCCTGTCTTCTGCATCTTTCTATTCCAGCAGTACCCCTCTTGCCATCCTGAGTATCTATTGCCATTTCATTTTTGCCTCTTCTCAGTGAAGTCCCTGCCATACCATGCTGAGCTCTCCCCAAAACTCAGGGGAATTGAACTTAATTTTAGACAGAGGCCAGAGCGGTTAACTTTAAATTCAGATCCAAATCTTCAGTTTCCTGTGTCTTTGGCCTTTTTTGATACAGCTTTCCAGCTTTGGCACTCCCATGCTTATTTCATACTCACATTCCCCAGTGTGTGGGAGTGCTGTTGTTTGGGTCAGAGAACTGGAATTCCGGAGTCAGGAACTCATATTCTCCTAAATTACTCCCTTCATGGCCTTTACGACTAGCTGCTAACTTGTTTATTTCAATGACACTGACATAGGGTGTTTCTCTTTTTTAATGCCAACTTGACACATAGTTGACATAATTTTTGGAAACTCTGTTTGTCTAATTTAGAAAGCAATATCACTTTGAAGCTATGAAAATTGGCATAGTTTCTTAGTTTGGCCTCTGTGAAACTGAAGCATATTAATTCAAGAGCAACTTTCAAAAATTAGGTGCTAATGCATCCAGATTATGCATCATCTACCTAAACAAAAGACATATTTACTAACCTCACAGACTGGAGTTTGGTTGCTTTTTCTTGCAGACCCAGCTGCCTTCCCAACCTTCTTATCTTCCTGGCATCCAGATGCTCTATTCTTCCCATCACCAGGAGGGTTGTCAAAGGTCACAGCCTGTGGATCACTGAACTAGATTAGCTTTGCAAATTACTGTAGCCCTAAACCCTCTTATCCAAGATAACAGCAAAATGGTCCCAACTTAGTTAATGTTTTTTTTTACCAGATTATTACTATCTCCAAAAGTGCAGTTATCAGTTCTTTTAGTGCACTTACCATATCCTTCAAATTTTGCAAAGCACTGCATGCTATTTTACAGTAGCTCAGGAGCAAGCCTGCATTAGGCAGAGCATATTCTGCCCTTGTTTTACTCAAGCAAAGACCTTCATCAGAATTATTTGCCTTGCTTATAGTATGAACTATTGATTTAAACCATCACTGTAGAGAAATACATTCTCTCAGACAGTGTTGGAATTTGGCTCTCAAAATATACTGGAAAGGCAGAGATAAAATTTGTATTCAAGGCAATTTCTCTGCTACACATTAAGCCAAGAATCTGAGTTTTCCTTTCAGAAGCTCCCAGAGGTGTTATTGCCAAATCTCACCGTTAAACCAGGGCACAGGATTTTTGGGTTTTAATTTTGATTTTCTTATGGGTTTGCATTTTTTTTCCCGATCTAATTTACATTTTATTCTACACATGCTTTCTTAAGCAATTGAAGTGTTCATATACTGCACAAATTTAGGTTTCCACACCCATTCCTATTTTTTCAGTTTTAGGAGGCACATTATAACATGTGAAATCAGTTTTTTACAGAGCCAATAGTAACAGAGGCACATATTTCAGCAGATTAATAATTCTCTTTGCTGTAGATCTCATGAATTCTTCTCCTCCCTTTTCCTTCTGCCCTCATGATTTTAAAGTCCACCCAGTGATTTCAGTGACCAAGTCACATTTGTACAATTATATGCTTCAAAGATTTTTAAGAAGAAAATTAAACAAACAAACAAACAAACAAGCAAAAAAAGATGAATTTGCAACATGAACAATTTCCTCTTTAATAACTACCATAACCATTATAAAAACCCACAAAACTTTCTAATTTAAAGTGGAAAACATATTTTCTAACTTGGTGGTATCCACCATCACTATTATCACCACCACAAGAAACAAGAGTAGGAGCCAGAAGTGGTGCATGATCAGTCAGCTCCACAAAAGAGCGTTCTTTTGGGAACACAGTTGGTTTGGGTTTCCTGTCCCTAACTTTAGCATTCTGAATGTTACGTGTTTGCTCTGAATTAGTCACATAGGATTTCTCAGCAGGCAACCTCTCATTTTGAACAGATGAGTATAGCTCACCCTCTGCAACTGGCTGTGTCTCTCCAAAGATCTCAGAGGGACCTCCATGACTTAGAATAGATGTTCCATGCTTCCCTAATGATGGAGTTGTATTATTGCCATGTATGTAATGGACATCTATTTGTGCATGAGTTTTGCTGTAACATACCTAAACATACACATACAAATGCATGTAAATAAATTTGTATCTTTTAGTATATTATAAACAAATTTTAAAATCTAGATATATTAAAGTTAGGGTAACGGAACGTAAACAGACAATTTGCTTTCCAGCAACCAAAATTTAAATTATCTAAATTAAACTAAAAACAAAGGTGCATTTGTTTGTTCCTTGCCATTCAACCCAATCTGGCCCAGTCAAAATGATTTACTACCAAAGGTCACCAATGATTTACTGCCAAAGGTCACCATGCCCACACAACAGCACAAACATGCCCAGGTAGCAATTTAACTACAGCAGAACAAAGCTAAAGCAGTGCTGTGGCCAGGGAGAAGCAGCACATATCCTGCAAGGCAACCCAGGAAGCAGGAATCAAAAATGTTCAAGCCAGAGATGATATCTGAGACCTTACTTACAATTACTGAAGAAGTTCACAGCTTTTACCAGCATTTTGCTTTGTAAACCAAAAAAACTTTAAGTCAAAACAATGAAGTGCTTCTCCACCTAGTCCTTTAAAGGAATCTAAGCAGAGAAACCCATAAGCTATTAACAAAATGTACACATTTTCTAAACTGCCCCTGAATTCCCTTAGAGATATTGATCTGAAAAAATGGTGGGGAAAATATTCAGTTAAATATTAGTAATTCATTGTACCAATAATCAATAACCTCATTGTGATGCTTTATATAGCAGCTATGGAGTAGGCAATGTGATCTGATATATACATATGATGCTATATGGTGTGATTATTGACCTATCTATGTGAAACATGGATTGTGCAAAAAATTCAGAGCTAGTACAGCTAAGACTTGGAGCCTAAGCAGAGCTGATAGCACAGTGTGGCATGTATTTTTTTCTCCTGGCACCTGAACACAGATGGTAGCTCTTTTTACAGACTACCAGCCTGAGGAATTCCTCCTTCATGCTGCTTTTATTTTGGTGTGTTTTCAAAGGGTATATGTCTTCTCTGGTACCATCAGGACAAGAAAATAACAGTCTGAGGCTGCTGTTATTACAGTTTCTAAAGAACAAACAAAATAACATATAAAGATAAAAAGGCTATTCCATTTTATTTTTCAAATACTTGGAAATACAGATAATGACCTTGCTTGGCTTTTGTTAGGGCAACAGCCATTTCATTGCAGTGAGCAGTGTAATTCCACAGAGGTTGAATCTCCTCTTATAAATGAAATATATTGATATGCAGACCACTTTTCTGGTCCTGTTTTTTCAGCATTTCTGCAGGCTCTCCTATGAGAGGCCCAGTGAGCAAGGTGGGCAACACACACCTTCCCATGGTAATGTTCATCAGTGCTCAGCTGGACCAAAAACGGTTAATGTGGATGATGTGCAACTCCTTCATTTTGGCAGATTTTCATTTGAATTATAACACTTTGCCTATTTTCAGATAAGAAAATACAGCACAACAAAGACTGTGTTTTTTGCTCATTTGTATTTCAACACTCTATAGAATATGGATCACCAAAGATTAATGCTATAAACAGAAAAAATAGAATAGTCATAATAGCTATCTAGAAAAATAAACAACAATGTTCCTCTTACAGACCTGGCATCCACATTAACTAATAAAACATTGTCTGAAACTCCTATGTCCTGAGGACAGCATCCTCTCTAAATCATTATTCCCATGCACTACTTATAATTTCTTTAAAAGGTGGGGAGCTGGAACAGAACAGAAATCCTGGCAGAAGCACAAGGATTTCTTAGATGGAGTCCACCCACTGAGATGTTTGTGGAAGCAGCTGTAGGCAGAAAAATTATTCAAGTGGGATCTGAAAATGATTCTCAGAAGGAGTGAGACAACATAAACACTCAGCTCATTTCCACCTTTGCACTGTATTTAAAAGAATAAATGCTGCACTGTGACCAGACAGAAAGAGTGTAGGGAAACCCTCAGTATTCCTCATCAATCTATTTTGGAAGGCATTTTTGGTATTAGGAACACTGTTAAAGTGATTAAAGAAGGCACTTTCTTTTCTCATCAAAGTAATTTACCTGCTACAGTAGACAACTGTATCATTACATTTCATGAATACAGTTATGAAAAAGTAGCTTTAAACTGTGGTTTTAGGCCCCAGTAACTTCCTAGAAGTCCAGCTGAGACTCTTGCTCCTTTCACTGCCAGACCTTTTTGCATCCAGTGTGAATGTATTCACAGGGTTTATATCCTTGTGTCATAGTGCCCTTCAGAAGAAACGTCCTTTTGCTCCTGGAGACATGCTTAGAGAAATAAATGGTGCCTTCTCCCAGGCTTTCCTTTGCAACATAAAACTAGCCAAGTCCTTTTTAATTCTGTCATGTGATGGGGTTTCTGTTCTCTGGGTATTGTCCCAGTCTTTGCTTTCACCTATTCCTGTCTGAGTTCACCTTTCGGTGGTAGATCTAACTGAGACTGCTCTGTGTCCCATGTAATCAATAGCTCTTTAAACCACAAAACACACCATAAACCTGGGTTAATACTTAAAAAAAGAAACCCAAAAAATGGCCCAGGAAAAGCACAAAGACATGCGATATTCCTATTTTTTGAAATTCTGATTCATGGGTCACCAAACATTTAAACCTTATTCGACAACAAAGTAACTTTCTCATTTTAAGCTGAAGGACACGATTGATCTCAGCATGCAGCTAAGCATATCAGTTTCTTAATGGTATTAATGAGAAGAAAATTTGATAGGGATGGGACTTGTGGGAGTGATTATTCCAGGCTGAGAAACTGCATATTAGCTTTAATAATACTGTGGTAAATCCATAACAAAAGAACAAATTATTATTTGTATTTTTTGCATTCTCAAGTCCCTGAAGCCTTTAGACAAAGAAAGAAATCTGTGTCCCTGCCCATCCTGTTCTCCACAGACACAGGAGGAGTCCAGGATCCCTGCCAGTCCTGTCCTACTCTTCCTTTCTGGTTTTATAAAACACTTTATGTACATAAATTTTTGCCTAACCTTTTGTATTGTGCTATGTATTTTTTTTTAAATGTAAAAAATACCTACCCTGGAGCTGGAAGAGAAAGCTGTGAGACGGTTCAATATTTATCCCCATTCAAATGTGACTGTCTGTTCTGGAGGATGCCAGGTGCTTCAAACACTGCCAAACATATGGCAGGGCTGCCTTCAACAGGGAGCTGAGCTAATGGCCCCACATGCATTTCATTTAAAAATATGGACAACTATTCAATCAAAATGAATTTTGTCATCTTGGTCAGAACCACATTCAGTCTGTGTTGAGAGACTTGAAAGGACGCTCTGCTGCCCATATTTTATAACAATGACTCATTCAGCTGCTATAATCCCAGTCAGATACAGTACAATGCTATTCCTTGCCTGTTTCTTTTCTTTCAGCTATAACTTTTCCTCTGCTATGCACAAAACTCAGTGGTTGTCAAGAAGGTCTTGTTAGCACCTGCTTTAGGGGCTAGCTACTTCTATCCAAGGCTTTGCACTTTCATACTCTTTTTCCTCCTCTAACTCTGACCCTTTTTCTGAGTATGAAAACATATCTCATCTTTACCTTGCAGCTACAGGACAGGAAAGCAGCTAGAGTTACAGATCTGTATGATACAACCTTTTTCCTGATTTGTCTGATGAAAAATGTATAAGCAAGTAGAAAACATTATTATCCCAAAGCAATTCGTATACAAAAGCATAACAACCCTTCCAACCTCAGCAGAGGCAGCAGTTGCAATATTTTTTGTTTAAAAGGCATTTACCTCCTATCATGGTTTCCTAGACTGGTTCCAATGCTCATTAAAAGGATTGGTTCAAAAAAAGCCTCATGAAATCCTGCACCAAGCAAACAGTGCAGTCCCTAAAAAACCCAGAAAAAATAATTGGCAGAAATAAGCATATAAATAAATATGTGGGGCTGTTAGAAAGATATGCTCCATTTCAGGAATGAGACTAACTTACATGTTAAAGGAATGAAGCAATTTTAGAGGTAATGATCAAATTCAATGAAAATAATTTTTTGTAAAATAAATCATAATTAAATAATCAAACATCCAGTGCCAGGCTGCATTCATATCAAGATATGAAATTTCCCCTAATTTAGCAGGAAGGGGAGAAAAAAAACTGAGGAAATAATAATTTTGTGTTGCCCACAGGGAAATAAATCTATATATAAAAAACATGTTACCTCCCTCTATTGCTCCCCCTCCTCCTGCCTGTGCTGGGTGGGTGAGCTCCAGACTTCACGTGCTGGGGTCTGTGTGGGATCACCCCTCTCCCCACCCAGCAAAAACCATCACTTTGCTGGTGACATTTCCCCTAGCCCCTGTCCCCAGTGGGTCTGAACCTGCTGTGACACCCTCACCACAGCCTGCCCAAACCTGCAGGGCAAAGCTATGTGGAGGCTCTGGCTTGGGGTCACAGGGGTGACCAGAAGCCAAGTCTGGATTTCTTTAAATTGGTCTCCATTTGATTCTTGTAGGGGTGGAGGGGGCTGAAGGAGGAGCTAAGGGTAGATTATTCCAGTCAAATAATCAGCAGACTGAAGTGAGTGGCTAGACCACAGGTATTTGGAGACTGTAAATTTGGTGCATGCACTGACTGACTAAAATAGCTTCTCAACAGCTGTAAGTTATTATATAGACACTGGGCTCTCACATCCTTTATTAACAACAACCCAAAAAACTGCTCAAATTTGGTTTCGTCTTATGCACAGCATTATGAAAAAATAATGAAAAGATATTCCTCTATAGATTGTTACAGCATTTCTAAAGACATGACATCATAAAAATGCAAGCTAATTAAACTGGGCTACAGCTTATTAAAAGCACTATTTTTTTAACTCCATGAACTGTTTTAGGGAGGCCCAAAAGCAGGAAATGTTTGTATCTACCTACTTATGTATAGTTCTTACTTGCAATCAAGGTGAAACATTTGAATTATCATTATTACGCTTATGGCCAGTGAATGTGACTATTTCTCAGCTTGAATGTGTTTTCAGGGAAGATATCCTCCTGATTAAGGACCTAAGGTCACTTGTGGAAAGGTCAGGCAACATCTTGTTCTGATTCAAAGATGGGGAGAGACAAGCTCCTTCACATCACATCCGACTGTGTTCATTGTGTGTGCAAAAGGGAACAGCTGGACATTGTTTAACAATCACCCTTATGGGCACAGGCTACATTTTAGCAGCTCAGCAGCCTCTAAGGTCCTCCATTGTGAATATGCCTACCTTTATAGAAGCAGATCACTAAATAAAACAGGTGACAGTCTTTCTTTGTGCAATTAAATGAGCCAGGTATGTGCTCCCACTTGGGAACATAACATGTTTTGAAAAAAAAATCGATGAAGGAAAGAAATTTCTGCTAAAGGCATGAAAGTTGTACAGTGTCTGTCCTGAATAATGAGTGAATGAAAGAATTTCTTCTGCTTTAGAGTATAACAAATAAAATGCAAAGCAGGCTCATAGGTTATGGGAACATATTTTCAAACTGATGAGCAGAGACAAGTTGAACTCCTGACCAGCCAAGAGATGCAAAAACCCTCATCAGTTGTAAAATGGAGTCTTACAGCTTTTTGAATGAGACTGAGTAGTAGGCTAAGGAGAAGTTTAAATTCATGATGAGTCATTTTGTCCTTTGTCTTCATAAGAAGGAGGCATTTGTTCATTGTGTTCATTGCACCCCAGCAACGTAATATCACACTTCACATTTTTCTTGTCCTTTATAAAGACCTATTATTTCCTTTCTTCCCACCAACTTCACTGCTGTGATTTTTTTGGCTCTCATCTGAAGTATCAGAGATAGAACTCAACCAGACAGGACAGGACACATTGGTGATTCTACTGAAATATAAACATCTTGAGTTCCTTTGAGGTACACTGCAAGGTTATACCTGTCACTGACAGATCTTGGGTGACAAAGGAATTTTCCCCAAAATGGGATTAGTGGGGGTGATTGACTTACCTACCTTTATCCATAGGATAATGTGGTAGAATTGTTAGGATCATCTGACAAATAACTAACATCATAACTGCTAATGAAAACTGAAATCAGCAGTGAAAAGTCTTGATCCTCTCAGCTCTCTCTGTGATGTATAACAGCATGTTCAGACCTTTTGCTATAGATCTGCAAGTTGTCACAGGGAGCTGGCAAGATTTTTGAGGCTCCTTTGTGGCTGAGCATCTATTAAATAGTCAAATGCAGTAACAAGTAGCTGGGCTTAGTGATCTAAACAGTCCTTTCAGTTCACATTCACACAGTAATTTTACTTTTTGCATATCCTAGGCCTGCTATGCAAAAGAGAGAAAGGTAAGTGATGTCCCACTGTAAGGGAATCATGAAGTGGCAGATTTTCAGCATCAGTTTCCAGGTTTTCACTGGAATCTGAGGTCATGAGAGTGTGTGTAACACTATTCAGACAGCTCTGCTAAATTACCAATAACAATCTGTTCTCTTGCTCTGATGCTGTAAAATTTCTAAGTATTTGTTTCACAGAAGCTTCTGTTTCAACATGTCTTAAATATCTTATTAAAAAAATTATTCTGCTATTATCATTTTATCCAATGTGTTATGAATATGACATATGACAGCCTATGGCTGAAAATACCAGCTGCCTTTCTGGATTAAGAGCATAAAGTTTTAGAGCCTTATGTGGCAAGCCACTAGGGTCAGCAAAAAGGAGCCTGAATTTTCTATGCAGATCAGGAAAGCTGCTGATGAATTGTTATTCTTCCCCTTAGTGGGGGTCCCAAGAGACCAAATGATCTGAATTATCTTCTCATCAGTAGTGAATCTGTCTCTCAGGGGAAAGGTCAAAAATAAGACAGGGCAAGGAGTACAGGCAGAGTTGAGCATGCTTTGAAGTGTTCAGCCCAGTGTGGCCACACAAAATGCAGGCGTGAGAGGCTGTTGAAGGGCTGTCCTGATTCCCACTCCAGAGAATTCCTCATGTAAATCCTCTCCCCACAGGAAGACATTTTGTTAAGAGGTCTGGATGAAAAAGCTGAAGGATGGAGCTCGGCAGCAGGAGATGGCTTCTTTGGAAATGAGTGAGGACAGACAATGAACAAGGCAGCACTGCCCAGGGGCTGCTGCCCTCCCTGCAAACATCTTCCACCATCGAGGTCATGACACAGCAGGGCACCAAAGCTTATCTGTGAAAAGCCAGGAGAAAAACAAGAGTGAGAAAGCCAGGGAAGGAGTATCTTACCTAGGTGTAGAGAGGAGATTCACAATACTAACATTGCTGGTGATAGCTCTGGGCTTCAAAGTCTCTTAGATATGGTACAGGACTTCATTTCACTGTGTAAACTCCAAACAAAGAGACTATTGCTATCCCAAAGTTTTTCTTAGTAACAATTTATTCTGAGTAATTTCCTCCAAGCAATTTGAACTTTATTCTTAAGAAATCAGAGTAGTAAAATAAGAATAATACAGAAGGTACAGAGCTAATTTCATTTATTTATTTTGAAATGGTGCCAGAGGATCTGTTTAGGACTTAGGGCATCTTACAATCAGGTGTGGATGAGAGATAGGTTACAAAACTAGGACCTGGATCAATTTCCATGGATTATGCTCTCTATTCATGCTATTATACCAGCTATCCATGGAATATATTAAACACTGTTTAAACAGGTAAAGTACTCTAGACTTCTGAGCTAGAAAAATGACAGTTTGTGATGAGGACTGAAAAAATATCAGATCAGGAAATGTAACTCTTCCTCTAAACACTCAAACAGCTTTCTTTTTCTGAAAAGCTGCCAGCAAAGACATCCTAAGTGGTTTTAAAATTATTTTGAGAAACACAACTGCAATGTATTAAAATGGATGTTAGACATGAAAGTTCATTCAACTCCAAAAAGGACAACTTTTGTTCAGTTGTATTGAATATTCAGCTAAAATGAACCAAAAGGCACAGAACTCCTGCTCTTTTTCTTCAACTGTTTTCTGGCAATGACCAGGCGAAACATGAAACATGAAACCCAGTCAAGAAACAGATGGGGACAGTAAAGAAGCAACAGGAAAGGCAGGAAACAGTTGATGTCATACATGAAGCATACATGAAGCTATTGCTTCTTTACTAAAGAGGAGGAAAAGGTACTTAAGCCACTTCACCTTACCCTGACTTCTGGGCTGAGTCTAAGGTAGCATGATTCAATTTTCTAGGGGGGTGTGTGTGGATGTCTGTCCTGAGCACGTGACTTCTGGTACCATTTTCTTCTCAAACAGCTCTTCCCAGCTGGGCAAGCAAGTATTAAGCTGGAATGTGCCAGCCCTGGGCTGCTGAGGATGCCAAGGGCCAGGCAGTGTCCAAGCACTAACCTTCATCTTGTCCAAGAAGCTCCCTGAAGCCTTCTCATCTCACACTGAAAGATCCTCCCTCCAGCGCCTGTAACTGGGGATTTATTTACAAAATAGCTTTCATTCAACTTTGACAAAAATTCAGTGTTGGCAGGAGCCACTTCTCTCACTTCCAAGACTTCCTTTTCTATTTCATGAAGTATGCCAATGGTACACAGGAGGAGCTCTAAGGCTAGGGGTGAAGTGAGGAACACAGAAGTAGACATGGGAATTCAGGGGAGCAATATTAATTGAACTATCCCAATTGTAACCACAGAAGGGACAAGCAAAGGTCCAGCCCCCAGACCCAAAGCCAGGCTGCTGATGTTAACCCCATTGTGGCAGATGTTTGTTTGAGCAGTCCTTAGGAGGTTTGGTTATGGAGAATCTGACGTTTGCTTCCACAACCTTATCCCTGAGTTTATCTGTCTGATGGTGAGAAACAGTCCCTTCAGTGGCTGGCACTGAATGTATTCCAGAGTTTAACATCTTCCTTTTGAAAAACTGAGCATTATAAACAACTAAACAATCTCCTCCCTAATAATAAGTGTGTTTAGAGGAAGATGAGATTCACATCCTTTTAACTGTTCCTTGCTTTTTTTCCCTCCTGTTACTCTTCTCTAAAAAAGCAGGAGGTCTGACACAAACAGCAAACCAAATGCAAACACCAAGCAGAGCCTCTGACTGGATGCTTTCTTTGACCAATGGTTTTAAAACTCTACTTTCCCAGGAAGTGCTGTTTTACCAAGCACCTTGTAAATCAAAGGAATATGGACCCTTCAGCAGTGAAGTGGTTGATTTGTCAGAGAGATAACAGTGGGAATGTAATTTCTATTAATAAGGCTGATTCAAACTTTTCTACTCATGAAGATTTTGATGGATTATGTGAGATCAAGTAAGGCAAATGTACACACCATTACATTAATGCAGTAAGATGTTCTTTGGCAGCATATCCCTAGTACATTCACAGGACAACTAGGGTGCTAGCAGTGTTGTCCCAGTCTACAAAACTCATGATGACAGTAAAATGGAGATATCAGAAACTGTTGAAGAAGTGTTGCTTGGGTGGAGAACACTGCTGTCCAGGGACATGGCTGCTTTATATTTACTCCAATACTTCTACTGAGAGGAAATCAGATAGTCAACATTCTGCTGAAGACACCACGTTTGCTGCTTAAGGAAAATGTATCTCCCTTCCAGGAAGGGATGCATTGCTATATTCACTGATCTTGAATCAGATGCAGAGGTGTAAGGAAAGTATAGATCTGACTGAGGGAGAGCTTGTTGCTCTCCAAACAAAACAAAATCCAGTAAGAGAGGTTTCTGCCTTCTGCAGCCAGAAAGGAGCCTGCAGAAATTATAACAAGGCATTGCTGTGACTCATTGCATCAATAACCATTTCCTGTGATATCTGAGCTGCTTGCTGGATAGATCTATTTTCTCTTGTCTTATATTTAGTTAATGAGAAGTCTGGGGGTGAAACCATCTTCTCTGTTTGAACAGGAGATATCAAGTTCTAAGTGGGCTAATTGCTACTTTAATATAAAGTAACAGACAATAAAAATAACCATATAATGATTGAATATTGGGAATGGTAGGGCATACTGCTCCCTCTGGTAGCAACTCATGTTATAGCAAAACTGGGTAATCATCATCTACTGCAGAAAGGAGCAGAAAAGGCTATGTCCTGTATTTATACCAGTTGGGGTGCTCTCCAGTTTATCTGTGAAGACAGGCTTGCAGACTCCTGAAATATAATTTGGAAGATAAGTGGATCAGTTCTTCCCAGTGGATGTAAAGCAATGGAGGCTCTGATGAGAGACAAAGGGAGAAAGGATTTGTTCACTGAAGAACATGAGTTCCAAATTAAACACAAGAAAATCTAAAGCTCAAATAAGGGCTTGAGGAAGGAAGGGGGTAGAAAAGCAGAGATAAAGGAAAATAAAGGGATATTGTAGAAGCTGTGTTGGAGTGCATGTTGTTGGGCATGGAAATGAGAGGAGATGTCGTCATTCTGCTTTCTGTGCACTGAATCTTTAAATGTAGATGAATGTCTTTCCTTGCTGGGGAGGCAGCTCCAAGGCAGCTGCTGTCTTGTGTTTCAGTGCAGATGCAGAATAGTACCAGAGCAAGATGGTTTCCTCCTCTTTGCTGACCAGCAACTTCTTTTTAAATTATTTGATTTTCACCTTCTGGGTTTTTTTGTTTGTTTGTTTGTTTGGTTGGTTGGTTTGTTTGGGGTTTTTTTGGTGTTTTTGTTGTGTGTTTGTTTTTTTTTTTTTTTTTTTTTTTTTTTTTTGTGTGTGTTTTTTTTGTTTTTTAAAGTTCCCTTTCCACAAGAAATGAAAGCAATCTGGTCTGGAAGATAAAAGCAATATATTCTGTAAATAGGAAAATTCTTGTGGGAACTGCTGATAACATGGCAGTGCTGGGCACTTACTGCCAACCAGTTAAACCATCCATGCTGTCAGGTACTGGGGCTGTTTTGCCCCACCAGGAGCACAGGACCACATGACATGTGGTGTCAGTGACATGGACACACATGTTGCAGTGCACCACGCACTTCCAATTTTCTCCTGTCCCTATTTGGATTATTTCCATCACCACTCAGACTCAAAATTCTCAGAATTAAAATATGCCATTAGCAGTCAGTTCAGCACATCATGCACTGAAGTGCAGTCAGGATGATTCATAGGGCAGTTTTCTAGTCCAGCCCTTGTATTGAGAGCCATAAATCAATGGAGTCACAGTCTGAGCTTTTGCCTTCTTGTCCCCATAATATTTACACCTGCATATCATATGCCATAATGCACTGTACACACACACATTCCATGTGCTTCTGAAAGTCTCTGCACTTTGAATAATTACATGCAAATGGAGTCACCACACCACAGACCCTTAACTAGCATTAAACCTCTTAAATATCACTTGCAGTAGAAGATCCTAAGGGTCATTCTCTCTGTGAATTTATCCCACAGCTAAAGTTCATGCATTTTTCTTCTAAATATGCAATAATAGCCAAAGTGCACACTTTTGTGTGTTAAGTCTGTTGACCTGATATTGATGGGAACAGGACAAAGCTCACAGTTCTAAATTCCAACCTGAGTTCAACCTGTTCTGTTCAGTGCAGATGAATGTACAGAGCTTTGGCTCAAGCATGAGAAATAGGAAAGATGTGTAAAAAATACCTGTGATTATATGTGAATTACACATATGAAAAATTATGGTTGTGCAAGTCTATCCATCAAGAAAATGACAGCCTGTGGAAACTGTAACTTGCAGCCCCCTTCAGTGACATGAACTGTTTTTCAAACATTGTCTGACCACTCACTACATTGACTGCCTTTAGAGATTCTCTTCAGATCCATTATCCCATTAAATGGCTTAAAAATTTTATGGATGCAAGGAATGTACATGACTACTGAATTACTTTGGCATGAAGGATCTCTCTGTAACAAGAAATAATTTCTTTTATGCAAGACAGACAGCAGAGGAAGGAGAGTCAATGCTGCAGACATCATTTGAACAGCTCTGTGTGTTTGACAAGTTCCCGAATCCACTTCCATTAGAAAAAAAAGAAAAAAAAATGAAAAAATAAAAGATAAAGTCTCTAACTTTCCAGAAATGTCCATGTACAGGAAGAGAAAGGAAAAGTGGAAATAACACCTGAGTCTTGATACCTTCTGTCCCCTCAGAAAAATTCTATTGAAAGCATTCAGCTACAGTGGTGTGTAGCATATAAGAGCTTGAATAGAATTTAAAAGAGTGTCTATTAGTGAATGGCACACAAATAAAAGAAAATGTATGGCCTTTCAGCCTCTAGGTCACCAGGTCGAGTCCAGCTCAGACAAGCAGTGGTGGAGGTCATTGTCATTCAAGGGCTTCATGGTCAATATGACATTGGCTTCTGAGCCATGAGCTGTAACATTAGAATTCATGTTCCTCACCAGGAGATGAAGACATGACATTGCTTCTGCAATCCTCTGCTCATTTAAATTCAAATCATATTAATATTCGAGGATAATAATTCTCCTGGTAAATGCATGTACATCTGGAATGCTGCACTATCTTCCATATTATGAGCATTACTGCTAAACAAGAGCACAGTAAAAATGCATATCACTTAACAATTTCTTTTCATTGGTGCAAAGAGTCATGCAGGATACAAACTAGTGGAAAATCAGACCATGCCTGTAATAAAAATTCTCAATCAATTGAAAGAATTCTGGTGCATTTACCTTTAAATTAAAAAACCCCCAAAACTTGCCTGCCCTCTTTCTGCATTATCCAGAAAATTTTTCTCCAAAAGAACTAGAAGGGTATAGGCATATAATGCTCTCTTTTGAGAGGAACAATCTTAAAATACTTGCTCATTTTTGCTTGGTATTCTCTCCTACCGAAGAAGTTTTATAACATGGAGTATTTTAACAGGGATTATGAATGTATGTGAGGAGGGAAACTCTTTTTTTTTTTCACAAATGAGAGACTACATGAACAAGGTGAACAAAGACCATACTGCTTTTTCTAAAATTAAAACTGTACTCAACTACCTGCAATCAGGAATACTATTGTAATACTGGGATGAATCAGCCCATCTTCCCTCTGACAGTGACCTTTTCTGTAGGGTTTTATGCTGCAAAATTTTAGCAGCATTCACTTGATAGACATTTTGCCTTATGATAGTTTTCTTTGAACTGATTTTCATTCTCCTACCCCCATATTTTGAAATGTGTTTAGCATTTTATTCTGGAATCCATCTGTGTCAGTGCTTAAATGTGTATTTCAGTTGTGAGTAAAATGCATTATGGTCACAGTCAACTTTAAATTTTCCCAGTGCAACTACATTTTATCTACAGGAGGCAAGATGTGAGTGGGAAATCGAGGTAGCTAATTTTTATTTAAAGAAAGCTTCATTTTGCAAATGATGGAACTCACACAGTTTAAAATGAAGGCTTGAAAGCTGGGATATAGAGGCTTGAAGACTGGACCCAAATCCTCTTGCCCATCAGGTACCTCAGCATACCAATCACTTTGGCCACCAGTCAGTTTGGACATTTACAGGCTCCTAAACACTGCAGAGATGTGATCAGGAACAGCAAAGAGGAGTCACAAGTCAGGCCCTATGAGGAGGTCTGAAGATATGCTGCCTATGTTTTGGGAGACAAAGCATCAAAGTGCCTTGCAAGAAACTCTGCATCCTTTCAGCCATCCTGGAGGTGATATTATTAAGCTCCAGTGGGAGAAATCCAGTAGAAATCTTCTCAACAGTATGCATAAGGGCTCCACAGTTCTGCCCTATATTTTTGTTTCTGGAAGCCATTTTTTAAAATCTGTTTGTAGATGAGGAAATTAAATGCTGGACTGCACATCCTTCCCCACTCAGATTGCAAGGCTCATCTAATGCATGTTTATGTAGAGTCTGATTCCCCTGCTAAGTGTTTCTATTCTCCACCCAATCTGGCAGCTAGTGAACAATGCACAAAATAAATTTAATTGATTTGTACAGGTATTAAAACAGATTATCATCTACACAGTTTTGGAAAGCAGACACTGTGTGTTAGCAGACACTATGTGTTAGCCAAGCAGATGATGCAAACTGTAGTGATTTACAAAGGGTTTCAGAGAGCTGGGTATTAGCAGACAGTAGATCACATTAGACAGCTAAAGAATTTCACTTTTATCCATCAAATGACAAAGAAGATCCAAACTTAATCATGTGATGATTTAAATATCAGGAATTATTTATTTAAAACATCATATCAGGAATCAAATTTTCATACAAAAGCTCTTGATTTACCTAATCCTAGAAATCATATGCATGATAAAATGCACCCATTTCCAGTGCAGGCCAGAATTTTCCATTCAGGTGCTGACTGCAAATAAACACCTCACCCAGAACACAGAACTGGGCATATATGTGCAGCACCAGCTAGATATCTCTGCTGAAAATCCATGGCTGCCCACCTGAGGAGGAAAATATTGGCATACTGACATATGGCTGACAAATATGCAATGCAAATATCACAAAATTGCTGCTTCCAGCATGCAATTAATAAAGGAGAACTCTAGGAGGGCACATTAGCAGTCATTCCCTCTCTTGGAAAGGTTGTTATCCAGGATATTTGTTCCCTGCTTTGGTGTCCCCCTCTGCTGCCCCTGCTCACGGTGTGGTGTGACACGGGGATGTCAGGGTGCCTGTCACCTTGTGCCACCACTCTGACTGAGCTGCAGCAATGGGCAGAGATGGACATCCAGGGATGAGCATAAAGCCATGACATGAATGCAGCAATCTCAGTGCAGTATGCACTGAGTGACCCTTGTCAATTTACAATAAATGAAATACTAAAATGAAAATTAAAAACCTTGCCTGAAGAAAAAGGAAGCGAGCTGTGGAGTTGTTGTGTGAAGAGACACCTTTTTGTGCATGTAAGGAGAGGTTGTTTTTCCAAGGGCACAGGACACTTTTACACAGTCAGGGCTATAGAACTTGCAAAAGAATTTTTATAGCAAGCTCTTTAATCAAACATCTATGACAGCTGAATTAAAACATTAGTTAACAGCTAGGTCTGAGATTTGAAATTTGTTTCTCTTTGTTCTACAACTCAGGAGACCACTCTTTTTTTAATGCCTCCTCAATGTATGAAATCACTGTAGTGTCCTTCACACTGCTTCAGGAATTACGAAGGCTGGAAAAATACTTTCATTGGGTAATAAACTCATAGTTGGTCTGAACTTTTCCCCTTCTACACAAAAAACACAGTCAGACTGTTCTCATCCAGCAATGACTGGTGCACAGCTCTGACCAAAACCCTGTTGTTTCAGCTGCTTTTGAAAGATGTCTTTTGAGAACAAAGTAAACTCCACGGAAACACTCTCTTCTGAGTCTGACATGATTGCACAATTACAGACATGGTAGCTTCTAGGCTTTGATCCAGGAAAATACACAAGTGTCTGACTTCAAGGGGGATTTTCATACACTTAATGTTAGTTGCTTACATACTTTGCTGCACAGAAGTCTGAGCACAAGGTGTTAGCAGTAATTATTGTCCTCTGAAAACATGCAAAAAGGCATTCAGGAGAAGTTGAGTTCAGTATTCAAGTGTTGAATTATCCAAAAGGTTATGCTATCATATAATAAAATCATAAAGCAAAAAAACCCCCAAAAAACAAAACAAAACAAAAACCCACCAGCAAACACTTCCTGAAAACACTCTGAAATATACTGTTCAATTCTAGAAAGGTACCAGAATTTATTTCATAGTTATAGAATGGATTTTATAGCTACATAGAATTTTCCATCACTGAAAACCTCAAAGGACTTTATAAACCAGGACTGAATTTTATCTCCTGGTTATAAGATACATAGATCTGCTGTTTTCAACACTCTGATCCAAGTTCTTACAAGCATCTCTTTGGGAAAAATGTTAAGTCACTGCTTTTGCAAAGTGTCTTCTGAAGTATCATGTGCAGGTCCAGTGAGGTCCTCTCCCATCCTCTGCCCTAATCTTCCTACCTGCATATTACTTTCTACATGTTTCATTCTTAGCTAGTGGAATAAAGGAAACCTGATCAAATTTCAAAGGGCAAAATACTGAATGTATGAATAAAAAGAAAAAAATTAAGATTGATTGCAGTAGACTCAGACTTTATCCAGAGATTCTAGTGACATTAGTTTTAAAAATCAGTGAAGTAATAATGATTTTAAAGTCTTGTCAAATAAAATTGTACAGTAAAATGTAACATTTCCACTGAAATTGGAAAATAACATATTCATATCTAGTACCTCAATTCTGAAAACAATATCATATAACCTTCAGTGGCTCCAGTTTTAAAGGTGACCTATTCATATATTACCATAAATTCTTTAGGCAACAGTTATTTTCACAGTAGCCCTGCCTCTGTGGGCAGAGAAGTTCATACTTCTATAATGGCTAAAGTGCAAGTACAGCTTTGTCAGAACAATGTAATTACATCAAACACAGACCTGATCCAGCCTAATGATGATAAAACTACATGACTGAAATAGACCTTCCTTTCCTCCTGGGAAATCTAAAACCCACTGAGGTGCTGCTGCAGGTAAATATGTCTTAGAGGCTTTTCTATCTCATTGCTCACTCATTTATTTGACAATACTGAAGAAGGATGTAATGAGAGAGAATTTAAAGTATTTTTGGACACTGGGCAACACACACTGGTCTGATCTTGTTTTTCTGAAGTTACTTGGCACTGTGGATCTCTAAATAAATATAAAGTCATTCACAGTCAAACAGGCAAGAAAGAAATGACAAGTGTTTTGACAGTGCTCAAAATACTTTGAGGTATTTTTAGCATATTTCTGAGTCGTATTAGCTTAACCTGTAATAGAATATAAATGAGCCCATAT
This sequence comes from Muscicapa striata striata, assembly GCA_030060385.1. Taxonomy (NCBI): domain Eukaryota; kingdom Metazoa; phylum Chordata; class Aves; order Passeriformes; family Muscicapidae; genus Muscicapa; species Muscicapa striata. The sequence goes on along the minus strand of JAREIS010000097.1, from coordinate 36,479 downwards.
GGCAGAGATGTAATTATGTTCCATGTGAGAAATCCCTGTGGTAGATTTGGGGGAAAAAAACTCACTACATGTGCCTTCTGGAGGGCACGATTTACACATGATTACCTACTCATTTGCATTGAGAAGAATATGAAGTAACACAATGCTAACAACACGGTAATGAAAAGGGCAAGCAAAGACTCCAGATCCCTGGGGGTGCTGATCCCTCTCACTGACATCCAGTTAGGAGCAGGGAATTCGTCCCTTTAGGGACTACATTTTATGAAGCGATCTTTGATTATGTGGGCACAGTAATCACGAGTCTTAATTATTATTACTGTGAGAGAATGGGCTACAAATCTCCAGGGAATGTCTCTGTCACAGATACTTTGCTGGTGAATGCTGAAAATTAGTGTTTTCCCAAGGATCATTTTCATTCCAGCCTGATATTTAGCTGAAGTTTCTTTGACTACTAGTCATGAAACATTAAATATAGATTAGAGGCAGAGAGATGTTGAAAGTTAAAATTCACCGGAGGTGCACACCCGTGCACTTGAGAGACAGCCCCAAATGTTGTCCAGATGTTGTAGCAACAAGGCTGAGGGTTCCCAAGCTGCAGCACAGCCACAACAGAGGAGAAAGTGGATGTTTAGCATTCCACTGGCCTTCTGTTTAGTTTACTTGTAGTGTATTAATTTAGCAGAAAGTCCTAACAGCCTGTTAGCAGTAGATGTTACCAAGTGTACACTATCCTGAAAGAATGAAGAAATTCTTTTATAGCAATAAAGGGAGCAATTCAAAGCATATAATTGATTTTCCACATTTTCAAACTGTGATAAGACTAAGCTTTAGCAGCAGAAACATATGTTTGCAGTTTTGTCAATGTTCTTCAATGAATAAAAAAAAATCGGAACCTATAACTTATTGGTAAGAACGTTAACATGCATTGGGCATTTCGGCAGCTATTGAAGCACTTGCCAAGAGCATGTCATCTTCTAAACAGACTCAGAGGTAGCAGGGATTGCTTTTTGCCACAGGACATGTTTTTGTGATTATCTAAAATCATTCTTTTCCATTAGGAACACCACACAGAAGAACATCAAGGCTTTTTTAACTAGCTATTGTCACGTTTGTGCACTGTCCTTCCTTACATCCTTTGCAATCCAGAGAGGCAGAGAGGCAGCAGGGCAGGGCTCGTTTCTGCTCACCCCTGCAGCATTCCAACTAACTACTGCACACTGTGGTGTCTGACAGCCAGGCTGCTGCCCCCACTCCTCACACCAGTATTAGGATGCCCTCTGGACCCCCCAGGAACATCCCCGACAACACCCACCAGAGAAATTCAGAGCAGAACTATCCAAACAAATTTTCAGAAAGTATTTTGGGTTCTCCTGACACCAGAAAGAAAAGTGCAAGAACGTAAAAGAGGTTACCTACTAAGGCTTGGAAAACAGGTCACCTACCTGTCCTCAGAAACTTTACAATTTCAGATTTCTTCCCATCTTGCATTTTGAGAAACCTCAGATGCTTAGCAGCTTCTTTGTGAAAAAAAAGAGGACACATCTTCAGAATAACCTATTTATTGGGATATACAAGGGAGATACAGAAAATTTGAGCCCTATTCCTACTCTCTTGGCCTAAGAGCAGACCTGTGGACCCAAAAGTTAAGTCTGCTTGGCATGCTAAGCCTGAACTGCAGACAGATTCTCACTGCACTTCAATAAATAATTGTGGAGAGAGACACAGGATGAGACGGTGACACTCATTGGGACCCATCAGAGAACAGCAAAATTTCCATTAACTGAGGTAGCTGTGGTGGAGAAAAGAACAGAGGTTCATGTCCCCACATGTCATTTGCCTCAATTCTTCTGTTGGAAGACTTGCCAAAGTAAGAAGGAAACAGCTTGGAGGGATGCCTGCCCACAGCCAGGAGGGAAGAGGGTGTTTGCAGCATGGGGGTAAGGAAACTATCTTCTGGCATGGTGAGGATTTGGCAAAGCTGACTGAGAATCAAACAGGGCAACAGTAGGGCAGGGGGGAAAAATCCCTCAAAGACTAAAGCAAGCTCATTCATGTTTGCTCCCTCAGGACAGCAAAGAGCATCCCCCACAGAGGATGACTTCATAGCTTTGAAACTAGGTAAGCAAGCTTCAGAGAATAGGAAATGGAAATGCAAGACCCTTTAAACTGAAGTCTAAAGGTTTGAATTTGGGAAACCATGGGAGCAAATACCTGAGTTTGTCACCATCTCATTACCATTGGGTCTCAGGTAGCAGCAAATGATGATCTCTGGCTTTTCCTAGACAAACATGGGCAGGAGAGACCAGCATCTGAAGGAGGCAGATGCTGTGGTTATGGCCTGGAGATGGAGGAAAGGGGACAGTAGGCACAAAGAGCCTCTCTGGGCCTCCACAGGAGGGATGGTTCTTCTGCACCATTGCTGTACACCACTGTGGGTGATGCCTTTGGAGTGCCATGCCCTTATACCATGAAGAGGGTTTTTAGAACACCTGAAGTGTGTTGAATGGCTGAGTAACATGGTTGCTACTCCCTCTGCCAAAGGAACTAGCATCCTTGTAGAGCCACAAGGCTTTTCTTCTATGGAGGCTATAAAACCATAAGGGCAAAATACAGGTGAACTAATTCTCTTATTTAATATGACAGCATGGAAGAAACAGAAAACCAAACAAAATCCCCAGTGGTTGCTCTATCCCATCCCTCCACCATATGTGTCTCCTCCTTTTCAAAAGCTGTACAGAGGGAGAACAAAGAAGGGATTGTGGTTACCTCCCCAGGGCTTAGAGGAGCTGTGTGCAGGGATCCCCACAGGCACTGCCCTTTACATGGATCCATTATCAGTGGTGCACACACCAGCTCTGCTCTGCATCTTTGCCAATACTTGTGCAAGGTGCAAGGAAATACCATGGGCTCCCATTATGGAGATGATGAGAATAGGGGGTACTCAGCTGCAAATATAACCAAACCTTTCTCAGCTATTTCTGGTTCCTACTCTCAATTTGCACTTAAAACACAGAGCTCTCAAGCAACAACACAGCTCAACAGATAGCAGCTTTATTTTGACTGCTTTTTTTTTGGTTTATCTTGTTTTGTTGTAGTTTGGAGGAAAATTTTTTAAAAACAGAAAGAAAAAAGAGAAAAGATAGAGGAACCATGTGTGCTTCATTGAAAATGCTGCTCATGTAATTCTCTTTGAAGTGTGCAGCAAAACTCCTTTGTAGGTTAATGAGAACAGGATCAGGCCCTTCACAGTGAACTTGTGCTGAGAGTAGATAAGATCTTGAATCAGTCAGAGCCAAGCATGTTATTTGTGCAACATGGGCAGGCTGAGTCAATCTCTGAATATTTTTAATGGGTGTCAACGTGAAGTGTTAATTCCACAAGTTAAATTGTTTTGCAGTTTGCCTGTGCCTGCTCTCCAGGCTGCCTTCACAAATGTACACATCCACTCACTGGCTGCGACAGAAAAGCTGTTTCCAGAACTGCTGCAAGAAAACAACACTTCTGAGAAAATACAAAATGTGACTTTTACAAAGAATTTTAAAACCAAATGATAGTAGAAATACCTGCTAGATATTCAGATTGTTAGCACATAGAAGTAAAAGTAGCCTCATTTCAAACAGAAATCATTACATTTTTTTTTAAGGACCCTGAAATCAAAATGAGTATTTAGTAACATTTTTGAGGAGCTAACCTCTTTTTTTTACAAGACACAGGACTGAGATACTGAATTACTCAGATGCATAATGTCTGCCCCTGGATAGTACCTACATAACCTTAGTAAACAGAATCAGAAAAACACTGAAAATATTTTGAATTCTGATGAAACTAACTAATCACTACGAACAACTTTTGGATGAGAAATCTTTATTTTTGACTTTCCCTTTTTCTGTTCCCAGGATCTCCATGCAGGAGATCTTCCTAATGCATCTTGAAGCCAAGATGAAATTACAGCCCTCAGGAGGCCAAGGGGAGGCTCACAATTGCCCATTGCCTTCAGCAGAGCCAGGATTTTACTCTTACTATAAAGATATCTTAAGAAACACTGGAGCCAGCTGCCCACTTCTATGGAAATAGTCAGCTGGAAACATAGCAAAGCCTACCACACAATTTCCTTTCCATTTTCCCCTGTAGGGAGATTTTTAATCTTGGAGTGGAAAACAAGATCCAGGGAAACCTGTGGAAGCCTTGTGGTTGCCATGTAGATAGAGCTGGCTCTGGCTGGGCTCCTTGCCTTGCCCTGCTCCCCATCCCACCATCCCTCAGCCCCAGGTTTGCAGCCCACTCTGCTTCTCCCTCTTCCATGAGACAGCAAAGAGGGTTTGTCTTGTTTGGATTCCAAAACACCCAGACAAGCTGTTTCCCTGCCTGCACCTTCTGTGACTCTGGGGCATGTGCTGGAGGACCTGCCCATGGTTTCTGCATGCTCTGGAAAGCCATTCCCTTCCCACATCTGAGTTATGGTGGTCTTCAGCTACCCTTGGCAGGAGAGGCACAAGTCCTGCACTGCCACAAGTTCCCAGTTCAACATCTCAGACCTGGCCTGTGCAGACAACCATCTCCTAGTGCCTTCCCCCTCTGCTGTCCCTCCTCCTCCTCCTGACCTTTTCTTGCCTGGACACCACAGCCAGCTGCCCACCCAGACCCTGATTTCCATCTCCCATGTCCCACCCCTGGGGAGAGCAGCCCCAACACAACACCAAGGACTCCAGGCTTAGCTGTGCTCAGCACAGCACCCATTTGATGTCACATGTGGGCTGAGAGCTGGTATGCTTCACCACTCCAGAACTGCAAATCTTTGTGTCAGGAAGTGGAGGTGGTGCTCAGACATCAGGTTAAGTCATCCCAGTTGCAACTGTTTACTGGAATTGGTTAGAATCCATTTTCTTATAATTGAGCACCACTTGCTTCTATTCATTTTGTCAACAGTGAAGTGCCCAATCCTACAAAATGCTAAACCTTTGAGCAGGCTGCAAAATTTTCTTTCACTTCCCTCAGAATTAGAATAGCTATTTTCTTAATTAAGAAGTAAATAAATAAACTACTTGCTGTCTTTTAAGAGACAGTTTCATGCTAGGAGGAGACTAATTACCCTCCCCATTCACAGAAAATAAAAGCGAAGCTTTCACCATTATAGAAAAAATAAGAACTGAGAAGTTAACAAGAGTCATTGCAAAATCTGACTTTGTGATGAGCTGGTTTTCCTGCAATTTTTTCATTTATAGAAATATTTTGAGAAACCCACCTTGAGGTGTGTTGGCTTTTTTATTATTATTTCCTCTTTAGATGCAGTTGCAGGTGAGTAGGCTATAAATGAAACACAAATTTTCCTGAAGGCAATCATAAAGGTGTGTTGAAGCCTTTCCTTCTCAAATTCACATGGAGTGAATTTACCACAATATAATATTACCACTAGTGTAATATTTTAATTTGAACAACTGGAAAATTCTTACCTGCCTACTCTGTACTCTCAGTATTAGATCAGCTCCTTCGGGATACTATTTGTGCTTGTATTTAAATTGAAATGTCATGAATAAACTGTCAAACACCTTGAGAGTAAACCACTTCTCTGTTTTTTTGTTTTGTTTTTTTTTTTTTTTTTTGATGCACACGATGCACGCTGCACAGTCAGTCCTCAACAATAAATGGGGATCTGACCAAGTTATATTCTGACAATGGCTGGAGCAAGGAAACTTCCAGAGGAGTTACCCAAGAGTAACAGGCAAGAGAGCAGTAGAACAGTGGGATGGGGATGCTGTAATGGCACATACTGCCCACAACTTCCTCCATCAAACGCAGGGATTAAGAGCAGCCAGGATAGTCTAGGTAGGTGGAGAGGGGAAATAAAAGAACCAGCACATGGCTTGGGCAGCCAGGAAAATGAGCCAATTCAGCACAGCCTCAGCAGTGCTGCTGCCAGTAGGATATCCGTGGAAAATTTGCAGGAAAATGCCAACACTCTCTGAGTGAGAGTGACAGACCAGTGCCCCGTGGAGCTACAGGCAGGAACCAGAGGTGGGCAAGGTGTCAGGTGGGGGCTCCATGCTCTTGTGTTGCTCAAATGGCCTGCACACTCCTGTCCTTCTGTAGTGTTCTGAGCCTGGTAGTGAAGCTCAAACAAAGCAATAGTACTTAACCTGAACAAGACAACATGACTAGTCATGGAGCATCATTGAGCCATACTTTTAGTCTCAGGTAAACATAGCCAGTGAGACTAGAACTGAGTCACAGGATGTAAAACAGTTATACAAACAAGCATGCAATAAAAGAGCATCAAGACATCCCACCTGAGGGTACAGGACATTTTCATTTTTCTTGTGGTCTTTGTCGTTAAACTATCCCATAAATATTTCCTAAAGTGTGTTGCAGCAAGTAATTAATATTAGCCAAGATATACTAGAACTAGACAAAAATCTCTCTCACCCAAAAGGATCCTGGTGATACCATAAGGAGGACAAATTCCACCAAACGTGCTGCACTTGTGATACAGGGTAGCATTCTATGTTAGCCTAAGATAACACCTTATTAAATGCTGCAGACCACTATTAATGCAACCAACCAAATGCCAGCTAATTGCACATAAAAGTCTATCACTTCAGCACTTCTCAAGGAGTTATTTCTAAGACAACCAATCAAAAGTACTTCACATGGTGGCTGACAGAAGCCTCCCAATGCAGCATGTTTACATCAGTTTAACGGTTATTGTGAAGTTTTCACCTTAGTGAAGCTCAGTCATGTCCAGTACTTTTCACACACTGCAACAAAGCCTTAGGATACAGGGAGAAGGCAAGGCTTGTGGGGGCCTCACTTCATAAGAGGTCAGTAGCAGAACTGGGTCTGGGTCTTCGTTAAGCATTGTCTGAGTAGAAAACTAGAGTTTATTTACTCAGCCTCAAGATAAGCAACTTAATGCAGCTGATTTGAATGCAAACAAGGGCAAGACCTCATGCCTGGAAGACTCTCTGATGTGGTTACACTGGAAGTTTAGAATAAACACAAGTTGGGATCTGAAACACAGTTGTCGTGGCCTACAAATTCAGGATGTTTTAAAGTAGTTAAATTTTTTTAAAGCATTGTCTACAACTGAACTATCAAAGTGGTATTGCAAAGTGGAAGATGTTACACTTGCAATTACATATTGTTTATTAAAGTAAATTTTGCTAATTCACTGGAATCTCTTCCATATGATAGAAATTACATTTGCTTCTCCATTTAGTGACCTCAAATGACAAAAGGTGCAGAATGAATTTAAGTTGGCACTTAATTGCAATTATGCCTTTCCTATTTTCTTACAGGGCTTATCTAGTCTGCGTTAACACCATCACTGGGTGGTGATGGTTTTTAACACCATTCACAAATGAATACTCATAATGCTTGCAATGTGTCCAGGACCTGGCATGCATAATTTGTCCTTAAGAAGTTATTTCACATCTTAAAATGCTTGTGGACTTCTAAAAATTAAGCTGTGGAAACCAAGGTCTCAGCTCTAAGACAAGTCTTGCTTCCTAAACCTGTTAACCCATTTTTAAATTATGGTACTGCAATTTCAAAATTGATCAGGAGCTTCAGAACAAAGCATTTCTCTTTTATGCTGTAAACACAGAAACAGCAAAGAGGTTAGTCCAAAGCAAGAAAAACTAAGTTCTCTTTCTCCAAATGGGCGTGAATCATTGCCTAAGCCTTACAGCTCAACTGAACAACAGAGGCAAGAGATTTACAAATATGAAAAACTCTCACAGCTATGGACACAAGAGAAACCCTCTCTTGTAATAGCTCTAAGCATTACTGACTTGCATTTTTGAATCAACATTTGAATTCAGAATCCATATAGATCCATTGACTCCAAGTTTGCACAACATGCAGAGCAATGATGCTCTGGGTACAGCAATGCAAACAGCAACCAGTAAAATCTAGGAGAATTAAAAGGAGCGGGGTGGGGGGTGAGTCTAATATTCAGATTTTGCACAGTATTGCCAGTCATGTAGTGCAGTCATTGGAAACATCTTCCAAATAAAGCACAATTCCAGTGCTTGAGCACTAGAGGGTAAATCCAGAATAAAACCAGAGCTGTGCCTCAGTTTCTTTATTTTGATAGGCAAGCATTTAAATGCTTAACTTAGCACCCTCTTTCATCTGTCTTGAGTTTTGCTAGCTGAAGCTCTTTCTGAGGCCATGCAGCACCAGGGTGGAAGATTATGTCACACAATTGCAAACTTCTTGCAAGAGTACTCTCAATAATTTTAATATGTGTCATGCCAAACTCAGGATTACTTTCTCTGGCCAGTTTCAGGGTGCACACCTTTTAAAAAGGACTACAGTGTCAGTCTGAAAATTGTCTCTTGTGACTGGGACTGGCAAAAGACTGATGAGATACTAGCCCACAGCCTATTTTGAAAAATATTTATCATGTAAATAAACAGCAGCCTCTTTTCATACCTAGTTATCATCCCTTTGAATAATATTTTTTTTTTTAAGTGCAAAGGGATGGCAGCAGAAGGGTGGGCATCATCCAGAGGGCAGGATTGAGCCCTAGTAGATTTCAGTCTTGTCTTGCCCCTCTATTGAAAAAAACAAAACAAAACAAAACCAAACACAATACAAACACACACAAGTATGTGCATATACCAGAAATTTTGGGCATTACTATATGAACAAACCAGAAATCCTACTACTTCCCAATAGGATTTGTTATGGAAACAGCATATAATTTCATCCCAATACCACAAATTTGCCACTACATTAAAGAGCATTACTGTTACTAAAGGATGAACAGTAAATCAACATCTCCAGCTCTTCAGGCTACAGCCCTCTTCAAGGGAATGGTGATTTTGAGTGTCCCTTCATTTCAGGGTTTTAAATATATCCCACGAGAGAAAGCAAAGCTGCTGAGTATGGAGTGCTTAAACAAGAACTTTAGCACAGAAAAACTTTGTCATACCAGTTTTGTTCTTATATTAACCTTGTCAGGGACAAAAAAAGTGGGAAAAACTGTTTCTTTGTATACTGATACTCTCTACTAATTGTATATTGGTACTTTCCCTGGTAACCAGGACACATGAACTACCCAGACTACATTGTAAAAACCCCCATCTAACCCCCTGGAGCAATGGACAGATCTCTTTTTAACAGTAAACCATTACTGATACCCCATGCAAAAGATATCTTTGTATCTTATTAAAAAATCATCTAAAATACCATTATGTGTTGAGAAATAAAATATAGAAAAGTGGAGGAGCCACACAGATAGCACGACAACATTCAGTGATAACTGTGACCTTTGCCAATTACTGCCCTGTGAAGGGTCACAAAAATTAGCAAACAAAAAAGCAGGGGGTGCCCTTTCGACAGATTTAAGAATGTATTGCACTCTCTAGTATATTAATTAAAATAACCAAGATTAAACATGGAGCTTTAGTTCTGGGGGGAAAAAAAAAAAATCCAGAGAATTGAAGGGGATCCATATCTGCTGCAAATCATGAACTGTAAATAGTGACATTTTACTTCTTGTAGAAAAAAAAATTACATTATCCATTTCTGAGAAGTATTTTTAAAAATTGGTCTTCCCATCCTTACCATAAGTATCTCTGTTACAAATAAAAATGTTCTCCCACCCATAAATAAATCACATACATTGTTGCAAAAAAACAGATCAGCCGAAACAGCTAAAATGTAATTATACACTAACCAAAAAGAATTCCATTGTAACTGAAAATGAATGGCTTGTACTTCAGGTCATTAGCAGAGTGCTGACCAGCCCAATTTTAAATGCTAAAATACCCCCACCAAAAAAGGAGGAAAAAAACAAACACACAAACAAACTTGAGAAAAATATGCAAGTATCTGAGAAAGCAGGAACATTGTGTGGAATGAATTTTTAAATAATGAGAAAACCCTGACCCCTTGTCTCACATTAGAGAAATTCTGTTAAGCTTCCCTTATTTCTCTATGGCTGTTTATGCATCACTATTTGAAAAAAATAAGCTAAAAATAATTTGTATCTGCCTCCAGATCTACAGAATGAAATGCTTTGCCAGCTTACAACACTAAAAATCAAAAATCAAGTTTGATAATTAACCTGCCTTTCCTAATAAACCCACACTTACCGAATGGCACTTCAAACAATGAATTACAGAAAAAAAAAGAAAAAAAAAAAAAAGAAAAAAATGTATTGTGTTGAAAGGTTAAAGAATGTGTGTACTTTCCATATAGCTGAAATGCTTCCATGAACATTTAACTCTGGATAAACAAAACAGTCCAAATTCAGGAAAATAGAACTATTTTACTCATTAAAACATTCTGACAATACTATTTAATTTAAGCGTCATTTTAAGCACTGAGAATAATTTCTTTTAATAAAAAGAAAAACAATAAGAAAGGCTAAGTTGATAGAATCCTTTTCTGCCATTAAAAAAAAAAAAAAACAACCACCAAAAAACCCCACAAAAAAAACCCAAAAAAACCTCCCACCAAAGCCACCAAAAAAGAACTGGTGAGCTTTCTTCTCCTGCCATACAGCAGATCTCTTCTTGGATTTCACATCACTGACCATACCCTGTCAGAGATCTTAAACAGTTTACATTACTTCTTTTGAAGGATTAATCTAGACCAGCCCAGAGATAAAAACCAAAATGCACAATGAATTCCTACATTGAATTCCAGCTTGTTACTGTGAACTCAACATAAGAAAAAAAGGAATCCCACACATCTTATAGTATACACACTGCTTTCACACAGTAGGAGTTAGAGGAATACGTAAAGGGACAAGCTATTTTTGTACAAAACCTCAATTTATTTCAGAGAAATTAAAAATATGGTATTTAATATATATAAATTTCTATTCCTCTATAAATATAGATGATCTTGTGATAATGAACAGAAATAAATGCATACCAAGTTAAAATAATTTTGCATTTAGGGTATGGTAGCCATAGATAATGTTTATGAACCTAAATACAGGCATTTGTAATATAAAAAAAAGTTTAAAACAATACAATCGGGAGAGAAGTATTCTGCTGTTTTTCATACAGAGGTCTACATATTCAAATGCATCTGTCAAAAGTTACAATTTCGTCTTTAACTTTTTTAATGTATTAGAAGCACAATCCCACACACCCAGGAGCATACAAGGTAGTAGATATACTGCAGACATGGTATCTTATCCTTGGAGTATGCAATGTTATTTCTGTACCGGAAAAAGAGGGGAAAAAAAGACAGCAGAGGCTCTTCCAGGTCTCACGTCTCACCAGAGTGCTTAAGCATTCTGCTTTTCTGTTTTCCTTTCCATTGTTTTTACTACTGGCAAAAATCATCACACCCTCATGATGTGCAATAACTTAAGTCTCAATTAATTAAAATTCAGAGGAATGGCAACGGCTCCAGCGTTTCCCATATGAAGAGCTGGTGTATGAATATAACTAGGGGGCAGGGAGGAAACAAACAAAAGCCCCAAAGTGAATGCTGCGTTTTATTCCGATGAAGCTCTTTTCAGTGAGCCCGTATTTCCTGATCCTGCTGACCCCAGCCGGCAGCAGCGCGGCGGGGAGGGACCGGGGCAGGCGGCGGTGGGAGCACCCGCGGGGCGCCCCGGGACTCAAACTGGGCTTAGGGGAAAGACAGCAGGAGCGAATTTCGCTGTGTCTCTGTCGCCCTGAGCCATCGGAGGTGCTACAGGTGCGAGCGGTGCTGAACCCCAACTCGCACCCCGAACCGGGCCAACTCCTGCTGAGCCAAGGCCGGACCCTGGCACCCGGCACACGGCCGGGGCTCTCCCTCCGCAGAGCGGCCCGAGCACGGCGGCTGTTTGCGCCCCAGGACGGCCCGGCGGGGTCAGGGGGCCGGCGCTCGCCGCAGCGCCGTCCCTGAGCCATGCCCGGGGCTTCTCCGCGCTCCCCGGCCGGAGCCGGGGCGGGAAGCGGTGCTCCTCCCCATCCCCACCTCCACGCTGCCGCGGGCGGGCCAGGACCCAGCCCGGGTCAGGAGGAGCCCCCGGCCGCAGCCCCGCTCCGCGCCCTCCTGTTTAATGCAGCTGAAATTCCAAGCAAAGCCATTACAAAACCTGTGTGGGGGAGAAGAAGGGGGGTTGTTTTCGATTCTCTTACCGGCAGCTTTTCCCATCCTGCCCTACGAAATAAAAATCCAAAGCCTTTTTGTTTTCTTTAAATTAAAAAAAAAGGGAGGGGGTGAAGCGAGGAAGTAAAATCCGCAAACGTTAGAAGTGTCCTAAATAATTAAAAAAGTGAGTTTTTTTGTAATTTAAATACAAATATACTTACAAAATCTTACAGAAGCTATTTACATCCCTCTCCCCCAACCTGACAGTGCGTTCAGCTCCTACAGGAGACAGCCCGAGCGGCACGGGGAGGGCAGAGCCCGGAGATCCCAGGCACTGGAGTCCCCTTGGCTCATCCTCCGCTCCCCGCCGCCTGTGGAAGCCACTCGCAGTCCAAAAAGTTTGCCCAGGCTGGATAAGGAGCTGCTTCCCGAGGCAGAGCCTCAGTCCTCCGCCTGCCCACATCTCCCTAGCCTGGCAAGCAGGGGTCTCAGACCGTGGTCTCACCCTGCTTGCTGTTGGTGAGCCTGGTGTAAAACTTCCTCCAGGAGTTCAGGGTTTTCCCAGACCAGATCCAGAAGCCCGAGGTGATGCCCACGATTAAGGTCATGAGATACTTGATCATGAAGACGGTGAAGTCGGGGCTCATGGGCGGGTGGTGGCCGCTGTGGTTGTTGGGGCAGGGAATGGCATAACTCTTACAGCTCTGCGTGACCCAGCTCCTCTCCCACTGTTCCCTAAAAGCTTGCTCGTAAAAATAGCAGGCAATGACGATGGTGGCCGGCACCGTGTAGAGGACGCTGAAGATGCCTATCCTCACCATGAGCTTCTCCAGCTTTTCGGTCTTGGTGCCGTCATGCTTCATGATGGTCCGGATCCTGAAGAGGGACACAAAGCCAGCCAGCAGGAAAGAGGTGCCGATGAACAGGTAGACGAACAAGGGGGCCAGCACGAAGCCCCTCAGGGCATCCACGTTGTTGATGCCCACAAAGCAGACGCCACTGAGGACGTCCCCATCCACTTGTCCCAGGGCAAGGATGGTGATGGTCTTGATGGCCGGCACGGCCCAGGCGGCCAGATGAAAGTACTGGGAGTTGGCCTCAATGGCCTCATGGCCCCACTTCATGCCAGCAGCAAGGAACCAGGTGAGGGAGAGGATGACCCACCAGATGGAGCTGGCCATGCCAAAGAAGTAGAGCATCATGAAGAGGATGGTGCAGCCCTCCCGCTTCGTGCCCTGCGCCACGGTGCGGGAACCGTCCTCGGCAAAGCGCTCGTTGCAGACCACCCTCTCCTCCAGGAGGAAGCCGGCAATGTAGGCCACGGCCACCGCCGTGTAGCAGCCCGAGAGGAAGATGATGGGCCGCTCGGGGTAGCTGAATCGCTTCATGTCCACCAAGTAGGTGAGGACGGTGAAGAGAGTGGAGCACAACAGAGCACGGACCAGATGCCGATCCAGGTGCGGGAGAAGCGCAGCTCCTCGGGCCCGAAGTACATGAGCCCGTAGAGGCGGCCGGGCTCGCAGGGCGCCCCGCAGTCCTTCTCTCCCAGGAAGCGGTAGTTCAGGTAGGAGGGCACCTTCAGCGCCCGCGGGCAGGTGAAGCGCCCGCGGGACTCGCCGGGCCCCGGGCCCCCCGGGCCGCCGCCGGCGCCCCCGCGGTGCGGGTTGCTGGTCCAGCTCTCGGGGCGCAGGGCGGGCGTGGGGTGCCGCGCTCGGAGGCGTTCTGCCCCACGCACAGCTCGCCAGCCCCGTGCACCGGGAACTTTTCGCAGCGCAGCGTGTCGGGCCACTGGAAGCCGAACTTGTTCATGAGGGCCTCGCAGCCCTGGCGGGCCCGCTCGCAGAGGGAGCGGCAGGGCGGCAGGGCCTGCTCCAGCACGGTGCACACCGGCGCGTACATGGAACACAGGAAGAACTTGAGCTCGGCCGAGCACTGCACCTTCACCAGCGGGTAGAACTGGTGCACCTCCAGCCCCGCGTCCTCCTGGTTGGTGTGGCCCAGCAGGTTGGGCATGATGGTCTGGTTGTAGGCGATGTCAGTGCAGAGAGGGATGGAGATGGGCTGGCAGTAGCCGTGGTCAGGGATGGAGATGCCCCGCTCGCCGTTGTACTGCGATGCCGGCAGCTGCCCCCCGGCCGGCAGCGCCGCCGCCCACAGCAGCGCCAGCAGCAGCGGCAGCCGCGGGCACCGGCCGCTGCCAACTTCCCCGCCGCCGCTCACCGCCGGCCCGCGCCGCTCGGCCATGCTCAGTCGGTGCCGCCTGCCCTGCCGGGCTCCCGCCGCCCCGCCGCCGCCGCCGCCGCCGCCGCTTCTCCTCCCGGCCCGAAGTTGCGACTCATGAAGGGAGCGGCGGGCAGGGACGGGGCAGTCCCGGCCGCCACTCACGCGGCCGCGGAGCGCAGCGCGCAGCTCTGCCCGCACCGGCGGCAGCGTCCGCCGCGCCTCCGACTCCCGCCGCTACCGCCGCCGCCGCCGCCTCCGCCGCCGCCGCCTGACCATTTGTGCCGGCCCCTCGAGCCCGCGCCCCCGCCTCGCCGCGCCGCGCTCCTCCGACCGGTTTCCAGGCGCCCCGCAGTCTGCTCCACCGGAGGGAGGAGCCTTGAAACCGACGCCGAACTTTCCTGCGTAAGGGACCGTCTCCCAACGCCTCACCCGGGGGCGGGCGCAGGCGGGCCGGGGCTGCCCCGAGCCGTGCACAAAGGCGGCGGGGGCGGCGCTGGGGAAGGGGCCCCGCGGCGGGGCGGCCGGGAGGGGACGGGGCTGTGCCGTGTCGGTCGGCAGCGCGCCGGCCCCGACTGTCCCGGGGGTGCTGTTGGATTCCCCGGTGATGACGATTGTGGAAGCTGTTGAGCGGCGCACCCGGACTGGGCCGGGGCCCGTCACCCTCGGTGCCCCCCGCCGTGCAGCAGCCGTGCTGATCCCGGGCGGGGGATCGATGTTTGGCACACGGCAAAGGGCAGGGCTGGAGGAGGGAGCCGCGGCAGCGCCGGGACTCTGCTGCGGGGAGCCGGGGTGTCTCTGCGGCCTGAAACGGGGGAGACCCGCTGCGGTCACTCGGGGCGCGGACAAGGGCCGCAGCAGAAGGCGCAGCCCGCGGTGTGGCACATCGCATACACGGTGATGCTGGAGTGGCCAAAACTCGCCTCTGCCCAGAGACACTTTCAGTAACTCGCTACCGACTGGTGTGTTATCTGCGCCTTCCTCCCATCGTGTCCGCAGCAGCCCCACATACGAAAATAATCCCAACAGGGCCTTCCCATTTCCCTTCCTCCCTCTGCTTAGTGGGCTACTGTTCCAGCGTGACTCAAGTCGAATGCTGTGTGACTTGAAATACCTCCCGTCAGGTTTTTTGGAGAATTCTTGCTATATTCTGTGGAGGGGAGTGAATAGGCATACAGTGACCGCCAGCAGTGGCCATTTTTGCATGCCTGAAGCCCCATTGCACAAACAGAATAGAGGTCCTGTTTGCTCTCCCAAAATGCATAGCCCAGAAAAATGATGAAGGCTGAATAGGGGATTTACTGTACTCATTGGAACTGAATAAGAATAATAAAGTGTGCTCCTGGAGAGAAGAACCCTGCCCTGTTCTCCAGACATTCAGTAATTAAGGCGCTCTGTTGTGTGTGCAAATGTTCTCATATTTGTCCGAAGGTTAATTCTGCCATTCGGAGCTGAACCAGGCGTGGAACTTGTCCCACCAGCTGTCTTCCTTCTCTGCAGCATGCCCCCACCCTTTCCACTTACATGTTAATTGAGATCCAAAAATCCATTAGTAGTAAGACAGCTCCAGCATTTATTTCTAGCTGTCAGAGATGGCAAGGGTTAATAAAAGACATCCGTATATCTTGGATAGCTACAGATAAAATTTGGACCATGCTATTTAGGCCACTGTCTTTCTCCCAGCAGTACTGTCCCACATTCAAACTAATTAATAGCAAAATCTATGCTGTGTAACGACTGCAGGAGTGGATCATGTTTAGAAAAATTGCACATCCTTAAAAATGTCAATTGCTGATGTCCTTGTTTACTGAGGTTCATTGAGTTCTGTCAAGAACTCTCTTCTCAGAAGACTATAGTTCAAAAATGATATGCACAAATACCTTTTTCCATCTTCTGCTGAACAGTTTGATTCCTTAAATATTGTATTTATTGAACTGTATTAAAGCTACATATTTTTCTCTTCAGATCTACATCAGTAATTAAAATTATTAACTTCTTTATGGCACAAAACCTATTTATATTCAACCCTAAATAGCAGTATTGTTTCTCTGTTCATCCTAAAAGATTGAACACTGGATCTTTAGATTGGAATAAATATTATCCATGCTCTTTCTCATAGACAATGAGTGTGATTTCTGACTAGTCTTGGGAAGCCTCCTTAGCTTTCTGCCTGTCCTTTTTAGAGCTGGGGAAACATCACACACTCCAGGAGAGGTAATTAAGATGCCTAAGTGCATCGTCAGTTGGTTGACATTCTACCTAATAGGGTCTACATTTGAAATATTAAGGAAACACTTCTCAAATGGAAAAACACCGTCTTTACTAACCTAGAAGATTGTTCTAGGAGAAAGACCCGTGTATACAGATAAGGTTTGTATGTGTACATAATAGTTTTTTTCAGACCAACTAGGATTAACAAGCTAATTTTTTGGTTCTGAAGCAGTAACTATCTAAATGCTGTAATTAGCTAAAAGCTAAATGCAGCTTGAGAGAAACTACTTCAAGTTCAGATGTATCAGTAAGACTAGCTCAGAAATAAGAAGTGGAAATGGGGTGGAAGTGGTATTGAGGGGAGAAGAACAAGGGGTAAGAGCTGGTAGGTTCAGAAAAGTTTCTAGGACTTGCTCATTTTAACTGTTTAATGATTTTTCACATAACAGAAGAAAATCCTGTGTGGAAAGAATCTTCCCAGAAGCACTTGTCCTACATTTCAAACACCCCAAACCACAAAACTCATCATTAGAGCATAATCCTTTGTGGCCCAAAACACGAGATCAGTTTAAACTGTGCCTGAGCAAGAAATGCAAGATGTGTTTTGATGCCTATCCACTACAACAGCAGTGAACACCCCCTGCCATCAAATCACCAGCATACCCTGGTCTTACATTTGATGTTCCAGGGCTGTACTTCATCCAGTGCACAGCTGAATTCCTTGTAGTTCTACTGCTGAAAACGACCACTCAGCTCCAGCATAAACTCCTGGAGCCAAGCAAACCACTGTGCTGTTTGTGAGGGAGTCTTTCTCACAAAACAGACATTCTCTCACTCTTTTCAGACCTGATCCTTAAGGGAAATTACAGAACTTGTCCCACAGAAGTCCACATGAGAACTAGGTTTCGTAACTCTGCCCAAAACCGTGGACTCAGTAGAGATGCTGGTCTGATAGTACATTATAATTTCCTTCTACTTCAACATACAGCACTGCCCCCTCCCACTTACCCCTCTCCAGATCAACAGACTGTAAGGTAATTGTCTCTCCTTTTTGCTTAGCTAATAAATGCTATTTTTTCCATAATTAACATCATCAATGTCCTCTCTATTCTAAAGCTTCAATCTTATTTCTTTCAGAACTGGCTTAATTAATAACTATCTTAGGAAACAGTAAGCAATTGCTCTTAACTGAAAGGTGATTCTAACAGAAAAGTGTGACCAAGTCTGTTTTATTTTTCCACATATATGTCTTGGTCTAACAAAATACACTACTTCTTCATGCCAGCCCAGTACTGCACATCATATCCACAGGAAATTATTCCTGTGTGTCCTCTTGTTCTTTTAATGATTCCTTAGGTGTCCATCATAAGGGACAGTTGGAGAGAGGAGGCTGGACTGGATGCCACCTTTGCTCGGGTCAATATGACAGTAATCATGTTCTTATGAAGACACAGTCAATTTCTTAAAGCCCAAGGACTCTTCTCCCTTGCCACGGAAAGACAATCCTCCATTCTAAAAGAAACAAAAATTTGGGCATTAAATAATAATAAAAAGGAATTTCAGCTTTTACTTCAAACCAATATGCAGATGTTACTAGGTATAGTTGCTGTTAGGGAAAGTTAGGACTCTGGCAGGTAGGCAGAGTATGAGATGCATTCTCTTACATTCTTTATGTACCAATACTATCCTTAGAGTACTGGTTCATGCTTGCTTTACTTATTATGGGAAATGGGGGGATTATCTGAAACAAACAAACAAAAAAGTAGTTATGTAAATCTTTAATTTTGTAAAGAAATAAAGTAAAAAGTCATCACAGGATTTTCTTGTTTTCCTGTGACTGGCAGAAATAGGATAGAGTGAATGCTTCCATTCCACAGCACTTAAGGAAAACTTGTTTCCCTAGAGGAAATTATTCAGCTTTATCTCACAGACCTATGTTACACACAGAGAATCCAAACAGAAGCACAAATGTGCATGTAGGAAGGCTAGTGAGCACCCAAATGAATAAAATGTAAACTGAGATGATAACATAAATTATGTTTGTCCACCAAATTAAAGCAAATGTTATGCTTAAATAATTAGGTTTTTAATTGATTCAAGGTTTCATTATTTAGATGTCAAATAAGGGGTTAAAAGTAAAATCATCATAATTCAGTGGGATAAGTTAAAAGTTGATTTTTGTTTCATGTTGAGCATGAATCTTGGCTGGTAAGAACAGTTAATATTTTTTTGTGTGTGGAGAAATTAGTTCTGTATGGAAAGAAGGGATTCATGAGATTTGGGTAGAGAGAGGGATTAAAATATGCAATCTGTGATGGGCAACAGTGTGTATACTAAATGAATGAAGTTTCTTGGGAGTTTCCAAATGAGACAGTACAGATTCACATCTCAGTTCGGTCTCATTTCAGCTCTGAGTACTGGCAGTACACATCATATCAAGCCCTTACAATGCACAGACAGGGACACTTGCTGAAAAATCAGTAGAAAGATTGTAAAAGCAGTGAAATGAAGGAGAATCAGTGCAAAGATTCTAAGTGCAGTGAAATGAAGGAGAGATGATTACAGTGTCATACCTCCTAAATTTTAAGATGAAATAAGGTACACCCTTACACTGCCATATTAAATCTACCATATCTTTTGGATGATAAAATCAATAATCCTGATAATATATGCTCCTTAAAGTAAGGTGTTTGAACCTAGAAGTTGACACTGAGAAGTAGACACAAACCAAAATTCTGGAGAGAAGGTACCTGGACAAGACTTGGCAACATCCCAATGACATAGCCCTCTGCTTCAGGGCCATGGGCACAGCATTTCACAGACCTAGTCTTGTCAGAAGAACAAAATCCTTAAAATTTAAAAGTCTGCCTTCAACATTTCTTGGAACATCTAGAAGATTCTTGGAAGTATGCCTGTGCTGACAAAAATAACAAACACATGCAGTAATTGGCAAAGAAAATCAGTAGGAGCTGAACACAAACCTTAGGGATGGTGCAGTCACCAGCCAGAATACTTTCTGCAGCAAGGGTCTCAAGGCTGTACAACCAAGTACTCAGAAAGTCACCTCAGTGTGGACGCAGTTGTTATTAACAAGCATTTGACAAGATACCAAGTAATTCTCTGACCATCAAGTGGCCCAGATCAGCTTACCCTCAAATTCATTCCACTTGCCTTTCTATATGCCTTTTATTAATTGGCTGTATTAGTTTGCAATTGTCCAATTTAGGTCAAAAATTGTACTTCTAATTGTATTTGGGGGTTGTGGAAACAAGAGAAATAGAATTTATTCCTGCTGAGTGATACCTATTATAACATGAATGTTCTACCAGGTATCATGGGCTAGGAATAAAGAGCAATTTTTGGCCAGTATTAGTGTAAGTCAGGCCCCCATTATAAGGATTTTATATGTTTTAAAGAGGCATGAGGAGAAGCAGTATGCACAGTCAAAGCAGACTACAAAGAGTCTCTTCCTCAGTACCCAGAGCATTTTTTCCTTAATGGTGTTTATTCAAGATAGATGGAGTATGTGGAGATTTGAATTGGTTTTCTTTTCTGTTCAGAAGAAATGTAGATGATCCCTTGCAAATTAAAGCCGTATGTTGCCTGCCTTCCTTGACATGTTCTGTGCTGGGGTGAGAGGCGCAAGGGGCTGCAGCCCGGCTGCTGCTGCCAGAAGTTTTCCGGAGAACAAGAAAAAGTCACAGCTCTTAAAAGGGCAATTGCAGATCACAGCTCATTTTGTTCAGAGAATGCGAACATTTTTACTCTCTTTTTATTTCCCTTTCTTGAGCAAGTTCTTCTACAGTTACTTAGAGTGCCTGAAAACACAGACTCTCTCTTGTTCTTCAAACACAGAGAGGCTGATTTAAGGGTCTAG
The DNA here is from genome assembly GCA_030060385.1 of Muscicapa striata striata. NCBI lineage: Eukaryota > Metazoa > Chordata > Aves > Passeriformes > Muscicapidae > Muscicapa > Muscicapa striata. Next base: position 16,123 of record JAREIS010000097.1, on the reverse strand, counting down.
GATGGCAATCCTTACTCCCAGGAGTAGACTTGCTGATTTCACAGATACAAGGAAAAGGAGTAGAGCTTCATAAGGCTGTGATGCAAGGAGAAATTATGTGATGAGTTCTTACTTCTGGCCTCACGCTGCTCTTGCTGTGCTTCAAGTACATTCCTTGTAAAGAAATGACTCCCCATTTCCACTGATGTAAATGAGATTCAGATCATATTTGCTGCATTACTATTTCAAGATACTCAAATTGAAAAGGTGTGTGTGTATGAGGTGGGGAGATAGAGTGAGGAAAGCTGTTTTTCTATGTCTTTTAGGAGTGTATGTATTTTCCATGAATGCTGTTTTGAGAGTGAGCAGGATGAGATCAGAGCAGGAGTAATTCTCAGCCTGCATCTGCCTTTTTCAGTGGAATGCAACTTGGTACATGTTAAAGGACAATCTTGGCTTTTCCTTTAGAAGAAATTTTTGGGCTTTTGCTTTTCCTTGTAAAGATAGCCTTAAATATTTAACCAGTGTAAACAGAGGCAGAATGCCCAGGAAGACTGAAAGGAATGTGCCACAAAGATCTGCTTCTAAGCACTTCTCCCCTAAATACATTCTTCCTCATACAGGAGGGGTCAGCTGTATTTTGAAAGGAATTGGATTTTAGGCTGTTTGTGTGAAAGTAATTGTCTTAAGGATGGACAGGAGTGGTTTTAGATCTTCCTGCAGTGTTCTAGACCTTCCTCCAGTTTTGCAGCTGACTTTTCTAGTTAGCATGTCCCCTACTCTTTAAAAGACCCTGGCAGCACAGCAACTGTTCAACACTGCAGCACTACAATATCCTGCCTGGGCCCCTGATAAACCATCCTTGGCCTGATCCCACAGTCTTCAAGAAGGAGAAAAAGGAACACTTCCTAAAAATCTCCAAGTTCACAGTAAGGATTGTTACCTTCAGAATGATGGAATTTAATTTCCTATTGTTGCAGGTTGTCGTTCTGTATTGCTCAAATATGCAACCACAACGTTTAGCCCAACTGCAAATATATTCAAGTCTCTTCTTCCCTGGTACCCCTATCAGAACATTGACTTATCCCATGACAGTGAGTGCATCTGCACTCTGCTTCTGGATCTTGTGACGTCTCTGTTTTTATGGGTGGCTAAGATTGCGTCATTTTTTACTGGATTTGGACTTACCTGTGGAAATCCACACATTTGCCATCTCCAGGGTTGATTATTGTAATTGTAATTGTGTTGTAATTCTGTACACTTTCATATGGCTTTGCTGGCATTAGAGAAAAGTATGAGGGTTCCTAGCACTGAAGACCAGGAGGATAAGCCATGTCACCTCAGTGTCCCAGGTCTTCTGCTCCCCTCTGCTGTCCATGTGCTGAATACAGAGCCTATGAAAGTTTGCTTCCCTATCTTAAAGTGTCATGCTAGCCTGATCCCAATCATGTCAGGGGTGGCTGGTCTCAGCAGTCACAGCCCACTACAGCTGTATGTCACTGCAGTAACACCTCAGCCTCAAGCCTGTTCAGAGGGAATGAGCCCATATCCAGGAGATACAACTACTGCAACATCTGACTGACTGAATCTGAACATCCAGAAGATTCTGGCATGTTTATGTACTTCTGTATTTTCAGATGAAAACACCTCCTTTTCCCATTTTGACTCTCAGTGGTAGTGACACCATTAAAAAAAAGGTTCAGTCATGCCCATCCTTACATATTCTACCTGGAAAGTGAGAGACACTTCATGGTTATTCTTCAATTTTCAGAGCTCTTTAATTCATGAGGAAGGATATGCATAAAAATATGAACACTGAATAGAAAGCATTAGGAAGGGATGGAAAGGGAAAAGATGGGGTATCTAGCTTCTGGTTCTTACGTGTTGGTATCAATTAATGTTGAAATCATTCTTAAATCTCAGGAAGTATTTTGCTGGTGGTGATTCTTTTGGACATTGTCTGTTCCTCTGCCATTTATTGCAGCTAGACAGATATAGTTTAGCTATTAGGATAACTATTAATTAGTATTTCTGCAAAGCCATTGTGGTTTCTATTTCTATTTTTGTACTTTTCTACAGTTGTAGAGCTTCTTCTTTGAATACATTGTGACTTTTAAAAAATGCAAACTGATGTAAATATTTACTTGAAAGTCTTCACTGTGCCTACACTTACTTTCTTCCAAGTACATATGTGATGGCAATTCATATTTGGAGGTCTGGGTCCTCCTTTCAGCAAAGAAAGGCTAGGAGCAGCTCATCCTAAACTTTGTCTACACTGTTGCCATAGCAAACAAAAATCAAGCTGGTTTGGGAGGCACATTTCCTTCCTTCTCACAAGTAATGTATTTGTGACTTAGTGGCAGCTGGCCTGCCATAGAAATTAGGCTGCCATGAAACCACAGCCTTGCACTCCCATCTCTGGGATATGTCAGTTATATGTCATTGCTTGAACATTAAAAAAATGTGACAGAACCATGTTCCCACATATTGTGTTCAATAGCAGCAGGCTTAAAGATGCTTCAAATCATAGCAAGCCTAATTGTGAGCCAATGTAGCACTCTGAGTACCAAGGACAGGCACTAATTGGTTTTTGCCATGTCTGCTATGCCATTTCTATTACTTTTTTTTTTTTTTTTTTTTTTAATTCACAATGCCCTAATTCCATTAGGGATATGGGACTTAAAGGCTTGTCTTATTTGGGGAAAAAGAATGCCAATATTAAACTAATCCCTTGTGTAGACACTCTTATTTCAGTTTAAAAGTGCCTTTCATGGCATTAGCAAGTTGATTCCTTGCTGACATAAGCTTAATCAATATGAGGCACTCAGCCTGATATAAATTTATCTCCGTGATAGGGTTGCACCAATTTCTCTATGTGCCTTTGAAAAACCAGTTAGTTAAATCAGTTGTTTCTTCAAATTGGCAAGTTCTCACTCATTGAAGATTTGCAGTACAACAGTGCGGCCAGCTGAAAAATGAATCACTTCAGTAAAATGTAAAGAACTTTGTCCAGTGCTACCCATTAAAGCTCTGAAAGCTGCAAATATCAATAAACTTAGAGCAGCTTCACATCTATGTTCTTAATCCCCATTTTCTAAATGCAGGAACTTAAATGTAGAGAAATTAAATGTGTTTCCAAGGTCAACAAAAGAGTATGTGGTAAAGAGGTTTCAGAATGAGACCAATGACTGAATATCCCTGGTCCCAGCATCTTTCAGACACCTTATATGTAAGAAGTACTGGTACCTGTGCTTTCTGGTAATCAGCCCTTTAGAATCAGATTGCTAGGGTTGGACGATGTATCCGAGAATAACTAGTTTGTAATCTCTCATCTGAGTTTTGCAAACAAAAGACTGACTTCTTTTTCTTCTTGAATGAAGATCTGCCCTTGTAATTTTATCACCACCTTACTAAGTATTTATTTCCAGTGGTATCCTCCTTTAGCTATAAACATATTCATTCTAATCTCAAATTCTGAGGCAAAAAGGATATTCTACCATTTTTTATGGCTACACCAAATCTATTTTTTCAAAGGATAAGCATTTCAAATCTTATGCTGCAAGCAGAGCTTTTTAGGCTAGGAGGAGGATCACAATGGCAGTATTGATGCAGTATATCACCCATTCTGGAATAGTGGTTGTGGTCCAAACAACCACTCTGGTCTGTGTTAAAACAAGGATATTAGTTTGAAGGCCTGTAAATGATGGGTCTGGTCACAGACAAAACCACACATTAGCACTGTTGGAAAAAAATGTGACAATGTTAGGTCAGATGAGCTTGAATCGATCTCCTCAGATCAGGCTCAGATTCAGATGGAGCAAGTAATTCTATGGTATGACTGATTGAAAGGCATGTAAAGTAAACCACAGCTGGTGTTTTCACCATGGAGCTCACTCTGTCATTGGGTGATGCTACTAAAAGTTACTGGAATTTGAAAATGCTTTTTAAAGCCTGAAAAAAACATTTCCATCCTTTGTTGTATATCTCAGATTTATACCCTCAGTTCCATAATCTGGAATTCAGTTATACCAATGATTTGCCAAAAGAGTGGATTCTTACAACATGCTAAGCTACAAAGACCATAGTTGTGCAGTGCAAATACTGTCTACAATTATGGCAATTAAAAACAGAAGCTTGAGGCAGAAGCACTTTAAAAATATTTGCAGAACTATCAAAAGTCTTTCTGTGCTCCATCCCAGAGTACCTGGGCACCTCAGCACCTCAAAATCTCTAATGTGCTTGTTCTAAAAGATAAAAGGAGTGCTTTCTCTTTGTTTTGGAAAGGAAATCTAAGGCAGAGATTAAAATGACCAGTTCAAAGTCAGGTAAGAAATCTGTGATAGGAAAGGGAATTTAACCTAAAGCTGGCACACACATTCTTTTTTCCTGAGGCCTATTTTTCCTGGAAAGGGATGTGAATCACAGTTGTTTTAAGCCCCCTTGGGAGGTGGTCCCACACCTTACCCACTCCTGTTCTTCCTCCACAGAGGCACCTGCAGGGCAGTGGAGAGAAGCAGAGCAATGTGCTGACCCAGCTGAAAGCTAACCAGCAGAGCCCAGTGTAGTTCCAGTTGCAGCAATTCCCTTCTCCAGCCCTTGGCATGGCTGAAGGGGTGCTAGTGCCAGCAGAGGGGAAAGGGAAGGAAGGTGTGAGCTGAAACACAGGAGAGGAGGGATGGTTCCTGTCAGCAACAGCCCAGCTTTAACGGGCATGAAGCAATCATGAAACTGCAGCTTGGACTGCACTTTTTTAAAGAAAATTTAATCATTAGTTATTCTGACTTGAAATAAAAAAAAAATCTAGTCATAGCTGGACCAGCTGCTGAGGTGGCAAATATGGGGAGAAATCCCTGTTGTTTTGTTCTTTCCAGTACTGCAAAGGGAAATTGAGGGGCCTGGGAGTAGAAAAGACCTTGAGTCACCTTGATGTTGACTGCTTCCCTGAACAGAGGGGCAGCAGGGCTTGAGGCCATCATTTAACACCTCCCCCTGCTATGTATGGCAGGACTGTTGACAACAGATTTGTTTAACATCACAGTATTAGTCCATGACCAAGCTATCACCTTAAACTCTCTCACAGCAGCATGCAAGCTTCTTAATATCTATTCTCTTACCTGAAAAGCAAACAAGATAACACATGAATGTTCTTACTAAGCATGTTTATATTTATGTATTTACTTAATTTGCTTCATTGCCAGTTTCCTTTCCCTGCCTCCCTTTTATGCTCTAACTAATGTCTCTCTCAGCATGCCACTGTCAATAGTAATTTACACTACACATCAGACCATGCAAACAGCTCACGTGTTACCAGTTAATATGAAGGGAGACTCCAAGGACAGTGGTGCACAGCAGTCTTGCCATCTCTACCAATGTGGGTTGCAGAGCACCGTTCTTGAAAGTGCTCTGCATCCTCTGCTGCTGTGAGGAGACAGCTGCCTGCCACTGAAAAACTCTGGACTGGGCATATGGACTTAATTTAATTAACCAGATAACCTGTGCTACATTTACCGTGAGTGGATCTCCCAGTGCCACTACTCACACTGCAGATCAGCTCTCTTCATGAGAGAAGCAGCTCTTGGTAAAGATGAAGTGGTGCAAGAGGAGACACAAACTCTGCCCCTTTTATGTTCTGGGTAGGAGGTAGAGTCCTAACTGCTTCTCAACAAGCCTGATCAGTGAAGTTGAGAACATGCCAGTGTCAATGGGTGTTTGTCATACTGTGCAGCAAATCCTAATAAATACATAAATTAAAAAAGGCCTTGATAAAATAAATTTGACCAGACGCAGATCGTCAACAACAATGATCAACAACATGAAAACTCAGGTATAGGCTGAGAATTTAAATCCTCAGGATTCAAGTTTAACTACATTGTAAAATATTTGGAGTAACTATTGGACAAGAACTTAGATATGGATTTGTTCAATTAAAAACAAGGTCAAAAAACCCCAGCATTTTAACTTTGCTGATTAGTGTTGGGTGCTTATTTATCTCAACCCAGTCAGAAAGAGTTGGCTGTGATTTGAAGTGGAAGTTTCATAGATATACAGCCTTTAGCATGTGTCCAGATATTTCACCTCCTCTTCCTTTGGCTTGTGTATAGACAATGGCACTTGGGCTGTGTCTGACTGAGATTTCCTTCAGCATGTACTTTGCTTTTAAAAGGATTATCTCCCACTTTTTTCATTTTTCTAGACCTCAACAGTGCAACAGACCCAGATGATCTTTTAGAAACAAGAAGACAAACCATGGGGAGGGTTATTTACTGCAGTGCTTGTGATAACTGCTTTTTGGCTGAGGTAATGCACGTGACACCTAAAATCAGCAAGAATATCTTGCAGAAGTACCTACCAGCCTAATCCACAAATTCTCTCTGCATGTACATAATCATTATTTCACTACTTCAGTTTTTTTCTTTAAAAATTCTCTTTCTCTTTTTTCCTAAAGGAGTAAAGAACCAAGAAACTCAATCTCATACTTAGGCTAACAACTTTTAGGCCAAGGAACATAATCTGCTTTTATATTTTATCAAGATAAATTCCAGACATAATTTGTTTTCCCAGACCAAACTCTTGGCCTGTATTTCTCACAAGTGGATAATCACCCAACAAAAATAAATAAAAATGTCACCCTACCAAATTAATATCTGACATTGCTCATAGCTGACATTGTTCAGAGACCCCTTTGCATCTGCAGGAGGCAGCCATGACTTTCTCACTGCTGCTCCCTGACCAGTTCTATGCAGCCCATGTAGCATCTGTCTCTGAGCTCATTATGCATAGCTTTCTCATGTTGCTGTAGATTAATGATAAAGAAATTGGGTGTGTGGACATTCCCATTTTGTAAACAGAATGTATACTATCTTGTAACAGGAGTCATTATAATACAGACTGTTAGTGTTCACGATTACAGCTTATTTCCATACCATGCTGGAGGAGAAGAGAGGTCTGAAGTTGAAGGTCACAGCCTTTAAAGAATGAAGAAATGTCTCCTGCAGGTGCTTGGTTTATAATTGCCCAGGACAGAGCTGTTTTTATGAGGATTGTTGTTATAGTAAAGTTCCCAAGAAAAACAAGGGGTTTTTTTGTTTTGGTTGGTTGGTTAGATTTTTTTGTCCTGGCATCTGTTTACTGTCAGTGGACACCCACAGCTGTAGCCAGGAGTATGCCTTCTGGCCTCTGATGTGAACAGCTTTTGCTCCAGCCCTGGGGAGCTGCTGGGCAGACAAAGCAGTAGGGAGCAGGCAGCACCCCAGGTGATAAAATGTCCAGTTTCCATTCTGATGTATGGGAAATTTTAAAAGCTTTGATGTCTGAAGGCATATGCACTCCAGCAGAGAAAACTTCACATCTCATCTCTCCCTTGCCAAGAGTAGATCTTTCCTATTATATCACAAGCAGCCTGACAAGACAAAAATAGGAGCTATCACCATATCAGATCATGAACCAGCTTTCCTGAATGTTGTTATTAAGGCAATTCTTAAGCGAGATAAAAATTGGTAGTCTAATAAGTCTCTTTAGAAGTATACTAAGCATACCCGAAATAAGGCTCAATGCAATTAATTTGACTAAACAATTCAGAAGAAAATATATTAATGTGAAAAGCATAATGGAGGAATTACCAGATGAATTCTCTAATTGCCTAGATTCTAAAACACATAAGGGTATCAGGGACCTGGCAGACACCAGAATCCGTAATTTACACTATCATATGTTTTTGCAGTAGAAAGTAGAATTAAGTAAACACATTCTTTGCTATTTAATTAAAGGAATGTAACTATTCTAGATAATAGTCTTGATGGCGAACCAGAAAGCAGAGCTCTGTTCACAGGCAGCTAAGAAAGTGCAACCATTTCTTCTGGGGAATATACAGTGGATCTTGATCCCCTTGGTACTGAGCAGGTAGAACATGCTCTCATACAGAGCCACCCCACATTCATTCAGCAGTGGAGGAAGAATATGTCCTCTCATTTATGCTTCACCTCACAGTTCTGCTGTGCTCATGCACGGGGGGCAGCTGGAGTTTGAACTGCCCTGGCCAGAAGATGCCCTCTTCTGAACAGGAACACCAGTACTATGAGATTGTGTGCTGGAGCTTTGCCATGGTTTGGCTTAGAAAGCCCAGTTTGGGCAGTGAGGGAGAGCAAGTAAAAGAAGTCAAGAAGAATTAATAAAACATGGTGATATCTGAAAAGCTCTTGCTGTGAGCATCTGCCTGGAGTTATATGCCTAGGACTGCAGACAGTTGTTAAATTTTTGTTTGTGTGCATGACCATAACACAACTACAGAGTTGCAGCCTGTAGAATGCACAAGTTTTTACAGTTTCATACCCATTTCCTTTGCACTTTCTACAAGCAAAGAATGAGCAGTTACCACAGATCAGCAGCTGCACAGTAACCTGTTATGCTCTTGTAGTTAATCTGGGCATGCAGTTTCTCCATCCAATTTCAGTGAAGGTTAGAAGCCCTGGGGAGAAGAGAGAGCAGGCAGTGCTGTGAGCATTTTAGCTGTGTACATCCAGTGCCACACTGGCTTGCTTTTTGAAACACCAGCAGAAGGAGAGAAGCAGCAGCTATGGAGGTCACAGTGGCAGGAGAGACAACGTATACAGCAGGCTCCTATCCAAACAGTTTCTGCTAAACCATGGAGATCCACAGAGCAGACTTGATGACCTATGTTGACTTTCAGGCTTCATACAACTGCCTGCTGCAACCAAGAATTTTAACGTATGTTAATGCATATGGCATGGTTTTTTGGAAGCTCTGTCCTCTCCCATGAAGATGGAAACTTGGGCTTTAGGAACCACTTTGAAGAAATCAGACTTCAAAAATAGCATAAATGTGGCTATATTAGCTGTGCATACAGCTGTGATAAGCTGGGCCTTGGTCCAATATTGTGTTTTGTTTTGTTTGTTTTGTTTTGTTTTTTTAAGTAAAAAATATATTTGCATCACTGACTTGAAAGGTCCTGGTAGCTATGTTGATTGTTTATTCATTCTTCTACTTATTTACAAACAAAGAAAAGTGAGGAGAATGGCAGAGTGGTTCAGAAGTGGGACAGCTGCAGGAACAGAAAGGGTCATGGTCAAGCTGCTGAAAACTGTTGGTGCAAGTGCCAGCAAAGAGATAAAATAGATATGTAAAGGAACAAGGAGGTTGCAGGTAAGCAGCTAAAGGCAATACCTCTACCAGCTTCAGGGAATGCAAGATCCTGCACTACAGAGACCTTAGTCACTGTTGGTAAAAAGTAATCCTGAACATATTTACCAACAGATTAAGGCCAGTTTCAGAGGAAGCAGATGACAGAAACAATGTGACTTCACAGCAGGTGCAAGCTTTATTGATCAAATTATCACTCTTGGCAACTGATGGGAAGGGAGTAATAAAAGCCGGTTAAAACTTTTGGAGGAAAACAACTTGGATCTATGGAGTTTCAGGAAACTGTAATTATAAAAGTTGTGTGTTAAAGACTCCTGTAGTGCAGTAAGAAATGTCAAGCAATTGGATAAGTCCAGGTTTGATTTAGGAGCAGAGGACTTGGAATCACACTCATTTTCAGTCATGAAGATGAATGCTGATGTGAGATGCCTTGGAGGGCATAATTTTGAAAGATCTGTAGCAAAACTTATCAGTAAATATAAATGATATGTGATTACTGACAAATGGGTCTTATTTAATGAAAGCATTTTTGCCATGTTTGAAAATTGGTTTTGTAGACTTGAACTTAAAACTTGTTCCAAGAAGATGAGATGGCTGCATTTTGGAGAAGAAAGAGTATATACTGTGCTGACATGTAACATAAGGGAAGTTACAGAGAAGTCTAGTTCTACATGTAGTTGTATCCACATTAGCATCAGTTAGTTCAGCATCAGTGGTTCAGTAAAGGTGAATTAAAACAGTCACGTACCTTAGTCAGAAATGCTGCACAGTAGATGATGAGATTATGGATCAATAAGGATAATACATCTACAATCCAGACGAGTTTTTTTTTCAAATTTATTATTATTTCATGGACTAATAACAGTTCCAGTAAATGAGATAAAATTGTGAAAAAGACTGGAGACAACTCTTTCAAATATTGCAGTTAGAAATGGAAAATATTTTAAAATATCAGAGACTGAGTCAGGAAACCAAGGCAAGGATTGACTTTAATTAAAAAGATTATAATGATGATGATATCCCAGGCCATACCAATCATAAGGAAAAAGAAAAAAACCAACATTCAAGGCCTAAAAGCTAATATCAAGTTCATGACTAGATACTGCATTAAATTAAGCTTTGTTTAATAATGGAATAATCCCTGAACTGGAAAGACCAGCAATGACATAGTGTTCCCCAGATCTGGAAGGACACTCTAGAAAGCCAGAGAAGAAAAGGACTATTTATCTATTTTGGATTATAATTAAAATGTCTATGTTTTCTACAGCCCTAAAATTTATCTGTCTGGCTACAGAAATAGTCATAAACAATCATCACCATAAAAAACTTATAAAAATGCCCCACAAATTCAGAAGTTTTTTCAAACAAAGCAGTCAGTGCAGATTCACTTACCTAAATATTTAGCACACATGCACATACCACACACACATCTGCACAGTAAGAAGAGAGAATAGATAAATCAAATACACAGAAACTGCAGAAATACGATGTGCTTGCCAAGACTCAGATACAAGTCTTCACAGGAGTCTGTTTTTAAGCCAATTCATATTTGAATAATTGAAATGACATCTAATGGAAATTAAATATATACAATAAAATAAATGTGTGTATTCATCTTTATGAAAAAAGTATTAATAATACAAAGGTACAATATTGAGATTGTCTAGGAAAACATCTTGTCCTAGAAAATGTAGGAGCTTTGTGTTCAAAGGATTTAGAAAATAAACTCCCTTTCTGTGGAGCCCTGCCCGTTGGGATTTGGCATAAGAAAGAAAAGAGAATTTCTAAGAAATATCAGGTTGTCTTTGCTGGTGTATTTTTTACTTTGTTCTGAATGGAAACAACTTGAGCTCAAAAGGTAAATTTCAGTGGCTATAGATTTTACTAGGTGTGAGTTTAGCAGAGAAAGCAAAAGAAATCGAAGGATGTACTAAATATTACTGCATTTTACAGCCCCTTTCTTCTTCTTCTTTTGATAAGCACTTAACAGAAGTCTATTCAGTGAAAGCTGCCAATTCTTATTTTTACCATATGTACAGATCGAGGATGTCAGAGGAAATGTGTATGGCAAATTAGGGTGAACTCTGTGGCCTGAATGTTAAATGAGAGGGCAAATTATGCAGGATTTGTCTACCATTTCAGTGCTCTCATTTGTGATGTCTTTGGGCAGGGCACCTTTATAAGACTATCCTGAAGATATTATCATAATGGAATGTTTTGCATAATGGAAAACACAGTCACCTCAGATCTTCTTTTGCATGACAAACCCTTGATTAGAAAAATAATAGGATGGAAATGGAATTTGTGTTTATACAGGCAGGCATCAGAGCCAAGGAGAATGGAAGCTGACCTCAATACACTGGAGAACTGACATAGGCAGATGCAAAACCTCTTTCTTTACAGTAAATTTAGCCTGGAAATAGACTGAGAAACAAGAAGGAGTCATATAAAAGTCTTCTTATAGTGAAAAGTTCCTTATTCATGAGAAAAGTATCTGTGATATGCAAAGGATATCACATATTTTTAAATGACTCATAGCTCTTTTAAGGTCCACATTACACCCCTGAGGAAACAAGAATGTTTTGATATTTAACAAAATTGTAAATTTTTTAGAATTTTCTATTACATATCTGATTCAGCTTTGGCAATTTACAGTCTTTAGGTCCATTGATATACAGCTAGAAAATGGAATGAATAACCTGTCTTAAATCAGCATAGCCAACCATGTACATAATTAGGAACTGGATTATTATTTTCAGAATTATTTTCAGAATTGAATACAGCCATGCTCCTGTCCTGTGCTGATCTGAATTAATGCACACATCTGCATGTGTGTTTATAGGATTGCTGCTGATGTGCACATGCCATTAGACACGTAAACCCGCTGGTTTGAATTTGTCAGTCAGTATTAATTACAAAGTTTATTCTGCAAACAGAAACATAGAAAAAGGTCTCAAAAGTGTACAATAATTTGGAAGACTCTGTACCTTCAGGGAAATTGTAGAATCAAAGGTAGATTTTACTAACTCTTTCCCTCTTACTATCTAAGAATGTAATGTGCTATTATATGATTGGACTTAACATATGTTCAACTTAGAAGACAACATTATTTCATTACTGTCAGTGTTCCTGGGAGCACAAAACAGTATTGTTCTCTGCCAAGATCATATTGCACACAGGTTGAAGTGGATTTTGGGTGATAAGAATTCCAACACAGCTGGTTTACAGAGGACCTCAGTTAAACTGCTTTAAACACCTAGTCTAAAATATAGAACCTGTGAAGATAGTGTTGTGATAGCAAGAATTCTGCCTGCTGGGAGAATGTAAGTGCTAATTACAAATGTGCTAATGCTTTTTTCTACGGCTGCCCTGAATTAAAGAACATTGGCCAGTCCTGATATTTGCTATAGCCTGAGAAGAGAATTTTGCTCTGAGGCACCTCATCTCTGTGTGATAAGGATAAAATCTTAGCCTGGCTTTGGTTTTCTGATAGCCATTTTCTTTCTGTCTTCCTCACTGTGATTTGTTGAGATGATCTTAATCTGATCCAAATGCTCTGAACACCCAGAATTCCATTAAAGGCTGCAAGGATAGGTGTACCAACCATCTCTCAGGATCAAGCTTATAATTTTTAGCTGTAAATATCTGTATGACTAGAGTTACATGTGTCAGCTTTAAGATGTCATGATTTCATTGTGGTGAAATATCTTGAAAAAGGAAATCACGGCTGATCTCTGAACAGTGTCTGTTCATGTTTATTACCACGACAGTAAACTCACAGCTGATTGCAGTTTGGCCCTTGTAGTAAATCATTTCAGCTTGTTCAGGAACAGATCAATCTTAAGATGCAGCTTTACAGAGAACTGACATATAATACTTAACTTTATTTTTCAGCAAAAGTAATCTTTGATTTAAAAAATGACAGACAAGTAGCCACAACATTCAATATACATATATGAACAATGGCTAATGAAGTACAGGAATTCAACTTTTCAATGCCTGAAGAAGCAGATTTAATACCTGGGTTTAGTACTGCAGATTTCTTCACATGGTTTAGAGTGAGTTGTATGTATGCTGGTTGATTAGAAGACGAAAAAGATAACTCAATTTAATGATCATACATAACATGCCTACCAGAATCCTCCACCTGAATAGCACAATAGTTACTTTCTTTGAGGACTGCTTTGCAATTTATTAGAGAATGAATCTCCCCTCTTCTTCCACAGCAAGAGCATGGCAGCCAGACAACCCTCTGCTATCAGTCTGAACCCAGAAGTATATGTTCCCAAATGCTGCTTAATTCACCTTCTCTAAAGTGCTAGCAGTAAGTCCTGCACTGGGGCTGTGTACTTAAGGTCTGTATTTGTTATCCCGCTCTACTTTCTATTAATCGATTACTGATTCAAACCTTTACTTAATCCATTATGACAATAGTTACATTTGTACAAAAAACATTCTGAAGTAAGAATCTGAGTTGTAGTAGAGACTGTTCAGCCCATGCTCTGAGACAGCCAGAGCATGCCCCCGGGATTATTCCCATAAGACAAACCAAAGCCAGACTCCGTAATGACACCACTTGCAAATTCAGCAGTCATTTTTTCTAATCTCCCCACTTCCAGTAAGCTCATCCTGAATGCCTTTTAGCCAGCCTCAATTTTGGTGTCTCCGCCATCTAACCCAGTGAGAAACACACAAATAAATCCCTTAAGGAAGGGCAGGAAGTTGTGAGAGCTGTTACATAGTTATTGTTACTAGGGAAACCACTGCCTTAGTATTCATGTGTTCAGCAGATCTGTCTGCCTGTGTCTTGGAGTCCAGGCAATATCATGAAATAAATGGCAACCAGGAAAAAAACCCAAACCAGCACGAAATACACTGTAAATGTCTGTGACATTTAAAATTAAAATCTTGTTTTAGTAAATGAAGTCTTTTTTTGGTAAATGAAGTAAAACCAGAAATATCTCCCACAATATGCTTTTATAACAAGGAAGTGTGTGTTTGGAAGAGTATGCTATATTCTATTCCTCTTTTCCTGAACATTAATAAAATATCTGTAAAAGCAATCAGTACTGATAGTCTAGAGTTAAAATGCTAAGCCCAAGCAGCTATATTTTTTGGCTGCTGACCTTAGCTCCAATTTCATGAGCAGTATCTATATCCAAGCAAAGGATGAGTAGAGCTAGTACTTTGCTCTAGCTAGTACTTGCTCCTACTCTGTGGGACAATTTTTTTTGTTTGTTGGCTTTTTTAAGATGCAGCTTGTTTCTGGGTTTAGTCACAAAAGTGACTTAAAAAACAATCAGTAGAAACATCTCAAGCAGTAGCCATGCTTCTTAATGTTCCCTGTATCCCTGTTAGCACAGTTTAAACAAACAGCAACTTTCCCAGATTCAGTCAGAAATCGGTGCTGGAAGGGCTCTCAAGAAATGATCTGTGCTGAGCAGGTTGTCATATATCTGGTTTATACACAGACACTCACCACCAGCTCCTTAATTTTCACAGTGATTGAGATTCAACACATTTCATCCTCAGTAGGAATTCCACAGCTGATTAATTGATTTTGCTTCTTATCCATCTTGCTGAAAATCTCAGCTGAGTGATAAAGCTTGGAGAGGATACACACACCTTCCCTAGTGCACTTCCAGCCTCAGGCTGTCAGTTCCAGTGCTGGCTGCATTGCAAAACCAGCTCAGTGTTACTGCTCTCCCTGATAGACTCCAGGCACGTAGCTGGTTTGCTCATTCACCAGGGGTTTTAGGTCTGGCACTTCAGAAAGTTATTGTTCCTGAGGATCTCGATAACCCTAAGCCCAGCCAGAAACAACCATCTAAGTAGGTTTGTTCTTGCTTTAGAGTGGAATGAATTGCAGTGAGAAGATACAGTGTGCAGCATAACTGAGTATTGCAAAGTTCACTTGCTGCTAGAGAAGGACTTCTCTAAACAGACATTTCAGAAGACAACATACATGCACAAATGTATGTTACAGGCAAGACTGCAGGAAGGATAGTGGTACCTGGTTTTCTGAAGAGATGGAGGTGAGGAAAGCAGCAGAGAATGAAGTAACAATACTTTATTGTGAAGTTACCCTCTGATAATAAAGCACAAATGATAAACAACTATTTGGGCCTCGCTGAAGCAGGCTTACAAACAGGGTTATGCAAAACAACCTATAAACTGAGATAAAAGCTAACACAGTAGATGGATAAAAAAAGATCTTTTTGACTCTACAAGAATCACTATTATTAAAGATAAACAAGTGTTTAAAGGCTTGCTTCCTTTTTTCTTTTTAAGTTTATTTATCTTGGGTTTAACTATAGCAAAAATACTCCTGCTTTACAACAGACAGAGAAAAACAGAAAACCAGAACTGCAGGATTTAGACATATCCCTGCCATGAAGACCTGCAACACAGCACAATGGAAATATCAAGGTACAGAATTAAAGTTCAAATGCACATGGGTGGCAGCTCACTTTCCTCTCAGCATGTTTGCATCTTTGCATGATCTCCAGCCTGAACCCTAGTCTATAGTATGATATGGACTTGTACTGTCCACAGGGTCACCATATAAAACAGCTAATTAGAGACTACTAAGAGACTTTGGCAATTAGAAATATCCAGCACAAACCAACAGAAAGATTCTGCTCATTAAGTATATCCAGTGATGGCACTAAATAAAGAGGCACATGTGAGCTACAGATGAGAAATACAGGGAACTAGAGTTCATGCAGAAAAAAACCGTTGGAGAATTAAAAAAAAAAACTCTTACTGATGCCCTAAATTAAAGATGAGCTAATAAATATGAGCCTCTGTGCCAGGTTTCTTTCAAGAGCACTACAGGAAGCAGCTTCTATAGTTCAGATATCTGGATGTAAAGGACAAGGAGACAGTGTCCAAGCCAAGCAGTGTGTTCAGCAAGGCTAGGTATGGAATTTGGCACTGAGGGACAGGCATGCTGTGGTTGGTTTGCTATGGCTCCTCCTGGCCATTT